>CM052447.1:19191364-19208682 GCA_028533085.1 Varecia variegata
ATTTTCAATATTATTCAGTTCAAAATATTTTCTGATATCCACTCTGCTTTATTTTTTAATCCTTAGAGGTATTTAGAAGTGTACTATTTAATAATCCTATTCCATTGTCTTCTGACTTCCATCATATCTTTGAAAAGTCAGAAGTAAGCCTTATTTTTGCTCCTTTTAAGGTAATTATTCTCCCCCCTAACCCCTGACCCCCTGTGGTGGTTTTTAAGATTTTTCCATCTTACGTTTTTATCACTTTTATATGATGCATGTAGGTTTGGTTTTCTTTATGAATATCCAGCAGGGGATCATAGAGCTTTTTTGAATTTGTGTCTTGATGTATTTCATCAATAGTTAGCATTTCTTTCTTGCTTTTTCTCAATTCTGTCCTCTCCATCTAAGACCCTGATTACTCTTATGGTAGACTTTTTCATTATGTCTCCTGTGTTGCTAATGCCCTTTTCTGCATTTTCTATTCTCTTTTTTCCTCTCTGCACTAATCTGTATCTTCTCGACTCTTTTCACTAATCTTCTCTTCTGCTGTGTTTAATCTGATTTTATACTTACCTATTGTATTAATTTCAATTGTCTTAATTTTCAGCTCTAGCATTGCCACTGCTTCTTTATCTTTCTTTTCTTTTAAAAATAGGTTCCCAGTCTCTGGTGATATTCTTCCTCTTTTTACCTATTTTCTGGGTCTAATATTGGTGTAAAATTCTAAAATTGGTATGTTTTTATTACCTGATTTTTTTCCTTAAATTTTGGTTATTTGTATCTGTTTACTGGAATGCTTGGTATTTTAAATTGTATATAAAAATTGTAGTGGTACTGGATCATGTTATCTTCTAGAAAGGATTAAATTTCCTTCTGGTTGTTAGATAGAATATGGACAGATTACCTTGATCCAATCATGGATTGAGATGATTTGGAGCTGTGTTTCAGGCTTTGTGAGGGTGTCTGTCTCTGACTTACCTTTTTCCTTGGATATATATCCCGTCAGGGTCTCAACTGAAAGCCAGTTCTCTGGCTTTCTTTTTTGGTGGGCCCTGAACTACAATTTTTGTTTCCTCAACTCTGCAAGACTGCCAAAATCATTGGTAAGCTTTTCAACACTTTGCAGTTGTTTTTTCAAAAAACAATTTTGTAATGAAGCCTTCCCTGGCCATCCTCCCTGAAGTACCCTCCCATCACTGTCACTCATTTTGTTTTATTGTTAGATTTACAGAAAAGTTCCCATATACCCTTCACCCAGTTTTTCCTAATGTTAACATCTTACATAATATGGCACATTCATCAAAACTAAAAAAATCAATATTTGTACATAACTATTCACTGTATTACAGATGGTATTTTTCTAGTTTTTTCCTTATTGTTTTTTACTGTCTCAGGATCCAATCCAGGGTACCACATTACATTTGGTCATTATGTGTCTCTAGTTTCCTATGAACTGTGACAGATTCTCAGTCTTTTCTTGTTTTTTATGACCTTAACAGTTTTGAAGAGTACTGATCAGGTATTTCATATAATGTCACTCAATTTGGGTTTGTCTGATGATTTTCTCATGACTAGACTGAGGTTATGAGTTTTTGGAAGAATATCACAGAGGTAAAGTGCCATGATATCAACACCTGGTATTGGGGGTACATGATATCACTGTATCACTTTTGATATTAAACTTGATCATTTGATTTGGTTAGTGTCTCTGCCAGATTTCTCCACTATAAAATTTTTTTATATTCCACTACTCTGTTCTTTGGAAGTGAGTCATTAAGTCCAGCTCACACTCATGGAGAGGGAAATTAGCTACATCTCCTGGAGGAGGCTATCAGCTACATTTGCTTGACTTCTCAGCCTCTGATCAAGTATATGTGCAGCTGAGAATATAGCAAATGCATTGATAAGACATTACATGCAGATTGTTAGGCTCACTTGTCTGTGGTTCCTTATTCTCTGGGATCTTGGCTCCTAAATTTCCAGCTGCATTTAACTAATTTTTTATTATTCTACCCCAGTGAAACCACTGTACGCTATAGGCCACTGCTTTTGGTTTTGCCTTTTTGCTTTGCAACAACATCAGAATGTGTCCTGTGTGGAGAAAGAACCAATTTAGGATCCACCTCAATGTATAATGTTTTCCTTTTTTCTGGCTCTTCAAGTCATGGTTGTTCCCCATTGCCTCCAAACATCTGATTTTATTATTTATTTATTTATTTTGAGACAGAGTCTTGCTCTGTCTCCCCAGGTAGAGTGCAGTGGCATCAGTATAGCTCACTGCAACCTTAAATTCCTGGGCTCAGGTGATCCTCCTACCTCAGCCTCCCCAGTAGCTGGGACTATACCCTCGGGCCACAATGCCTGTCTAATTTTTCTATTTTTGGTAGAGATGGGGTCTCGATCTTGCTCAGGCTGGTCTTGAACCCTGAGCTCAAGCAATCCTCTTGCCTTGGCCTCCCAGAGTGCTAGGATTATAGGTGTGAGCCACCACGCTCGACTCCGATTTTATTTTTGATCTGGTTGTTATAGTTGTTCTCAGTAAGTGGGTTTGTCAGATACAAACTACTGCTTCATAGCTAGGAGTCAGTGGGGAGCCACTGAAGGCTTCTCACCATTACTCTGCACTCTATTCGCCTTACTGTGGCTCCCCTTAACTGGCTCACTTTTGGTCTTTTTGTCTGTCTCATCTTATGCTTTTGTCAGGGTTCAGCTATTACTTTTCTGTTTATTTTCTTCTACCAAGCATTTTTTTCTTTTCTAGCTCTCACTTCTAGTTTTACATCCAACCCATAGTTCATTCTTCACACAGCAGCCAGAGGAATATTTAAATATTAAATTTTAATATTTGCATTGAATTCCCTTTGCGCTTAGAATGAAATACAATTACTGACATGGACTTACATGATCAGCCCTGAACCCCCTCTCTGACTGCACCTACTGCCATTCTCCCCTTCTCTCATCAAGCTGCAGACTTGTGCTTATTCTTGTTCCCAATACAGACTTTTGTTCACTCTCATTTTGAATCCAGATATTCACTTGGATGTTTCTTCTTGTCATGCAGATCTCAGTTAAAATGTTACATCCTCAGTGAAATCAGCATGCAGAAAGTTATCTACGCTACCATGTTTATTGCAGCATTATTCACAATAGGCAAGATATTGAATCACACAGAGTTCTTAATTTCCTAGAAGATTTAAATGAATTCCAAGCTTTGATCTATTCAAGATAGGGACTGTTAATGGGTACTTTAGAATATATTTTTACTTTCTACATATATTAGGAAGATGTCTATTACAACTCAGAGTCCTTTTTCCAACATTTTCAAAATTGTGTGGTGTCTAGCTGCATGACAATGGTATGAGGTTGTAACCATTCCTGAGTTTCAGTTTAAAATGAGTCTCATTCTCTGCAGTTGACTCATTTGTGTTCATTCAGTATGATCGAGTCTGGTTAGGTAAATATACATTTATTGACCATTACAAAAAAATTAGAAAAACCTGTTACCTCCTCAATAAAGCCTTCCCTGACTATCCTCCCTGAAGTACTTTCCCCCTATTAATATCATTCATTCCGTTAATTTTTCATCATAACAATTATGTGTGTCTACATTTTTTGTTCATCTATGTATTTATTTATTCTTATTTTAAAATATAAGCAGCACAATAAGGACTTTATTCTTTCCCAATGTATTGCTAGTGTCTGTAGTAGTTCTTAGCACATAGTAAGCATTAAATAAATGAATGAAATCCTACAAGATTTATTTACTATGTGATTTGCACTGGATTTCATGCTTCTGATATACTCTCTCATTAAATTACCACAGTAATTCTATGGAGTAGAGTCTATTATTATCCCCAGTTTACAGAGGAATAATGTTTATGGTGCAGAGAGAGATCAAGTGTCTTGTTCAGTTATAGCAGGTAACTGGTGGTATTGGGATTTAACTCCAAGTTTTCACTTTTAACCCCTAATGTCATTTTTTTATAATTCTGATCTGTATTGTGTAATTTAGGATATTTTTTATAATCAATTAGTTTTTTTTTTTTTCAGAGACAGGGTCTTACTCTGTAACCCAGGCTGAAGTGTAGTGGCATGATCATAGTTCACTGCAGCCTCAAACTCCTGGGCTCAAATGATCCTCCTGCTTCAGCCTTTCAAGTAGCTGGAACTACAGGTGTGTGCCAGCATGCCAGGCTAATTTTTTGAAAAAATTTTTTGTAGAAACAGCATCTTGCTACATTGGCTAGGCTGGTCTCAAACTCTTGGCCTCAAGTGATCCTCCTGCCTTGGCTTCCCAAAGTGCTGGGATTACAGGTGTGAGCCACTGTGCTCAGCCCACCTAGGTTTTCTATTAATTTTACATGGGGCAAATCCTCTCAATTAAAGAAGAATTTCCTTGATGACAAAAATATGACCTTATTGTGGACTTCCTTTTTGAGTTTCCACCCTAAAAGTTTTGAAAATTGACATCTGCCCTGCCCCCAGCCTCCATTTGTCATTTCTTTGATAACAGCACTTGGATTTTCCTTGAAGAATACGCCTCCCTTACCCTCTGTCAGTCCAGGTGGTTTGGGTGGGGTTGGCCCAAAATCCAGGTAGGGGAAGGCCTGACACAGGACTGCTCAATCAATCCAATCAATCAATCAATATACTTCATCCCCTGAACAGAGACTTGCTCAGGAGCAAACACACCACCTGAATCTATCCAATCACAGTTAATTCTGAGTCTTTTACTGGAAAGAGGCTCAATTTATTATTATTTTTCTTTCAGACTTAACATTTTAAGCATGTAAATAGGAGAGCTGACTACCCACATACCCACCCCCTCACCAAAAACGAAACAAAAAGAATAAAGCCAATACTGGGGAAATCAGAATTGCAAGTTGGAGAGAGAGGCAGATTCCTGATGATATTGTCTGAGCACCTGCATCCAGCCAGCCTCAAACCATGATCTCCTCTGGCCTTTTTGGTTTAATGGACCAATTAATTTATTTTGTGCTTAAGCCAGTTTTAGTCGGATTTCTCTCCCTTATGCCGAAAAGGGCTGTGATTCATACGATGCTTCATAAATGCCTGTTGATGGCTGATTGACTATGTGGACATGCAACTTGTACCTAACCAAGAGCGTATCTGTAGAGACTGATCAGAGGCAAAAGGGTGTTTTGTATGACCTTGATGAAAATCTCAGCATGCACATCCCTTGGCTCTCTGTGTTGGGCCCGTGACTCTGCACGAGGGCGTCTCTTGTTTCTCAGGCGGTGGCAATAATGAACCAGCTGGAGTAGTTGCTGATGCTTGGATATCAATTAGTGAAGCTCTAACTGCAGGATAATCTCTCAGACATCTCCTAAGTGTCTTAATCTCTCAGTGGGCCTTCTCCTCTAAAGGCTTAGGTGGCTGGTAATATGTTTGAGCTGTTGATCCTTTCTTTGATCACGTCTTATAGGATTATTCCGTAATGAGATGGTGCCGAGGAAATGGGGCTGGAATTTGGTTGTCTTGGCTTTGGCGTTTTTCTTCTTCCTCTGCTTGTGCTGGAATGGAAACCTCTCAATGGGGCTCTCTCCAAAGCATGTGTCTTCTGATCCCCCAGCTCTCACCAAATGGCGCAAGTGTCAGGGTAATCTTCAAATCTAGGAAAACAAGTTTTACCAATTCCCTCCTCACTGTCATCTGCCTTAAACTCTTGCACCTGATTTGTTTGGCAACTCAGGGATAGGCAGGGAAGGTGTTGTAAGTTCCGTTTCACAGTGAAGAAAATGTGCAGGGAGAGCAACAGTGCAGCAGGTCTGTTCCAAGGTCAGTGCTGTGATTATGACACTGCCTCCTAACCCTCTGATCATCCAGTTCTTTGCAACAGCAAGTGGCCAGAAATGCTTCTCATTCTTCAAGACCAGGCTCCAACAGCACCTCTTCTGTGTCCTCTTCACCTATCACCCAGCTGGAAAAGAACTCTCGTCTGAACTTGCACAGCACCCTTTCAGGTATCCTTATGGTTTCATAATTTTCTACTTTGTAATATCATTTGTGTGTATTTTTATCTCCTCTCCTAGAGTTTAAGCTCCATAGTCCCCTCAGCACGTAGATGGCAGAGTGTTGATCTGTGGTAGGTGTTCAGATATGCCTACCACAGGCAAATCATAATTGCTTATTGAGAGTCTGCACAAGTACATAAATGCCATAATTTTTTCTCTTTTTTGGGGGGAAGGTAAGGGTAGATATTTCAAGGGACGACAATTGCTGTTTCCAAAACACCTAGAGGGATTTATGTGGAAGAAGGGTTGATTTGTTTCTGTGCCATCCCAAACAGCTGAAATAAGACCAGTAGGAAGATATTTCAGGGAGACGTATATTAGCTCAATATAGGATTTTCTGTAAGCAAAGCTGTCGAAAGCTGCAGGGGATGTTTTCTAAGATAGTTAAGGTCTGTGTCACTAAAGGTATGAAGGTAGGTATTGGGTGATAACTTGACAAGGAGAGTGCGGAGAAAATTCAAGTATCTTAGGAAGGATTGAGCTTCCAGGCTCCCTTCCTACTCACACAGCGGTGTTTAATAGATCCTCAGTATATTGGCTTTTGACTACTCTTGGAAGCAAAACTTATACTCAAGAGATAAATCCTCATTTGATACACACAGAGGCAGTCATTGCAGAGTGACTAAGAATGTGGGCTCTGAAATTCAAATTCTGGCTTCCCTGCTTGCTAATATGCGAGCTTGGCAAAGTGAGTTAACATCTATGAACTTCAGTTTCCTTATCTGTAAAATGATGGCGATAATAATATCTACCTCACTGGGATGTTGTGAAGTTATGCAGAAAACACACTTAGAGTGTCTGGCACAGAGGAAGTACCCAAGTGTTATTATTACTGACCTCATTCCTCCTCTCCCACCATGATCCCTCGCCTGTATGTGTCCTGCACTGCCCGGGGCTGCCTCAATCCTTCCTCCTGGAGCACCTCAGGCTTCAGGGAGAAGAGGTCAGGCAGGTCCCCCAGAGACCCTGGAATTTGTGCCTCTGAGCTGATAGTTGACAGCTGACTGTGAGACTGGGGTTCTGAGCCTTTGAGGCCTCCAGCCACTTTCCAAAGCCAACAATGTAAGATAAAAATACAGTATCATTTCTCCAATCTCTTCTGGGATCCTGGTTGCCGGCACTCATTAAGGGCAGTTTTCTTTTGGATTTCAGAAGCTGTTTTAAAAGCTTAGAGTCTAACATTGTGTTCCCAAAAGGCTGATGCCAGTTTCTTCAGTTTCCCCCCGAATCCCTGACCTGAATTTCCAGTGGTTGGGTTATTAGTGCATCAACAAAATATGTGCTCTGGGAGTAGAAAATCCATTCTTGTTCTTCGGTCACTTAGAGAATGGCAAGGAAAGATCACGAGTTCCCAGCCCCACCCTTGGTTGAGAGCAAAGCAGAGTAATTCTCTGTCCTACAAGGTTTGAAATTTAATAATGATGGAACAAAATTTCCTTAAAAACTCTTATATAAATTCTTTTATATAAGCTCTTTGATAAGAAGAGCACATGGTAGGTACTTGATACATGTTTCATCTACTTAATATCACTTCCATTTTAATGAAGAATGAGGTAGTATTATCATTTCTCCTTTAAACATAAAGAAATACAGAGGGACACCCAACTTGTAAGGGTTAGAGTTGAGATTCCAATGCAGATCTGTCTGACCCTAAAGCTTAGACCATTTATGCATGCTGTCTTCTTGTTAATTTAACAAATTAACAAAATACAGTTGTAGATAATCTCAGACATGGTAACTTATACATATAACGAGCTAATGTATCCATCTTCATAATTAGCATTCAGGCCAACCCTGAGGAGTCAATGTTCAGGTCCCTGGTTTATAGATAGAAAAACAGTCTCCAGGAGGATAAAGGAGTTTGCCTAAGGTAGCAAACTAGCCCAAGAACGCAAAGCTAGGATGAAAACCCTGCTGCTTGAACCACTGGGTGATGTATGTTTTACCACATTACAGTCGTAGCTCTACAAGAAATAAATTTTAAAAATCATCCTTAAGATAGGCCTTCTTTAACTTTTTTCAAAGTATTTTCAATAATCTTGGAGCCTTTCAATGATCCAACAATCTTGGAAGGGCAGCCTTTTGGTACCCTGTTTTAGAAATGAGGAGGGGATGGGTATATTCACACCTAATGGGTGTGGTGTGCACCGTCTGGGGGATGGTCATGCTTGTAGCTTTTACTTGGGAGGGGCAAAGGTAATATATGCAACATAAACATTTGTACCCCTGTAATATTCTGAAGTAAAATATATATATATAAAAAATTAAAAAAGGCAAAGGATTGAACAAAGCAAAAAGAATGAGCAACCTGAGGCTAGGTGGTTTGCCTAGTGTCAAACAATGGGCCACGTGAGCAAGATGGGGAGAACCAGTGCTCCCCACCTGCGTGAGGCTCAGCTTTGGAGCTCTCCGTTTCAGTTTTTGTCCTGCCTCACCTTCCCAGTTCCTGAGTCATTGCATTTTGTTTGACCTCTCGGGGTCTCCAACTGGGTACTTTCTTGGGTCTCCTCTTCCCAGGGATTCATTCAGTCAACGCATTGTATCCCAGGCACCATGGTAGCTGCGGAGGGAAGGGTTTACCTGGAAACCGGTCATCCTGCCTTGCCCTGTCACTTCCACATACCCCCCTCTCCCTGCAGGTACCTGTCCTACTTCATAGCTCATAAACCAGTTGTGTTTTATAGATGTTTATAGTAATGCAAAGTGTCATTCCTGGTGGGAAAAGGTAAATGACACGTTCTTAGAGATAAGAAAAGATCTTTGTATTGGGATGAAGAGATCTCTGGAGTCAGGCAGTGTGTGTTCAAGTGTCTCTTTGGCTCCTTGTTAGCTGTGTGACTTTGGGCAATTTAATTAACTCTTTGGCCTTCATCTCCTAATCTGTTAAATGTGCCCAATTTATAGGGTGGTTGTGCAGATCATAGGAGATAATTAACGTAAACTGTTTAGCAAAATGCATGTGTTCTTTAATTATTAATTGGGAAGATAAGATTTACATAAACACAATAATTAAAATACACCACAGCCCGCTGCTTTACTGACTGCAGAATCCCCAGTGTCGGTCTCAGTGCCTGGCATACAATTGAGGTTCCAGGTCCAGTAGGTGCGTCTGTTGAATGCTTTTCTTGCTCCAGGCATGTGTTAAGACTTTAGCGTGCATTGTGTTATCTAATCCACCTCAGGGGCGGGCGGGGTGGGAGGTGGGTGGTGGAACTCTCTAGGGAGTGGGGCAGAAAGCTGAAGAGGAAAGTGAGGACCGAACTTCAGGAAGTGCTGGAGAGCAGTGTAAGGAGGTTGAAGGTGAGGTAGGCAAAGTAGAGTTGGAGATTATTAACACAGGTTTGGGTGTGTGCGAACTCCCGTGCTCAGGAAGCATTTGCTGTGACATGGCCATGATGAATTTGTAGCATTTTTGGTTTTTTTTTTTTTAATGAAACAATCTTCCATGGCAGAGTAGGATGCTGTGAATTTCAGATAGGTGGTGGGCAGGGTCAGAAGAGGTCATTTGGGGCAATGGGAGTTTGGGGGTCATGTCACAGAGACACTGTGACTCAGGTGTCTTATCTCTGTCCCAGGAGATTGGGAGCATGGAACGAAGTCAGGTGAGCCCTCTGCAAGCCTCAAAGTCCTATGTGTATGGGGTGGGGGGTGACTGTTACTAAGGAGGTACAAGCACAGGCCTTGTTTCTCGGATGGTTCTGCAAGGGGCGAGTCCTGCTGCCCCTGCAGGAGACGCTTGCAGAGGCCGGGCCGGGCACTCTCTGCAGGTGCATCGCAGACACATTGCCTTCCGCTGTTATTCCCCCGACCAGTTGTGAGGTTATCGAGTTATTGAACAGGCCAGGAGCACCACAGGTGGGAAGCAGCTCCCGCAAACTGCATTTGCTTCTCTGTGATTACATTTCAGTCTATAAAGGAAGAACAGACCCCATATTTATGTATGGGTTTCCCAGCGAAAGTGAGAGCCAGCAAACGTATTTATGTGTGGGTTTCCAGATGAAAGTGAGAGCAAGTGTAAAATGCTCTCTTCTTTCTTTTTAAAACTTGCCATCAAGGCTAGTTAGCCCCCATTCTCATACCAGTCCTTTGTGGTGTAATATAGTCTGTGATTCTGGGGACCTGGCCCTGAATTTATACTCTGCATGGGGATCCAGGGCGGGGCGATGGGGTCCAGTATCGAAAACACTGGATTTGGAGTCAGAGTTCCTCATTACACGATTGCCCAAATGAGACCACCCAATTAAGTCCCCTGTCAAAGTTCTTCCTTGACTTTTGGCTAGAATTGGTGTGGCCAATACCAGTCTCTCATGATGACTGGAGAAAATGTGTATCACTGGTTAAGAAAACAGAAGAACAATCATCAAGACTTAAATCATCCAGTTTAGTAGTTCAAAATATTTCAAAGCCAGAAATGCATGAGGTTAAATGCAAAATGGGTCCTCACTGGTACAAAAGTCATGAACCACCAGTCCTGATTACTCTTCTACCCCCATGGGTCTTTCCTGGAGACCCTGGACCACATCTGATCACCCTAATGTCGAAGAGCCTAGAAAGATAACTTTGAGCATCCACTGACGTGGAGAACATTTGAGAAAACAAGAGCGAGGAGGGTTGGATATAAAGCCCAGGGCCTGGTATTCCAGGCCATTCACACTTTGGAAGTCACATCTCTTTTTAGCCTCATTGCATATTTACCACTTTATCTAGTCAGTCTGGAATGCTCTTCCTGAATTGAAAGCTCAGATATTATTTCAAGTCCCTGAAAAGCGACTTCCTCTCTAAAGTTTTTGTTGCAGTTTTTGTTCCGTCCAGATGTTTCTCTCCTGCTTGGACAGACCTGTGGCACTTTGCTTGTATTACAGAAGTTCCCAGACTATGGGCTTCATGAGCCTGGTGACCCAGAAGATGGTTTTACATAGACAAAGATTTGGAATCGAATAGAATTAAATTACATGGTGATAAAGTTATTCCCTTGTCAGTATTTCTGACTACATCAGGAGGAAGGTCTCATGTGGGTGTCAGTATGATTTTAACACCTCTGTGCCACTTGCCAATTACTTTTTTTAAATAAAGGCAGAGGGCAGAGCAGGCCTCAGGCCCAATCACTTTGGCAGGTGATTGTAAGTAGCTAGAATTGAACAGCACTCATTATATTTGTTATTTTTGTTCTATTTTTGGCAAACAAAATGGGGTTTTCATTTATGAGTACTATAACATTTAAAAAGAAACTTATTTAAGTCAAAAAGTGAGTCAGGGGGGAAAAATGTTAAATGATAGAAATTTCCTGCAGATAAGACAAGCATTGTGATTATTGTCCAGCAGTGGTTGAAATTTAAGTGAAGTCAATTCTCTAGGAGTAGATAGTCCGGCCTGTCCCCTGTTTTTGTACATCCCACCAGCTGAGAATAGTTCTTAACGTTTTTAAATGGTTGAAAAAATTCAAAAGACTAATATGTCATGAAATGTGAAAATGAAAATTCAAATTGCAGTGTCTATAAATAAAGTTTTATTGGAACACAGTCATGCCCATTTGTTTACATATCACCTATGGCTGCTCTCATGCCACAATGGGAGAGCTGAGAAGTTTTGACAGAGACACCATGGTCCACAAAACCTACAGTATTAATATTTACTATCTGGCCCTTTATAGAAAAATTTGCTGACCCCTATTTTAGAAGGTCACCAGGCTTGGAGTCAGGAGGCCTGAGGTTGAACCCTGGCACTTTGACTTAGTCACTTCAGGCAAATCAAGTCCTCTCTCCGAGCCCCAGTTTTCCATCTATAAAATGGAACTGATAATAGTACCTACTGCATAGGGCTGCTGTGAGGATTCAGTACACGTGAATCTACTTCATAAACATGAAAGCATTACAAAAATGAAGTTTTTGTTTCCTTTAATGGTTCTAATTTTTGTTTTGGAAAAGACATTGTGTACTCATGCATACCTGCTCCTCCTCTTCATATTTTCTAATGGAATCTGGAGAGATCACTTCTATTTTTAAGCCAAGGAGAGACTATTCTCTACTTTATTTTCTGCTTTTAACATTTATTATCTATTTTCTATTATTTTAGTTCTTTTTTTCCCCCTCCCTAGTAATTAAGAACCAGTCCCTCCCACCCCCCAAATTTTCTCTTGAGCTTCCTCATCTTGGCCACTGTGGTCAGCTCTACCTCAACCCCAGGGTTCTTCCTCAAGACCAAATTGTACTTAAGAAAATACTAGCAGCTCAGAAGCAATGAAAATATTTCTATTCAGTATTGTCCTAGATCTGCTGTGTGTTTTAAGGATGTACTTAACTTTTCTTTGCCAAATAGAATTGGCTCAGGTCAGGCAGGGATGTTTGCATAAAATTTCAAGTATGTAAGTAAGAGATAGTCCTTGGAGGGAAGATGCTGAAGGAAGATATTTGACATTTATTGAGCATTTACGATGTGCTGGGCAATGTACTAAAGCATTTTCTATTCTATTGTCTCATTGAATTCTCTCAATAATATTAAGAGGGAGATCAAGCTATCCCCACTTAATAGACTGGGAAACTAAGGCTGGGGGTTGAAGCCACTGGCCCCAGATCTCCCAGCAGGAAAGTGATGGTACTGAGATTGGGGTCTCCATGTGTGACTATACTACAGCTGGTGGATATAACTGTAGGATCTGATGCTGCCTTCATCTGGGAGCTTTTCCTAACCTCTTATTTGTGCTCTCAGTGTCATGTGGCTCCCCGATTCCAGTACTTGTGACAGTACATGGTAGTTGCCTGTGTCATCTTCTGCCTCCTCAACTAGACTCTAAGCCTGAGGAGGGTAAGGACCTTGTCTTTCCTGTCCATTGCCTAATGGTTGTACCTGGTACAGGGCTGGTACTGAATGGGCACGTGCAAATGTTTATTACACGAATGAATGAATACATGAATATAATGAGCATTTATAAAGCATTCACCTAGAACCTAAGAAGAAGGAAAATAATATACTTCTCACCAGCCAGAAATTCCTCTGCTGCCAAGGAAGCTTTGGGAAAAGAAAGGAATAAGGAAGTAGGAGAGCCTGAGTATTCATTTTAATTGGAAAAACAAGGCAACAAGATATATTATATAATCTGAGAAGGAAGGAGGGGAAAAAGTTGTATGCCATGTATTTGTTTCCAGTTAACCCAATGGTTCTCCAGTTTTAGTCTTTTGTATCTTTACGATTGTTGCCATCTGTGAATCATTTATAATATGATTTGCTTAATATTTTTCTTAAAATCAGCCCACTTTTAAAATAGTGTGCATATTTATTTTAAAAGAAATCTTTCTAGCACTACAATAAAAGGGAAGCCATTATCCTTTGCTTTAAAAAGTAGGTGATGGGAAAATAAACATAACAAAAATAGAAAAAGGAATTGCATTCCAGCAGGTACTGTTGTCTGCTAAAGGACCAGAGCCAGGGCCCGTTTTTTTGTTTAAAAAGAATGATTAAGAAGCGGTAGAATAGTGTTAAAGACACACTAGCAACACACTGAGGCTTTTTCCTTCATAATGAGAAGAATTTAAAGAGAATTGGAAAGTAAATAACTTCCTCACTAAATGACTCAGTGTGATTTAATGTTGTGTCTGTGTCTTGCCTGAAATTGCCTCCTGTACCACGTCAAGTCAGTATTCGTGCTGATTGGAAAATGCTGAATCAGTGGCAGGAGGCCTCTCTCCTCGGGTGTGATATCTTAGACAATTCTGCTAAAAGGTATCGTCCGCCTGAGAAAAACAGAATGGTCTGTTTCTTCCTGTCCCCACTCATAGCTGTGTTCCCAAGGGAGGGAAGAGGAGACAGAAGGCAAGTGGCCAACGGCCAGTGGTGGGGGTGAGTGTTAAGAGGCTCCCCTGGGCCAAGCTGGAGAGGCTGGAGCTCAGAGGCCATCCCAGGCGACAGCAGGTAAGTCAAGGGAGCCTGGGAAACCTCTGCAAACAGAGTAAATCTACTTGGAGTCACCTCCTCAGCCCAGAACATTTTATTCTGCTGAAATCTCTCTCCTGCCCCAATTCACTCACTGCAAAAACCAACATAATTTATCTTCTGGAGGGAAGGGTGCAGACTTCAGCTTGGTTTTTTTTTTTTGGCTGAAGCTTAAGTCACTGGAAAAAAAAAAGAGAAAAAAAGAAGCCTAGAACATGTTGCCAAATTGCAAGTTTGAAAATAAAAATCAACATGGGCATGATCTCAAAGGTTGGGGAGAAGATGGCCACAGTGTTCTTGAGAGGAAGGAAATATTTTCACATCAGTGTTTTCTTGGCCCTGTTTCTGTTGGGATCACAGACCTTTTTATTTTGAGTCTTAGGATCAGATCTTGGACATTCTGGATGCTCCCTTATGAGGAAGGGAGGGAGCTGACATTTGCCGAGCACCTATGTGCCTGGCAGGGTGTGGAGCATGCCCCCGTTTTTATCTCATCCTTACCATCACCCAGAGAGGTAGGGGAAGGGCCAGCGTGTTTTACAGACCAGGAGCACCTCCTCCAAGGTCACACAGCTTCTAAACAGCAGAGCCAGGACTGGACTTCACTATCCTGATTCTAAAACCTATGCCATTTATATTGCTGCCCTCCAAGAACTGTGGGAATAGAACTGGACATTTGAAAGGAACTTGGAAGCCTCTATTTCATGTTCTGACTACAGAGCATCTGCTGCAAACTCCAACAGATTCAACCTCCACTTGACTCATTGTGCTAGGGACTGACTAAGGACATTGTTAATGGACTTTCACTGGAGTAAGAGCTACGTCTCTACTGATACTTCCTCAAGGACCTTTTCGCTCTTCATGAACATCTCATCAAAGACCCTTAGAGTGAGATTACTACCATTCTTAGCTTTCATAGCAAAGGGAACCCGGGAAACTGGGTATTTAAGAATCTCATTTTGTATAAAGACAAATGAAGATGTGATTATTTTCCTTTCAGACCAATAAACTCTACAGGATTTATTCCATTCTTTTCCTGCTTCCAGGATATTTATACAGTATTTCCCTGAGAAGGAAGCTATTCATTACAGAGCAGATGAGAGGATTCCAAGGCGATTTATTTAGGCTATGCAGGGGCTAAAGGGCTCTGTTAGCTTAGGCCAAAGGTGCTCACTCCCTGGATGGGCAAACAGGTTGGCCAAGACACCAAGAAATCACAGCCTTCTCATTAAGGCTCTGTGCAGATGGCGGCATCCACCCTTTCTGCACTGGTGTGTTAGTCTGCAGAGGCTGGGGACATGCTGGGGCAGAAGCCAGGTGGCTGGGATTTCCCGGGCTGCCTGTCCAGTGAGTGAGAGTCCCCTGTCAGGGGCTCCTGGGTACTACAGATGTTTCTGGTGAAGGGTGGCTAAAGAGAGGAGACCTGGGTTTGGTTCTTTGTGCTAATTTATTCTGTTATCTTAGTGAAGACCATCCTCTCTCTGGGCCTTCCTTCATTTTCCCTAAGAAGGGGGTGATAGGACTAGCCCTTCCAGATCCTACAGTCCCTGAAACACACACACACAAACACACACACACACACACACACACACACACACACACTAAGTTCCCATCCTTCATTGGATACTTACAATGTGCAGCTCTGGGCTAAAAGCACAGCAGACTCTTACCTTCCACTAGGTGAAGAGAATCAGTGGTGTTTTCTCTCCTGGGACTTGCCAGCTCCTCTTCCCCAGATCCTGACTGTTGGCTTCAGTTTCATGGCCACTCTCTGATCGCCTCCCTTGCAGTGGCCCATGACAGTTGTTTGATATTAAGCACTGAGAACAGAGCTTGACAGAGCTGGAACACAATAAAAACTGTTCCGGCCATTACTGTTTTCATGTTTTTATTACTGTTAGTGTGGGCTGCAGCCTATGCAGAGAGGAAATTTCAAGTAGGGGGCAGAGAGGGATGAATCGGGCAAGACTTCCTGAAGGAGGGAGGCTTTAACTGGTTCTTAGAGTCCGGCTAGAGGGAAATTCTAGACAAAGGGAAGGGTGTAAACAGATGACAAAAACTGGAAATGTTGGCAGCATTGGAGAGAGTGTAAAATGGTCTAGAAAGAAATCTGTCTCTGAAGTACTGAGTTATTGAGTGCATCTTTTCTTCTAGGCTCACCTGTTTGTGTGGGGTGCTGCTATGTTCTGAATGTGCCCTCTTAAAATTCCTATGTTGAAACTTAATCCCCAACATGACAGTATTAAGAGGTGGGGCCTTTTGGGAAGTGAGTAAGTCACGAGGGCTCTGCGCTCATGCATAGGATTAGTGCCCTTATAAAAGAGGTAGGAGTGTGTGTGCCCCTTCCGCCATGTGAGGACCCAGCCAGAATGCACCATCTTTGAAGCAGAGAATGAGGCCTCACCAGACACAAAATTTACTGGTGCCTTGATCTTGGACTTCCCAGCCTCCAGAACTGTGAGCAATAAATTTCTGCTGTTTATAAAGTACCTAGTCTATAGTATTTTGTTGTAGCAGCCCAAATGGACTAAGACAGGTGCCATTTTGTTTGACTCAGTTGGGGCCAGGTTTTCCCTGACCACATTTAGAGGAAATTTAGAGGAGGGAGAGAGCAAGGGCTTTGCATTCAGACAGACCTGGGTTTGAATCCTGGCTTTTTTCCTTATTGGCAGAGGGACTTTGAGCAAATTATTTAACCTCCTTGAGTCTGTTTTCTCACTTGTAGGAATATTGAGAGAATTATTTAAATGAAGAGATCGTTCTCTCTCCTACCTCCTTCTTTCTCATCTGCGTCTCTCCCCATTCACTCTCTGGGGGAAGGAATCTCTCAGGCTGCTCCCAGAGCTGCCACCCAGGAGAATAGCTGGGTGCCAACTCTGGCAGGGTGCCAAGGAGATGGTGCCATGGGAGAAAGTCGTAGGTGCCATTGGAGCAAGGAGAATTTTACAGAATTAGAAAGATCCTAAGTAGCTCGTTAGTATGGGTCACAAGCAGGCAGACTCATGAGAGTTTTGTTTTGCTGAGTTTTTTGTTGTTTTGCAGAGTTTTAGTCAAGTGACAGTTTGAGCAGGTTAGCACCATTGCCAGCTGTCCACTCACTATATTATATATGTATGTAACCTGCCTCCTCCTCCTCCCAACAATCGTTTAAATTTGTGCACCCTTGTTGGAGACAAGGAAGCAGAGGTTGAGACAGCAGAAGTGACTTGCCTAAGGTCATGCCGAGGCTGGGCTAGACACCTGGGTGTCAAACCTTAGCTCTTTTCCTGGCACAGAGAATGGTGTCTAAAGCAGTAGGACAGGTGTTGGGATGTAAGAAGATGCTTTGCAGGAAAAGGGGAATTTGTCTTGTAGGTGAGGTCAGTTTTTCTTAGG
>CM052447.1:19209182-19297728 GCA_028533085.1 Varecia variegata
TTAAGAAGCCAGAAAAAAAGACAAGCAAATTAAACCCAAAAGATTTCATAAGTTGAGAGCAAAAAGAAAAAAATGAAATAGAAAATAAATTTATTATATAGAAAAAATTTTTAAGTCAGTTACTTGAAGTGACTGATATAATGGCTAATGGTCCTAGAAAAAATAATCAAGAAAAAAGAGAAAGCACATATTGCCAATATGACAAATAAAAAAGAATACATCACTGCAGATTTTATAGACTAACAAGATAAGAGGATTATAAAAATTGTATGCAAACAAATGCAAAAATTTATGTACAGTGGACAAAATGCCTTGAAAAAGACAACTTACTAAAATAAATACAAGAAGGGATACAATCTGAATAGTCCTATATCTATTAAATAAATTGAACCTATAAATAAAAACATTCCACTAAGAAACCACCAGGCTCAGGTGGCTTCACCAGTGAATGCTCCCAAACATTTTTTGTTGTTGTTGTTAATTTGTAAAAAAGACATTTATTTCTTACAGTTCTGCAGGCTGGTAATTCTAAGGTGGAAGGGCCTGGATCTGGTGAGGGCTTTATTGCTGTGTCATCCCATGGCAGAAGGCAGAAAGGCAAGAGAGGGCAAGAGCAAGAGGGGGCTGAGTGTGATTTTATAACAACCCACTCCTGTAACAACTCACCCGCTCTCACGATAAAGATATTAATCCACTCGTGAGGGCTCTGCCTTTTATTAGGCCCCACCACCCAACGCTGACTCCCAAACATTTAAAGAAGAAATAACACCAATCTTGCAAGGATGTTTATAAAGAATAGAAAAGAGAAAAAAAAAAAAATCTACAACTTGATGATGCCACCATTAATCTTTATACCAAAACCCGAAAAAGACATGTCAAGAAAAGGACAGTTACAGGTCAATCCCTCTTAGGAACAAAGATAATTTCATTTGGCCAAAAGCAGGCAAAATAAAAGTAATAGAAATCAGAATAATAGATATCTTTGGCTGATAATGACTGGGAGGAGATATGAGGCAGGCTTCCAGGGTGTTGGTGATGTTCTATATAGTGATGGGTAGTGTTCATTTTGTAAATAATTTATCCAAATTTATGTATTTATATGTATTTTGATTTTAAATGCTTTTTAAATATATTACTGTGTATATACATTTATTTGTGATTTGTATCCTGCCTACTTTTAATATAATTACTAAAACGCAGTGCAAGAATCTCTTTTCATCACCTCCTCCCTTCCAGCAATACCAATTATGCTTCACGTGTGCTACTATTTTCCATAGTTCCTAGCACATAGAAAGTAATTAATAAATATTTGTTAAAAACAGAATGAATGAGTCTTTTATTAGACATGTAAAACCTTAACATAGTGTCAGACACACAGCCAGTGTTCAATCTACATGTACTTTTTAAAATAAATTAATGAACCTGTGAGTGAATGAACAAACTCAGAAAAAAGTGTACCTTCTGCCAAGCCTTCTTAATCCCCAAAACCCCTGTGGGGGCAGTAGGAGATGAGAGGCCAGTAAGAGGAACTGACTGAATAAACATGAAATAACAGTTACAGGCAGAATGAGAAGAAAGTTTAAAAAAAAAAAAAAGAAGAGACATAGATGGTTTGAAGGAAAGATCAAGAAAAGTCTCGGATGGATGCCAAGCTGCTAGAGCACTACAAAAGAAAACTGGGACGTCTTTGGGTAGATCAGCTTTGATATGAGGCATTTCTTCCTCACAGATCCTACCTTCTCTCCTTTTATCTTAGGTCTCAGAGAAAAACAGTAGGGAGCCATGACCTGAGATCTAGATGCAGTTTTGTGGTGATACCTTAAGCTAGTCATTCCACTTTCCTGGGCCCTAACTAATCAGTAAAATGGAAGGAAAGGTTGCTTAGTATTTTATGCATCTACTGCCTACAACTAAAAATTCCTCTGGTGCCACTGAGATTTCTCAAGTACTTACTTCCCGGGTAGTTCTGAGGTCCCTTCTTAAAAGCACAGACGCTTGCTTTGCAATAAAAAAAAAAAAAGTAACAAAAGCATTCACTGAGTTGGATTAGGAAAGGCTGGCAGCCAGCCTCCATTTCCTTAGAGGAAAGGCTCTTCCACGGTCCCATTTTCAGACCCATATTCATCATAATACTTCAGCACAATTAGGCAAGCACTCAGTTGCTCCAAATAGCCATCTCTCTTTACAAAGTATCATTGAAGCCTGTCAAAGCAGTATTGAAACATACAGGACTCTCCTCTGTGAATGTCATTATGGACAGAGGCTTGGCATTATGTTAATTACATTAGCTGGCTCAGGACAATGTAATCTCACCTGATTAACACTATTCCTTCCTCTCCTTTACCTCTCTCAGGCCCTCTGCCTGAATCTTTTTGTTCTTCTTTCATTTGTTCACTCATTCATCATCCTTGCAAGAAATATCCACTGAGCACCTCTTATGTGCTAGACACTATATAAATAAATATATCTTATATACTTGTTAGTAATAAGACAGGTAAAATCCTTTCACTTGTAGATTTCCTTGACCTTCTTTCTTCCTTCATTTTTATCTTAGTTGGAGCAAAAAATAGCGGAAGACTCTTTATCTGTGATTAGAGTTCCTGTGTTCTTGTCCCAGCTGTGCCACTAGTCTAGGGGGTAAGTCAACTGACTCCTCTGCATATAATTTTCCTCTTCTGTAAAAAAAAGTGTTGAACAAGACCGTCTCTAAGAATGTCTCACATGGATTTTTTTTCAGTACTGCCTAACTAGTCTCCCTGCTTTCGTTTTGCCCCTTTCCAACATTATTTTCTAAACACGGTAGCCAGACTAAACTTGTTAAAATGTTAGTCAGATCTTGTTACTTTTCCGCTTAAAACCCTCCAATGCCTTCTTGTCTCACTCAAAATAAAACCCAAAGTCCTCACTATGTCATGGAGGCGGTACCTGGTCTACTCCCCAAATACCTCTCTTACCTCGTCTCCTATCACTATCCCCTGCACTCACCCCGTTCAGGCACGTTGGCCTCCATGCTGTTTCTTGCACACCCCAAGCACACTTCCCTCTCAGGGCTTTTGCATTTGCTCTTCCTACCACCTGGAAACCTCTCCTTCTCTTTGTAAGATTCATCTAACTCATTCCCTCACTTTCTTCAATTATTTGCTCACATGTCTTCTTTTCAGGAAGCATTTCCTGATCCAACCACCTTACATAAAATAGCACCTCCATGTCATTCTCTGCCCTTTCCTTTTTAATTTTTTAACTGTCTAACCCATTGTATATTTCCTTATTTATCTTCTGTCTCCCCCCCCCCCAGATGATTCATTCTATTAGAATAGGGATCTTGGCCTGTTTTGTTCCCTGCTATATCACCAAGCGCCTAGAATAGCACCTGACACACAGTAAATGCACAATTAATGTTTCTTGAATTAATAGAATGAATCTTTTCTAATAATAAAATTAGTCTCACTATGTGACAAAATTTATTCATACTTAGTAGGACTCAAACCTGGCTACTGGAACCTGTAAGGGACCAATCAAATACTGAAATTACACTTAGAATCTGGCTAGAATACTTACCAAAGAAATGGACCATTAGCTGAAGACAATCCATTCCATTCTACGAAGATTTTTGTTTCATAGCATGGTGAGTTACAATCAGATTAGACCTAATACCATTTATTCTATGCAGTTTCTTGTAGTGGGAAGAGTGGCATTACTATTATCATTTGATTTAGGCACAGAGAGGTTTAGTCATTTATCCAATACATCCAGCCTTTCTTAGGCAGAGATAAAATAAGGACATAAATCCCTGACTGCCAGGCCCATAGTTGTTTGTTTTCCATAGTGACCTACACAAGAACAGAAAGATCTGTATTAGGCATAAATATGTGAGGTATGATGTAAAAAGTATAGAAAAAGTATAGAATAACAACCATGAGGGATTTTCCCACTGAACCTCTGATGTAATTGCCTGTTCCAGGGTTTTTTCTCATAAGGCTGTTAGAAAACAGGTGCCCCCCAGGTAATAATTACTCTCATCTTCTGTATGGGCCACAGCCTTGGAGCCATTCACATGAACAGCAACACACACACATCATCATCATCATACCTTGAAAAAGAGGAAAAAGAAACTTCTACACACTGCATCCATGCCCAACTGGCCAGATGAGGGACAAGGACAAAATTGGTAGCTCACAGCTTGTTTCAGTAACTCTTGAGACACCACAATGACACACATAGATATATACATATATATGCCTATGTGGAGAGAGACCCATTTACAAACACAAATGTATAAATACACATATGCACTTGAAGTTCACTTCAGAATTAGGCAGGACACAAACCACAAATAAATGTACATACACAGTAATAGACATGCTGGTTTCACCCAAGCGTACTTACAAATGTACATACATACATGTACACAAACACATGCTTGAAGATAACATTTACCACAAGGTGTGACTGTGCAAAGTAAACAAGAGTGTGTGACTGCACAATAGTGTCTGGCATGGAAAGTATGCTAATAAAGGTTAGCTCTTGGTTATATATATATAAATACATATATAATATATTATATAAAAGTTTTATCAGATTCATATTAATACCCGCCTTCAAAGCAAAATTGCCTTTTCAGTCACTCCTCAAAACCTCATGGAAATTCTGGGATGTGGGAGCCAATAAAAGAAGGAGCAGTGTGAAGTATGCTCTTACAGTGCAGGGGGAGGGGAGGGAAACCCTGCTGGTAAGAGGCTGGTAAACAAAGCTCTCCAGATTTCTTTGCTTGAGAGGAGGCCTGAACTTGGAGAGAGAACTGAGCTGTTGAGAACTATTCTAGGGAGAACCAGCCCCCAAGCACTCCAAAGAGGTTCCTAAAGTTACTGGGTTGGGAGAGGGGTTGCCCTCTGTCAGTAAGGGAGGGAGAGTCCCAGTGAGTTCGAATCAGCCAGAAAATCCTTCAGAGTCTATTTTATCCACTAAAATCCTGTAGCTTGGAGAAAATCTGATTAACTTAACTTACCCAGATGGGCTCTAGAGTGAAATATATAGCTGGTTTCTAAGACTCAAATCAGGTGGGAAAACAGGTAGGAAAAACAGGGAATGTAAGTAATTAAGTACTGGATACCTGTGTGTACAACTTAGCTCTGCCATTAACTTGGAGCAAGCCATAGGATCTATGAGGCTCAGTTTCCCGAGCTTACAAAAGGTAAATAAAACTGTCTTTCATCTAGTGGGAAGACAGCATATCTTTCTTCTTTTCCAAAAAAAAAGCGCTAGCCAGGACAGCTTCCTCTTAACCCTGGAAACTGCTCAAGGAATTTCTCCTGTATTTCCCTGTTGCAGTGACCCTGGAGGGGTCTTCCTTTGTCCACCAGACTCCTTTTTGAGAACCTCTCCTTTCCTTTCGGAGCCAAATATTATAACTTCAGAGCTCAAAAAAAAAAAAAAATTCAGAGATCTGGTTTAACTTTTCCTTTTTAAAATGACAAATGGAGCCCAAGGCACGTCTGAACCAGCACCCATGGTGTTTTACTCGCATACAACTACAGTCTTTAAAAATCAAGGCAATATTTTGAAAGACCTAGCGAGATTAACTCCATAACCTCCCTCCCTCCACCGCCTGCAGCAAAGCTGGGGGCGGGTTGAGGGGGACGCGGTTCTCGTCCAGCACTCTAAGGGTTAAATTCAACCCGGAGTCCAACATGCTATTGGCCAAATACCGAGAGAAGATCTGGTTTTCGTAGCCGCGGGCCAATGAACACCTCGAGTGGGAGGGTTTGAAGATACTAAGGAGTTTTTCCCCCTTTTTTTTCCCCTCTCAACCCCCTCCCATCAGCTATCGCCCTCCCCACCCCTATGCCACCAGTTTGTTAAATTAATGCAGTAAGAAAGTCTGAAGATCTGAGGGAGTCCTGACCAAAGGAAGATGGGCGAGCTCACAAAACCGAGACGCATCTGAAGCTTGGGGCTCCTGAGCCCGGCGGGCTAGCCATGGACCCCGGCAGCCCCTGAAACTTGCCCTGGGCTCTCTTACGCCTGCAGCCCCGAGCAATGGGACACCTTTCCTGCAGCGATCATAACTTATTCGGCGGGGACCAGGGAACAGGAATCACAAGGCGACAGCAGACCAGCACGGAGGCAGGAGAATGAGATTCCGGGACTTGATCGCGATGCGCCAGCCTGGCACACTGTCTGAGATTTAACTGAAGGCAGCGCCGTCAACCGCTTTCCCCTCGCCCCTAACCCCCTCAGGCCGGCCCGGAGCCGAAAAGCCCTGTTCTCTCTACCCAAGATGCTCGCCCAATCTAACGGTCCGACGCCAGAGCTCTGATCTCAACAGAAGATTTTTTTTTCCTTGCATGGAGCTGGCCGTTTAAACAGAAAAACAGGGGCAAAAAAAAGGGGGAAATATACCCACCCCCAAACGTGCCTCCCCAGCGCCGCAGGGAGCCACCAGACACGTTGGAGTTTAACAAACAGCAATACTCTTCGCGCTCCTGAAAAGCAGGGCTGGACGCTCTCCGTGGTGCTGAAACGCTTCGCAGCCACCGCTGTCCGTGGTATCTACAGCCCCCTCGCTCCAATTTCCCCTGGGGCGCTCTCCTGCGCCCCTGTTCCCCGCCTTCCCTTCACATCTGGATTATTTTTTCAATAGCGCTCTCTGGTTTTGTAAGTGCCAATTTGAAACATTTTTGCCCCCATAACTCGTGGACTACAAAGCACAAGGACCTGAAAAATGTACAGCTTCAATACTCTTCGACTCTACCTTTGGGAGACCATTGTATTATTCAGGTATGCAATTTTCTACTGACCACATCGCTCTGATGGAAATGGGGGGAAGGCGTACGGAGGCTGACTCTGTCCATGGGCGCACCATTTGGGGGGAGAGAGGTGTTGTATGCCGCTGCAATCGGGTCCTTCCATCCTCCGCCCCCCCTTCCCCCCACCCCCATCCCCCCGCCCGCAGGGTGTCTGGCTTGTGCGTGGAGGTCTGACACAGTCGCTATTCTGGCAGCTGTTGGCCTGTTCCTTGCGGTTTGTTTGTCCTTCCTCTTGCTACACCTCTCACCACTGGTCCCCGACCCCCCTGCATATTGGCTGTCACTGGGCTGAGGACTTTAAGGGGAAGCTTTAGGAGTTACTCAGTTTAATTAGGACTGCATTCTCTCTAACCGCAGTGCCGAAAACCTCAGCTCTCCCGTCTGGGAGCCAAGTGACAACTAGCGGTGACGGGGAAGGTTGCACTCAAACTCGCTGGACCCAGAACATTTCATTTTCTCTCCTTTTTTTGTTGTTGTTTTCTTTTTCCGCGGGGAGGGAGAGGGTTACTAAGGCTTAGTGCTTGGAAACAATAGTGTTGTGACCTCAGTTTGTAAAGCCCTAAACTTGAGTGCAGAGGGGATGTATTTAGGAACAGATGCTAGGAAACATTTCCCTTCTGAAACTTCGACTCTCTCCTTTCCCCCTCCCACCTTTCCAAACTCTACTTTTTTAGCTGCAGATCCTGAACTGATGGACAATTCTTGTTTGTTTTGTTTCTTAATTCATGCCTATACCTGACTCAATAGCGGAGTTCCCCCATCCATTGTCTCCCAGGTTAAAATTTTCTGCCTACAGGCTTGGCATTCTTACGTTAGTACAAGTGAAAAGTGAAAAATCACCTCTTCAAGAAACATTGAAATGGATAGTCCTTTTGTAAGTGGGTGAATCATGCCATCTTCAACAATGGTTATGACAAATTTCATTTATATGAATTGAAAAAAATTATTCTTCTTCCATGACCTGCAGTGATCATTAATCTTCCTCATTTTAGATGCCTGCCTCTCATGTTTTACTGTGGCATTGGATTAACAGTCACTGAGAAACCCAATCCAGCTTGTTTTTAAAAATAAGTGACCACCAAGTATTATCCTCTCTCATCGTAAAACAGCAAATAATTCTTGTTTTATTACACTGCATATGGATGGTTGGTTTGACTAACCCATTGGCTAAATGAATGACACCTCCCCTCCAAACTGTAAGTTTCTGTTTGGGAACCTCTCTTCGTGTCTTTCTCTTGAGATAATGAAAAGACCCCCCCTCCCTTTTCTGAAATACCCAATGCTAAAGCTTCTATCTCCAGTTCAAATAATTCTTTGATAGGCCACAATCCTGACCACAGTTCAGAATGCAAATAGACAGGGAGTCAAATAGAATGAAAAAAAGTACAACAGTCCAGGGCCTTGTGAAATGTATCAAAATGTGGTTACTTTATGGGGGAACGGGCAGAAAGTATCCTGTTAATAATACCAGATCCTCTCTTCCCTACATACCTAGTAGAACTATAGAATACTGTAGTGGTGGGGTACTTGGTAACATTTGTATGCAAATTGATTCTCTGTTTGGCTTACACGAGACAGAACTGAACCAGAGAGATTAAAGAGCAAATTAATAGGACCAAGCACATCATTCTCCCCCCTCCCCACCCCCAGCGCCTTTCTTCTTGATGAACAGTATGCAATGCTTGATTTTCCTCTCCCAGATACTGTCTTTCACAAAAGGGAGACAGTCTAAAAGGTCTGCATCTTAGTCATTTCGATAAGGTTATGAATCCACTGTGTTAATTCTTCAAGTAAACTGGTGGTGGCCTATCAGGAAGCATCACTTTACATCTCTTTCCCCTACATGTGTGAAGGCACACATGAGCTACATGGATATGGAATATAATTCCATGTGTTTATAAGGCAAGAAGAGACAAGACTATGGAGAGCTGGAAAGGTGGTAGTACCATAGCGCTTTCAAAACATAGAAGTGGCTACTTCATTTGAGAATGAAATTTTTCATTTTTGAAACATAAAATAATAATACAAATAATAATTGAACTCGGAAAATACCCTCAGCAATTTTTCAGAGAGATGAGGGGGGAGGAAGGTCACAAGGAGACAAAGTGAGTAGGGTTGTCTTAATTCAATTGATATTTTCATTTCTAACTCTCTCTTTTTATAATTTTAGGTGAAAATACAGAAGCGTTAAAATCTGGGGGCTTATTAGAATGTATGTGGGGGTAAAAGGAGGCTGGCAGCTACCTAGCAGGTTCCATATGAATGAACCCTTCTCCCACCCACAAGGGACAGGCACTGTGTTAGAATGAGCCAATCCAATCATCTCAGGCACCCAGGTACTCCTTATATTAAATGATGCCAGCTGCTCACCTTGTTGAGAAAATCTGGGGACTAGGAAAGGTTTTCCGTAACAGACGCGCTGCTGCATCAGCACGTAACCAGCAAAATGGCAATAACGACAGCACAACCAACAAAACAACAATCAAAGTGAGGGAGGCAGAAACCTTATACGGTGCCAGTACAGAGGAGGAATTGAGGCCTTGCAAAGGAAGATATGAGGTCCTGGGAGACAAAGAGCATTGCAGTGCTCATCAACTGCATCCCCAACAGTAAGATGAGGTGATTTGGCTGAAGTTCCTACTCTGATATTTGAAAAGCCTGAGGTTCTAAAATCCCATAAGTGACATTCTAGGATTCAGTAACCTAAATTTTGTCTTGTTTTCAATCAGGCATGGGGCCTTAGAACCAGACTTGTCAAAAGTAAAATGGGCAAAGTTTTTTTTTGTTTTGTTTTTTTTTAATGGTAGAAGCACATTCCTTTCAAGCCTCCTTTCAACCCAAAAGGAACTTGGCTTTGATATCCAGAGCCCTTACAGAGGCTTCTGGCTGGGATGGGCCCAGTATGACCCCCAAATTCTCCTGCTTTCTGAGTAACTCAAACAGACCTGTGGTATATAACCATGTTTGTGAACCTCCACACTGTTGATATTTTGAGCTGGATAATTCTTTGTCATGGGGCCCATCCTGTGCATTGTAGGATGCTTAGCAACATCCTGGTACCAGCAATACTCCCTCCCCACTGTCAGGACAATCGAAAAATGTCTCCATACATTGCCAAATAGCCACCCGGGACTGGGGGAGAAAGACCAGATTGCCCAAAGTTTCAAGCCACAGTACAGAATGACCACATTTTTAATCGGCTGCTTTGATGTACTAATTATAATGAGGAGAAAAGTCTAGCTTCTGTGAGAAAATGCCCATAATGAAACACACAAAGTACCCCCAATAAAATAAAAGGAGCCTAGTTTGTGCTTGAAAGGGGAATAAAGGTAGGGAGATGAACCAGATCTAATCCATGGACGTTTTCCAAAAAAATGATCAGTTTTTCTTATGTGCCATTTCCATCTCTCGTCCAACTAGACGCTTCCTTGCACAGGGTTTGGTACTGAATATGCCACTCCATTGCTAAGAAAGGTCATCAAAACCTTGAAGGGAAGATGTTTCTACCCACACTAGGGTCAAAAGGAACATGACAAATACAGTGTTTCATATCTCTGCCCTAAGAAACCAACCAGTTGAAAGGTAAATGAGCTTTTCCTTACGGTGGCCCCTCTGGCTTCCCGGTCTCCAAACTTGTCAAGCGGGGCAGATGGCCACCTTGGTTTTTTCCTCCCAGTGGCATAGCTGTAGTCTGCCTCAAATCTTACCTGCTGCATTTTAGGCCCTGCAGAACATGTCTAGGAGCTTCTAAAATGGGCCAAGGACTTTTTCCTGAGAAAAAAAGCCTGTTGGGCAATTTTGCATTAGGGTTAATCAAAATGTCAATCAGTCCACCCCTTTTTCAGGCTTAGGAACCCTAAGAGAGAGAAAAGAAAACGTCGTGTTTTTGTTCCCGAGGGACAGTTTGAACAGGGACCCTAAGCCAGTAAATGGAGTTATGAATCAGCATATAACTTCTGCATATTTGCAAAACTGGAAATTACCTATCAGAGGATATTTAAGAAATTTCAGAACTCCTTCTGAAAGAGGTTGCAACCACGTGGCCCAGTGGAGAGAGAAGCTGGGCTGTGATTTGTGAGCCCTGCTTCTACAGTCAGCCCTGCATTCATCCCGCAGCACAGCCGTAACGAGTCTCTTCCCCTCGTGGGACTCAGTTTTCTTACCAATCAACTCAGATCACTGAATCCGACTCTTCTAAATTTTCTTCAGCCTCTGATAAGATCTTTGTCGAAGACAGGGGCCCATACATGCCCACAGCGGCTCAGGATGAATTAGCTTCACTGGCGACTGTCTTCATTTCTTCACTTGTTTATCATGTGCTTATGTGTCCAGTCCAAAACTAAGCACTCCGCAGGGACAGATGCCACAGCCCCTGTCCTTGCAGAAAGGGGAAACACTACTCCCTTTAAAGATACACTAAAAATCTTTTTTTCCTTCAGAGGGTCCACATAGCTCCCCTCCAGGCAGCCAGTGTGCACATCTGTGACAGTGTCACATCTATGTGGGCGTCATTAACTTCATTTCCTTCATCAGCTGGCAGAAGCCAGCATGATTTTTTAGAATAGATGGCATTGTCCCCCTGCCTGACCATCGTGATGCTATTCTGCAGGTTTTAAAGCATGCTTTAGACAAAGTGGCCTTGGTCCAAAGGGCAGAAGACCCGGGATCCAAAATGTAGCTAGTGACATGACCTTGAGAGGGTTCTGTGACCTTTCTGGCCCTCACTTTCTCCAGCTGTAAAATGAAGGGACTCGACCGATCACTCTCTAAAATCATTTTGAGCTGTGCCAGTTCAGTATTGTCTTCTCCCAATCTCTTCCGTGATAGCATAGTTGGGTTACAGCTATTACAGCATATTTCAACTATTACAAGAAATAGCCACATTAAGATATATTCAGGATCAAAGGTCTAAAAGAATTGAGGAACTCACAAAGCGACTTTTCTCTTTGGAAAGTTACCCCAACCTGGATGCAATTATTGACAGATCCTATAAATATGTCAATTTCCCCCAAGAAATTCTAAGTATGATGAGAAAACGTGATGCCTGATCACTATCCTGATAGATATGAAACATGGCATAAGAAAGACCAAATATTTCCATACTTTTTATCAGTGATTCTATTTGGTCTTTTTTTCCCTCATAAAGTCTGTTTAAAAAAAAAAATTGTTTACCAAACCCCATTCGTCATTAATATATTTTTCCCATCTTTATTAACCAAAGGCATACATAACTGCCAGAAATATTGAACATCATGGGATAAGCAATGTTGCCACACTGAGTTGACCTAAGAAAAAACAAAAGTAAAGACAAGTGATGCTTTTTAGTTAGTCCACAGAGCCTTGTCAGATGTAAATATGCAATTTGTTAGAGTCTTTGAAATGTTTAAAGTAGATTCTGAGCCCTCATTACTATTTCATGAACCTCCCAGACACCCAGGGACCCCATATTGGGAAACATTAGATTTGATTTATTCTATATATAACTCCAAGAGAAGAATCAGAATAATTGGCAGATTTTTTTTTTTAATGCACAAACACAAATTCTGACTCAATGTAAATCAGTGAACTTTCTGGCAGCTCTGTCAAATGGTGCAGTGGGCTGCCTCAGTGGTAGAGATGGCCCCTGTCAGTGGAGGTGTGCAAGCAGAGACTGGAAATCCACCTCCCAGGAGGGATGTAGAAGAAATTCAAGTTTATTCTGTAGATCGAGTTTTGTAATTTGCTGCAGAAGAGTAAATGAAATGCAGGTCAGAGACAAACCTTCACAATTCTATATTCCCTCCTTTCCTGATTCCCAATTTACCATCTGATCTTTGTAAGCTCCCCAAATCATGCCATGAACACAACTCACTGGGATCTTTTCTTTCTTAAAAATGGATTGGATAGCGAATAAATTGGGCAATGAACACACACACACACACACACACACTCACTATGCGACAAAGAATTATTAAGGGGAAATCACCTTGGTTATATAAGAGCCTGGTTTTAAGAAATGAGGAAGGCCACAGAATAAGACAGAAGAACCTACCAGAAAATGCCCATGTCCAGAGACAAGGCCACAGGCACGGACGGTGGTGCTCACAGGATTCTCAGCCTTGAACTCAGCCGTCTCCTCCAAACGAACTCCCTGTTAAGCCTAACGCACAACTGAAAACACCATAGAGCCAGCCAGCAGATTCATTCAGAAAACACATTAGAAGGGAACAATGCCCTGAGATGCAAGGGAGAGGGGTTTATGCACACAGTGCCTGTGCTTTGTAATGCAAGCCCTTATGAGGGGTGCTGAGGCCCCGAAGCTTTTGAAACGCCTTATAAAGGATCCCTTTGTGGTTTTCTGAAGTTGATATTGTCCGAGTCTCCAGAGGCTAATTCAGTGCAATTAGATTACCACTCTCTGCCTTTGAATTCAGCTGTTTTTCAGTGTCCGTTGCTAAATTAGTTTACCGTCTTAACGGGGAGCTGCCGACAATCGTTAATCCTAGCGGTGAAATGGGCAGCAGCTCCCGGCAGCGTCCTCTCTTGCCTCATATTCTGGGCAACCCACAGGCACCTGGAGGACAAGCCTCTGCTTTCTTCCTTGCAAGCGCATCCTCAACTCCCCGTGCGTTCACCCCCTGAGAATCATGCTCCCTTCGTAGCATCTTGAGTATCAACACAATCGTGGAATCTTGGGACAAGAAGGGCTCTTAGCAGTTCTAGAATTCAACAGTTCTCAAACTTAGCTGTAAGGGGCTTGTCAAAAAGCCAGATTTCCAATATTTTGCTAAGAGGGTCCATCTTATATTAAATATTCTTATTACAATAAGAATATTGTTATTAAATAACAATAGCGGTAAGAGGGCAGGAAGAAACTTTTGGGGATGATGGATAGGTTTATGGCATAGATTGTGATGATGATTTCACGGGTGTATATTTATCTCCAAACTCATCAAGTTGTACACATTAAATATGTACAGCCTTTTGTATGTCACTCATACCTCAATAAACTAGAGATTTTTTTAAGAGAGGTTTTAAAATTAAATAAAATACATGTTTCCAATATCATGCCAGACTGCTGAAATAGAACCTCTCAGGATGGAGACCCAGAAACCTGTCATATTAACAACAGTCTCTAAGTCAGCGCCCTTCCATCTTCAGTGTGCAGAGGACTTGCCCCAGGATCTGGTTAAGATGCAGATTCTGATTCAGGAGGTCTGGAATGGGCCTGGGAATCTGCATTTCTAACAGCCCCCAGGTGATTCTGATGTCCATGCTTCCTTGGACCAAAAGTTTGATTAGCACGGCTCCAAATCATTCTGATTGAGAACCCCTGACATAGATCAACCCTTTTAGTTTGCAGATGTGAAGAGGATAAGCAACTTCCTCAAGGTTATAGAGGGACAGAGCTCCCAAAGCTGTGCACAATCTACACATTCCCCAAACTTACTGCCCCCCACATCATCCATGGAGTTCATATGCCCCGACTCCGCCATTGCACTTTCCTTCCTTCAATCCTCGCACACGCTGTCCTCCCTCATAAACGTGACTGCACTTGCACTTCAGGGAGGTTCCTCAGGGAGCTATCCCAGTCCCCACACTGGTGGCCTGGTCCCTGAAGTCCTGGTGCACCAAAAGCTCTCATTCACGCAGCTGGGAACTCTGGCTGTATGATGCTGGATAGAGAGAGGGGGCACCCAAGGAAGGGGCTTGAATCCTGGCCCCCAGGGGCCCGGGGATACAGCAGTCAGCATCTGTTCAGATTGATAAAGGAGGTGAATCAAGAAAGTCAGATGGAGGGAATCTGTGGTTTCTTTCTCCAAAGATGATCTCACTTACCAGTCTTCCTGTGCCCGTTGGGCTATCAACCTTGCATAGTTAGAGGCTTGCTTAGCACTCCCAGATATTCAAAGACTGCTGCCCCATTCTACTGTCTGACCTCAGGACCATGTCCTTCCTTCTTCTCTATCTCTTTGACCTGTCAGCCTTCCCGCAAAACACGTTAGTATTTTCTACCCCAAATAAAGTAACTGCTTCAGCCTCTTGAGAGCTGCGTGTTTGTGGCTGTGTGCTCAGTTCTGCAACACTCCCCAGCTCCAGAGGAATGCGGCAAGGCCACTGCAACCCTGGCTGCCAGGCAGATTTGCAGCACTCTCTTAAAAAAGTACTTTATGGTTTTATAGTGTTTCACAGCCACGATCTCATATGGGCTGCCCAATCACTTTAAGAATTAGATACAGGACAGTGGCTAGTATCCCCATTTTAGGGCTGACAAAACTGAAGCTTGGAGAGGGAATGCCTTTTGGTAACAGCAAGTAACCACGCTGTCAATCTCCGAGTGAAGCCAGGATTCAAATGCAGAGCTCCTTGCTCCCAGCTCACAACACTGGTTCACTCCTCTTAAGCTGCAGCCCCTGTAGGCTAGTGCAGATGGCAGGGTCACAGCCCTCCTCTGCTCCGGGCCCTCCGGGCCCTCCCCCTCTGCTAGCAGGCCACAGGGGCAGAAAGAAGCCTAGAAAAGCTGGGAATTTCTCATCAGGCCTTTGGTTTGACAGAGCCATGTTCTTCCTATCCTTGGCTTCATAGGCATTTCTGTGTCCTTGATCATGTTCAATTGTACAATATATGCATACATTCTCTTTTTAAGAAATTCTAATACTAGACTTAAGCCCAAAATCCCCTCTGACAATGACCTCCAGGTCCCTTCCAGCTATTATCCTTCTTGATTACTTTACATATATACGTACATACACATATACTTGTGTGTGTGTGACTATTGAAATACACATACTGTCATTTCATGGAATCATATTGCCCATAACATTTTATAATTTGTTTTGTTCACATAGCAATGTGTCTTGGGAAGCCTTACCTGTGGAGGCCTACAGTCCCTTTCATTCTTCTCAGCACTGCAGAGCATCTTATGTTATGGATGCCCCATTGTTTCTTAGACCTCCCCTATTGATGGGCACTTAACACTTTTTTCTAATTTTTCTCCCGCAATCAGTGCTGCAATAGTCACAGTGTACCTATGTTTTTGTGAACACATGTGGCATTTCTCCAGGCAGATAACAAGAAAAAGAAATGGAAGTACTGGGGCATAGAGCACATGCACTTCTATGTTAACAGATACTGCAGACATATCCCTTTCTTCCTGAGCCTTGCCTTCTGCCTCCCTCATGATACCCATCTCAGCCTTGACTGCAACACCTCGTTCATAATAATCATTAGCAGTTACTGAGTATTTATTGAATGCTAGGTGTAAGGCTAATGACATCCTATGCCTCATAATGCTCACAAGAATCCTAAGATGTAAGTACTGCTATATCCCCATTTTACAGGTGACAAAACTGAGGCATAAAGAGGTTGTGTAACTTGCCCAAAGTAAGGCAACTAGTGAGAGGCAGAGCCAGGATTCAAAGTTGGGTGTGACTGCAGAAAACACTCCTTTAACCTTTCCACTGCCATTGTTGCTCTATGAATGAACCAGGGAGGAGGAGGGAGGAGACTGAACTGGATGAGGGAGATGAAAGAGACAAATTTGCCTCTTCAGATAATCGAGATAATGTCTTGCAGGTTGTTCTGGATGGTAACAAAGTGAGCATGCTTCTGTAAACAGATAAGAGTTTTCGATCTCCAGCCTTCACGTAGGAGGGAAATTGCACTAACTTCCACCCCCATCACAAAGGTGCGTGGTTATAGCTCTGTCAGAGGGTAGAGATGGTTTGCCATCCTTCCTTCTTTGTCCCACCTGCCTTGTGAATGACCAAAATCATTCACTTGAAAGAGCCATCTAGGAATATGGGAGAGAATTTCTGAGTTGGGAGATCAGGAAGAAGGGCAGCATAATCTCTGGCCCAGGAACAGAATTTTTAAAAATGTTGGTCCCTTGTACTCAGACCAAAGACCTTTTCAGCCACACCCTCCAACCCCCAAACATGCAAGACTGAGTAACCCCAGGCTTCCTTATCTTCTGTATGGAAGGTTGGAGGGGCGCCCAGCCTCCAGCACTGGAGGTCCCACCAGAAAGCCGCAGATTTGCCGCTTCCAATGCAGACCCAAAGGGCTTCTCACAACATCTCCAGACCAGGAAACCACACCCAGTCCATTGGAGGCAGTGTGGGAGGTGGGGGAGCAGAATGGGGAGCTGAAGCAAGGACTGGACCCACCCCCTTTATAACCATCAGGTCACTCCCGATGTGGCCCGTGGGCAGCCCAGACAATGTGGTCTCAGACACCTGTTTCCCACAGCCCTCCAGATGACGACACCAGAGACACCTCCCAGTGTGTCCCTAGCAGGCCTGTTGCTAGTCGGAAAAAGAACACAATAGAAATAAAGTCTCCTAGTATCAACTTTCGAAATAGATCTGCTGGTTTGTCGTTTTGTTTTCCTTTGTTTTATTTTTTACATTGTAAATATTTGTTGCAAAATATTAAACAACATAGTGAGATATGTTTAAAACTAAAATACACAGAAATCTTACTCCTAGGACAAGTCACTTAACAGTTTGATATTCCTCTTTCCAAATGATCTTAATCACATAAGAACAACAAAAACATGGGTGCTTACTATGTGCCTATCACCTTTCTAAGAACTGAGTATGTATTCATCCATGTGGTCCTCAGAACAATTCTATAAAGCACATGCTATTATTCATCGCATTGTCCAGATGAAGTGACAGATGAGGTTATATAATTCTCCTAGTGTCACCCAGCTTGGAAGTGGCAGTGCTGGATTGGAACCCAGTCAGTCTGGCTTCAGAGACCCTGGAACTGCTGTGCTACGGTAGTAATCTGCTTCTGTTTTACAAAAACGGGATTATTCTAAACACCATGTTCTGTGACTCCCCGTTTATCACTCAGCAATACCTTGTCGGTGTGCATGCGGATCTAGCTCACTCATTTCTGCAGTCGTGCTGCTCTCTGTTGAGAACGCCGGGTTTAGTACAGCACAGAACTCTCAGCGTGCCTCATACAAGCCCCCAACTCCATTTCCAGCTCCTTTACTCCACACAAATCAAATTCCAACCCGAAATGGGTTTCTCATCATCCATGAGTGATATGGCCATAAGTCTCACCTCTGTAAGTTAACTCGTGCTGTTCCGTATCCCCTCCACAAATCTCCCCTCATTTCTGCCCTGAAAGGCACACCAGCCAGCTCCTCCTCATGCCCAGAGATGGGGGCTCCAAGGAATTCACCGAATATGCCTTGGAACATAAAAAGCTACACTTCCTGAAAAAGAGGGCGACAAGGCTAAGTAAGATGTACTGTCCTACGCTGCCTCAGAATTGGACAGCCTAGCGATTACAGCAAGATTTTCCTCCCCCTATAAGCTCTACTCTGACTTCGGAACTGGTCTCAGTTTTTTCATGCCTAACATGAGATTGGACTCCCAGATATTACTGCATAATTATTAATTCTTAAATTAAGTTTGCTTATAAAGGGCCCAGCAGTTAAAAACTGTAGCTTGGGAATCAACCTGATATATTTTGGAATCATTTTATACCACTTGCTAGGTGTATGCTTTGGAGCAAGGTTGTTTTTAAGATTCCTAAGCCTCGGTTTTCCTCATCTGTGAAATGGGAACAATAATTATCCCTTTCTGACAGACGACCATAAATACTAAATAGGAGAAGTCGTGTGGAGTGTTATGTTAGCACTACATGTGGCACATAGCAATTGTACAAAGCAGGAAAACCATTATTACTACAAGTAAGGTGAGATAAGCGCAAAGTGGTGTAGGAACATTAAAAAGTCTGACTAACTGTCTGGAGGTGGGGAGACAGTATAAAACAGAAGAAAATTTCCCAGGACTCAGAACAATAAAACTTGGCCACAAAGAATGACTAATTTACCAGGTGGCAAAGAGTGCCAAGACAGTGATGCAGGCCGAGGAGAAAGCTTGCAGAATAGGCAAGCCAAAGGAGGCTGCACTCAAGCAATAGGGTGGTGGGCCAGCCATCCACCCTATGGACTAGGCTCAGCCCAGTCTGCTCTGCCCTATTCTCTCCCGGTGGACCTTCTATCAATTAGAAACCCAGCTAAGAGTGGATAATTTGCTCATCGTCCAAAAAATATTTACTAATTCCTACCGTTCACAGCAATCATTCTAAGCTCTGGGGATAGATACATTGATGAAGAGTCCTGCTCTCTGCTCTCATGCAGCTTAACTTCTAGAGGGGGGTACAAACAAACAAATTGGGGAACTATAAAATTTCAGGGCCTGGAAAGTGCTAGAAACCCAATAAAACAGGATAATGGGACAAATAACAGCCCACTAGAGTCCACCCCTAGGTGCCTACACTTTCACACACCTGTTATCAGCCTTCTTTCATAGGAAATGGGCAGGTTGGAAAGGCTCTTGATTTTATAGGTGAGCAAACAAACCCAAAAAGGAGCAATGATTCATCCAAAATCACACAGCCAGTAAGTGCCATCAGTAGATGACCTCATTCCATGCAGAAAAGTAAAAAAATGACCAGGATGAATGATCAAATGGAAGGGGAGAAAAAAAAAGCAAGTAGCAAAACAGTCTGTATAATAGGATCCCATTTTTATTTTTTAATATGTATTAATGTTCTCATATAGGAAAAAAAAATGTCTAGAGAAATGGGCCCAAAACTGTTCATAGTTATTACCTCTTGAGAATGAGACTATCGGGGACTTTTATTTCCTGCATTAAATATTTCTGTAATGCTTGAATGTTTCACAAAAGTATATATTACTTTTGAAAGCTGAAAAATACATTTTTTACAAAAGAGGATATCAGAGAGCACAGGGCGTACAGTCAAACCTGGAACCGAACTTAATGAAAGGCAACCTGCACCAGGTAGGGAAAAAAGACATTTGGAGAGATCCAGACCAGTGCTGAGTGGATTGTGTTTTCTCTAAGTAAAAACCAGCCTACAGGCTGAAACCATTTGGTGTATTTAGAGGAATTTCTTGAGCAAATGGAAGTTGCTTTCCCCACTGAAGTCATTATGCCGGAAGTGAAAAGTCATTGGAAAATGGAAGGCTAGAGTTTTATTATAGATTTGGGTTTTGAGAACAAAGTGATGGATGGGATATATTCTCATCAGAGCAACTAGAGCCCTACCAGTGTGCAATTGCATAAAATCCTCCTGCTCATAACAACAACAAAAAAAAGTTAGAGATGGAAAGACTCATCTGGCCCAATTCTTTCAGTTCCTGGGGGTGGGGGGGGACAACTGAGGCCAGAGGGAGAGGAACTTGTCCAAAGTTGACAGTAAATTAATACCCAGCACAGACAAGGACTAAGAACACCAAGTCTCTCATCACCACGTCCACTTCCCCTAAAAGCTAGTAAATGTTCCACTGTTAGTGTGCAAGATGCCTTGCAATGATGCAGGGTAATTTTCTTTTATTTTAGTCATCATGAATTTTACTTTACCAGGTACCAGAATTTACCAGTTCCATTACAATATTGATAATGCTTAAGATAAAAAATCAAATTAAAAATAAATTAAGTAACAGTACATAAATTGGGCAAAACTCATGATAGGACATGCAAGTGATTTTGGTTTAGAGAATACTGTACTCTATCATTCTAGCTTAGACACTGTCATTGGAGAAAATGGAAATTACACAAGGAATTATGAAACTGGGTCATATCTGAGCAAGGCTTAACTTTACCTTTACATTCCAAATAGCTTCTCAGGGTGAGTCATGGACATGGGCTGCAATTTGAATCCAGATAGTTGGAGGAAATATGGCACATTTGGGTAAAAAGTGGACACATTCAGCAGGCAGGACACAGCTGAGATCAGGTCACCCACTGTCCCATTTGCCAGCAAGTATCTATTTGAGCTATATTCATAGTTTTCTAGTCCTTCCTTATGTTAGAATGTTATTTGTGACTCTCAACCCTTCCCCTTATAGACAAACACTTCTCTAAATAATAATACTTATAACCAATAATATTAGCAAGAAAGCAGAGCAAGTACAAAAACTAATATTAGCAAGTAACATGTATTTAGAAAATACTATATGCCAGGAAATTTTCTAAAAGCTCAATATGTATTAACTACTTAATCTTTATAGCAACCCTATGAAGTAAGTGCTATTATCATCCTCATTTCGTGGATGAAGAGACAAAGGCAATGATATTACCAACCTGGAACCCCTTTAGGGTACTTGGCCAATCCAAGTACAAAGTCTTCATATGAAGAGAGACATTATACAAACCCCTCCAGAGATGGGGTGAAATAGGGTGGAGGGAGTAGACAGAGTATATGAGAAAGAAAATTGAGGGGCTCACCCCAGGTCACAGTCTTTCCCAGTGGGGAAAAGGAGGCAGAGAACAAGTGACACTCACTTGCCCCTCAGTTCTGCTACCCAAAGTCCAGATTTCTTTTCCATCCATCACCATGGGGTTTATGAAGAGACAAAAGAGAATAAGAAAGAATATTGCGCAAGAAATAAAATAGAAATTAGAAAAAAAAAACAAGAAAAGAAAGAGAGAGGGCGAGATGAACAGAGTAACACAAAAGGAAAAGCACTTGACTCCGGTCTACTTAGGGTTCAGCCAAGAACTCGTTGCTTGAGTCCTTTTCGCTCTCTGGACCACAGTCTTCTCATCTGTAGAATGGATGAGTTGACTGTACCAGATGACTTTTAAGTTCTCTCTCAACTCCATCACTCTAGGACTCAGAAACAGATGGAGGAAGAGGAGGAAGGTAGAGGAACCAGAAGGGGGAAGAACGTAGGAGGGAAGGAGCAGAGGCTAAGGAGGAAGGATGAAAGGAGGAGGAAACAAGAGGAAAAAGAAAGGAAGGCATTTTTCCAAAGCAACTGGGATCTGCTTATCTTGTTGAAGGAGAAGGAGGAGGATCCTCATGTCAAAGATCCCAACAATATAAGCTTTCTCCTCAGGCAGCCAACTCCACGTTTCCCGCTAGTGGGATCCATGGCGGATGTTGGTAGAAGCCTGGGCTGATGTCTGCAGATCAGGGGCCGAACGGAGCCCTGGGAGGAGGCAGGATGCTGCCTTTTTCTCGAAGCCCAGGAAGGAGGGCTGCTGGGAGGGTCCTCACAGGTGTACCCCCTTCCCCCTCCCTGTACCCATCCTCCTCCTCTTCCTCCTTCTCCTTTTCCTTTGGGCCTAAAAATGGGCAACAATGGTTAACATATTCCCAGGCTCTGAGGGGTGTCCTGGGGCAATGGCTAGAGAACGTGCCCATGGGAGCCACAGCTGCAATATCACTGCATTGTGCCTACTAGAAACAATCCTGGGAACCCTTAAAAGGAGAAAAATACCAGGCCAGTAAAAGATCTTCCCACGTCATCTTCTCCAGGCCCCTGCCTCTGAGCATCCCTTCTGTAACTGCCTGGATACTAGAATCCAAACCAAAAGATTTAACACAGAATAACACTGAGTCCTATCAGCTTTTCAGTTGTCTGAGCCATCCCAGGCCTTGAGACTCTTGAAGACAAAGATAGTGCCTCCAACTGATTGAACATCCCTTAATCTTCATGGCACAGGACTGGGCAAACAGTGGGCTCTTCAAACCCATCTGATATTTGAACAATAGGGTGACCTGGTTCTAATCTATCTCCCAATAATATCTATTCTGTTGCTTAACATTTCATTCTAAATATCCTTCCTATTGTTGGTTCCACTGTGCCCGTTTTAAAGTCCAGCCTGTTGTTTGCCTGAAGAGAAAGAAACTAGCATGTCCCTCCCTGCCCCTGCAGAAGTGAGGTAGAATACTCACTCCAGAGGTGACCTCTCTAAATTTAAAATTGATCCCAATAAAGAAGTGATTAGATAGTGTCATCATATAAATAAGAGCCACAGATGCAGACAGAAATATCTTAGACAATTGTTCACTTAATATATAAAGAGCCATTTTTGTATACCAAGTTCTTGGCTATGCAACTTATCTGTGTTTTCTTAAATCTTCCCAACAATTCTAAAATTAGACAATATTCCCAGTCTACAGATGAAGAAAACGAGGCTCACATAGGTTAAGCAACTTTCAAGAACACACAAGTAAGTAGTGAAGTCACAGTTCCTACCCACTTATCAGCTGTCATCTTTACAGCACACTACTGAGTAAAAGTTCAGCCTCTACTTGAACACTTCCGGTAACAAGAAACTCACCATCTACTTAGGCAGAATATTTCATTGCTGGGTAGCTCTAATGGTCAAACTATTCTTTCCTCACATGCATCAGGCAGCTGCCTCCCTCACTGAAAGTCCTACCCACCTTCCTTGGTTCCCTGGAACAAGTCAGTGGGCTGTAGAAGGCACCCGAACTAAGAAATTAGAAAGATCTGTTTCCATTCCTACCCTGCCACCTATTAGCCATGTAACTTTCAACCAAGTCACTTCTGCTTCCGTGCATCTATACAACAGAAACACAAATGCATACCTCATAAAATGTTTTGGAGGAGAGAAAATAAATAATATTTGCAGCTCAGTGCCTGGAAAATATTTAGGTCATTACATATGAAATGTCCGATTTCGAATCAAAAGTTTAGTTTATTATATCTCAAACAAGAAGCAGTACAATTAATCAAAGTATGTGCCTAAACTGTTGACACAGTTTTGCCATCTTAATGGTAGCTCGCTTATGCCAGCAGCGAAGAAGCCTGGAGAGCGAGTGACAATGAAATTGCCAAAGGCGTTTTCCATATCTTGTTGAGAATTGAATACTTTTCCTTGCAAGAACCGTGGTCCAAGGCCGGAAGAAACCGTAGTCATTTGGTGCAAAGTGTGGTGAATATGGTGGATGACAGAGAGTTTCCAAGTCCAGCTTCTGTAGTTTGAGCATCATTTTTTTTTTTTTGCAACATGTGATCTTGCAAGAGGATTGGCCTGTCTCTATTAACCAATCTCAGCTGCTTAATCGCAAGCATCCTCATCATTTCATCCAACTGGTTGCAGTAGACATCTGCTGTAATCAGTTGACCAGGTTTCATGAAGCTGTAGTGGACAATACCAGAGCTGGACCACCAGACACCATTAGCTTTTTTGATGAATGAATATTTGGTTTTGGATAGTGTTTCGGCACTTTGTCTTTACCCAACCATTGTGCCGAATGCTTGCGATTGTCAAAAAGAATCCATTTTTCATCGCACATAACAACACAGTGTAGAAATGGTTCGCCTTTATGTCGTGACAGCAAAGCAAGGCAAGTTTCGAGACAATTTCTCTTCGGATGCTCATTTAATTCACACAGTACCTACCTATCCAGCTTCTTTACATTGCCCACTTGTTTCAAATGATCCAATATTGTTGGAATAGTAATGCAAACCTTGCTGCTAATTCACATATAGGTTGAGAAGGATTCACTTCCACTAAAGCTTTCAGCTTATCATCATCCACCTTGGTCTCAGGTTGCCCATGTGGCTCATTTTCAAGATTAAAATCACCAGAATGGAACTTCTCGAACCATTGTGTGTTCATGTGTGTTCATTGTCCACATCCTTCCCAAACACTTTGTTAATATCTCGAGCTGTCTGTGCTGCATTGGTTCCACAAGGGAACTCATATTCAAAAATAACATGAATTTTTTACTTATCCATGGGTTCATAAAAATTGCTGTAAAAAAAATATTGAAAGATAATCACAAGCCAAGACATGCATTTGGAAGAATGAGGATGTACCTTCACAATAAAAAAAAAAACCAAGAAGTGTCAAAGTGAAATGTCAGAGATATCAACTGTCAAACTTAGTACTTAAGGGAAATGGACATTTCATACTTAACCTAATAGTAACTACTCAAGAACAATACTTCATCAAATTGAGTCCCTATTCCCACAATAGCCCAACAGGCTGATCCCTTCTGCCTAAGACTTCTCTGAGCCAAACACCCACAGAGTCTGTAATTATTCCTTACAGGTCAATTTCAAGTTTGTTTACCAGCCCAGTTGTTCCTTTCTGGACCTGCTCCAGCCTGTTAATGTCCCTCTTAAAATGCAGAGCCTACAACTGAATATAATAAATTAGCCAAGATTTGAAGTACAACCCACATCCTCTATTGCCTGCATTCCTGCCTCTTTCAGTCTTTAGATTTTTCATAAATTCTTTAGAATTACTAGGTTCAACCTAGGCTGGCATAAAATTTTAGTGAAGAATATTTAAACCTTATAAACAGGAACTTTAATTTTTATTTGTAATAATGATTAACATACTAAGTGGTTTCTATGTGCCTGGCACTGTCGTCCTCATTTGATATGTATTTTTCTCATTTAACCCCAATGGTTCTAGAAAGTAACTCTATCATTACCCTATTTCACCAATAAAGAAACATATATTTGAAAGAGTTAAGTGACTTGCCCAAGATCACACAACTAATAAATGGCAGAATCCGATTTGAGTCCACCATGCTATCCTAACCCCCATTTCAAGCATTTGGGGGATGCTTACAATATGGAAGTGTTGTTTAGGGATAACAGGCAGAAGACATATGCAGGGGAATTTAATAGAAAAGGAAATGCTTTGCACCAAGCAATGCTGGGCTTCTGAACAATCTGTCACTAAGAGATCCTTTCTCTCCTCCAGAACATTCCAATGTCTACAGCTTACGGGCAATATGAGTCAGCCTCTCTTCTTTTTAACTTTTACTTACTCACATTGCCTTCAGCCCTTGCCCCTGGCAGACTCTGCCTCAGGAAGAATTAAAGTTGCTGGTCCTAGGGGGTGAATGAAGAGGGGCTTCCTTTATACTGATACAGCCTTTCTGCCTCAGAAATAGTCCTACCTTTGACTCAGCAATTTTGCTTCTAGGACATGAACAGAGGTTTAGGACCAAGGGAGGTTTTCCCAGCATAATTTATAATAGCTAAAAATTGAAAATAATATAAATACCCCTCAATAGGGGGATAGCTAAAGGAATACTAATACAGCCATACGCTGGCACAGGCAGTCATTTAAAATTGTGTTTCTAAAGGTTTCATAATAAAAGAAAATGCTCATTTAGAGTCTTCAGTTAAACAATAAAACAGGAAACGAAATGATTATAATCTACAGAGGAGAAAAAAAAACCTAGAAGAAATTTATCAATATGTTAACAATAGATAAATAGATAATGGCATGTCTAGGTAGGTTTTATTTTTTTTTTATTTGAACCTCATTGTATTTTTCCAATTGCTTTAATTATCAGAGGAAAATGTTATTTTTTAAAAAGGGTTGAAAGAATCTGGTCTGAGGGCAACCAGCCAGCTTGGGAAGTACAGTTTTTCGACTGGACAGTTTCCGTCTGTGCAGCAGCAATTACTCTGTTACCATCAGATCGTCTTAATCCTATTGATTGAAATGCCAACGTAGTGCTATTAATTTACTACTTTACGGATAAATTACTAAGAGCACAGCAGAGGAATTACCTGAGAGTACCGTGATACTCTTCTAGGTGTCAGAGTGGGCGGCCTTGTAGATTCCAGCGTAAAGCACAAAGAAGCTTCTAGAAGTTCCTACATTCACCTGCCATCATAGAGGTGATGATGGTAAATCAGCCAACTCTCTTTGAATAAATTAATATTGCATTGAACATTTACAATGTGCCAGTCACCAAAGTAAGAACTGTAAAAGAATATTTTTCTTTCAATCCTATGAGCAATAGCTACTATTTTCCCCATTTTACAAATGCAGAAACAAAGATTTAGACAGGATAAGTAACTTTTCCAAGGCCACACAGCTAGTAAATGGCAGAGCCTGGATTTGATGCCAGAGTCCATGTGTTTAACCCTGGGTCACACCCTATTTCAGCCAAAAAATGAGTTCTTATTTGTGTAGTATCTTATGCTTTCTTCAACGTAGTTTCAAATAGTAATTCAAAAGTTAGGACCAGAAGTATCTACACTCAATGGATGAGGAAGCTGATGCTTATATGTAGTAAAGGATTTGCCCAAGATCATACGAGAAAGAATCACAAATTCCTGACTCCACATCCACAGCTTGTCCCATTCCCTAGGTTGCTACTCTTTGTTTCTGAGATATTCAACAATCAGCAGGAGGCAGTGGGACTCAGGCTCCCATCTGGTCCCCCTGTGTGCCACAAAGAGGTGACCCTGTGAAAGGTCCTGGAGGTGCAGGGTAGAAAAGAAAGAAACCCCAAGAGGAAAAGAAAGATTCAGCAAGGACACTTGAGATTCTTTATCCTGGGTATAAGATATTCCTTAGAGAAGCTTATACTAAACCACAATAGAGCAGGGACTCAAAACAATCATATTTGAGTTGAGTGAGCTGTTTTAGCAGATTTGAACAGCTACTCCAAAGCTCATGCCAAAATTCCACCTCAATTAGTTTCATATATCAACGCTGCCACCAAGGCACCTTGGTTAAGACGATCAACCGCCCCAAGTCTCAGTTTCCCCATCTGAAAAATAGAAAAGAAAATGGTTGACGCTTCATAAAGTTGTCAGGAAGATTAGAAAGCTTGTACAGAAAAGTTCTTAGTTCTGCATGGCACTTAGAATGTGTTTGATCATTGGCAGCCATTGCTATTCTTAGTTAATCTCTGAGTCAGTCTCCTCATCTATAAAATGGAGTTGATAGTCCCTACTAACTTTGCAGGGGTGTAATTTCATTGATTTAGAGCAGATGGTCAATAAATGTCTTTTTTTCTAATGCATAAGATGCCCATGTCCCATATTCTGTGACACCTCTATCCACTTCTTCCCCAAGACTTTGGAACCTACTGAGTGAGACAAAGAAGTTCCACCCCACGGAGCATAGCTGTAGCTCTGACTCTATCTTAGAGGACTCCCATTAGATTTAAAGAGCATTATTAGAGCCCTGAGGCTTCCCTAAAATTCTGTATTTACATACAAATACCCACTTCAACTAAACCCTATCAACTCACAGTTAAGTGCTCACTTTCTGAAGACCAGTCACTCCGTTTATTAAAGGCAGCTTCAGGTTTTAATCCAAATTGCTCTTTCTACAATTTAAGATCATTTCTTCCTTAGTGCCTGGTGAGGATTGTTTATTTTCTGAACACCCGCCTTTAAATCATAGTCTTTCGGATGCTTGAAGACCACACACATCCAAGCTCCACGGCTATGAAAACCTCTGTTTTCTCTGGGATAAGTGGCACAGTTTCCCTGATGCATTTCCTATAGATTGATTGCAACTTAGCTTTTTTCCTACTGTAAGTTTGAACTGGTATAGATTTGAGAGGGAAAAGTGGTATGTTTTTTTCTAATAGGCCCAGACATTCAAGCACTTATTTGTTCTCACATAACTTTCCTTCTACTAGTTTGAGAGCTCCTGGACAGCAAGAGCTACTGAGTATTCATCACTGATATAGTTAAGAGAGAGGTCTGTGAGGTCAGGTGAATCTGAATAAGTTATTTAATCTCTATGAACCTCACTTTCCTCATCAGTAAAATGGGGGTAATTATATCAAAATCAAGGGTTTCTGTGGGGGAGTAAATATTGCAAATAAAGCTTTTAGTGTAATTCCTGGTACAGTAATTTATAATCACTCAATAAAGGCTGTTACTATTTTATTATTAATTTCCTGCTTTAACACCTAGTACAATCTCTGACACATAATAGGCACACCATAATTATTTTGAATAAATAAGTAAACAAACAAAATAATAAACTAATGCTATCTCCAATGAGATGATCATTACCTCAAAGTACCTAGTGGATAAAAAATGTTGACTCATTTCAGAAATGAAAGTTTCTTTCCACAGCAGCTGTAAAAAAAAAACAGTGACCTTTTGCCATTCAAACAACACCTGCAGGTAGTATTTTCAAGATGAGTGAAATGAGACAGAAAAGGTGAAAATGAAAGGCGAGTTGACTGCAGAGAAATTCTCTTAGAGACGATTTAATAAATAGTCAAGAAGGTTTCCTCAATCCCTTCACTGTCTTTTGGGAATGGCCAAATAGTCTAGCAGAAGATGTTGCGTTATGGTGTTACTGTCGGAGACCCTGAGCAGCCCTTTACCTTTCAACTGAGCCTCTGTGTCATCACTGTACTTGGAGATGCTGTCATGGGGACAGTATGAAGATCAAACGCAGTGATGGATTTGGAAATGCCAAATAAACTGCAAGTGTTATATGTGTGCAAATGAGAATCAATTACATTGTTCTCAACCCATATTTTCCAATTCCGAGAGCTCCAAAATTCTCACTTGTAATTCCAGAGTTAAGAGAACATTGATATCATGAACCAAGGATGCTCTTCAGAGGGACTTTTCAAATCACCTGGAAGTGTAGTGTTTAAACTTAGAGTGTAGTAGTTAACAGTACGGGCTGTAGAGACCAGTCGACTCATGGGCTTGCCATTTACAAACTGCACAACCTTAGCTAAATTCCCGAGAATGGAAGCATCAGCTTCCTCATCTGTAAATGGCGATAATGATGAATGATGTCATCTTCATGGGATTGTTGAGAAGATTAAATACAGTAACATATATATTCAACATAGTAAATACTCAGTGAGTGGTAACTATTGTCATTAGCTAATATCATGTCTTCATCTGTTTATATCCTATCACTATTTCTCCCCAATATTTATACTACCAGGCCTTTGTAACCTCAAATGACCAATCCCTGCTGATCAATGCAATCTTTTTTTCCCAAAACTTCTTGTCCAGAAGCCCTGAGCTCCACTCTCTGCAAAGACGCCTTTCTCCAGTGAGATTTATCTGATTAAAAAGAAAGCTGCATTGAAGGTAATGAGAGCCATTTGCTCTCCTGTCCAGCTCGTGGGATGCATGCTGATTATGCAGGGCCTGCTGAGAGCTTTTACTCGGGCAGGGTAAATCCCATAGGCCTGTTCTTCGGCACTCAAGCCTCTGAAGAATTCCTCACATTGTAACTCATTTGGGGGCCACTTGACGCCCAGAGGCTTAAGCCAAGAGTTCTTTCACCGTGGGACCAGACTGCAGAATGACACTGAAGGTCAGAGGCTCAGAAAAATTTCCCCAAGTGAGACACACAGGCACAGTCAGGGCAAAGTGAGAGAGCTGTCGTAGAATTATAAATAGTAACATAGGAAGCAGGAATGTGAGGTTTATGCACAGACCCGGGTTTGACCTGGGCCCAGGGTCCAAGTCACTCCATGGAAAGATCGTGAATGCTCCTGAAAGAAAAAGGGATGACTTCCTCCCCTGTTCTTCTGCCTTGGATTTTCCCAAAGGACATCAAGTATTTTCCCCAAAGGATGACTAAAGATATCAGGGCCACAGGTTAAGGCTTTTTAAACTCCAATCAAATCACATCACTGATGCCAAGTGGCTGCACAGCTAAATTAAACTTCCTCTGGAATTCCAGGTATATATCATCCACTTACCAAATATTATATTTATTGAGCCCTGATCATGTGCCAGGCTCTGTACTTCATGAAAACCACGTTGTGAGAATCATGCTTTTGGGGACTTATCTATATTACACCGTGATTGCCCCAATTCTGAGGGAAAAGAGGTTATAGAGCTGAAAGTTGAACTTGAACCAGAAAGGACCAAGGGCTGCCATGACTCTAGCCTTGACACATGCACATGGCATAAGGAGAAGGGAGTGGAGGGGGGAAAAATATTGACATGAATTAAGCAAACACAGTGTGAAATGCCAGAGTTGGTCAAGTCATACGCTCCTTAAGCCTCAATTTTCTTATCCGTACAATGGGGACAGACATCCCTACTTCTCATGCTGTTTGGAGGATAAAATGAGATAAAATATGTTGTGCAATAGAGTGCACATTAGGGACAGTAGGTGATCTACTCACATTGTTTCTTGCCACCAAACAAGAAAAACAAAATTGATACTTTTTGGAAATAAAACAGGATCTGTGAGAGATAAAGACTCCTTCTTCAGGTGAATACATTTGATATTCTACAGAAAATCCTACCCTAGATAGACTGGTCTCCAGGATTTAAGAGGTTGTAGCAGGGCTAGGACAAGGGTGAGGCAACTGAGGCACAAAATTTAAGGAGGCGTTCACACTCAGGTCCCTGCAAGTGCAGGGCTGGCACTTATATGACCCTGAGAGTGAGTGCCTCCTTAAATTTTGCTAATCACCTCATTCACCTGGCTATAGTGCTGGTCCTGCTTTTTGGGTACACATAAAACAAAGGAAGAGAGTTAGTGGATGGGCAGGCTATCCAGAGGAACAGACTGGAATCAATGATAAAGATCCCTAGAGAATCAGACTTTCTTAGGGGCAGGGGCAGAACCTGATAAAATTTCAAAGTTCCTTCCAGCTCCAAAAATCCAGGATTTTATCTCACTGGCAGAAGAGAATCATACTCAAATACATGGGCTTCTTCCTCAGATAAGGGTTCCTTAGAGGAGACAGATATAGGTGTGGGAGTTGGGACAGGAAGGGGGAAGGGTGTCTTGTTCCATAAGACCCTGGGGTGACTTGGGCTTGGGGCATGCCAACTGTGACATTCTGCTCCCAGGGGTGCTTAGCAGATCATGAAGTGAGAGTAATAAAATGTCAGGCCTCCCCAGCCAGCCTAAGCCCCTTACTGCAATCAAATAAAAACAAAATTGCACAGCTGGCCGGGTAAAGCCAGACGCTGACCTGATGATTCAACCCAGGCAAAACTGAGGGCGACCAGCAGGACTCACACTGCACAACACTCCCAAAGTCAGAGCCAGGGACAGGAAACTGACCCAGTCCATAAGGCCCAGACTGCAAGCCTGGCGCAGCCCCACTTCTTCCCAGGAGCCCAGGGAGTCAAGCCCTCCCTCCAGCCTCCATTTCTTCCCCAAGGACAGCCCACGCACGAGCAATGGGGCAGGACAAAGCTTTCTCCCCAAAATACACAGCTTGAGCAGTGGCAAATTTGGGGTCTTTCTAAAACTACACAGAGGCTAAAATTAATAAAACTCAGAAAATTTCTCTGATTAATCCCTACCCCACGCCCAATACTGGCTTGCTCCATAGTAGTCCAATTATGACACCTAAGCCGGATGGCAACCTCTTATTACAATTGCTGAAGTACCCAGTCTAGCCTATCCAAAGGACAGTAAACAATCAGTGGGCAAAGGCCATCATCCACGAGTAACTACTGATTGCTACTCCAGGCCAGGCACTGAACAAGACTGACACAAGCCCTACCCATGTGAAATGCTTTTTCTGGCAGGCAGTGACATATTTATCTGCATCTCTTCCACAGTGCCTTATGCATACAGTAGATGCTTAATAAATCATATGGATCATAGGATTTTTAAAGCAAGAGTGCCTATAGAAATCAGAAAAGCCATCACTCTGCCGTATAGTATCTTGGCAGAGGCTGAGAATCCATCCTGCTACTCTTTCCCGTTGGTTCAGGCCCCAGAACCCTTCCCTGAGCAGCCACCACCAGTCAGATGGCATTGGCCCCCAAGGTCAAACTGTTTACTGTTCCAGATCTAATGCAAAACTGCCATTTCCCAGATGAAAAAACTGAAGACAATCTAGGAAAAAGAAGTAGCCAAAGATCACACAGGAAGTTAGAAACTGAGGCAAAACTAACACCTAGGTTTCCTGGCTCCTGTCTTAATGTTCTTTCCTCTGTTCCACAGTATTAAGAAAACGTCCATGGAAACCTAGAGCAGACACTCACACAACCTCTGACTAGTTTACCAGGCACTTTCTGCACAGAATAAATACCAGCTCACTGGATTACCTCCCTGCCAAGGCAAAGCAGATATTCTGGCCCAAGTCAGGGGACAAGTTGCCTGGAAGCCAAAGTCACCCACCATTTGAAGATATCTTTGGAGGAACCATTTCCCAAGCTTGGCCAGGCCATAATTTAATTTAACCCCAGAATAGCTGAGAAATCAGATAGATTATTTTTACTGTAGAGGGATTGGGGAAGGATAATCTTCTCTCAACCTTCAGATCCGACATAAGGACATGGGGTTCAATCCCTGCCACTCCCAACCCCATGGACTCAAGCATTCCTTCCTCATTTCTTGTCATTGTCCATTCCTTCTCTCCCTCACTCATATATAAATTAAACTTCTTTCAGTTCTCCAAGTTCTCTCTTACTTCTAGACTCTATACATGCTGCTGCTTCTACCCAAAATACTCTTTCTCCCCTATTTTTCCAGACTACTCTATACCCATACTTCAAGTTTTACTATAAAAGTCATTTTCTCCACAAAGCCTCTTGGAAACTCCTCATCCTCTCACCAAGCACAGTTGGGTGTCCATCCTCTGTGCTCACTGAATTTCTCAATTACAGCACTGACCAGGCCTCAAACACCTCCACCTTCACACTTTCCTCTTCCTCTCCCACCTCCCACCTCCATTTCCTTCTCGATCCGCATCTCCGGTTTCCTCCTCCAGCCCTGAGGGCCCCTCCCTTGGTTACCCTCAGCTTCTTAGGGTCTCTTCTGTCCCTCTCCTTGTCCTTCCTCCCCCTTTCCCGTCCTGACCACCTGGACTTCTCTGCCCATGGTGAACTGGGGAGATGGACTCTGTTGGTTCTGCGGGGTGTGGTGCCGCGCAAGACGTAGTTGAAATTGTTTCCCCCCAGTCTTATTGCCAACCCTAGCACGTTTTAAATTCAGATGGACACCTCCATATTGATTCCCTATTTCCAATTGATGTTGCAACTGGAGAATGAGAATCTGAGCATTGATCTGGCCTTTCTTCCAACAAATCCTTGAGAAATAGGTTTGCCCACTGGAGAAAAATCTTGAGACTGGATGGGGAAGAACCAAGACACAAAAGCACTCACATTTCCCCAAAGGAGTCCAAACAAATTCAGATTCCCAGACCACGTATATGAAAAAGAAAAAAAAAGACATAATATAGACTCATAAAATGATGGCTTAGGGCTGGAAGAACTTTTAGAGATTATACTAATCCCCTCATTTCATATCTTGGGAAACTGGAAGCCAAGGAAAGAAGTGACTTCCTGAAGGCCACTCAGCCTCCATGGCCTTACATTACCCCCCATCCCCACCCCTCTGTTGAACTCTCTGCCTGGACTTTTCTGTGCCCTTTGCCATTAGGAGTCACAACTGAGGTCCTTGAAGTACCAAAGTCTCTTAGTGTGACAAATCTTCTGATCAGAGGTGATACAGTCTCATGTCCTGCCCAGTCAGTGTACCTATTGCCATGAGCCCTTTCAGTGAGGGACAGAGAACTCGGTCTCCGAAGGCCTCACTCTCTTTCTGAAAATTACTATTAATTAAATCTGTCTAAACTGAGTCTCATTCACCTGTTACGTTTTAATAATCCCTGAAAAAAATTTGCAACATTTCCAAATACTTTTATAAAGTCAGAAAATCCAGACAATGGAGTGTTTCATTTCTCAGATTCATTTCCAGCTTCTCTGCCCAGTAGCTCACAGTCTACAAGCAAATGCTCAAGCTCACCAGAGGTAGTGGTTCTAAACATGCGTCAAGAGCTCCTTGATGCACATTTGCTGCACACAATTGCACAGAGCATCAGATTCACTGGGCGGGGGGGGAGCTTGAAATAATCCTGTGCAAATTGTACTGTCTAAATATAGACAGAAATGAACGAGGATTATCGAGTGGCGGGAAGCATGGCTACTTTGGCATTAAAATGGAGCCTTTGTATTTGGAAAAGAATTAATGAAGTTTTGGACTAGGGCACTGAGGGATGGGGGCTGATTTAAGTGATTCACATACAATAACATTGAATTATTACTGAACCAATTTTCTTCCAATCCTTCTCATTATCTCAAGGAGAAAGTCTCCCTGGGTGAGGTGTTGATATGTCTCTAATGCCTTTCCAACACTTGCTGATCTTCCTTTGTAACTCAGGGCAGGCTTCAGGCTCAGAACATTGGCCAGCAGCAACAGAGAACTAGAATTAGAAACTCTCCTCTCTTTGTTTTGTTTTCATTGGATTCACTATTATGAATATCTTCTATTATGGCCAGTGATACTAGTTTTCCACTTGGAAGTAGTGAAATATGGTTTCCTCTTAAATAAGTGTAAGTTTAAAAGAAGTGAGATAATTTAATGAAAAAATTGAGTAATAGTAGAGATGGTACACAAACAGGGCAAAAATTATAAAAGTGATACCTAAGAAATCCCTGGTAAATGGTACATGGGAGAGGCTAGACTGGAGAATCTCAAAATTTCAGAAAATTCTGCTGTGGATCATTTTACAAAACAGAGGATCATTTGGTAATCCACAACATCCAATTTCTTCTCCATTTTTAAGTGTGGTAAATTCAGGGCTGTGTATATCAGGATTGCTGGAGGTTGGACACATATTTTGATTTTCTTGGCTGTCACAGGATATAATAAGCTTCAAAAACAAATGGCAATATTAGCAACTATCATGATTTATACTCTTCACGATTTACAAAAGGCTTTCCCATCCAGATATGTTAACACTTGAAAATTCAAGTTCTAATCCCATCTCATTAAACTGCTGTGTGACCTGAGGCCAGTTCCTTAACCACCCCCTGCAGTCTTCATTCCCTCTGGTTCAGCTCAGCGCGTCGGGGTTTTAGGTGAGCCAGTGGCCAGGTGCTCAGACTGCAAATACCTCGCTGCAGACCTGCTCGCTAGAATAACCGCAGGACTCCAGCTTTGGGGAGGATTCGGGTATTAAATGGCACGTTATGCTAATAGCAAATGGTTTGGGATAATTTGGGTGAATTCATTCTCCCACTGTACCGTCTAATAGGATTCAGGCTTATGAAAGAAGCCTAAGGGCAAGAGATTGCTTGCGCTGTAGCAACTGCTGGGAGGGAGCACGATGTTCCCAAATCTTATTATCAGAGGAGGGGCTGGAGAGAGCTCAGGAGCTTATGAAAGCTTCATAACTGCCACTCCTAGAGAGGTTCCAGAAGTGAATTATAGCAGCAGAAAAGTCGTAAATCACCAGTTGCGTGCCTGGGGTCCCCTCTGCGCACACCACAGCCACACAGCAGCCATGAGTCTGGCGTGGAATGGAGAAAAGCCGGGACTGTGGAACTAACTGTGGGCCGTGGAAAGCATCTGGGGGGACTTTCTGGCCATTTTGGGTTCATGGTAGCTGAAAGCCATGTGAGACAAGAAGAAGTCCCAAAACCGGCTCTGAACTGCTTCAAACACACACACACACACACACACACACACACACACACACACACGGCAAAAGGAAGACAACGTATTGTGTACCTGCTGTGTTCCATGAACTGTCCTAGGTGTTTTTACCTGTGCTATCTCAGTTACTTCTTGTGCAAAACTCATTTGATAGATGAGGAAACTAAAGCTCAGAGAAGTTAAGTACCTTTCCCAAGGTGACACAGCTAATAAATGACGGTGACAGGATTGATTCCAAATCATCTGTTCTTTTCCCCCTTCTGCATATACTATATTATATTTCACAGTACATTTCAACAACAAGCCCATGCAATATGCACATCACAGACATACGTTTACAAAGGCATTTTACTCATCCATACCCTACACCCCATGCATATATACACCACACATATACACATAAAAATGCCCATACCAAATGCTGCACTTATCAATGTATTAATACTTTCACATAAACTCTAGTATTAACATTTTTGCACATATAAATCTATGTAACACAATCCATAATGCATCCACAAATGCCCCATGCACACCCTAACCCCTGCATACATCCATACACATGCATCCATTTGTATACATAACACACATATACATCACACAGACTCACCTACATCCACAGTCACACACAAAGAAGCAGTAAAATGCATTTGCCCCTCATCCTGTCCATCAAAACCAGCCTTTCAAGGTATGAGTAAGGGAGCTTCAGATTACTAAGCAAGAGAGTCTAAATAATCCTAGAATACCTTCTGAATCTTCACAGGAATGCCAGATTGCTTTCAGTATTTTTCATTACTGTGTATAATAGTCTAATTATTTGAAAATTGTTAATGCATATATAAATATTTATGAACACTTCCTACTAGCCAGGATATTTGATTAATTAAAGTAGCATATTACTCATTCTTTCATTTACTGCGCAATTACTGAGCACCAGTTAAATTTGAGACACCATGGTAGACACGGTGGGGGATTAAAAGAACAAACAAATAAACAACAAATCAAACCACCATGATTCCTGCTCTTAAAACATAGACACAAATAACTACATTGCAAGGTAGGAGGGCCCATGGCTACACAGGACCTGGCGAGTGAGTGGATTTGCGTGGAGGGAGGGTGCGGAGAGAGGTTGGCTCCGAGGCTTCTAATCCCGGGGCGTGGGAATATGTTGGTGTCATCTTGGGAAACTGATCTGGAGGAGCAAGTTTGGGGAGGAAGCCGTGGCATTTGGTTTGGGAGATGGACTTGAGGCACAGGCAGGACACTGAGATGGACATGCCCTGCAGGTGTTTGCAGATGACAAGAGGGGCTTTAAGGGAAAGGCTGGGGTGGAGGTATAGATTTATAAATTAAACAATTGCAACTGATGAAATCAGAAAAGGCCAGAGGAAAAACAAGGGAGGTCAAGGACAAATCCTTGGGGAGCACCATGTCCTGCTTGGCTAGGTGACAGCAGCTTCCATCTCATCCATATACAGACACACCCCTCTCTATCCATGCATTTTCTCCACATACCAGCCCTACAAGCACACGACATGGTTGCACATAGCTCCCTGCTATCTCCTACATAAAATTTCAGAACTAGGAAATCTCAGTTGCCCAAAGCAACCCAAATGAGTGCTCTTCAGTCCTTGAGCCTCCAATCTTGACTCTTGCTGAGGTTTGTACACCTTTGAGAGTTTGGCAGCAGGGGGCCATTGTTCTCAGACATTAGTAATTCATACTGTGCCATGAATGAGGACCTAAAACCACTTTGTTGAGTGGGAGTGGGGTGTAGAGATGACAGAAACAGTGTGAAGTATCCCCAGTAGTTTGATTTCAAATCCTGTGACTCAATACAATGAGTCAGGCTACCATCAATTTACTCCGGGACCTAAGTTGGTCCCCTCCACGAGCTGGGCCTCAGTTTTCCCAGCTGAGCGTTTTCTACAGTGTGTGATAGCAGTCTCATAAGTGTAAGCATCCACGCTCGTCAAAGGGTCTGGAGAGACCGGAGGTAAAGAGGCCTGAATAAATTTGTGTTCTAGAATGCATTTGACTTGGGTGACTTTTTTTTTAAATTACTGACTGTGATCCTGAAGAGAAACCTTGCAGAAAAGCTGGATTATTTGATTTTTAAGGTCCTTTCTGGCTATGCTGTTCCACGGACCCATGAGAGTACAGGTACCCAAAACACAGGGCTGGGTCTCCCAGAAGGTTAACCCTTCAATGTCCTCTCGCAGGGAGACCCAGCGGCCAAGTGTGATTACTCAAAATCCCAGAGATGAAGCCTTAAGAGTCAGCGGCTTCTCAGGGTCAATCAGACACTCGGCTGCCTGCCAGGGTCCCTCACTGGCTGATGTTTGGGCTGGGTAAACAGTTCAGCCCGGGCCTTACCTCATTAAAGACCCATGTCACCTGTTTCTCAGGCTGAGCACGCTCTAGCGGTTCTACAGGGGTTGGACAAGGCTGGGATCTGATCACGGCATGAGAAAGGCCATCGCTAACCCTTTCCTTCCTCTCTCCCTTCTTAGCCTTGCTGCTTCCAAGGAGGCTGAAGCTGCCCGCTCCGCACCCAAGCCTATGTCACCCTCGGATTTCCTGGATAAGCTAATGGGCAGAACCTCTGGATACGATGCCAGGATCAGGCCCAATTTTAAAGGTAGAGAAAACATCCTCTCCAGGTCCACAGGGAAAGTGCTTTCCCAGATTATATAATAGACGCAAGCAATACATTACTGTATGCAGATGGGAAATACATGGTACGAATCCATGACTCTTTCCTCTACTCCAAGCAGACGTTGTTAATCAATTCAGTCTTCCCTACCACCAAGCCCAGACAAAGCTTCAGAGGATCCCACTTAACAGTACCTCTGGTTGCCAGGAGGCAGTCAGTGAATTAAAACTTATTTTCTACCTCTGGTATAATGGGCAAAAAGATAAACATGGAATGTGCAGAAATGGGTTCAAGTTTTGGCTGAAGCACAAACATGCTCTCTGAGCTTAAATAAGCCTCCCTCTTTCTCTGGGCCTCAGTTTCCTCATCTCTGCAGTAGTGGGCTTGGCTACATCTGCATTCTCAAACATATGCTTCATGGAGCTTCAGGGCTTCTACCAGGTGCCCCAAAAGAGAGAAGCAGAGGACATAATGAGCAGGCCTACCCCTGCTTCTTACCAAGAGGCTCCACTTTAGTTTATTTTACATAAGGGGCTTCCAGCTAAAAATTCATTTGCTAAAAGTTTCCCATGGATTAACAGATGATTTTGAAAGTTTCTAGTCTAAATCAGAGTCACAATTTCAAATACCTACCAGGGTTAGGTAGGTAACTTAAATGAGTGAGGTGAGCCAAGAGTAAGGCAATAGGGAGTGGTAGAGACTATGGAGAAATACAGGTACAGGCTCCTCTAACGGGGACAGCCTCTCCTTAGCCCCAGACCGTTGTTGCCCTATAGGAATGTGGGCCCCATGTTGCCAGATCATCAATTATTATAAGAAGAGCCAGAAATCAAGATCTATCTGAGACTTCCCAATTCCTAAAACATGTAAATTCAAACAAAACATGTTGGTGACCCAGACATGCCCTGTGGGTTGCCAATATATAAACCCTAGTCCAGGTGACCTAAGAAGGTTCTTCTAGCTCTCATAGTCCTATGGGATCTCAATGTCTATAACAAGAAGAGACCAGTTCCCTCTGTTCACTGATGCCTTAAGAGGCTGTAACCATCTCAAGTCGCTGAGCAGAGTCCCGAAGGCGCACTGCTCAGGACCTCCCTGGTCTCCTGTGCACCCTGACCTTCCTCCCAGCACCCCTGCAAAAATCCTATTCCAAACACCTGCCGCCAGCCTCCTAATCAATTCTTGATTCTAGATGCCCTTCCTCACTGTTCCTTTTGGCTCAAGTCCAAGACCAAACAAGGCATGTGACAGCTGGTAACAGCTTCCTAATATTTTCTCACTTTGGCCCTGCTTTCAAGTCGCCTTCTCAGAGTGCTCCCTCTGCCTGGCTCTGCAGATAGAGAACGGTCTGGGAGATGCGCTGAGGTCTGTGTCGGGGCCACCTCCCACCCCCATTGCCCTCGCAGCTCCTTCACTCCCCTTTGCACCTTGCACTTGAGGCCATCTCTCCCAGAATCATTAGCACAACCGTGGTTCCCCAGGGAGAGGTAAGTCAGGGCCAAGGCTGCTGCCACAGCGCAGTAGCACTCTGCCCAAGCCCTTCACCAGGGTCACAGTCGCAAACGCTCAGAGGGGCCAGGCAGCTACGGTACCTGAATGAAGCAGGATGAGATAAGAAAATAAAACCAGAAGACATGGGGCTCGTCTAGGGGCAGCCACTTCTCGGTTCCTGCCGATGACTGCCAAGTAGGCAGGCAGACCCTGGACAGCAAGGCTTTCTAAGATTCAGTCTGAGGTTTCACATGCACTCTTCCAAAGTGACACCTAAATCACCTCTGTTAAAAACACTGTTGGTCAAATTAAACACGCCTAAGGACTGCTTATGGCCCTTGGCCACCGGGTTGCATGCTCTGCCCCTGGCAGTTTTTAGGAATTCCAGTCCACCGCACCCCCTGGTGGGCTCTCTCAGAACTCCAGCCTGAAGAGGGGCCAGGTGCCTCGCTCTCCTGAGAAAGGACGGACTCCTGCATCTGTTGAATGTGGTGCATCAGGGCCCACGTGTTAATTATCCTGTGTGCATCCACCACTGCACTTGGCACACAGAAAGCTCTCAAGAAAGCTTTCATAAATGAATAAATGAATGAATGAATGCATGAACCAGCAAATATGCTAGGGTTTAGAGCAGTTAAGTGACTTTCCTAAATCATGCTATCAAGACCAGGGACTTTAACCCAGCAACTCTAACTCAATTATTTGCCCAATGCTAGTGATTTATTTATGTGTTTATTCACGTAGTTATTTACTTACTTAGCAGTGGACATTTTTAAGAAATAAAATCTCACCCTGTCTACTGAATCAGGGCCTTTCCCCTTTTCACTCTGAGAACCTTACTCGGAACCCTTGGACCCCGAATCTACAGAACTAGACAATCTCTTGGGCCTCTCCCAACCCTGCACTAGCTCCAACCCTTGGACACCCCCTGACTCAGAGTGAGGTGCAGGAGATGGGAAGGTTTCTCTACCTTCCCTCGTGGGAAGGGCTGAAAAGTTGCCCAGAAGATATCTCCTGCTCCTGAGCCCCTCTCACACTTCCATCCAGACACAAATAAGATCCCAAAAGCCACATGCAAACCACAGAGCTCAGAAATGGCCATGCAGATCCGGCCCCGCCCCCACCCCGCGACAGGAAGAGGCCTGCATTGTTTGAAAACTCCAAGAGTGATTAATCACTCAGCAGCTTCCTGAAGCACCGGAAACTCTCCCTGTTCCCAACCCTCCTGAAGACAGGGGTGGCCGCAGACAGCAGGCACACTCTGCAGGGCACGATGGCATAGTGTGGAAGCAAAGAGACCTGAAACTGGGTTCCGGTCGCCCCTCTACTTACCTGATACACGTGCTAAATCGCTTGCCGTATTGGGGCCTCTGTTTCTGCATCTGTAAAATGATCCAGTAAGACTATCAGCTCTGCTATTCTGTGTCTTTTCTAAGATTTTGTGTATTATAATGGCTGCTAGGATCTGGGGCACAGCTCAATGCAAACACATAACACAAAAGCAAAATTAAACTTTAATATTTAATGAAATATATACATTATCCTGCTGCCAAAGGCAGCCAGATTGTAATTTTCTCAAGAATAATTTAATTTCAGATTTATTTCAGTGAGTCACACCTCCCCATAGGGTCCTTTTGACTGGTGCCCTCTCACACCCATCAATCAGAATCTCATTTATATGAGCGTCCCAGCACCAGACATTTGCGGGGCCTGCGTGGGAACCCTGTGTACGTCATTTCAAGGCACAGGCAGTAACTCGTTGGGGCATCTTATGGTACACGGCTACATGAAAAGAAAAGCCTGTGTCTGAGTGAGTCTAAATGAGGGAGAAGAAAACCTGAATGGGCCTTTGTTTCGGTGGGAGTGACAGGGAGACAGATTTCCGCTCAGTATAACAGAAAAATTTTTTTAACAGACAGAGCTACCCAACTATGACAAAGGCTGCTCAAGATCAAATGAGTTTCCCACTGCTGGAGGTGTCCAGGCACTCAGCCTTGAATGGGTAGCAGTGCTGTAGCAATGGTCCCCAAACCTAGCTGTGCATGAGAATCACCCAAATAGCTCCTTAAACAATAGACTCTGGGCTAACCTCCCTCTGGAGATCTGGGTTCACTGAATGTGGGGTTAGGCCGAGGAATCTGCAGCTTAACAAGTTCCCCAGGTGATTCGATTTCAGATAGTCATGTATACATGTTAGTTTGGAAAGCAATTGAAGAGGTGACCTTTAAGAAACCTTCCAGCCCTGAAATCCCATAATCCTGAAATTCAAATGGATAGCTTCCACAAAGGAATTCCAAGCCCCTGAAGCTGAGAATGGCCTAGTTCAAGAACTACTCTCCCTCCAGACCAATGGGGAAATTGAGAGCCAGGAAAGGAAAGTGGCATTCCTGAGGTCAAATAGCCAATGAGTGCTAGAGTTATGTCTAAACCCCAGAGGTCCTGACACTGCCTTGGACAAAAAACCTAGATTCTCACCCCAAGACTGAGTCCCCTCCTATATGCCATGATTTCTGAAAAGGAGAAAATCTTAGCTGAGTTTGAGTGAAATGCTTGGGCTAGTCTTTCAAGAGGGACGGAATGGAGTGGGTACCAGAAGACACAAGATATCCGCTTTCTTCTTTCCATACTCAGAAAACCTTGGTTCAGGTCCTGGCTCCAACGCCTGTGGGTTAAATGAGCCTGGGTGAGTTACTAAAACTCTCTGTGCTCCATTTGTGAAGTAGGGACAGTAACTCTGCCCTGCCTACCTCAGCACCTCCTGGGGGTCATCAAGAAAGTGCACCTGAAAAAATTCACAATTGCAAGTTATAATCTTTGCATGAGGGTTATGAACTTCTATCCATGTCCTATCCACCTTCAAGGTCATCTGCTATCTGAGGCCTTTCCTGTCCCATTCTCGAGAGCCTCTCTACCTCGACTCCCACTGCTTCCATCACTCTTACCCAGGGTCTTGCATTCCTTTCTGATCATTGTATGCTGGCCCTTCTTCAGTTGATGTGGAAGCCCAGTGCTTAAATTCTAGATTCTGCCACTGTTTGTGTGACCCTGAGCATGCCCTTTCCTTCCTCTGAAGCTCTTTCCTACAGTATAACCATCAAGATCACCAACTTTGGAGTTAGACAAATCTGAACTCAAACCCTGGCTTGACCACTTACTAGCTGTGTAGCCATGGGCAAACAACCTCTCTGAGCCTCTGCTTTCTCATCTGTAAATGGAGATAATAACCATACCTTCTCATGCAGTTGCTGAGAGGATGGAATGAGATGATATTAGTACTATTCTCAACACAGCAGCAAACCCCATAATGCTTAGTAGATGGTAATTGCTGTAATTAATGGTATAAAATGAAGACACTGGGCTTCAACTAGTGCAATGAGATACCAAAGCACTGAATAATCCTCTCCTTCCTTCCTATCTTTTGCAGTAAGATTCAAAAAACTTGCCTGAAAAATATTTAACAAAGACTTGTGAACCTCCCTTGATGTTCCCTTTGGATTCCTCAGGGGGTAATTCCCATCAACGCCTTTCGGGCAATCATTCTTGGTTCATAAGTTCAAGGCAAGGAACTTGCTGTTCCTTGCGATTCCCAAGATGGCCTCCAAATGTTGTAGCCATAAATATATCTCAGCCACAAATTACAAGGCAGCCGATGGGGTTTGGGGAAAAGATTTCAACCATATGGCAGGATGATGAATCATCCTGTGTTAATGAAAGTACATCTCAGCTCAGCCTCTGGTGTTCTGTACCTGGCACTCACTTGGGGACCAGGAAATCTGGCATAGAAATGTAAAATGGTGGCCGGAATCGCAGGTGCTTGGGAGTGGGGTGGGGGCAAGCAGGGGTGTCCTCCACCAAGGGGGATCCGCCCCCGAAGTCAGCGTTCCAGGAATGGTCCTATCCTGTGAGTTTCTTTGTGGCCATGGAGCTAAGCAGAAATCTCTCTTGATCGGCAGGTCCCCCGGTGAACGTGAGCTGCAACATTTTCATCAACAGCTTTGGTTCCATTGCTGAGACAACCATGGTGAGTAAGTCAAAACACAAGCTGTTATTTCTTGCTGGGTATATCTCTCTCCCTGAAATATTTATCCTCTGCATTGGTGTTTCCCAAGGAGGTGGGGAATCAGGTGTTTTTTTCAGGTCTCCAGTGGTATACCTTGAGGCTTCGATGTTTTCACTGTCCTATTCAATGTCTGGGGTAAAGACATAACATTTGTAAATGGCCAAAGAGCTAGCAGACTAGCACATGCCAAACACCCAAAATTACAAAAAACAAAATTATACAACAGGCTAAATTTTTAGATTAAAAGAAAGTGGGGGCCAGGCACGGTGGCTCGCACCTGTAATCCTAGCACTCTGGGAGGTTGAGGCGGGAGGACCGTTTGAGCTCAGGAGTTTGAGACCAGCCTAAGCAAGAGCAAGATCCTGTCTCTACTAAAAATTGAAAAAAATTAACTGGACAACTAAAAATATACATAGAAAAAATTAGCCGGGCATGGTGGCACATGCCTGTAGTCCCAGCTACTCGGGAGGCTGAGGCAGAAGGATTGCTTGAGCCCAGGAGTTTGAGGTTGCTGTGAGCTAGGCTGATGACACAGCACTCTAGCCCAAGCAACAGAGTTAGACTCTGTCTCAAAAAAAAAGAAAATAGGAAGAATTGCTCATAAGTTTAACATTCAACTGTACTAGCTGGGTGCAGTGGCATCATCCTGTAGTCCCAGCTACTTGGGAGGCTGAGGCGGGAGGATCACTTGCACCGAGGAGTCTGAATCCAGCCTGGGCAACTTAGCAAGACCCCATTTCTAAAAAATAAAAATAAAAATTTATCTTCAGAATGGCAGAAGACTGCTGATTATAAAAGCTGAAATGGGCATATTGGGTTAATTGTACAATTTGCTCTACTTTTGAATGTTTTTAAAACTTTCCATAGTAAAAAAGTTTAGCATACTAACCTCGTTAATGTATTATGTGTGATATGTGCAGGAAAGTATTTTTCACAGTTTTTTTTCCAATGCTTTGTAAATGTTCACTAAACGTTTTCCATGATGATGATGATGATGGAGACTCGGGACACTGAAGCCCCAACACTATCATTGATTTGCTGTGTGATCTTGAGCAATCCCTAGACTTCTCTGATCCTTGGTTTCTCCCTCCCCTCCTCCTGTATCTTCTGTCCACCTTTTCATACATTGCACCTGCTACATTTGGCTTTCCACGGAGACAGTGTAGCAGAGTAATCATGATATAGTCTTCAATGTCCAGACAAAATTTGAGGCTAAGCTCTACGCTCTTAGGCAAGGTAACCTAAATTGGCTTCCTCATCTGTAAAGCAGGGATACCAATAGCATCCACCTCGTGGCCTATTGTGAAGATTAACAAAGCATAGACAGTGCGAAACACAGTGCCTCCCACAAAGCACGCATGCAATGAATGTCAACTATTACTAAATGCCGCTTATAATTTTCAGCACATTTTCACATTCATTCTCTCCTTTGGTTTCTTCACCAAACACGTGGCCTGACAACCACTCTGCAATGAAGAGGTGTTGCACACCGTGTTCCCCGCGGTACAGCTGAGGAAACTGAAATTTGGACAGAGCACATCACAAAGCTAGTTAGTGACCATGCAGGGATTAAGGCCCAATTCTCGTAACCCGTAGATGAGTGTTCTGTGCCACATGGCCATAACTCCGAAGAGCACAAACTCAAGATGCTGGGGGCCCGGGACCTACAAAGCACACATAAGCAACAACTAAAGCGTTATCAAAAGTTGAAATCCAACCCAATACCATGCCAGGCTCAGCACACCTCAGGAGAAAAGAGTGAGTAACGATAATGGAGATATCCAAGAAGAGGAGCCCAGAGGAGATGGCCCCCTGGGGTGGAAATGAACAATCGTCAGACAGGAAAGGAAGGATCAGCTATGATGTGCTTCCTCGGGAATGGTTTGCAGATGGCGTAGTTTTCTACCTGTTTATTAACGTTACTCCAAAGTAGGGCAGGGGTTGCATTTTGCAGCTTGCACATGGGACAGTACAGTAAGCCCTCCCTTAACCTCGTCAATAGGTTCTCGGAACCTGCCACTTTAAGCAAAATGACTATAACATAAACAATTTTTTTCTCATCAACATTACAACAAAATGATGTCAAACGAAACAATGGTATTCAAGAACCTGCTGTACTTAGTTTCACTTAAAGTCTCGGTTACAACATCCTATTGACGACATGAAGTAAGGACTTACCCTACTGTGATTTTTTTCACTGACTTCTTAATTATCCATGTGTTCCCCTCCCTTCAGCTTCTTTCTCCCCTGCACCCCACCAACCAAACCCTTTGCACCACTTTCCTATCCAAGCCTCTTTCCTTGTCACTCAAATGTTCTTAGGAGCAAGACTACACTTGGTAATAACAGCTTGTTCTTAAAGAACACACTAGATGCTACTATGTTCCAGACAGCGTGCAGAGCACTTCTGTCTATATCGTCTCATTTAGGCCTCACAACAACTCCCGTAGGTGGGAAAGGTTATCCTCAGTTTATGGATGAGGAAACTGAGGATCAGAAAGGCTAGGTTATTTTCCTAAGGACACACAGCTAATAAGTGTCAGAGGTAGGCTTTGAACTCAGCACATGGTCTCTTGAGCCGAATATAAATATTTAATTTCTAGATGTTTGGGATTACCCAGTCCTTGCTTGTCTCCTTTCATCATAGGCAATTAGAGCTGAAAGCGAATTTCATTGAACAGATATAGAAACCGGAAGCCTGAGAGAGGATTGCACTTGCCCACAGACGCACACACAGCTAATTAGTGGCACAGTCAGCCCAGGCTCCCTGACTTCCAGCCCGGGGCTATACCTCTCCAACCACACAAAAAGCTGGTTGTGCCCCATGGGTACAAGGTAATATGGACATAGTCCTGGTGTCAGAAACCTTCCAGGCTGTGTTTGTTCTCCTGAAACAGCAGGAGTGCATTGCAGCTCTATAAACAGCTGGAGTCCCCGGGCCTGTCTGCCTCCCAGGGCCTGGCTTTATTCACCAGAGCTAATAGACTGAGAGCAGAGACAGGCAGCCAGCAAATCAACAGGGGTCTCTGTCCATTCCCGACAAGGGGAGGGCTGAGCCTGCCTGTCCTTCATCTGACCTTTCCAGGGACTCTCTTGGAGTCTGTGCAGTAAGAGGAAGGTAGAAGTTAAAACAGGAATGAACGAGGGAGAAGAGGAAAGAAGGTCTTATTCTGGAGCAGCCCTTCTGGCAGTCTACAAGAGAAAAACCTAGGGCTAGAACCCAGAGGAAACCCATCCAGCTTGTCTGGACATGTGTGCTTTTAAGTGTGCGTAAGTGTGTGCACTGCAGCGTGTGTGTGTGTGTGTGTGTGTGTCTGTGTAGTTCCTGTGTGCATGGGTGCATTGTGGGACTGTGCAGATGTGCATACAGGCATGTGTGTATGTGTATGCTGGTTTGAATATATTTAGACATGTACCCTCGAAGAGCAATATGTATGATCATGTATAGGTATGGATATAAGGATGTGTGTTTGTGTTTATATATGTACATGTGAAAATGTTTAAGTGTAGATGTGCATGTACCTGTGAGTTTGTATATATGTAGGATATATGAAAGTACTTAAGAGTGCATATAGGGCAGGCACGGTGGCTCATGCCTGTAATCCCAGAATTTTGGGAGGCATACGTGGGAGGATCATTTGAGGCCAGAGTTTGAGACCAGCCTGGGAAAGATAGTGAAACCCCATCTCTACAGAAAAATTTTGTAGTCATGGTGGTATGTATCCGTAGGCCTAGCTACTCGAGAGGCTGAGGCGGGAGGATCACCTGAGCCCAGGAGTTCAAGGCTGCAGTGAGCCACGATCACACCCCTGCACTCCAGCCTGGGCGAAAGAGCAAGACCATTTTTTATTTTTATTTAAATAAAATTTTTAAAAAGAGTGAATGTACATAAAGTATATTATTTTCATTTATGTATTTGTAGGTGGACGTTTATGAATATACAAACAGATATTTAAGTATGTATCAGCATTTGAGTCAGCATATTTACATGTGTATATATTTAAGTACATGCAAATGTGTATATATATATGTGAAAGAATATTTAAATGTATATCAGTATGTGAGGATAAGTATGTCTATACATGTGTACAGGCATGCATGTGAGTGTGCACATACAGGGGCATGTATAGCTGGAATTCATGTGGAACAATATGTAAACACATGTGACAAAGACACAGAGAGAGAGTGTGTGTGTGTTGACATCCTTTGGGCAGGAATCCCAGTATTTCCATTTTTAGGACATGTGTTCTAGCTTCTTTTGCCAAGAGTCAGGCTAGCCTGGCACAGAGACAGGCACACTGTGGCCAGGACCCCTGCTGATTGATGACAGTCTATGCAAACATAGTCTACAAGTCTGGCCTTATTTGTAGACAATAAGGGCAATGGACGGAGCCCTGAACCAGGAGTCAAGAGACAAGGGTTTTAGTTCTAGCTCTGACACTGTGTAACACCTCTGAGGCTCAGTTCCCTCTGGGTACTTGGTTCTAAGAATGGTGCGTAGGATCACACGGAGCAGTAAGTATGCAAGTCTTTTGTGAATGCTACATGATGTAAAAGATTATTAACTACTAAGCAGCCAAAGACTTCAACACACAAAAATAAGAAAATGCTTTTCTGGTTTTCTGTTTATATGTTAGTTTTGTTTTTACAGTTCTTTCTATTCATTTATTCTTTCCACTTCGGTTATTAATTCGGGTCCTACATATGCTCAATATGGCCTTAGGGATAGAGTTCTGTTTTCGTCATTTTAGGCTAGGCTTTCCCACAGTAACAGATAGCCCCCAAAATATCAGTGTTTTCAAATGACACAGACTCATTTATCACTCATCTAAACTCTGCTGCAGGTCCAGGGGCTCTCCGGGGCTACTGTCCTGCAGGTAGTGGCTCAGCATTGCATTTCCATGTCACATTTGCCATGCAAGGGAACAATACATTGAAGGGTTGAACAGTGGCATATTAGTTCAGGCTGCCGTAACAAAATACCACACACTGGGCAGCTTAAACAACAGAAATTTATTTTGTCACAGTTCTGGAGGCTAGAAGCCAAGATCAAGGTGCCATCAGAGTTGTTCTCTGGTGAGAGTTGTTTTCCTGGCTGGTAGACAGCTGCCTTCTTACTGTGTCCTCACATGGCTTTTTCTCTGTGCACACAGAGAGAAAGAGAGAGAGATCTCTGGTGTCTCTTCCTCTCCTGCTAAAGACACCAATCCTATTGGATTAGGGCCCCACCCTTCTGACCTCACTTAACCTTTATCACCTCCTTAAACACTATCTCTAAATACAGTCACACTGGGGGTTAGGGCTTCACCATATGAATTTGGGAGGGGATATATCCAACCAGTAGTCACTGGCAAGTAGACACTTTCCACCCAGGAGTGACATATACCACGTCTGCTCACATTTCACTGTCCAAGGGAAGCCCACATGGCCCTACCTGAAGAGAAACATAATCCTCCCATGTTTCCAGAAGTAAACAGGAGCCAGACATCAGTGAGAAGTGCGTCTGGGCTTTCAAATAGTCTATTGGACAAGGAAATCAAACATAATACCACAGCATGATGAGTGCTATCACAGAGGTATATACAGGACGCTGTGGAACACAGAGGATAATAATAACCAACAGTAATATTAGCTAACACTTAACTGAATATGTATGTCCCAGGCACTGTGAATGCACTATTGTGTGATTTCGAGTGATTTTTCTAAAGCAGCAATCTGATCACAGTACTCTCCAGGCTAAAACCTTCCAGGAGAGAACAGTTTCATGGGATGACCCAAAGGATGAAGGGGTTACAAGAAACAGGGGTGCATTCAACAGTGCCAGAAGAGGAGAGAAGTCAAGTAAGAAAAGAGAATAGCATCCAGCAGATTTGTCAGTGGGGGATGGGGAAAGGGAGGGAACAGACATGAAATTAGGGAATAGGACTTCAGGGCATGGAGAAAACAAAAGGCAGATGGAAACAAAGACCGCGTGAAGATAAGTCTTTTGAAAAGTTCTGCTCTGAAGAGAAAGTGTGATGTTGGTTTTGGTGTTTGGCATTTATTGAGCACTTTTCTGAAAGCCAGGAAATTGTGATTAGTGAATTACGGGAATTATTTTATGTACAACCATCCCATTTTATAGACGAGGAAACGGAGGCTCAGCCCTGGAGCCCCATTCTTGGGCCAGTCCATTGGCTGAGCCTGAGGGGAGCTAGATCACGTGGCCACGGGAGGACACAACCACATTCTGTCTTCTGCACGGTGGCATGGGTGACAAGAAGCTCAGTAGGGTGTGTGCAATTCTACCTAACAGAACCTGTGTCACAAGAAGACTTTGGCTGTCCATTCCTTTGGGTATTGGCAAACAAGCCCTCAAGATATAAGAAAACAACTACCACATAAGGAGACTAAAAGCCCCTATGTTCAACCATAAATATTAACACACCGGCTAGAAAGCAGTCATTTAGTCGTTAGTCAAAGCCAACTTATTCTGGGATCAATTGATTAAATGAAGCAGGTATTTTGAATTACAGAAATAAAACTTAAATCCATCTACTTTTTCCCGACTTTTCTGCTGTCAACTCCTAGTTAAAATGGGCATCACCTCTCCCCCTGCTCGACAAAAAATAGACTCCTAACTGGTCTCCATCCTTCCTTGAGCTGAGCAGGCAGAATTTTCCTAGGCAATGAGGTTGAGAAAGTGTCCCTGGCACAGAATTGGCTGGCCACACCACGTGACGTAACTCACAAGTGCTCAATAGAGGCTTAAGCTGATGCTGATTCCAATCCCAGCTCTGCCACTCACTAGCTCTTTGCCTTGGACACATTTCTCAACCTTTGCAAACCTGTGTCCTTACCCTCACTATGGGAATCTGAATGTCTTGCTTGCAGCAGACAGGATTAAATGTATGTGACAGTATCTAGAATGGTGCCTGCTGCCTAACAGACCATTTTAAGAAATGCCACTTTCTTTTCTTCCTTCCAGCCACATAAATGAACTTGACATGTCACTGGCAAGAACATCAGAAGTGCAGCTGGGGCTTGGGGACCAACGGCTCTTTCTGCCCAACCATTCATAGTCTGTCCACTCTGATCTGACTTGCCCAATGCCTCGTCATAACACACAATCACACACATGGGCTTCGTGTAAAATCCAAGCGGGAAAGGAGGCTCTTTCCAACCCCTGATCAGATGGGGCCAGATTCAGGGCTGTCCATTACCATCGACAGCACAAACAAAGATCCAACATCCAGGCCTGGCCTGAAGTCTCCTTCCACCACGGGACTTGTAAGACATGAGATTATGAGACCAAATGTCACTTTCTATAGGGCTACAAGGAGAGGCTGCAATTCAACTATAGAACAATCCTATAAAATACCTTGGAACATTTTATAAAGCTATCGATATTTCTGTAGGCAAACAGAATGAGGCTTGTGCTGTGGCAGGAGTTAGGGAGGAGCGAGGGTGAAGGTGAGGATGAGGAGGAAGGTTGTTTGTTTTGGTTTCCCCCCTGCTGAAAACAGATCGAGACTGATGAGGATTTAGGAGCAGCACCCCAAAAGAAAATCTAGCATGACCTCATTTATCCAGGACCCTCAGGGAAAGAGCAATAGCAGGCCCTCATGTGTGGAGATTATTCCTTGAAGGAGAGCATTTAAAGTTGGACTTAAGCTTATTAATCTTTCGAAGAACTACAGACCCTTTTGGGAATCCAACACAGAGAGCCATGCCCTCCTCCTCGGGCAACACAAATAGACCATGAATTCCACTTGCAGTGTCATAATATTCATGGACCCCAGGTTTACAATGCCTAACAAAATAAAAAAATTTTCCTAATGGAAATATTTCTTTACTGCATTACCCAGTTTTCTGCCATGGACACCTACCCATACCATAATTGCTTCTCACGTTATGAATGGAAACTAAACGGACTCTTTCAGTTCCTTTAGGATCAGCAGGGGAAGTTCAACAAACCCTCAGCTAGGAGTCAGAACACTTGGGTTCCAGAATCAGCCTTGCATTTTAAGTCCCCCTGAGCCAGTCTCAATTCTTCCTGGACTTCAGTTTCTTCATCTGTTAATAATAATAATAATAATAATAAAAACGTTGGGGGAGGCGGTGGGGATGGAGTTTTGACTAGGACAGAAATTCCTAACCTGCATCCTATAGAAGATGAACATCATGCACAAAATAAGAGTTCTATGGCCAAAATAAACCAGGGAAATATTGCATATTCTATTCCCTTCTTGGAGATGCACACAATTCATCAGCATATTCAGGTCTCTGAGAAGTCCTGCAATAAAAAAACCTGCTGCATTTCATCTCGTCTAACATTTCCCTAATTGATTTGATCTGTGAATTATTCTTTTAGTGGATTAACTACACTGCAATTCCATCAGAGAAACATTAACTTAGCACTGAGTTGAGATGCCAGTAACATGTGACTCGTATTTAATGACATCTATTAGAGCTTTCCAAACAAATCAACACATGTCATAGAAAATTATAGAAGGCTGGTATTAAAAGAGAGTGGTATGTACCCTAGGACCAGCAGGAACACTACAGAATTCTTCCACCCATCCTTCCTTCACTGCTTGGGAATCAATTGTTCTTTTTTAGGCAGAATAGTTTGAATGCTCAGACATCAGCTTTCAGTCTTTCCTTTCATTCCTTCAGTCTGTCTAGATTGCTGACTCTCCAACCTTAGTGTGCATACGAATTTCTGCACTATTGGGGTTGATGGTGAAAGGAGTATTTCAACTTTATTTCTAATATATTACTTCTCTTGTCTAAAAAAATGCAGCAAACATGACAAAATATTAACAAGATTATGAAAACATTAGCTAGTCACGGTGGTGCATGCCTGTAGTCCCAGCTATTAGGGAGGCTGAGGCAGGTGGATTGCTTGAGCCTAGGAGTCTGAGGTTGCAGTGAGCTACGATGATGCCACTGCACTCTAGCCAGGGTGACAGAGTGAGACTCTGTCTCAAAAAAAAAAAAAAAAAAAAAGATTATGAAAACAGCTGTTTATTGTATCAGTCTTTGAACTTTATTTTAAACTTTTTTCAAAAAAAGGAATAACATTTAAATAATCTCAGTTCAGGGTTGAATATACTTCATGGGCCATGTAAGAGGATTTTCAGGGGTAATTATGACTCCCATGGTTTTTGCCTGATGCACAGACCTTACGTATCAGCCTCACATAAGATGCAACCACACTCTAATAACGTCCTCCAGAAAAGGTTTTGGAGAGCACTGGCCGAAAGCACCTGGGTCCCCCGAGAGTTGGCGTCATGTCTCATGCTGCATCTTGTCCCGGCTGTAGGACTATAGGGTCAACATCTTCCTGAGGCAGCAGTGGAACGACCCCCGGCTGGCCTACAACGAGTACCCTGATGACTCTCTGGACCTGGACCCATCCATGTTAGACTCCATCTGGAAACCGGACCTGTTCTTCGCCAACGAGAAGGGCGCCCACTTCCACGAGATCACCACAGACAATAAGTTGCTGAGGATCTCCCGGAACGGGAACGTCCTCTACAGCATCAGGTGGGTTCCGCACAGGCTCGCCTGCTCCCGCCTCCAAAGGCACCTTGCCCCGCTGCCTTCTGGGAGCAGACGCTAACAAGGAGCCCAGACAGAGGTGAGGGGGTCCTGGCGACCCAAGGCCCTTGCAGAATAGGCAGACCTAGCTCTGCCACTTACACTCAGCAAGTAAGAATAAAATATCACGGGGACTCCTGGGAGCAAGTGGTTTGTTATGAATACAACCAAGGAACCAGGGAAGGCAGCCTGGAGACGGTGCAGTTTAAGTTATCCAACATTTCCATAAAACAAGACAGGAAAGTGTATTCAAACATGATGACCAATAGCAGCAGCAAAGGCACAAAGCCTGGAAAATCACAGCAACTCCAAAGTAAATGGGCCTGACAGGTGGGTGGTGCTGCTCACAGCGTACGCCAGGGCTGCCCCATCCTTCCATAAGCTCTTTCTATCCCCCATACCCTGCATCGAGTCTAGGAGGTTGGACGCCCTCCCCAGCTGTGGGGTGTCCCTCAGACACTGGCTAGGGGCAAAGCTTACAGAATCTCCTGCAACCCCTCCCCACCTACTCCCTCATCTCCTCCCTAAAAGAGACCTGGGGAGAATGACCAATGTCCAAGAGGTGAAGAAATGACCTTACACATGTAATAATAACAGCTACCACTTGCTGGGAATTTACTCACTATGCTGGGTCCTTTTCCTGTATTATATCTTATCCTCCTAACAACCCATGAAGCAGGTTTTATTATGCCCATATTGCAGATTAGACAACTAAGGATCCGAAAAGGGAAGTGACTTGGCAAAGTCCCCACAGTTGGTAGCAGAGCCTAGATTCTAATCTGTATTAGTGTAGATCTGACATCCTCTCAAAGTCCAGAACAGTGCATGGCATTCAAGAGGCACTCAACTATTTGATGAATGAATGAATGTTTTTATTTCAATGAGCTTACAAGGGCATTAGTCTTAAATGAGTCCCCTCCAAGGAGTCCAGGCCTGGGGGGGAGGCTGTACAGGTCCTAACCGTCAGGTGAGACTGAACTCAGAGTCTCTCCAGAGAGCAGCTGGGTGGGGAAGGAGGTGAGTGAGGAACCTCACCACCGAGGGACAGGCTTGGAGGAACCAAGGCTCCCCTGGCCTTCCCCACCCTGGAGCCCATCCTACCCTGCACACATCCAGACTGGAAGGGTGAGGGGCTTAAGAAATGGCCATGCAGGCCCTGACCGGCTGGGGGAAGGGCAGGGTCACCCTGTTTGGATTTGCTGCTGCCAGGCTAGTTTCCTATCTCCAGGAAGCTAAGTCCCAGTGCAGCATGACAGAAGGACAAATCAGCAGAAAGTGATGTTTCCAAGGTCATTCAATGCAAGGAATTTAACCCAGTGTGACAGCTGCCCCACTTTGGAGCTTTTATTTTCAGAAATTCAACTGCATTCACTTTCCCCCTCCTTCTTCCGCTCCCTTCTTTTCCCTCTTCTTCCTTTCCCTCTCCCTTCCCTTTCTACCCTCTTACCTCTACCTTATGCTTAAAGGGGCCACATCCAGAGCTGTGGGTGTATGCTAGAGGGAGAAAGTCACAAAGGGCTGAGTGCCTTGCCATGTGCAGCTAAATTCCACTAGAACAGTGGTCCCCAACCTTTTTGGCACCAGGGACCAGTTTCATGGAAGACAATTTTTCCACGGACAGGGGCGGTGGGGGATGGTTTCAGGAAGATTCAAGAGAATTACATTTATTATGCAGTCAAACCTCTCTTCTAGTGATAATCTGTATTTGCGGCCACTCCCAGTGCTAGCATCACCGCCTCAGCTCCACCTCACATCATCAGGCATTAGATTCTCATGAGGAGCCACAACCTAGATCCCTCGCATGCGCAGTTTACGGTAGGGTTTGCTCTCCTATGAGAATCTAATGCCTCCGTTTGTCTGGCAGGAGGCAGAGCTCAGGCAGTGATGTGAGAGACGAGGAGCAGCTGTAAATACAGATGAAGCTTCACTCACTTGCCCACTGCTCACCTCCTGCTGTGCGGCCCGGTTCCTAACAGGCCATGGACCAGTACTGGTCTGTAGCACAGGGGTTGGGGACCACAGCACTAGAACACCACCAATTAGGTGTCTCAGGGTGTTGGCTTTTCATGACAGCAGTGCTAGAAACCCTGCCAGCAAACACATGAGCCAACCCCACTAGGACTCAGAATCCAAAGGCCAAGAGACGTGGCTTTGAATCCTGGCTGAGCCTTCAGCTTGCTGTGTGACCTTAGGGGACTCTCACCCTATCCCTCTCTGCATCCTGGTCTTCTCACCTGTCACAGGAGGGAGCTGGCTTGATGATCTCAGACTCCTTTGGGCTCCGAGAGCCTTTCTTCTCTGTTCGCTGCAGGAGGCGCTCAGATGTTGGCTAAGCCTTTCAAGCTGCAGTCTTGTCTCCCAGCCTGGGCTGCAGGCCTCAGATCCTGTTGAAGGGACTCCCTCTGGTTCTGAGTCTGTGGCCTCTGCAAGGATTGAACCACCAAAATAAACAGCTAGCCCAGAATCCCGGGAAGCCCGCCACATTCCAGCTAACCCCAGCAGGAGCCCACTGATACAAGTCAGCTGTGTTTGGACACCCAGAAGGCAGGGGGCCTCTTTGAAATCACTTTTGATGAGCCCAGTGTGTGAAGGGGGGAAGCCAAGAACCACGTGCAGCACCTGCCGCAGGTGCGCCTGGGGATGCCTGAGGCCTGGTGCTGCTCAGCGTAAAGTTCGACCTCGGTCTGTCTTAGGGCCATGCAGAAGAGTGGGGAAGTGGGCAGCCCCTGGCCCGCAGGCATCGTGTTAAAGACAGGTCTCTCAAAGCCAGTAGACTCCAAAGAAACCCAGAAGTTCCACTGACTCTTTGTGACTTTAGGCAAACTACTTTCCCAAGTTCCGTATCAGGAACTTGGAAACATACACACATTTATTCAATGCACACTAGTTTCCTGACCTCCTTTCCCTATCCTAGACAACTGCTTTTCTGAGAGTCACTAGAATGGAGGCACAGCCTCCCTGATCTGTGGATCCAGCATCATTCAACTCCCTTCTCTTCCCAGAATCACCCTGACACTGGCCTGCCCCATGGACCTGAAGAACTTCCCCATGGACGTCCAGACATGTATCATGCAACTGGAAAGCTGTGAGTCCCTTGCATGAGTCCTCTCGAAAGAACCAGACTCCATTTACCCACGAGATGGGCAGAAATTCCCACACAGCTGCTCCGAACTGCTGGACCCCAGGAGATTACTGTAATAACCCAAAATATAATACTAGATGAAGGGCTTTGCTTTTAGAAAATGGATTAGAAATATAATTCTCCTTATATTGTCTGCCTAAGGCTGAAGCTTTAGAGCCAGAGGCATTCTCCAAAGAGGCATGTTCCATGTCCCTCCACCAGGAATGGAGGAGAAATAGCTCGAATAAGTCACGGTCCTTGAACTCACAGGATGCTCCTCCAGCAGGGGAGAAAGAGGACTGGCTGCACGAATTAGCAAAGGGCAGGCAGTGGTTGGCGTGTTGTTAGAGTCCAACACGCTGTGGCCTCACGGCAGACAGTGTGCTTTCTTCTGATGGGGAAGGAGAGAGGGTCTTGGAAAAGGCTTCGTGGAGGACCAAGGTTTTGACAGATGGGATAGCTGACTTCTTTGATTGCAAACACAGAAACCAATCTAACTTAAAAGTACAGAACCGGGCGGAGCATCTAGGCGGCAGGAACTAACAGACCACTTCCCTGGAGCCCGGCCTGTCGGGGGAATCAGCACCCACCGATTCTGAACCTCTTGTTACTTCACTCAAGAGCCAAAGTCCTGGGGCAGAGAATCTGATTGGCCCAACTTGAGTCACCATTTCACACCTTGTCCCCACTCCCACAGTTAGTGCCACCAAGACAGCACACAATAGAGTCATTCCCCAGAGAAAAATCTGTTGTAAGCAAAAAAGGAGGCTGGGAAGGGTGGTGTTCTGGTAAAGATAGTAGATGTCAGCTGCCTTGCACCATGGGGGTGCGGGTGGGGACCACAGGACAAGCTAAGGCAGGATGCAGAAGGGCTACAGGGTAGACATAAACAATTAAATGAGTTTCAACCGTCCTTTGTGAGAAAAAAAAAGTGATAGTGTCTCATGAGTTCCATTGAGTGTCTGATGCCTAAGCCTCTAACCCTAACCAACCCTGACATGCTTCAAACAAGTGCTTCTGGGTGGTGACTGCTCCTTCTTCTGATCCCATCCCAGTCGGATACACCATGAACGACCTCATCTTTGAGTGGCAAGAACAGGGAGCTGTGCAGGTGGCAGATGGACTAACCCTGCCTCAGTTTATCCTGAAGGAAGAGAAGGACTTGAGATACTGCACCAAGCATTACAACACAGGTAGGTGCGAGGGGCCACCCTCATCAGATCCCACCCCCCAACCAGGACCAGAGGTCATTTCAAACACTCATTCAATCATTGATGCCACAGATCTTATGAAGTACCCATGATGGGCACAGCTCCATGTTTATTACCTAGTGGTTAAGAGAACAGGTTTTGAAACCAACAATCAGCTCTGACATTTTCTTCTTATGAATCCTGGAGTGAGTAACTTAAGCTTAGGCCATACCTAATTACAAGGGAAGCTGGTAAACACAGTCTTTTTTCCAAGTAGCAGAATGGATCCTTCTCCTAAGGCAGAAGGGAAGAGCTGACATTGGGAAGACACCTGGCAGTCTCTGTCACAGAACAGCTGGCATTTCTGATAGGGCGAAAGTATAAAGAATGCTCACATTGGAGCTCAGCAAGAGGGAAGGTTAGTAGACAGTTGGAAAGGGTCTGCTAGCCTGTGAGCTACAAGAGGGCAGAGAAACCACAGCTGTTTAGCTCAGCTGTCTATCTCCTATGCCTAGCATGGCCTTTGTTGGAAAACTGAACACATGAATGCACTGGGGCAGGATCAAGACTGGCTTCGCATGTCCCTCTCGGGCTGGGAACGAGCCCGTGCAAGCACCGTGGAAGACAGTCGGTTGGTACGCCAGCTGGAAGGCTGGGTAGGAAGCTGCTGTCTGGATCCAGCTGAGCAGAGGCAAGCAACAGGCTGGGAACAGGCCAAGGAGAGGAAGAGGGAGAGGAGAGGCATTGAGAGAAACCATTCTAGGCTCTGGTGCAAGGAGAAAGCCCAGTGAAAGGGCAGGCAGGCTGGGATCTGGTGTGTCTGGGACAGCTGTCCCTTTCTGGGTCACCTCAGAGATGTCTCAGAACCTCAAACATACTCTCTTCATTCCTGGACAGGCTGAGACTCACAGGGATGGTGGTCTTCCCATTAGCTGCCATGAGAACAACAATTCCCCACGAATCAAACCATCACAACTGAACCTCACATACTTACCACAGCCTTTACTATTTATACGGCATTTTCTTTTTTTTTTCAGCTTCCTTGAGATATAATTGACAAATAAAAATTGTGTATATTGAAGGTGGACAACTTGATGTTTTGCTATACATATACATGGTGAAATGATTACCACAATCAAGCCAATTATTATGATATATCCATCACCTTACATACTTACCATGTATGTATATGTGTGTATGTCTGATGAGATCTCATGTTCTCCAAGCAAACTTCAAGTATACAGTAGAGTATAGTTGACTGTGGTCACATGCAGTACATCAGCTCTCCAGAACTTATTCATCTTGCATAACGGAAACTTTGTACCCTTTGACCAACATCTCCCTATTTCCCCACCACCACCACCACCCCCGCCCCAGCAACCACCATTCTATAATACTTTCTGCTCCTATGAGTTTGACAATTGTAGATTTCACATACAAGCCAGACCATGCAGTATTTTTCTGTGTCTGGCTTATTTCACGCAGTATAAAAATGTCCTCCAGGTTCATCCATGTTGTCACAAATGGCAGGATTTCCTTCTTTTTTAAGGATGAATAATGTTCCATTTTCTTTATCCATACATCCATTGAGAACTACCTTATGATCCAGCAATCCTACTTCTGGATATTTATCCAAGAAAAAAAAAATGAAATCAGTATCCCAAAGAGACATCTGCACTCCCACTTGATTGCAGTATTATTCACAATAGCCAAGAATGGAAACAACCTAAACGTACACAGGCTTCTCTCATTTGTTTCTCATTTGCTCTTCACCATTTTCATTTATGTGAGAGCTGAGCTCCATGGTAGCCCCTATGGATACAAGGAGAAAAGACTGACAAGTCCCTGCCTACATGGAGCTTGCCGTCCAGGGAGCTCCAGGAACCCCCCTAGTTACTATGCTTCAGTGGACAGGAGCTGAGACCCACACCGCGGGGTTGGCCCTGTCCCAGTTCCAGGGATACACAGACAAGGAGGAGACAGGCTGCGCAATCCAGTGCAGAAGACAGAGAGCGTGACGTGAACACTCACTCACTGCAGTACGCCTTAAGGGCTCTGATGATCATGTGAACAGGGCTGAGGGAACACAGGACAAAAGAGAGGGGCCTTCCTTGGGGAGACTTCACATTTACACCGCCATGGGGGAGAAGGAGCATTTCTTAGGCTGGTTGTGGAAAGGAATAAGGGCATTCCAGGCAAAGGGATGAGCAAGGTCCAAAGCTCAGACAAATGAAAGTGCCGGGAATGCTCAAGGCAAGGGATGGAAGACAGGGAGTCGTAATAAGCCTGGAGACAGAAGGGGAAGGGCATAGAAAGACTGGTTAGAGCTCCACGGCCAAGGGCAGACGGAAGAGTTTGAATCTTACCCTGTAGGTAGTGGGAACTTCCTTGTATGAAGAGAGAAGGAAGGAATGAAAGGTTTTACAAGAAGAAGTAATAGGACCAAGTCAGGCTTGGGGACCATAACTGGCAGAAGGGTACGGGCTCCACTTAGCCAAGTCCATTTTTAGCAACAAAGTAGTGATGATGATAATGATGATGATGACGATGGCAACTGACAATCCTGGGAATTTGTGATGTGTGAGGACTATGCTAAGGTCCTCATAAGCATCATCTCATTTTTTCCTCGCAGTAGCCATAGAGGTAACCACACGAGGGAGGTATTATTATTACCCCCAGTTTACTGTTTATGAGGAACTCGAGATACAGAATGATTTAAACACTTACCTAAACACAGCTAGTGTGAGGCTGAACCAGGACTCCAGCTGAGGTTGCTCGGACCCTAAAGCCCTTGCTCCTATCCACCAGGCTACATGCCCTCTCACTATCATTTCTTGCAGGTAAATTCACCTGCATTGAGGCCCGGTTCCACCTGGAGCGGCAGATGGGCTACTACCTGATCCAGATGTATATTCCCAGCCTGCTCATTGTCATCCTCTCGTGGATCTCCTTCTGGATCAACATGGATGCTGCACCAGCCCGTGTGGGCCTGGGCATCACCACTGTGCTCACCATGACCACCCAGAGCTCTGGCTCACGAGCATCTCTGCCCAAGGTAGGTCCCGCTGCCCGAGAGCACAGAACACCTGGACAGATAAGGTGAGAGCTCACTTCCTTCCCCTGCCTGAGACATGAGGAGCATAAGGAAGTAGTCGCCATTTATTTATCTACTACACTCTGTAGGATCCAGCATTCTGATCCATCAAACCTTCTGCTAGACTCAGTGTTGCTCCATTCTCTACCAACACTAGACACACATTTTCTCCACTACTATCAACACTCAACTTTGCATTCTCCATTCACTTTGAGAGTGAAGTACAACATTCTGCTCCTTTCATCATTAGTAGTAAATACTTCATGTCAGGGATCTCCAAGACTACCCCCACACTCAGAGATTTGACAGAAGGACCCATAGGATTCAGCATTTAGTTGCACTAACGGCTAAGATTTATTACAGCAACATATTCAAGATATATAGCTAGATCATAAAGGGAAAAGAACACAGGCCGGGCACAGTGGCTCACACCTATAATCCTAGCATTTTGGGAGACCAAGGTGGGAGGATCATTTGAGGCCAGGAGTTTGAGACCAGCCTGAGCAAAATAGCAAGACCCTGTCTCTACAAATAACAGAAAATTTAGCCAGGCGTGGTGGCATGTGCCTGTAGTCACAGCTACTTGGGAGGCTGAGGCAGAAGGAACAATTCAGCCCAGGAGTTTGAGGCTGCAGTGAGCTATGATGCCACCGTACTCTAGCCTGGGCAATAGAGTGAGACCCTGTCTCAAAAAAAAAAAAAAAAAGAAAGAAAGAAAGAAAAGAAAGAAAGAAAAGAAAGGAAGGAAGGAAGGAAGGAAGGAAGGAAGGAAGGAAGGAAGGAAGGAAGGAAGGAAGGAAGGAAGGAAAGAAGGAAAGAAAGAAAGAGAGAGAGAGAGAGAGAGAGAGAAAGAAAGAAAGAAAGAAAGAAAGAAAGAAAGAAAGAAAGAAAGAAAGAAAGAAAGAAAGGAAGGAAGGAAGGAAGGAAGAAAGAACAGAACATAGGCAGAGACTGGGGGGATCTGGTGCACAGGCTTCCTTGGTCTCTTCCATGAGTGGTCACACAGAGCACTACACACACTTACTCCAGCAACGAAAATGCAGAGACACGTGTGTGATGTTTCTGCCCAGAGAGACAGAAAGAGAAAGACTGTTTTGACAATCACTGGAGACTCAGCCCCCAAAGTTCTAACTGGAGGCTGGTCAATTAGGCACCCTTTGCCTAGAATGTGCCAAAATTCCAGATTCCCAGAAGGAAAGCCGATGTTCGGAAGATCGTTTGTACAAGCAGTCTAGGCAGAGTGAGCCACCCTTGTCAGTTAGGGAAACTAGGAGCACTCTCAAAATCCAAGTTCCCAAATGCCAGCCAAGGGCCAACCTTGCAAGCAAGCCCTTCTTAACATAGCAGCCTCAGGCCTCCCATGTTAACCCTTTTGGACATACCTTGATATGATTCTTACATTTCTAATGTTAAATACCACATTTACTATTAACTCATAAACCACATTCTGTTTCATTAACTATTAACACTAAACACAGCATTTCGCTCCATGGACCACTGATGTCAGATTAACATTCTGCTCCATTCACTCTCACGCTAGACACAACATTTTGTTCTATTCATTTCTAACACCAGACACACAACATTCCACTTCATTCATTACTAACACCAGACACTATTTCTCCACGAGGCACCCTTACAATCAATGCAACATTCTGCTCCCTTCGCTGTTAACACTAGACCTCACATTCTGCTTAATTCACATTTAACACTAGACGTAATGTTCTGTTTTATTTACTGTTAATGCCAGACACCACATACTCTTTCATTCACCCCTAGTTGAGGTGCAACATTCTGTTCCCTTCACTGTTAATGCTTGATGCTTCATTCTGCTTTACTCTTCTAATGCTAAGCACTGCATTCTACTACATTCACTATTATTGTCTGAATCACATTCTGCTTTATTCCCTCAACAGTAGACACAACATTCTGCTCTACTATTAATGCCAGACACCATACTCTGCTTCCTTCAGCCGTAGGATAAACACAACGTTCTGCAACATTTCCAGTTACTGCAGCACTTAACATTCTGTTTTGATACAGAAAAGTTGAAAGAATATACAATAAACATCCTAATATTCTCCATCTAGATTCACCAATTATCATTTTGCCACATTTACTTTCTCTTGGTAGATAGATAAATAGGCAGGTACGTAGACGGAATTTTTGCTGAATCATTTGAGGGCTATACAGACATTGCAATTTATCTCAAAATAAGTAAGAAGGATCACAATGACATGGTTATGTCTTTGAAAATAAACATTAATTCAAAAATTACTATTGAATGAGAAATAATTCAGTATCACCTAATATAGAAGCTTTATTTGCATTTTCCCAGTTGTCAAAAAGTCATCAGTAAATATGATGAGAGACCCAATTAAGGATCCAATTCATGTTGCATATGGTTGCTCTATATCATCTCTTTTACTCTAGAACAGTCTCCCCACTGTTTTTTTTTTTCATGACATTGATTGTTCCATTAACTTTTAATGTGAGACACAACAGTCTGTTCCATTTGCCATCAACGGTAGACATCACACTCTCTATTCACCCTTGCAACAAAACTCAACAATATGCTCTTTGCACCATTAACACTAGGCTTTGAATTCTGCTACATTCATTATAAATGCTTGAAACCAAATTCTCTGATCGCTATTAACACCTGACAACACATTTGCTGTGTTCATTTGTAACAGCAGACATTAGACTCTGCTTTCTTTTTTTCATGTTAGACTCAACATTCTGTTCCACTCACGGTTAACACTAGACTCAATATTTGGCTCCATTTGTGATTAACATTCAACTCCACACTCCATTCACATTTTTTATTCATTCATTTTTTTTTTAAAGCGTAAAATTCAGTGGCTTTTAGTATATTGACAATGCTGTGCAACCCTATCTGTATATCTGTCCACAGATAGTATCTAATTCCAGAACATTTTCAACACCCTCAAAAGAAACCCCATACTCTTCAACAGTCACAACTCATTCCCTGCTCCCACCAGCCTCTGGCAACCATAAATAGATACTGTCTCAATGAATTTGCCTATTCTGGACATCTCATATAGACAGAATAATACAATATGTGGCCTTATATGATTGGCTTCTTTCACATAGCATGATATTTTCAGGGTTCATCTATGTTGTAGAATGCATCCGTGTTTCATTCCTTTTTATGGTTGAATAATATTCCATTGTATAGATATATGTCATTTTGGTTATTCATTCAGCTGTTGGATATTTGGGTTATTTCCACATTGGGCTATTATAAATTATGATGCTATGAGTATCTGTGTATAAGTTTTTGTGTGGACATATGTCTTCAATTCTCAAAAGTAGATACATAAAAGTGAAACTGTTGTGTCATATGTTAACTATATACTTAACTTTTTGAGGAACTGCCAAACTATTTTCCGAAGTGGCTATGTTGTATTATCATCACACCAGGGTTCCAATGTCTCCACATCCTCACAAACACTTATTATCTTTTTTAATTATTATGGCCATCTTGGTGTGTGTGAAGTGGTATCTCGTTGTTGTTTTGATTCGCATTTTCCTACTGAAATAATGTTCAGCATCTTTTTTTATTTTCATGAAATAATGAATAATGTTGAACATCTTTTCATGTGTTTATTGGTCATTTCTGTATCTTTTGTGAAATTTCTATTCAAATCTTTTGGCCATTTTTTATTTCTCTTGTTATCATTGAGTTGCAATTGTTCTTTATGTATTCTGAACTTGAGACCTTTATCAGATACATGATTTGCAAATATATTCTCCCATTCTATGTGCTATGGTTTGGATATTTGTCTCCTCTAAACTTCGCATTGAAATTTGATCACCAGTGTTGGGCCTAATGAGAGGTGTTTTGGTCTTGGGGGCAGATCCCTCATGAATAGATTAATGCCCTTCCTTGGGAATGCGTTCTCACCTTATTAGTTCCCTAAGAGCTGGTTGTTAAAAAGACCCTAGGGCTGGGCATGGTGGCTCAGGCCACCTAGCACTTTGGAAGGCTGAAGTGGAAGGACTGCTTGAGACCAGGAGTTCGAAACCAGCCTGAGCAATATAGCAAGACCCCATCTCCACAAAATAATAGAAAAATTAGCTAGGTGTGGTGGTGCACACCTGTAGTCCCAGGTACTCAGGAGTCTGAGACAGGAGGATCCCTTGAGCCCAGGAGTTTGAGGTGGCAGTGAGCTATGATCACACCACTGCACTCCAACCTGGGGAACAGAGCAAGACCCTATCTCAAAAACAAATAGACAAAAACAGACCCTAGCACCTCCCCTGCCTCGATGCCTCTCTTACCATGTGATCTCTGCACGAGCCACTCCCCTTCACTTTCCACCAGGAGTGGAAGCAGCCTGAGGCCCTCACCAAATGCTCAAACTTTAACTTTTCCAGACATTAGAATCATGAGCCAAATAAAAGTTTTTTTTCTTTAATAAATTACCCAGTCTTAGATATTCATCTAAAGTAACATAAAATGGACTAAGACACTGTGGGTTGTCTTTTCACTTGATTGATAGCATCATTTATGCACAAAAGTTTTTAATTTTAATGAAGTCTAATTTGTCTGTTTTTTCTTTTGTTGCTTGTGCTTTTGGTGTCATTAAGAGACTGCTGCCTAATCCAAGGTCATGAAGATTTAAACCTATGTTTTCTTCTAAGAGTTTCAAAGTTTAGCTCTTATGTTTTAGGTCTTTGCTCCAGTTTGATTTATTTTTGTACATGGTGTGAGAGAGGGCATCCAACTTCATTCTTTCACATGTGAATATCCAGTTATACCAGCACCGTGTGTTGAGAAGAGTATTCTTTTCCCCATTGAATTAACACCCTTGTCAAAAAATCAATTGACCATAAGTGTGTAGGTTTATTTCTGAACTCTCGATTCTATTCCATAATCTTTATGTCTGTCCTTATGCCAGTACCACATTGTTTTGGTTACTGTAGCTTTGTAGTAAGTTTTAAGTGAAGAGTGAGTCCTTCTACTTTGTTCTTCTTTTTCAAGATTGTTTTGGCTATTCTCAGTCCCTCACATGTGCATATGAACATGAATAATAGCTGGAGTTTTAATAACAAATGTACTGAATCTGTAGATGGACTGGGGGAGTATTGCCATCTTAACAATATTATTAATACATCCTCGAATCCATCAACACAGGATGTCTTCCCATTTATTTAGGTCATCTTTAATTTCTTTCAACAAAGTTTCCTAGTTTTCAGTGTACAAATCTTACACTTACCTTGTTAAATTTATTTCTAGGTATTGTATTCTTTTTGATGTTATTGTAAATGGAATTGTTTTTAAATTTCATTTTTAGATTATCCATTCTACTATATTGAAATACAGCTGATTTTTGTATGTTCATCTGTATCCTATAACATTGGTGAACTCATTTATTAAAACTCCAACAGTTTTTTATAGATTTCTTAGAATTTTCTTTGCATAAGACTATGTGATCTAAAAATAAATACTTCTTCCTTTTTGACCTAAATGCCATTTCTTTCTTTTTCCAACCTGATTTTCCTGGCTAGACCTTCCAGTACAGTGAAGAACAGAAGTGGTAGGAGCAGATATTCTTGTCTTGTTCCTGATCTTCAGGGGAAAACTCTCAGGTTTTTCACTATTAAGTACAATGTCAGCTGTGGGTTTTTCATAGATGCCCTTTATCAGATTGAGGAAGTTCTCTTCTATTCCTAGTTTGTTGAGTGTTTTTATTATGAAAGGTGTTGAATTTTGTCAAATGCTATTTTTGCATCTATTTAGAGGATCATGTGACATTGTCCTTTATTTTATTCACGTGGTAATTGATTCTTGTACGATCAACTAACATTGCATTCCTGGGATAAACCCCACTTGTTCATGGTGTACAATCCTTTTTATATGTTGCTGGATTTGGTTTGCTAGTATTTTCTTGAGGATTTTTTTTTGTCTAAATTCATAAGAGATATTGGTATGTAATTTTCTTCATTGTGATGTCTTTGTCTGGCTTTGCTATTAGGGTAAATTAGGATAATACTGGCTTCTTAGAATGAGTTGGGAAATGTTCACTTCCATTTTTCTGACAGAGAAGGGTTGGTGTTAATTCTTCTTTAAATGTTTAATAGAACTCACTAATGAAGCTGTCTGGCCCTGGACTTTTCTTTGTCGGAAGCTTTGCGATTACTAACTCAATCTCCTTACACGTTATAGTTGTATTCAAAGTTTCTATTTCCTCTTGAGTCAGTGTCTTTCTGGGAATTTGTCCATTTCATTTAAATTTTCTAATTTGTTGGCATATAGTTGTTCATAGTATTCCCTTATAATCCTTTTTTATTTCTGTAAGGTCAATAGTAATGCTCACTCTTTATGTTAGTAATTTTAATCTTCCCTCATTTTTTCTTGGTCAGTCTGGCTAAAAGTTTTTCAATTTTGCTTACCTTTCCAAAGAATCAATTTTTGTTTTTCTACTCTCTATTTCATGTATTTCCATTCTAACCTTTACTATTTTCTTTCTTCTGCTTGCTTTGGGCTTAGTTTATTATTCTTCTAGTTTCTTAAAGTGGAAAGTTAGGTTACTGATTTGGGATCTTTCCTTTTTAAAAAAAATAGGCGTTATTCCCAAATGCGCACTTAGGCGATGATCAGGGAAACCAATTTGCTGGTGAGTACATGTGGTGCTTATTTTTCCATTCTTGGGATACTTCACTTAATAGAAGTATCCAAGTCTCTCCAGGAGAACAAAAGAGATGCCATATCACAGTTATTTCTTATAGCTGAGTAATACTCCATGGTATAACACCAATTGGGTATCGGACAGAGGTGGGGGGTGGGGGGAGAGGATGGGTGTATACCTACATGATGAGTGCAATGCGCACTGTCTGGGGAATGGACACGCTTGAAGCTCAGACTCGGGGGGACGGGGGAGGCATGGGCAATATATATAACCTGAACTTTTGTACCCCCATAATAAGCTGAAATAAAAAAAATAAAAATAAAAATAAAAAAATAAAGAGAAATTTAGAGATAAAAAAAAATAGGTGTTTACAGGTATACGCTTCCCTCTAAGGACTTTTTTGGCTGTATCTGATAAGTTTTGGTATGTTGTGTTTTTTTTATTCATCTTAAAGTATTTTCTAATCTATCTTTTATTTCTTCTTTGATCCATTGATTATCTAGGAGTGAATTTTTAATTTCTTCATTTTTGTTAATTTTCCAACCTAACCTTCTGTTGTTGATTTTTAATATTATTTCATTGAGGTCAGAAAGCATACTTTGTATGATTTTGATTATTTTAAGTTTATTGAGACTTGTTTCATTTATAGTGTATGATCTATCCTGGAGAATGTTCCATGTGCACTTGAGAAGAATATATATTCTTCAGTTGTTGAGTGGAGTGTTCTATAGATGCCTGTGATCCCAGCACTTTGGGAGGCTCAGGTGGGAGGGTTGCTTGAGGCCAGGAGTTCAGGACCAGCCTAAACAACATAGAAAGACCTTGTCTCTACATAAAAATTTTTAAATTAGCAGGGCTTGGCGGTGCAGACCTATAACCCCAAATACCCAGGAGGCTGAGGCAGGAGGATCACTTGAGCCCAGGAGTGAGGTTGCAGTGAGCTATAATGATGCCCCGTGTTCTAGCTGAAGCAAGAGTGAGACCCTGTCTCAAAAAAAAGTCTTTTAAGTCCAATATCTGGGCTTCCTCAGGGACAGGTTCTTTTGACTGTTTTTTCCCTATGTATGGGCCATAACTTCCTATTTCTTTGAATGACACATAATTTTTTGTTGACAATTAGACATTTTGTATAATGTGGCAATTTTGGAAATCAGATTCTTCCCCTTCCTCAAGATTTGTTGTTATTGTTTGTTCAGTGACTTTTCTGAACTAATTATGTAAAGTATATGTTCTTTGTTGTGTGGGACCACTGAAGTCTCTGCTCAGTTAGCTTCTTAGCTAAAAATTTAGAGATTTCCTTAAATGCCTGGAAGCTATAAATCCCCAGTCTTTACCAAGAGGCTTCCTGTGTGATAGGACACACCTTCAACAATCAGCCAGGTAGTTTACTACTTTGCCTTGGGCTTCACTTCCTGCTTGCTCAGAGCATTGAGGTTAGGCAAAGGTAAGAGTCTGAGAGTCTTCTCAGGTCTTCCTTGGGCATGCACACAGCCCTAAGCCTACACACTGGTTCCCAAGAATATGTCAAAGCTTTCCAAAATGCCCATGGACATCTCATTACCCAGTTTTTCCTATTGTTTTGCCCCAACTGCCTCAGGCAGCAATTGCCATTGATTGTTTTTGACAAATGCCTCCAGAAAATAAGCTGTTCACACTGGGCCAGCTCCAAATCAAGTCAAATAAAGACAGTCTTGTGAATGAGGTCTTTGAGTAAACCATGAGATAGGTTAAATGATGGTAATTCTCTGGGAATGGAGCTTTGAAGAAGCTCAACTCCATTCTGCCCCATCCAGTGGCTGCCAGACAGCTGGTTTTCACTGTGCTTGCAGGCTATAGGTTTGCAAGGTTACCATGGAGACGGGAAGGTTAGGATAGGAATAGGGCAAGTTAAAAAACCACAAAGGCCCAAGGGAAATGAAAAGATATATCTACCCAGAAACTTGCATGCAGATGTTCACAGCAGCATTATTTATAAGAGCCAAAAAATAGAAAACTTAAATATTCATCAATCGATGAACAGATGAACAAAATGTTTTATAGACATAAATGGAGCATTATTCAGCCATAAAAAGGAATGAAATACTGATACATGCTACAATATGGATGAACCTTGAAAACATTATGCTAAGTGAAAGAAGCCAATCACATAAGGCCACGTATTGTATGATTCCATTCATATGAAATGTAGATTAGTGTTAGCTTATGGCTGCAGGAATAAAGAAGTGACAGCTAAAAGGTACCAGATTTCTTTTTGAAGAAAATGTTCTAAAATTGGCTGTGATGATGATTGCACATAGCTGTGAATATTCTAAAACTATATACTTTAAATGTGTAAATTGTATGATATGTGAATTAGAGCTCAATAAAACTGTTTTAAACAATGCTTGCTGTTCTGAGATTCAGCTGCTTTTCTTAAATAAATGCTCAGATTGCTATAGGCCTTTGGTAATTAGCAGAGTTCTGAAAAAGTTGACTGACAATTTTTGCCAGTGTTCTTGTCGATTTTATGAAAGAGAGAATTTTCAGAGGTTCTTATGCTGTCAGTTTTGCTGGTATCCTCCATTCACTTTTAAGGCCTGGTACAACACTCTATTCCTATTATCCTTAAACTCAACACAGCATTCTATTTCCCTAAATGATAATGCTAAATACACCACCCTCCTCTCTTTAGTACTCTTGTAGGTACCATATTCCATTTTCCCCAATACTCTTATCAGTCTGTTTGATGCATTTCTCTTCTGTTTTCCTCTGCATCCTCCACCCAAATATCCCAGCTGAGGAACAGAGAGCAGTGGGTGATGGGGGGCGTTACTAAAGAGCAGAAAACATTTCATTATGCTCAATATTTTACTTCCTCTGCTCTCACCTCCCTGTGTTTTCCCCTCACCCCCACCCCAGGTGTCCTACGTGAAAGCCATTGACATTTGGATGGCAGTCTGCCTGCTCTTCGTGTTCTCGGCCCTGCTAGAATATGCCGCCGTCAACTTCGTGTCTCGACAACACAAAGAGCTGCTCCGATTCAGGAGGAAGCGGAGACACCACAAGGTAGGCCTTTGGGTCAGTGCCTGAGCAGAGACAGCTGGTGGTAAATGGAAGTGTTCTAAGCAGTCTTGTCTTGTGATACTTGTTTCACTGGAGCATCCTTCACAGTGGGTAAGCCAGCCAAGAAATAGACTAAAGTTCTAGAAGTCTTAGCTTTCCCTCCCATAAATACTGCCCTAGTGAGGTCTATAGGCAGTCATGCTTCCAGCCATAACAGTAACACCACTGAAGTTACCAGCTTACACCTAAAGGCAGAACTAATGGAGTAAATACTGGTAGGGTCAAGATAATAACTAACCCTATACCCGAAAGATGGCAGGCTGGGAGTTGTCGATTGGTTTTCTCTGCAGTGCTGCATTATTTCAGTGGGCTTGGTTTCAGAAGGGAATGCACCACAAAAAGTGAGATCTTAAAGTAGAATGTCCAGGTTCCAGGCCTTTGCTTCCTGCCTCCAAGAAAGAGGCAACAAACAAGATCCTCCCCGAAGCTGGGTCCTCTCATCTTACGAGGGACTGAATAAAGGAATCTTTGGCAGGGCATCTCTGAAAAGTCACCAATCTCTGTTAACTCTGCCCCTGGGGAGTGTGCAGCCTGTTGGAGCAAACTGCCCCATGCTCTGGTCCCTCACTACTTCCCCATAAGACCTTCTCCCGGGCACCAGAGAGCCTGCTTTCCTCTCCAGCTTCCTTTCCACACGACTTTCCCGTTTGCTGTCTGAGCACTGGCTTTTCTCTTAGTTCCTCAAACATACTCACAGGACTTTAGATATCTTGTTCTCTATCCCTGGATTGCTCCGCCAGTGCACTTTGCTTAGTATTCACCCACTCATTTTTCAGTTCTCAGCTGAAGCATCTTTCCCTGAAATACCCTAGTGAAGGTCTGGCCTCCTTATTAAGGTTTTTATACAAGGCTGTCAAGTATGGTTGTGCAGGTTGTATCCTACACCAGGGCCCTAGCCAAGGAGGCACTCTTCTCTAAGTCATGTCTTGACTTGGGATTCTATCAGCCCAGCGGATGGAATTCCAATTCATATGCCCAGAGAAGGAGGTGCCTTTTTTCTAACTTGCGCAAAGGTGCTGTGTGTGCCAGCAAAGGCAATATACTAATTGAACTCAATTTCTAATCTTCTACAAATGTATCTTGATTTACAATTATACATTCAATGATGGGATTGTTTAATGCTCATCTCTTCCACTGAATTGTAAGCTCCATAAGGACAGAGACCGTGTCTATTTCAGCTCAGTGCTCGATCCCTAGTGTCTAACCCAATGCCTGACATACAGTGAACATCCAATAAACATTTGTTAAACAAATGAACAAAGGGGTAAACAAACTAATGAATAAAGAGGAAGCCTTCCAGAGAGCCTGCCCTGAAGTCGTTCCAGTGACAAATTAGGGCCACAAAAATCCACACACTATGACCTGTTAAGTCACACCACACTCGTGCAACATACCAGGTCCTACAGGTTTTAGACTGGCCTATTTAAAATAGCTGTCTATTAAGCAATAAAGCTTAATAAAATAAAATAAATGAAATAGCTGTCTACCCAGCTCCAGTGTGCTGTGACCAAGGACTCTGCCTCTTTAGCTCTCTCTGGTGTATGACTTCAAGCTAGCCTCTTCCTGGGACCAGTTTCCCTGTCTGTAAAATGAACTAAATGTGCATGATGGGTGACTGTGGTGAGGATTAAATCAGGGGATGCCAAAGTAGCTTTAAGGTTTCTTCCTGCCACACAAGTGCCAAGGATTAAAATGATTACATATATACAGATTTCCATCAGTATGTCTCTTAAACATCAGCAATCTGATACAATTAACTTCTGGCAGTTGACCATAGAGAGGAAGCCAACATTCGAAGATAGAAGATGTCCATAGGAGTTAAGATATCACCATTCTTCTAAATCTGCCTTGGAAGAGGAAACTGTCTTGGGTGCAGCAAGCCTCACCGGACTGCTTAAAATACCCCTAGTTTTAGTTACCCCACACTGTCCATTGAATACCTAGCCTCTGACTCTTAAAAAAAAAAAAAATTTAAGAATATGACCAAACTCAACTATCTCGGAGATTTGTTTTTTTATTTTTCCTTTCCTCCCCCAACCCCCTCACCATAGACTAGCAGCTTTTTGCATTTCCTTCTGCTAGAGACATTTCCTGGAAACATGTATTTGGGAAGATTATGTCCAAAATATTTGACTAGCACCAGGCCTTTTGACTGGGCACTGCACAACTCCAGGAGGTGCTACTGCAGGGGCTAAAATGGGAAGGGAGCCCCCCACAGATACACAGAATGGTGGGCCTACAGTGCTTCCACAGGCTGCCTCCATCCTCTGCAAATATCTGCTAGTTTTATGCTCTAGAGGAAAACAAAAGCTTTCTTTCTGGTCAGGTAAAGGGTGAGTAAGGCCGCTATCCAGATTTGATCAGATCCTCCTGCTCAGCTCCTTCCTGGCAGATATCTCAGAGATCATCCCATCCACTCCTCCCACGCAACCAATGAGGGAGACTGGCCCAGCAGGGCACCAGGATCACATGCACTGATGGCAAAGGCAGGGGAGGTGCTCAAGGACCTGAGGCTCTTCTCAAAACATTAACTATACACCATGAGTTCTCCTCCGTTAATCTGTTTCCATCCCGAAGCAGATAAAAATAGTCCTGTATTTATTAGATCTTAAACAAGAACGGAAGCTTAACCCAAGATGGAGGTCAAAAACAAGGAGCCAGAAGGCCAAGTTGGGCATGCAATTATCTTTAATTTGGCCAGCAGGGTTTGTAAAATCCGGAGGACGGTGTCAGCATTTAAAAACCACACTTTGGCTTCACTCAGAAAATCACAGCATCTGGCATGCACGGGTATTGGTGCACTGGGCTGCCTTCAGGTAGGGCATGCAACCTTCAATTTGCCGCTGTCCCTTCTAACCAGAGATATTTTCCAACCCCGAGCTCATTTTAGCATACATTTCTCCTGCTCGGCCCCTTGTGTGTGTTTGAATTAATGTGACCTCAATCGTGAGGGCTCTCGACTTAGTCCAGATGTCAGGAACTACAAAGATGCAGAATTGGGCTTACCAAGCAGCTTGCTTTGGAGTAAGCCACCCTGGATGGAGCTTGTACGCTGGAGGAGCACACATTTGGGCAACAGAAACCTCCCATTAGCAGGAAGTTTGCAGAGCGGATTTTAAGCCCCAGATGGTGAGTCGAGAGGAACTAGGTACATGCCTACATTTCTCAGAGCCTGTGATCTTGGCCAGGCTCCCCAACTCCCGCCATCTTCCCGTGTTACCTCATTTGCTGGGCAGAAAGCATCTGGTCCTCGAATTCTCTGGCCGGCCTCATTAAGCAAATTACTAGGAAACCGTATCTGTGAGCCCTGGCCTCAGCAGGCATACTGCTAGCATCCTTCCTGGGTTCCAGAATATGCTACCAGATTTCCCTGCTCCATCCCCAAGCAGCTGCAGATGCGGTTGAGCATGCGTTTCCTGCCACCTGCTGGTTACAATGGGAATAGCAAGCCTTTTTCAGTCATTTCCAAGGAATTTCCTTTCTCTGAGACACAACGTAAAACTGATAAATCTTCCAGCCAGATGGAGTCTTCCTTCAGTCCACACCTCCACTCTTTCTATTCCCATATTTAGAGGAAAGCAGAGAATAAGTCACCCAAAACTGCATAGAAAGTTAATTTGGTGCTCCCCACTGCAGAACTAGAGCCCAGAAAAAAAAAAATTTCAAGCACCCCAACCCCCAGCAAAGGCAGATTTATATTGAAATGGAATAGAGCTGGACCCAGACCCCCTTGCAGGTACTAGGTCTAGCTCATTTGGCCAACTTCCCCCCAACTCCCCTCCTTGGCCCTGACATAAACCCCCTACTATCATTCTACTCATAGACAAATATTTACTGAGATTCATTCATTTGCCAAAGATTTCTTGAGCATTTAGCATTTGTCTTAAACCCTCCTGGTGCTAGGACTACAACCCCATTTAAACAAACCAAAAAAAAGGGGTGGGGGAACTGAGACTGGTGAAGATACGCAAGTGAACATTTACTTAACCAGTATTTACTAAGTTTAGAGCTCATGTTCAAATGTTTAGTGTTGAGGGTGCAGGGAACATGGCAGATTCTGCCTCTACTTTCATGGAGTTTACAGTCTAACAGGAGAGACAGACACTAACCAAGGAATTACAATACATAATGTGGTAAGAGCTTTAACAAAAAGAGGGAGAGGTGTACGGATGGCTGACGGAGCACACAGCAGAGTCAGCTAGCCTACCCTTAGGAGCTCAGGGAAGAGTTCTGAGTAAGAATTACTTAAGTTTTCAAAGTTGGAAGCAGCAGGTGGGGTTGCGATTGTGTTCCCAGGCAGAGGGAACAACTTGAACAGAGGCCCAGAGTTAAAGAAAAGGAATGTGACCCTTTCAAATATATGGAAATGTTTCAGGGTGACTGGAGCATAGACTGCCAGATAGAGAGTTGGCATGAGGAGGCTGGAAAGGGAGACAGGGTCTGGGTCATCTAAGGCCCTGTTTTCCATGGTAGGGATTTTCATTATCCTGAAGTCGACTGCAGCCTACTAAAAGGTTCCAAGAAAAAGATGACTAATAAGATCTGTGTTGTAACAACCCAGATGGGTTGCGGGGAGGAACGTGCAGTGGCGGCAGTTAGGAGACTACACTGGACGCCCTCACAGCAAGCCCATTCCAGGGCAGCAGGGGTGGATCCTACACTGTTTCTTGTTCTGTGTTGGCCCTGTCCTGCACAGGAACGAGCAGAAGATAGGGGTCTTATCCTAAAAGCTCCCTATCTAGGAGGGAAATGGGCCTTGATAAAACTTCCCCAGAGCCACAGACTGAATCAACAGCTCAGCTGATACCAAAACACTGGACTCTCAATGCCACCCCTGCACTCGCATGGAAAGATAACAAAGCCAGACACGGTGAGACAGACAATAGTGCCTCCGCGATTCGGACGAGGGCAAGATCACCACGACCTGGCAAAGGGATAAGCCTGCAGCAGGCATTCTGGGCAGTGAGCATCAGGCAGGCAGGTGAGAAAATGCAAGAGAAAAAGTGCAACAAAGCTGGCAGGGGTCAAAGAATATGGTAAGGGGAAGGGGGAAAGCCTAGAAAGGTAAGTTGAAGCCAGATCATGAAGGGCCTTGAATGAAAACTTGATAAAAATCTAGAGGTCTGTCTGAGGTCACAACTGCCAGGGCTGTGGGGACATGGAGGTAAGAAGCAGCAGTGGCTTCCCTGGCCTGTGAAACAAAGGTGGGGCCCAGAGTTCCCGCTACCTCCTGGGCCGTTCCCCCTGGGGAGTTATTAATTGGGGAATGGGGTGGGGAAGAGGGCAAGGAGGCAACAGAGGCAAAGCAGGGGATCTCTCCAAAATGTCCTCAATTTCTAACCAGAGGACAACGTTAAGTATCTACTCAATGGTAACCTCCTATGGTCAAAAGAACCTTGTGAGGCAATGAGTGGGGTAACTCTTATCCCCTACTTACAGGGAAAAAAATGCAATAAAAAAAACCTGAGACTCACAGAAGGAAGTGACTTGCCTGAGGTCATACAGCCAGCAAATGACAGAGTGGAGATTTGAGCGCAGGTCTCCAAACCCAAAACCACATTCCTATCCCCTGGTTTGCATCTGTTTTGACGTGCAATTGGCGCCCCTCTATAAGGCAGAACTCCCCAGCCAGCCAAAAAGCCTTCAGAAACCTGGAGTGGTGCAGTCTGAGCGACAGGGAGAACCAGATGGCCATGGCCTGGCCCCCAGGGGAGTGCCTTGCAGGGAGGGTGCCCAGCCCCTGTCTTATTTTAAGTAGAGCCCCATGTTGAATCTATTCCAGGAGGATGAGGCTGGAGAGGGCCGCTTCAACTTCTCTGCCTACGGGATGGGCCCCGCCTGTCTGCAGGCCAAGGATGGCATCTCAGTCAAGGGCACCAACAACAGCACCACCAACCCCCCTCCTGCGCCCTCTAAGTCCCCGGAGGAAATGCGAAAACTCTTCATCCAGAGGGCCAAGAAGATCGACAAAATATCCCGCATTGGCTTCCCCATGGCCTTCCTCATCTTCAACATGTTCTACTGGATCATCTACAAGATTGTCCGCAGAGAGGACGTCCACAACCAGTGAAGGGTCTGGAATGTGGGGGGAGGCTGGGAGAGGGCAGCAGGGGAATAGCACAGGAATCTGAGAGACTAAGGAAGAGAAGGGGAGGAGAGGGAGGAGGCACACTTACACAACTCTTTCTCTGCAACATGTGCAATAGCAAAATGCAGCGATGCATGGATTTTAGAATGTGGCACTATCTATTTAACCTCGAGCGAGCTGGTGGGAGGGGGGGACAGGAGGGACTTTTCTAACATAGGAACTGAGGGCTGGGAGGAAGGGGTGGGGTAAGGGTAGGGGGTGGGGAGTGAGGGAATGAATAACAGCTTTCAAAAAATTCAGCCCATGGGCTGTGTAGTTTTCCTGTTTGGAAGGAGAGTGCAGTCTGCCCCAGAGCAGAAGGAAAGCAATGTAATATATGATATATATTCATGCTTAATATTAATGCAAACCCACAAGAACAAAAGATTTGTTTCTTAACCTATCAGCCTAGTAACTGCTTAAATTTTTAAAGTCACAGAAGTGATGGACAATTTTTCCCAGAGTGGAAACAGTCACAAATCAGCTTGCTCTGGTGTGTGTCCCACATCACACCCCTCCAAATGCCATACCCATCTTCAAACTGGCCCAGGCGGACACACGCCAAAAAGCCATTCGGCCTCTGCTTCCAGAGGGCTGTGCGGCATGCGGACAGGTTGTGGAGATGGGGAAAGGTGAAGAAAAGAGGGCGGAGTGAATAGAGGTGGCACATTTCAGAGATCCAAGGATTGAGAAAAATGGTAACCCCAGTTCAATCCTCACGTCTCAAGGCTGAGACCACACTTGCCCCTCTCTGTGGGCCCTCTCGCTTCTATGCTTCAACACCCACCCCACCCACCCTTCCCCACGACCCAGAAACAGCCGCCACGGTGTTCTCATGATATTGCCAATATGCAATCTTTTTTACATTTTAAAAAAAAAGTAATAATCTAGAGAAATAATGTGCAGATAGACTGAGTGTAAACAGATGTACTTTTTTCAGATGTCTATTTTTTGGAGAGTCTCTTTGGAATTGCAAGTGGGTGCCTGTTTGGGAAGGTGGGATTGGTGGGATGAAATACAGTATCTAGCGGCTCTACAGAGTAGTCGTAAGAGGTGAAAGGGCAGTGCTGAGGCTGCTGCAGATTGGGTGTATATGGGTGGGGAGAGGTGGTAATGTCTAGAAAGTTCATTATATTTTTGACATTTCATATACCATAGATAATGTGGGACATTTGGGGGATGATCCCGTTATATTTTTATAAGTCTTTTTTTTTTCCTTTTAGGTGCTTTGTTTACTTTTAACATTTAGACAAATATTTCTCTTTCCTTCTAACTCTGAAGTGCCAGAATTACCCTGGGACAGCCAGGGCACTCCAGAAAAAAGGGAGGACTGAGAGATGAACTGAGTGTCAGGGGAGGGAGTCCTGCTGAAGGAAATGGATATGCACAGACGAGAGGTCTGCAAGGTGGAGCCAGCAGGCCTCTGTCCACCCTCTGTCCCACCACTATGCCTAAAAGAATGGCACCACTGTCTGCAACATCCTCCCTGCTTTGGCCCATAGCCAGAATACTGGGGTTCCATTTCTTTCTTTGCACTATAGTGTCTGGGCTTTGGATCAAAGATGTAGGTAGAATGGCGAGAGACAGCTGACAATCAGGTTGCACAGAGGCCTAGGGGTTCACTTGTGTCTTCAGAGTACCCCTAACTTGAGGCCGGATGGAGGGGGAGTGCTATCAAGAGATGAGCCACTGGATGCTGAACTCCTGCCTGAAGCACTTTCTTCCTAGGGGATTTTTTCCCATTCCTGTGGCACAATAGCTAATGCCTATACAGGGCTAAAAAAAAAAAATAAAAACAGGCCTAGACAAAGATCTAGGGTGATTTAGGTAAAGAAAATACACTATGCAGCCAAAAAACGATTTGGCTTTGAGGCTTGAATGATAAAGGTGTTTATATCCAGATCCAAGGTCAATGAGTCATTGCCTTCCCTTCTCTTGGCCCTACCTACACTGACAAAAAAGCTAAACTGTATTCCAGCTTTGGATGATGTGAAATAGAACCTGGAATTCTTTTTTCTAAGAAATCCTGGGAGATGGGAGCCAAGTGGGTGGGAGTCTCTCATCTAAGACCATCCTTTTCCCCCACCATGAACATGTCCTAAGGAGGAAAAGTTAAAAAGAGTGACTTGAACTGCAGTTAAAGACTAGAACATCAGTCTTTGAACTGCTGTTAGCACCTTTCATTAGCACTATATTCACTTTATTTAATGGAGGAAAAACCCTCAATTCTCAAGTGGTGTGTAAGTCTTTGGAGATTCTATTAGTCCTTTCCACCAGTACTTTATTCACGTTATTTGGGGGAAAATCATTTTTTAATTAAAAAAAATTAAAGAAGCCCTCTTCCTGCTTTACTCATTACTAGACTAAATTCAGAATGTCTAAAGTCTAGATAAATCAGGTAACAAAGGTGTTAGGCCTCCAACGGAGACTAAATACAATACCAATTGTTTATTCTAAGATATTCTGCCTCCACTCAAACAAAAATCTGCAGACTCCAAACTGGCCTCCTTATATTAAGTGTCTGGAATCCCTCTGAGACAGAGAAATCACTGGGTCATTTACCCAACCTCTGCTGGGTCCTTGAACTTCTGCCATCATGCCACTGTATTTAACTTGTGGGCCCACTGGGAACTGCCAGGTCAAGTTGACAGTATCCATAAACAATGGAATCATCTCTTTGAGATATAAAGGGGGAATGTCACGGAAATCTTCTCCCAGACTATTTCAAACTCAGTGTCCCTTGTGGAAAATCAATTGTGAGTGGAGGCAGTATAGCAGTGAAAAGAAGAACCTGAATTTTAGTACTGCCACGAATAGGCTGAGTGATCTTGGGTAAATGACTAAACTTTAGTTTCTCTAAATACACAATGAGAAGAGTGCTATAGTAGCTAAACTCCCGTTAGCTCTAACTGCTCTATGAATCTTTGCTTAAACTGGTCTATAGGAAGTTTACACAACCACAAATTTAATATCACTTTGATTTCTGAACTCTCCAAAGTAGATGTGTGGATACATTACGCACAAATACATGGACCACACAATTCTTGTTGCCTTTCTTCTTTGGAAGATTTGCAGATTCATTTTTCCTTTGCCTCTCTCTTTATCAAAGGTGAACAGTGGTGGGGAAAGGACACCAATCATTATAAAGTCAAAAATATCATCATGAATTAGGAATAGAATCATACTCAAGGAGAAGACATTATCAATACATAATGTAGTAAGGATTTAGCAATAAATTACATGAATTTCATTTTTATAGAAAAATCAAACCATGTAATTTAGGCCAACTTTTTTTTAGGTGGCTCCAAAGAACAGGGCAATACTTTCTTAATTTCCTCTTCAGTTTGAGCACAGGGGATACTATGCTTTGGGATTACAGATGTCAAGCGGTATGGTGGCAAAAAAACTGGTTTAGTGCAATGGGTGGTTTGCTGGTCTTTAAATTCTTTACGTGTATAGACTGGTATTTGTTCATGACAGAATTAGATCCTGGGACAGAGGAGTTGGTGATTTTACTCATCTCCAAAAGAGCAGCTAATCCCAGAGCCAAATTTAGGAGGCATCAATTAAGCAGACAGATAGTACTACCAATGACTTCTCGCCTGTTAGTTTATAATGTATCTCATTTGTTTCAAGAGCAGCCAAAATAAATGGCTCAGCTCTGCCATCCTCTAGTCCTTTCAAACATCCAAGAGTCCATTCTTGGCTCGGGTTATTGGTTGGTAATGAACAAGTACAAGAGTGAATGAGTATAGGTGTGAACAGAAAAGAAAAATGTGTGTATGTGTGTGTGCGTGCTTAATATCTTGAATTTAACTATTTTTAGTTTGAGTCTAGAAAGACAAAACGGTATCAAGTCATTTGACCCAAATTATTTCTTCTTCTAAATTTTCGATAACTAAGAAATGAATATAGCAACAAGCTGAATGGGAAAAAAAAAAATAGAGAAAAAAAAAAAAGAAATGAATCCATCTCAGAAGGTTACTAGCATTTTCCATAGACCTTTTTTTTTCATACTGGGAAGAAAAATAAATACGAGAGATGGTTCCTTTCCTTCAAATTATGTATCTTTATGAACAACAGAAAGAGATAGTATTTTGTGAGGCTCTGTGATACTAGATTACAGAGTAGGTTGGTGTCCCAGCTAAGCTGGTATCATCACTGATTAATAGTCTTTTGGGAAAATTAGATTCCATAGTTAATTGCCACACAGTGAAACTGAAGCAGGTTATCATTATGTCTGTAGTAACTGTTGCCTTAGTAGAAGCCGGCAAGCATGTGCACGGCAGTGGTACAATCTGTATCAGCTTTAGGTCAGAGGTCAAGATCCGAGATTTATAGCTATTTCCCAGACTGGCTGGAAGCCTAGTCCAGCTGTGAATACCGCTCTGGAAGCTATCATGCATATTCTACCCACTCTCCACCCCAACTTTTAAGAGGCAGGCAAGAATGGCTTTTCTCTGTGGGCTACGTTTCCTAGGCTGGCTGGGTGGCTTGCATTCTGAGGGACTGGTCAGGGTGCATGGAACTGTACTCCCTAATGTATGCCATCGAACCCATCAGACCAAAAAGCCTCTCAACAGGCAAGCAGGAAGCATGTTCTCAAAATATAATTTGGTTTCCTTTCTTCTACTATGCCCCTTCTCTCAGAAATCAATCCCAGAAATTTAAATTAAAAACCTTCCTATTTCCTTGCAATTCTATGAATCTGGAAACAAGTGCTTATCCTGACCAAAGGAAGGAGAAGAAATACACCTTGTTTTAATTGAGCTGGCTTACCACCTGTATTCAAAAATCACATAAAGTGGCAAGGCTTTAGTCTCACAGTACCCTGAAATCCCAATGGAGAGTGAACATCCTTGGATAGGTTAAAATCCTTGTAGATATAAGGAATTTCTGAAAACTTCTGAAATGAACCCTCCCCACCCCAGCCCAATGTTAAGAGAATGAAAGCGACGACTTTTTCCTGTCTCAGCTGAGGACGGCAAGGGCACCCTGCAAACATCGCACCCAGGCCTGAGTAACCTCCGATTGTGAAGGTCCGTGCTAGATGATACCTCTAACAAATTATCATCCTGGTACTTCCTTAGGATTTGTCAAGCTGCAGCAGATAGGTTTGCTCATATGTGGGTGCTATTTCATGCTGTTTTGATGGAGCTGTGTAGTTATTTAAAGCAATAATTAAGGTGCTTTATCATTCTTTGGAACAGCAATATGAGTTCCAAAGTAGAAATTATTGCCCAATAATTTTTAGGATCATTAAGGCTTTTTCAGCTAACATCCGGACCATTACTTCTCCTCTGTTCTCCCCCTACTCTGCCCACTGTCCTCTCTCTGTTGACATCTCCTGTTTCATCAGTTTGTGCATCTTATTTTATGAAACCCAACTCTGCCAGAAGATGATTTATTTCTGAGGGAGGCAGGGGAAGACTAGAATGGGCATAGTAGCTCCTGTCTCATTTGCTATAAGGCTGCAATTTCTATTCCTCCTCTTACCCATGCATTTTGAAATTTCATTGCTCTGGAAAATTTCCATCAGAACATTGGGTCGAGAAGTCAGAATGTAGAGAAATAGCAAGCCAAAAATATACCCTTTAGAGAGCCTAGTGATGAAAATTATATTCCACATAAGGCCATTAACCAGCTACAGAGCAGTACCAGCTGACTGATCTGGGGCTGAAAGACATCTATCTGCTGGCTGCATACAGATTCCAAGTACAGGTCTCTTTTCCACCTGTATGGCTCCACCATTGCCGGCTTTGCCTTGTTTTTGCCCTGCTGTTCTTTAGACTCAACTTTCTTATAAACTGCAGAAACCCAGTATCCTATTTAAACATACCTGCCTACTGAAGTAGACAAAGGTCAGTGAGAGGTGGGTCCTTGTGCTGGCCTCTCAGGCTCACCATGAAAATATAGGTAAGCAGTTTCACTTTCTCGGCCTGCTTACTCCCCTGTGAAAAGGGGGAGAGGAATTCAAGGAGATTTTTCAAAGCCAAATTGGATGTTATGATGGGTTGGAAAAAAGAAGAAAGGGTATATACAGTGTGTTGTAAAAGTTTTGTTGTTTCTCCATTTTAGCACCAGGATTGGCACCCCATCCCAGGCCTTCTGACGGACAGGTAGGTAGAGATTAAAAAAAGAGAGTGAGTCTTCGCCGTCACAGTCCCAATCTTAACCCTTTTCCGTCAAAGTCAAGGTATTTCCCAGCACTGACGGACTTGGCTCTAAGACTAGCTTCTCACCTGAGAATCCCATCGGGACAATATTCCACTGTGGTGTTTTAGCATGTATGTCCTGTGAAGGCTGTAACCTATTTCCCATGGCAGTTGTTTGAGTTCTCTCTGCCAAAGCCTCTGGAAGAATCAAAGAGAAACATATCAGAGCAGAACCTGTGGAGTATCCCTAGGGAAATACTGCAATGGCTCCAAGTCCTCTCCCTGCCTGTTTCCCCCTCCCCCACAATTTAATCATAACAAGAAACTTCCAGCAAGATTTATGAATATCTTCCTTGGTGTGTCCATGTTACTCTAGCAGAAAAAAATGACCGATTGGGAGGTTTGTCTAAATTCATACCATTAGCTCAGCCACACTAATAGAAACTGTGTAGGTGTGGTTGAAGTTGGGCCAGCTCTTTCCACCCCACACCCAAACAAAACCTCGCCTTGGGAATGATGTTTCTGAAATTGCTTCTGCACTCCTGTAGCTCCAACACACTCCTAATAATCAGAAATTACTTCTTGTCTTTCCCAAAGGGATATACGTATGGTTTTTATCAATGGAATCCAAGTGAGACAATTCAAGGTCTCTTAAGAGGATAGGATATTTGAGCTCCAATTCTAAACAAAAGATTATTTTCCATAGCAGTTTAACTATTTGGATTTATATAATTATGGTCTCACCCACCTTTAAAAGAGTTAAACAATATTAACTCCAAATGGTTAGTTCCCAAACCACTTCACCCAAGCCGGTGAATTTGGGTAAAAAGGGAACTTTCTCTTTGTATGATACCACTGAAACAGAAGTATTAAAAGTGGCAGCTTGACCAATGTTCTAGTAAAGGAGGGGTTTCTAATAGCTCTTTATTCCCATCTAAGCTCTCCAAATGAAGTGGGAAAATGGAATTACAAAAGAACTGTGTGAACAAACCTCAAAAATTAAGTAGCTGTTTCTGCTTGTCTTCAAGCCCTTTTGTTCCTGACTTAATTATCCCTTAAGTCACTTGATGTGTACAAATAAGCCAGACCAGTTCATAGGACAAGGCCTCCACTACTGTGTTTCCTAGGACGCACTTGGCCTCACCTGTGTCTCTTCAGCTGCATCCAGAGCTTGGTCTTTGACAATGAGCTGCAGCAGTGATGTCAGGAATGTTAGCATAGCACCCTTCTGTGCAGCTCTGGACATTGGTGAGTAAAGTGGCACTCTTTGAATGGACCCTACGTAGTGACCCCAAGTCTGGTTCAGTGAATGTTTTTGTACCATGTCTCCTTAGCCTGAAGAAAGCAGTTTAAGTCAGAATGGGCTCAGGGAGATCTCAAAAGCTAATGTCATAGCCAGGACTGGACTATATTTTATATAATAAAATGCCATATACATGCATATTACTTCCAGTTTTTCTATCATATTTTTAACCTCCCTACACCTGCCTTCTTTCCATCTGCTATTTATGAAATCTATTATGACAGATGAGTGTACCATTAATGCAGAGAGCATCAGAATAAAACACAGCCCCTTTTCCTACAATATAGGAGGGGATAATAGAAGCACCCACATAATTGCTAACATGGAAGGCATGATGTAACCAAGGAGGATGCCATGGAGAGGGCAGAAAATATATCATGGAATGATGTTTCAAGGCCATCTGAGCAATAACTGAAAGAACAGATGAGACTTTGACAGATGGAGACAAGGGATTCCAAGCAGAGGGAACAGCATGAGCAAAAATAAAGGAGGTAAAAAATAAAGGGCACATACATGCAAGGATAGGGATTATCCATTGGATAAAGTGTAACGAATGGGAGACATGTTTGGAAAGACAGATTTGGACTACATCATAATAAGCTTAAATGCAGAATAAAGGGTCAGGACTCATTGGGGATGGCAGTTCTCAAAGGCAAACCAATAGGTATTCCTTCATGTGCAGAGCAGCTCATTCTTGTCTTTCCATTAGCTGACACCTCCTGCCCGGCTCCAATTTTCCTGTAGTTATCTTGGGGGAACCTGCCTTTTCCTTTATCTCAGAAGTATACCTAGTATCCACTAAGAATTCACATCTTCAAGGGCATCGGTAAGTATTAGGCATTTAGTTTGTGCTTGGTAGGCAGCAGAAAGGGAATAGAGAGGCATGGTAAAGTCATGGTTCTACCCTGAGCTTACATTGATTCTGAAAAAGTTATTCCTAGTTATTTCTTTTTATCAAGCCAATACTTAGTACAAAGAAGGTATTTCTAAAGGGGAGCTTGTGGTCCAAATACATTACCTTTTGTTGATCTCACTGAAATAGTAAACACAGCAGACCTGGGGGACAGTATGTCCTCTTTTACCCTTAACAGCATCTGAAATTACTTCTCCCTACCTAGACAGCAGCCCTATTCAAAGTACAAAATCAGGTCCATAAACAGAAAAGGGTATGGAGGGGGGAAATGCCAAATATGAATAGAAAAAATAAAGACAGAAGTATAACTTATCATTACTAGTGAAGTATGCAAAACGAATAGTTTCTTTCACCTTACTTAAGAAAGGTAAATTAGAAAGGATTCTTTAGAAAGAATATTTTGGGGAAAGGTTAGAAAACCTACTCTAGTAAATGAAAAATTACCCCCGATCTTTTTTTAAAGTGGTGCTTACGTATCAAATAAGCAGTTTGCTAAACTCAACTTTTTCCACTTTAGATATATTTCTACCTCATTTAAAAGCATACCATGCTCAACATGCCAATTTAGGCTGAATGGTACAGAAGAGGCTAAAAAATTGGATGTTCCCACAAGGCATTTTCAGAGCACTTTAAATTCATACTATTTCATATTTTAAATGATTCGATCTTCCATTACTTAAGCCATTATAACATTTTCAGCACTAACAGTAGTTAAAATGAGATGAGTGAATTAAATCCCAAAGGAGTCCATCCTTAGTATAGATAAAATGCCTACTCAATGTGATTCTTGTGAATATTAGACAAACCAAAGGTTAGTGCAACATTCTCTTTAAAAAAAAAAAAAAAAAAAAAAAAAAAACAGCTAAACAGCCTGAGTTCTACTTTCAAAACATAGCAGGGGGCTCAGTGGCCTCCAAATAAGTTTGAAAAACTAGAAGAAATGTCTTCAGTTGTTTTAGATTTGAAATGGATAAAGTAAACTACAAAGTGACCAAGACAAAAAAACCCTTAATAGTTTTCAGCCCTCTTGGTATGGCTGCCAAAGGGTATTTCAGTCTCATTGTCTGGATCAGCATCACAATAGACCTGTTGGCTAAAATCACTCTGTCCAGAATTTATGCAAATTACCGCAATGTAAATAACCAGTAGTGTCACTAGCAGTGAAGGGTACTTGGTGCATGATTGGAGTACTCAGTGCTTGCTCACAAGGCAAGTGTTCAAACATACTACAGTGCTTCCAAATCACAAATTATTTGGTCCTCTCACCCAGGACAGGCCATTTCCAGAGACCTTATTCTCAAACTGGACTGTCCAGGTTAACTATGGAAGGAGACTGAATTACCTTGCGGCCACAGCTCTTTGAACATGCTGGAGCCATACCTGGAAACTGGCCCATAGAAATAAGAATGAACAGGACTACTGTAGACATACATCAATTCACTGCTAAGACAACATTAATGGAAAAGTTGTATTAGATTGATTTAAAACATTCCAAAATGAGTTACATGATTATAAAATAAATGCTCAAAATCAGTCAGGGGCAAAGTGTTATTTTATTTATTCAATTTATCGTAGATTTAGTAACTTTCCATTTTTCATTTTTGACTCAGAATTCATTCACTAATTTAAATGGGCCAGTTTCTGCCAACAGAACTAGAGTGTGCAATCTCAGAGTCTCACCCAAACCTTGCCAAAGCAAAAGACTTCTGCATTAACTGGAAGTCATCTCCAAAGGACTTGTCCTTTATGTTTTCCCCATTTCACCCATTTAGATATTTGCACAAAAGATGTACCTTTGTCTTAAAAAGTTCCCTGGTTTGACATTTAGGGAGAAAAGCAAATCTCAAGTTTTTATTCTTCTGTAAGTAATTTTACATCTCCTTTTTTCCAAAATGGTGGCTGCCAACTTAAATATATCACACAAGGGGTAAAAGTTATATATTAACTTCCAACGGCTAGGGGATGTTTCCTGAAACCTAATACTTTGGTTCATTAGTACACTATTCAGTAAGTTATGTTAACCCCAAAGAATGTAAGGGCGCCGTGTAATTCTTCAGGTCACAATGCCTGCATGGCTGTGGAGTGTGTTACAGGTAAGACAACTACAAGTTACAATTCTGTGATTCCAAATGCTTTTGGGAAATGTAAAAAATATGCTTGGTTGGACAGTGTGAGTTAAGCTACAAGCACTCTATCATCCATGATGGAAGAGTTCAAGACGATTCCAACTTTCACGTGAGAGACCGGAAGTCAAGCCCACACAGCAACTCTTGACAGCTAGTCAAAGGAGAGAAGATTTCTAAGCAGCAGCATAGGGACAGTTTAATCAACAGGCCCGGAAAACTGGGTCAAAATTACTCACAGAGCTCCTCATCCTTTCCCAGAAAAGTTATAGTATGTCTTTTATATGGAAATTTCTTTGTATATATGTATAAACTTGGTATGGCCTTAATGCTGCAGTTAAGGATTTGTTTGGCTACCACCTTAAGCAGCGTGTTAAGCAATCGCTTCCTTAATGTAACATTTTTACTTCTTACTGGACACTCAACCTGGAACAACCAATTTCCCTTCTGCCCCTTCCCTTTTGCCCCTTGACTCTTCCCTTTTTTGCATGAAGTCATAAAAGTTATGGCAGTTATTTTTTGGCTTGTAAAAAAAAAAATCTATTTCTGCAGTTTGAAGATGGAATGTAAAATTTCTGTGATACATGTATATAAAAGTATATTTATTGAACCATCCATATACACATATCCATGCTGATTCCAATGGAAAATTAAAGTTTTCTGAAATTTTCTCTGTGGTTAAATCTTAATTTTTTACTATTTAACCAGCTTTGTATGAGAGAACTTCTGAAGTCTTCCAATTACTCCAGGGAGAAATCTATGTATAACCTGGAAAACATCTCACTTTAGACAAGACTGTTATGTTGAGAAATGAGATTTCTTTTATTCGTTCAAGAAATATTTATTGGTTGGTGCTACTGGAGATACAAAGATGACTCAGACACAGATCCTGCCCATAAGGAGCTTACAGTCTAGCAGGGGAGAGAGAACACACACATGGGACACGTGGTCGGAGCTGTGTTTCTGTAGGATGAGTCTAACGTTGTGTACAGAGCAGGCTGGAGTAGTAAGAAGTCAAGTGAAGCTGAGAGGCTACTGCAGTTAGGTGAGGAAGGAAGAGATGGGAAAGCCTGCTGAGGTAGAACCGACAGGACTTAGCTGGAGACTGGATGTGGGGAGTAACAAAAAGGGGAAGTAGAAGACTCAGACTTGTAGCATGGGAGATGTCACAAAATGAAAGAAAAATGAAGG
>CM052447.1:19297828-19329681 GCA_028533085.1 Varecia variegata
AGTTTAAAAAACGAAGGTAGAGACACCTCAAACAGGAGAGAGAATGTAAAAAGTAGATGAGAATGAATTTTTTCCTCACTTCAAATTCTGAACAAATCAGCCACAAAAAGGGAATCCCCATTCTTGTTGCAAATCTTTCCTTAGGGGGAAAAAACTAGCTCTTGAACTAGATCTCGGGGAGAAAAAAATCACTTATATGGCAAGAGATCTTGGGGGTGGGAGGGTGCAAGTGTATCTTCAGGGAAGAGAGAAGGCACTTAAAGCCATGGAATTGGCAATGCCTGGCTTATCAGGGGACCACAAGTAGTTTAGCAAGACTGGACCACCACTTCCATGAATAATGGGAGAAATAACTGAAAGGAAGTATCAGGACCCTGATACATATACACGGCACTACCAGGCACTAAACAGGGTACATGCCTAAGACCAAACTGCTGCCCCCTAGGAGCTTACATTTATAATACAAGGTGGAAAAAGCACCACAATGTACAGAATGCAAAATGCTTAAGTATTTAGGAGATAATTACAGCTGAGTTTCAGCTATTAACACATTAGGATACCCGATAGCTTTCTGACAGCTAGTAGTAAACCCATTCCTGAGGGGCGCACAAGTTAATGTCCTTAAACAGGCTCTGGTAGAGCTGGGCATTACAAGAGTTCTAAGAAAATAGAGAAAACCAGGGTGTGAAAACTGAACTATAGAAGCAAAGGGGTAATAAGCATATAAAAGGGTGTACCTTCCCTTTTCTCCCCACATCCTGACCAACTTTAACAGCTCTGGCCGTCCTACAGTAAACCTAGACTGGTAATCCCTGAAAGTTCTCCATATGGCTTATACAGCGAGATACAGAACTCGGTGCCAATCAATTTTCTGATCTTCAGCAAAATGAAGGGGTTATACAAATCACTTCTTAGTCCTTTCCAGAAGAAAGAATCCTAACATCCTATGATTCAAAATGTTCTGCTACTTTCTCCTGTTCTTTGTGGCAGTAATGAGACCAGGAAGAAAACTTTTAAGGAAATATTCCAATGTTTCTCACTCAAAAATATAATTCTTCTCCATATGTATCACAAATGATTCCTATTCTATTAACTAAAGTCTACCTGTACCTCATCCTTCTTCAAAATCTAACATTTATGCAAACTGGCCAGAAGGTTGAAAAAAAAATTCTAACATCTACCTATATAAATATTTTTAAATGTATTCTACAAGCTACTTAAGTGTGCATCAAATGTTAAAAATAAAGAAGTTCTCTTCTCCCCTACTTTCTTATACAAGCTTTTTGATACAATGTCTTCACTTAAAAGGGCTAAATCAGTGTATATATACTCTTCATAACAAAATTTTAAAAGTTCAGAGTTGAATAGGTGACATCAAAGCTTGGGGAGAATTGGTAACCAAGGTGGTTTTAACTTCAGGGATAGCTGAAACTGTTTCTATTCAGGTTAAATAGGATATGATCCTCCCTCTGAATGCCACCAAAAATATAGACAAACTTTCCATAAGTGGGCTCCTGAAATATAAGAACTTGTTTAAATAAATCAAGTTAATTTTTGGCAAACATCCCTAATTTACTTCTTTAAAAAACATCTACGACACACTGTATGAACATCCCTTATGAATCTGGGACACTGGCCACATTTCAAAGTACTAAACATGTACGGATTTCTGTAACTGACCAAGTCACATGGTTTATGAAAGCAGCAGGGGAACCAATTCCCAATATTATTTTCCTCTTACAGAGAACTAAAAAAAAGCTACCAGGTTCAAGTGGAAACCAGAGAGAACGGGAGACTGTCCAAAGTTTTCAAAACAAGTCATATAAACAAAAACTGAACCACCTGGATTCTAAGCCAATACATAATCATAAACAAAACCGAAACTAGTTAAGGGTTTTAGATGACCTTTAAATTTCTTACTGCTTCAGGCCCTGATTTCAGACTATTATATGAAAGCATGAGCAAGGAAGTCTAATTTCAGTATTATCCTGAGCTAGATACATATCCACTAATAAGATTGTAAACAGATGAAGTTGTAGCTCACATGTGCCACAATTTCTCCTTTACTATAGTATGTTAAGAGTTGACATGCCCACCTATGGTCCCCAGAACCTGAACATCACAGTAAACAAATATGAACCTAAAAAGGCATTACTATCTTAAAACCAGAAATTCTTATTTAATTTAGTTATCATCTAGCCACACGGCTATTACTTCATCAGCAACTTTAACCCAACCCCTCACCCCACACAAGATATTGCTAAGTTGCTAAAATATGTGGAAGGCTCTTTAACTGGTCACTGTGCACTTTTGGTACATTAGATAGCTAGCTAAAATCTTATATTCAAATAAACATTGATGTTATTTCCTTTACAAGGTCAATAATTATCAGTATGCAATTCCGCAGAGATTGTTTTAAGTAACACAAAAACAAAATTACGATATAAAAGACATCTTTAGATCAGTAGATTTGACAAATGCAACCATTTACTTAAAAGAAATAGGTCACTCAGCATAAACAGTGGTCTACAAATCTAAACTTCATAGAAAGACTTCCATATAGATTCTAACAAATTGCTGTCTATAAAGTGCTACATTTTCCACTAAATCGTTTAAATTCTTCAAGGGTTTTCAAATAAGCGGATGAAGGACAAGTAATGGGAATGGCAGTTATAAGCACAAAACACAACTTCTATAAACTCACCTGGATAATGCTATAATAAAAATGTTGTTATCTACATCCAGATTTCAGGTTTGTACTACATGTACTATCAAACCAGATAAGAAAAACAATTTAAGAACAAATTGTGTTACCACACAGAATCTGTAAATCAAAAGGACACCTACAAAATCCAAGTTTAATCATCTTGTTAGCCCTAAAGGAAACTATGAACGGTGACTCTAACCTTGTTCTGAATGTCTTTCAGACTTAGTTCTCTCTACAGTAGTAATTACATTATGGTAAATGTCATTGAAATGTAAACAGGTAAGCAGTGTGGTTCTAGAGAAAAAGCATCAGTTTGGGAGGTCAATCTGCTCTTTGCCACATGGATGACTTGGAGGCCTCGTCATTTAGCTACTCAGATGCTGTTGCTTCCTCACCTGTTATTTTGGGGTTATCCTCCTTGGGGTAGATAAGAAAATTAAATTTTCTAACCTAAAACTAAAGTACGATTCAACTAATGCTGTAATAGTAGCCTATTCATCTAAAAATCAAATTGTTTTTGGATCATCCATTTCACTGCTACCCAATAATAGCTAAGAAAGTTGAGAACACTAGAATACACAAGCCAAACCTCACAATGAAAACAAACATTTTCGTAAGGCCCAATATCTATTTATTCTCAACAAGTCTTAAAAGACTGAGACCCTCTGAACCAAAATCATCCAGCTAAAATACTCTTGGGTCAAGGGTTTTAACCTCAGTAGCACACTTTACAATGGGCCATTCTACAGATAAAAAACTGTACTTTAAAATCTGAAAATGCTGAATATAATGAGCCTATAGAAAACCTTGCCCTAACTTATTTTGACTTCCCAGCTGTGTGAATGTATGCATCTCTAAGCTCTGTTTATTCTATGTGCAATAATGTAAACAATTACTTTGAGATTCTTAATAAATCCTATTTCTCAGATCCAATGCTATTCAAAATCCCACACCATCCCATTTCTAAGTACTTGAAATTAATGGAGCAGGCTTTTGTTTTCTGAGACTATGCAGTAATTCCCTGCAACAAGTCACAAGCAGCATCTAGCATATATTGCTACTCCCTCTCCACATTTAAACACACATGCACACACACACACTCAGACATGGTACAAACAATAGAAAGCAAAATTATTAATTAGAGTAGATGTTACTCTAATTCCTCAAACAGATTCCTATTTCCTAATTATTTTTTATTTATCTCATGCTGAATTTCAAAAGAATGAGTCTTCATTCTGCTTCTCTTAATCCCACAGCTCCACCCACCCACAGGAATAGAGTATTGCTGTTCTCAATGGGGTTGCTTCAGTTTTCCAGAACATTTGGTATCCTTGGCCCCCACCGAATAAATGCCCAACCCCTGCAACCCCTCCAAATCTCACACATTGCCAAATGCCCTCTAGAATGTGATAATATCGCCAAGTTGAGGATCACTGCATCTAGTTAGTGCACTGAAGCCTGAGTTAAGAACTCCTATTTTGAAATTATGATTTAGGATTCGCAAAATAATGCCTAGGCTATCCGTAATTTATGTGCTTAAGGTCACTGCAACTTAAATTTTTTTTTCAAAAGCAACTCAGCCTAACTTTTTTTTATTTTTTTGCACCTACCACAAGCTTAATATAAGCTATAACTGAATTCCTTCCAATTATCACTGGCCTGGGCCAAATGAAGTAGTTATCCAACAGTTACTTAAACTGACCCAAAAAACAGCTAGGTGACTCAGTTACGTAAGTTTCTTTATGTGAAGGAGATGTTGCCAATTTTCAAATATTTGAGGTGCTGGGACCAAACTGGTAACATCAAACTTCATTTTAGTCTTAACTAATCCCTTCACAGCAACCTAGAGTTTCTCTGTAAAGGCAAAACACAACACTCCTATTCCTATGCGGTCCAAAAGATGGATACTGTTAAGAAGAAAATAAGTTAAGTTAAATTTGACAAACTGGTTGACCTTCAATTAGCAGTGACAAGGTATCACACAAAGGCTTGCTTCACACATGTGTAAACAAAACCTTCACCCACCTCGCACACAACACTCAAAAAATAACATACTATTGTAAAACGAGTATTAGTCTCTATTACCAGATTAAATTTTCTTCCAGAAATATTTTAATAAAAATTGGCCATTTCCAAGAAGCACCCACTGCATGTCCATCAAAAAAAAAAAAAAAAGAGAACCATAACAAAATAGAAAATTTACCATGTGGCTATGATTTAAAGAAAGAAAATTGCAGACACTTCAGCACATCAGCAAAGTCCAATATTAATGTCACATTCCTTCTTATGGGCTATGATTAGGAATCTGCTTAGATACCAAAATAAAAATACAAATGCTCAACTATGTAGGTCAAAAGACCTCTATAGAAGCATCTGTCTTCAAAGGCATTCCAGTTTGAGACTCAATCTTAGAATAAGGCATAACAAATATCAACAGAAGACATACAAGGTGATGAAAGAGGGATTCTACAATTCCCCACATACTCTGAATCTGATAAAACAAATCTAGATTTTTTTTTTATTATTTTTCTTTAAACAATTGCCAAGACTGGAATCAAAGATAAATAGAAGGCACAACAGTTTTGCTCTGTTTTTTTGTTATTTGCGTTTGGGGGATTTTTTTGTTTTTTGTTTTTTTACAAATACTAATTAAACATGAAAAACTCTACTTCAAAAAAATCTAACAGTTCAAGAAAAGCATATCAGTTGCAGTCTAGACATTTAAAACCTATCTCACAATTTAAATTTTAATGGTAAAAACAGGTTTTAGAATTGTTTTGTGATCAAATATCAAAAGAAAAAACTCTATTAACACCTTTTATTCAGTTTTTAACCATACCAGTGAGCATCAAAATTGTCAAATTTTCCAATGGCAATTTCTCCACACCAGAAGGTAGTCATGACTCTCAAAGAAGAAACAATTTGGGCTTTTCCTGCCTTCAAAATGTTTATCAAATCCTGTATTTCTCACAGGCTTTTGAAACACGTAGAAAATAAGTAAGAAATATTCCAATGAATGAAACATACCAAATGTCAGTAATAAGCGAGACATTCCTTTGGGGAAATGGCTGTTAAAAAAAAAAAAAAAATCCAGTCTGTATATGCAAAGTAAGCAAGGAAATTCAGTCTTTTTTTCTTCTTTAAAAATCCGTTACTCCTAAAATATCATTCCACAAAATTGGAAGTGAAGGACTAAAGGTCAGGAGAGGGAAAGGACAAGGAGGAAGCACACACCATTAACACAAAAAGAAGTAAAACTGTACAAACTTAAGCAGTTTATAACACACTAGGATCATACTCCAAGATACCAAAGGCTGGCTGAAGAAATTCACCATTCTGCAGGAGTCAGGGTGTGAACTGCTGCGTGAAGATCAGTGAAGAGCAATTCACTGCCTTGGAGCAAGCCCCCTTCCCATTCCAAATCCTGGTTTCTGCACCATGCCTCCACGGGGAGGGCCTCGCATGCCACCACCCAGCCCACCACGAGGGCCTCCAGGTCCCCGCAGGCGGTTATCTCGACGGTCCCCTTCCCTGGCAGCTCGAGTCTTCTTCTCTTCCACGTTCAGACGGACCTCACCTCTGAACATGATGGGCTGTAAGAATCAAGGTGACCAGACTTACTAAGTGCTGAAGGGCTGTGACCACCAATGATAAAACAAAGCTATCATAAAGAAACAGCAGATAACAAATCAGCTAAGTTCTCATAGTTCTGTTTTTGTTTGGAATTCAGAACACATAATTTCCCATTAACAAATACACATAAAAGTGGTTAGGTATGCAGGCCAGCTCAAAAAAAAGGCCAATTTAGACAGCAGAGCAGCACAAGTAACTCTCATTGTACTTATTAAAGGAAATCTAATTTTCTCATAAAATTATGTAAACAGAATAATATAAGTAAGAATTGTCACCTTTTCCATGGATTTGGAAGCTTAGAATAAACCTCATCATCACGTAATGTGGAAAGATGGTACCGTGCATATTTATGCAAAGTACAAACACATCTTAAATAAAAACATCACTAATTTGACTGAAATATAACAAAATGCTATTCATCTTATAAGAATTTTGGGAAATATTGAAGATAATGAAAAAAATGAATCTTAACAAAGGGGGGGGGCAAAGATACATCCACATTAAGTCTTGCCCTTCTTTTTCTCCTAACAGAGCCAAAGTAGTTAACAAAGGGTTACCAAACATTCCAACAAATTCGATTTGTGTTCTTCAGTGGCAATATAATTTTCTAAATTTTTTAAAAAATTAATGTCTAACAGTACTTACCATGTGCCAGGGAAGTGTTCTGATCAAATTTATTAGTGCATTTAATCTTTGCAACAATCCTGAGGGTTGTTATGACAACTACTCTAGAGACTAACAAACGAAGGGCCAGGGAGGTTAAAGAACTTGCTTCACAAGTCACCACACTGAGTAATGGAAGAAGAATACAAACCAAGGCCATCTGACTACCACCAATAGAAGCTCTGACCCATTATGCTACACTATGACATGGTAATCAGTCTACATAAGCTATTTCTGTTCTCACAAACAATTACCGAAAAGAGTATAGCTTCTACCAACACAGTGAAACGAACAGTGGCCACTAGCCCTAATACATACTGAATGGCGGATTTATCTACAAAGCACACTGGACATTACTGGGTTCAGCATTCAGTGGTCTTAGTGAGATAAACCGCCATTCTCAGTTTTGCAGGGGATGCTTCACAAAAAAAGTATGTAAACAATTTTAAAGATAACACATACTTGCAGATTATAAGGCTCACATAATATGACATTATACTTTGTAGTATACCCATTAACACTCTGGAGAACATCGTTGATCTATAACATTTTTATTATAATGGTTCAAATGTGTAGTTTTTTTTTTTTTTTTTTTTTGAGACAGAGTCTCACTCTGTTGCCCAGGCTAGAGTGCTGTGGCATCAGCCTAGCTCACAGCAACCTCACAGTCCTGCGCTTAAGCGATCCTCCTGCCTCAGCCTCCCGAGTAGCTGGGACTACAAGCATGCGCCACCATGCCCGGCTAATTTTTTATATATATATTTTAGTTGGCCAGATAATTTCTTTTCTATTTTTAGTAGAGATGGGGTCTCGCTCTTGCTCAGGCTGGTCTCCAACTCCTGACCTCGAGCAATCCGCCCGCCTCAGCCTCCCAGAGTGCTAGGATTACAGGCGTGAGCCACCACGCCCGGCCAAAATGTGTAGTTTTAATTTACAGGGACAGAAAGTGGTTGCCAGAGGCTGGGGAGCGGGGGTATGAGATGTGTTCTACCTGCCATTAAACTGTACAATGTAAAATGGCTAATTTTATGTTATGTGAATTTCACCTCAAAAAAAAGCATAGCTTCTAAAGATCCCATACCCATCTGAGTAAACTGATATTCTTTATACCCTTGCTCTTCTCTACTACCATGCAACATAGTTTTTGGCTAATGAAAGGTATAGGGGAAGTAAAGGGTTCTTTAGAGCTTCACAATAAGATTTCCATTCTACAAATCTATGTTATAATGTATACAGTAACAATATTATAAATAAATGGTTCCAAGTAGGGTAACTACGTAACTTATCTTCCAAACCCAGACGATTTACAGAATTAAAGGAGAAGCTCTTAATAGTTACACGCAGACAACAGCTACATACCAAGACTACCCTGGGCAAACGGGCTGTCATCTTAGGTAAAAGTAACATTGTATTTCATCTCCTTCACACCACAAGCCACCACCAAGGAAAGAAATTTACATAAACTTCAGTGCACTGATGACTATTAGTTATTACATTTTCATCTTTCACTTATTCAAAAACTAAGTTTGTTGTTCTAAACCTCCAGGCAGGTCTTTAAGTCTTTAATAACGGTTGAATATGATGGAATAAATTACTTAAATACGTTAGAATAAATGTCATGTTACATGATGCAGACACGACTGTAAGGATGAATACATTCTAAAAAACCAAGATACACCTATTAAAAAAAAAAATGAAAAACTGCTTACCCTGTTGCTAAGGACCTTCTGAACAGGCTCAGAATCATCAAACACAACAAAACCAAAATTGGGTAATTTCCCACCACTGTTAATGCGCAGCTCCACCACATTCCCGTAACCTGCAAGTGAAACAGAGTCTCAGGTAACTGCTTAGAACATTTTCTTTAAACATTAAATGTACACCATTAAATAAATACACTGTACACGCGACTACCGAGCCCTCGAAATGCAGCTAGTCTGAATTACGATGTTCCCAAAAAGTATAAAATACTCACTGGATTTCAAAGACTTAGTAAAAAAAAAAAAATGTAAAATCTCTTATAATATTGTTACATGTTGAAATCATAATGCTTTAGATACACTGGGTTAAATAAAATGTTATTAAATTCTCCAATTTCTTCTTAGTCTTTTATGACATAACTACTAGAAAATTACAGATTCCATACGTGGCTCATCTTCTATTGCTATTGCAACGCGCTGCACTAGATGAATTTCAATATTCAAAACTCAACCACCTACTTTGAAAGAAATCTTTAAGCTCCGATTTGTCCACCTCATGAGGCAGGTTGCCAATGAAGAGTTGGTGACTGTCAGGGTGTCTCACAATTCTTCGGGGTTCAACATCACCTTGCTCACCAGCCTCACGAACTTAAGAGGAGACAAAAACAGCAGTGAAATACAAGAGGAAGACGACAACTCTCAGTGACTCTTCCCATTCAATGGTTTTCCCTCTACCTCACACAGAGGTAGTTCTATCAATAATTGTTTTTTAAGCATAAATACACAAATATAAACCACCTCCCCCAAATAAGCTCTCATCTCAGAATCGCCCAAACTAGAGAAATCACCCTTCTGAGCCCTTACTTGGTCTGGGGCCTCTCTGGGGAGGAATATTTATTCGTTGTTCTCGAACTCTTTGATCCCTCTGAGGTCTCTGTGGTGGAATCTGAGATTCAGGCTTAGACTCCGGACGAGGCTGAAAGATTTATACGTTAACTCTTATGTAAAAACAAGGCAGGCTTACTTTCTTATGAAGTTTATTAGCTAATAAGGTTTAAATTAGAAAATGACAATTTCCTTATCAAAAAAAAAAAGTATTTAAAACCACACCTTTCTCCTCTGCCCTATATATCAGTTTCTGCATTCTCTAAGCCTCTGTTGAATCACATTACCAAAATGCAAGTAAAATTTGCCTAATGCACATGTTTTATTAGAACCTTACCTGTGAAGCTGGTACTTTAACAACATGAGGTGGTATCCCAGTAACCGGCACAGCTCCACTGGGTGGAAGGTTCTTACTGGTCACAGATGCCCAAGAAAAAGTCTAAGGGAACACCAACATTACATGATTGTACCATGTATCATCAAAACAGTATAAAAGCTACTAACTCTTGATTTCTTACACATAATATATGCATCACATTCTCATAGGCAGGATGGAGTGTAAGTATCTTTGAGAGCCCTTTCTTTCACCTACTCAAAATCTAGTACTAAAATTCCTTGGGACTGATAATTAAGTATCAGCCAAGTATGAGAGGTTTAGGGTCAAGAAAGCTATTTTCAGCCAATTTCAAGTTTGTAAATCAAAGAAAATTCTCTCCTTCAAAACAAGCTCAGCTCTTCCTCCTATGATTCGCCCAATCTGTGAAACAAACACTGACCCAATTACACCAGTTTTAGAATCATCATGAACACCTTTCCAATCCATTTCAAAAACCGCAGAACAACCAAGCCAGGCATGGTAGCTTACACCTGTAATCCCAGTGACTTGGGAGGTTGAGGCAGAAGGATAGCTTAAGGCCAGGAGTTCAAGACCAGCCTGGGCAAAAGGGCAAGACCCCATCTCTAAAAAGATTAGCCAGATAGTATAACTTGGGAGACTAAGGCAGGAGGATCATCACTCAAGCCCAGGAGTTCAAGGCTATAGTGAGCTATGATTGTGCCACTGCACTCCAGCCTGGGTGACACAGCAAACCTCATCTCAAAAAAAAAAAAAAAAAAAAAAACAACAAAGAATCACCAGACCCTGTTATTCTACCTAATTATCTCTTCTTCATTTCCACAACTCTAACCCAGGCCATCATTATCTCTCACCGTAACTACTAGAAAAGCCACCTGACTGGTCATCCATTCTCAATCCATACAACCTACTTTTCTACCTGCAAGCTAAAGTCATTTCAATATTTCTCTTTCCTACTCACCTATTAGTTGCCAGAGGGCAAGAGCCCTATCTGTTTTACCAATATAATACCCATACCTAGGAACGGTGCCTAGCAGAGACGGTACTTGAATTAACTGAACAAATGGCATTTTAAAAACCCTGACCCTATAAATACAGCACTAAAAAAAAGAAAGAAAAATTCCTTTCCAGACCATCAAATGTAAAGATTCTGTGAGTTCAGTTAACAAATCACCCTAATGGGTGAATGACTGAAAAACTCCAAAATTTGAAATCAGGTATTCCAACTAGAAAAGTAGCTATTTCAGCAGTTTGTTTCTACTTTTACTGTAAAGCTATCCTTAATTAGATTTCATGGAAAAAGTCTACTCTGCAATGTTATTTTTCTAAAAATGATGTTATGTACGTGTATTGTTGTAAACAAGCATATAATATTTTACAATGTAAAAGATGAAATATTAAAAAGACAAGGGATTGCCAATATGGTGACACAATGGCATCTGAAACTTCTGGCCTAAAAGGCATTCAAGATACCTTTGGGGAGGGGGTGGTTATTTTTGATGTTATAAAGCAATAGGTATCATACCTCTTATTTGAGGCATGGCTCAATATGTAAGAAATTTCCCTGAACCACTAAAATGTGAAAATGCATCTAACAAAAGTCAACCAAACAATAATAAAGGAGAAGAGAGATTTTAAAAGATAAATGAGAAATAGAATAAAAATTAAGCATGTTCCATACCCTCAAGTCTTCCTGTACTGTTTGAGCTATGTCTGCAGGTGCTGGAGAAGAACTCTTCTGAGTATCCTCAGGAGCAGTTTCTTCTAATACTGGCTCAGACTTTTCCTCCTGGATTTCAGATACAGGTTCTTGCTCTGGTTCTGGTTCAGGATCAGGCTCTGGTTCAGCAACAGGCTCCTCTATATGTTCTTCCATGTCATTACTTTCATTGGAAAATTTGAGAAATACCATTTTGTCTCCATTCATTTTTCAAGAAATTCCCAATCATTTATTAATTAACCAGAGACCGGAACATAAAAGTAGCTCCCTCTCTCCAAAAAAGATCTAAGAATTATATATCTGTGTTTATAAAAGCAATTAAAAAACACTCAATGACTTATTTGATAAATTCTGATAAGCTAGGATCAAAATGAACATTGTTTCTCCTTCAGCTGGAATCCCACAACTATTATAATGCACTTAGCACACATCATAAAAACCCTCTTAACAGGCTAGGCAAGCAGGGAAAGGAAGCTGCTGTTCAATGGCTATAGTTTGTTTTGCAAAATGAAAAGTTCTAGAGATCTGTTGTACAACCATATGTATATAGTACTTATTGTAGACTTAAAAATGGTTAAGATAGGTAAATTTTATAGTATGTGGCTTTTACCATACCTGCACATATAATAAAAACACATAGGAATTTTGGGGGAATAAAAGACATTAGTTATGCCTGATCTCTAATTATGTGAACGTCCTTATCCACTTTATACTCCTCCAAAGCACTTAATATGATACCATGGTACATTGAACTCTTCATAGAAAATCCAGAATTTTTTTTCACTTAGCACCAGGAAGAAACTAAACCAGAAAGCAATTGATAAATACTAAATAGTCCTCATAGTGCAGTCTATTATTAAATTATATATTTTTGCTTAGTCCAAGTTGCTAAAACATTTCTTCTGAGAAATTATTTTCTGAAATAATTCTGAGAATGTATGACTGCCCACCAAGAAAGACAAAGATCATGAAATGTAAATTTTTATGCAGCCCTGGTTATAGGAACAAAATTTTCCTTACCTGACAACAGTCTGATCATAGAAAGTTCCAGAATCATCAGGAACCACCTCAGGTGTCTGCTGTCTTTCTTCAGGTTCCTCTACTTCTTCCTCAGATTCTAAGTGAGAAAAAGCTATTTAAAGTTATTCGTGCTCACTGAATTCACAAATATATTCACTTTTACACTGTTTGCTATAATCAAAGGACAATAAGAAAACATACATATAAAAGTAAAGAGAGCAGGGCAGTTTCATAAAATCATGGCATAGACTTTAAGGATAAAACTAAGGCTATTCTAGTGTTAGAGTATGGTGTCTGAGGGTCATATTTCCAGTAACCTAATGCAGGCTCTATCACCTTGCTAGCTACATGACACTAGGCAAATTACTTTACATTAGGCAGTAATCTAATGCAGGCTCTCCCACTTTACTAGCTATATTACTTTGGGCAAATTATTGCACTGCAGTGCAATAATATATTAAATGGGGGACAATATTACCTGAAGTACCTATGGATAAGGCTGTGTATTACACAGTGAATATAAAGTGCTTAGAACAGTCTTAGCCACATAGAAAATACTCAAATATTACCAGTTCGGAGTCTACACATCTTTCACAGCTACCCTTCCCTACATACTGTCTTTCAAAAACATCTGTATAGCAAACAGCTTCGGAAAAGAACATCTCCCTCCAGAACAAAGCATAGGCATGTTTAGTTCCCATTACATAATAAAAGATTTGGGTTCCCTAAACTCAGTGTTCCACATTTTTGACACAATCCATAGCAATACAAGTAACCATCTGTCCTTCATGGTATCCTGTAGGAACTGTGGCAAAAATGCTACTACTGTTGCTGTAATAATCTGTCCACTTCTGACCTAGAAGTCTTATGTCTTCTATTAACATCCATGAAGTAAGGTAAGCTTTCAACTTCAAGCAGGGTAAACCCAGACCCTTCATATGTCTTGACAATTATTATTAATCGTTATTAAAGAACACAGATTATAATAAAACACTGAAGGAACCCATAGTCTCTTAAGGTCTGATGCCATTAGGAAAATTTAGACAACTTACAGGGTTTCACAACTTACCCTCCTGAGGCTCAGTGACAAAGCCACCGAAGACCTCATCTTGGTATCTGAAGATATCATTGTGAACGTAGAACTTATTTGCAACAGAGCCCTGCAATGCCAACAAAAAGTTTTCATTTATTCCACAGGGTTTTAAAAAGCCAGATTACTCTACACCAATGGTTCTCAACTGTGGGCAAGTCTGCCACCAGGAGACATTTGGCAAAGACTGGAGACATTTCAGTTTTCACAATAGGGGAGTGCAATGACAACCACTGAAGGTAGAGATGCTGCTTAATATCCCACAATGCAAAAGACAAGCCCCCCCTACAAAGAATTGGTTGACCCAAAACATCAAAAGTGTCAAAATTGAAAAGCCCTGCTCTATAATATGGCTGTAAAAAGACTACATTCACATGTATTTTGTTTGCTGAAAACATTTATCCTTACTACCAAATGGATATCCAAAAATTGACAAAACTCTAAGTATATAAGATAACAACCCACACCTCAAATCATCAGGAAACAATCATACTCCTAAACTTCAGCAGATATTTAAAACTCCCTAAATCTGTATCCAAGCCTATTAATACAAGTACTCAAGGATAATGGAGCTGAAAAAGTTTGCTCACATGAGGTATAAGAGACAATAGTCCAAATCCAACTATGTCATTTACTAGTTATTCAATTTCTAAGGCTGTTTCTTATCAATAAAAAGACTGATATCAACATATACCTCAATTCTTTCTGTAATAAGAGGAACTGTAAAGAGGAACTATAATTAAACCTATAATTGACAATCACAGGCCAGGTGACTGATTCTTTGCATATTTATAAGTCTACCAGCCTTTTTTTCCCTAGGAGATGGGGTTTCACCCTGCCACTCAGGCTCAAGTACAGTGTCACAATCATTGTTCAATGTAGCCCCAAATTCTGGGCTCAAGCGATTCTCCTGCTTCAGCCTCCTGAGTAGCCGGGACTATAGGCACACGTGCCACCATGCTCAGCTATTTTTTTCTTTCCTGGACTAGAGAGGGTAGCAGCCAATTTTTTGCACAGGCTGCTGTTGGAACTCCTGGCCTCAAGCAATCCTCCCACCTCAATTGCTGGGATTACAGGAGTGACTGAGTCTTTACACTTCAATCTAAGACTTCTTCTAGGAATCATGCCTATAATGACTTCATGTAGTTTTTCAATAGAAAGCTATTTTATATTCAAATAATAAAAACATAAGGGTTTTAGGTTCACTACCCTAAATGGAAAATTATTTTAAGATTAATGACAGAGAAAACAATTATTCAGCAAGCTCTTAATGAACCACCTTTTTGTGCTTAAGTAGATAGGCTTCCTGACCTTATATTTAGTCTGGACCAATCTGGAAGAAGGCACAAATGCAGTTATTTGACATAAACTTGTAGTCCTTCCATGATAAGAATAACTAAAAAGAACTAGGCCTCCTTGAAGGAACAGCTGATTCCAGAATTGAGGCTGGCAGGGACAGTAAATGAGCCTGGGACAAAGTCACAAAGTGTTCAAAAAAAAAAAAAAAGAGACACAAAAGGCAGCCTGAGGTGGTTTATACTGACCAGATGGGAGACATTTGACACGTTTTGGTTAGTAATGGATTATAATCAATTTAAATGTACTAAGAATCTACAAAAGATAAGATAGGAGAGAAATTTCTTTACACTAGAATGCCAATTAACTACAGAATGATGGGATTAGATAATCTCCATTTGCTACCAAAGTAGCAGTTGGCTCTGGTCAAGAATCAACAATGAATGCTAAACTAATGCATAAAACTTTGATGAAGAACAGGATATCTGCATAACCTCAAAGAATCTCCCATAATTTACTTACAAACCAAAAAAAGAAAAATATTTAACTTTACATGGCAAAACCTGGTGAACATCACTAACTAATCAAAGTTAACATCACTAATAGTAGGTCTAAATGACAGACGTCATGTGCCACTCGAATGGAAGGCACTGAAAGACACCTATGTATGAAGCATTTTACATAGTAACTTGACTGTGCTCTTCAAAAATGTCAGTGCCATGAAAAAAAAAAAAAAAAAGATTAAGGACTACTGTAGATTAAAGGAGACTAGACAGACATGATACCTAAAGGCAATGTCTAATTGTGGACGGAATCTTAGTACCAGGAAAAAAAAGTACTATAAAGGACTTTATGGGCTGCAGGGTGATAATTACACTGCATCAATACTTTCTGAATTTGATAACTATACGTACTATAGTTACGGAAGAGAATCCCTTCTTCTTAGGAAACGCCTATTGAAGTATTTGAGGATGACTGGACATTTCTCCAATTTACTTTCGGATGGTTTAAAACAAAACAAAATGATAGATAAATAAAGAATTAGGGGCAAGTGTTGACAGTAGCTCTAGGTGAGGGGTAAGTTATCGTACTATTCTTGCAAGTTCTGCGTAAGTTTGAAATTTAAACAAAAGTTTTAAGATAGGCATTACCTTTCATTGTTTCTTTTTTACATACATTTGACACTACAGAACAATCATTCCTACACATACCTCAGGAGCAAGGACAAACGTCTGCATGAATTTCCTCAAAGCCTGGTTGTTATTAGAGAGAAGCCCCATCACCTGCACCACCACACCATCATTCAGAGTGGCATGAGCATCAACATGGCGAATCTTGGTGTGGCAGTTGGTGAAGTTTTGTGACATCACTTTCCTATGGATTTCCTAAGAAATCAAGGCAAGAGTTAATGCCTAAAAATTTACACATCTCCAACTTAAAAAACCTGCTAACACAGCACAGGTGAAGACAATGTGCATGTTTAAATTACAAACTATGCAGACTCTGTCTTGCTACTCTATTCCCAGCAACCACACTAAAGTCTCTTAAAAGAATGGTCCTGAATTAATACATTTTTTTTAAATCAAAAGTATAGTTTATTATATCTCAAAGAAACAGTACAATTAATCAAAGTATGCACCTAAACTTTCGACACACTGTTGCCATTTTTTCTTACTATTTTTTTAAATTTTAATTCAGAGTATGAGGAGGGTACAAATGTTTTGGTTACATAAATTGCTTTTGTACACTTTGAGTCAAAGTTGTAAGTGTGCCTAACATCCAGATAGTGTACATTGTACCTGTTATAGGTGTGAATTTACTCATCCTCTCCTCAATCCTCCCACCTCCTGGATTTCCGATGAGTTTTATTTCCCTATGTGCACATAAGTGTTGTTCAATTAGTTGCAATGTAATAGTGAGTACATGTGTTTGTTTTTCCATTCTTGTGATACTTCATTTAGAAGAATGATGTCCAGTTCCATCCAGGTTAATATAAGAGGTATCAGTTCATCATTTTTTTTTATGGCTGAGCAGTACTCCATGGTATACATATACCAAACTTTATTAATTCACTCATGTTGATGAGTATTTGGGTTGTTTCCACATTTTTGCAGTTGTGAATTGTGTTGCTATAAACATTTGGTTGCAGGTGACTGTTATAAAATGTCCTTTTTTCCTCTGGGTAAATACCCAGTAGTGGGGATTGCTGGATCAAATGGTAGTTCTACTTTTAGTTCTTTGAGGTATCTCCATACTATTTTCCATAGAGTTTGTACCAGTTTGCAGTCCCAACAACAGTGTGTAAGTATTCCTTTCGCTCTGCAACGAGGCTAGCATTTGTTGTTTTGGGGTTTTTTGATAAAAGCCATTCTCATTGGAGTTAGGCGATATCTCATTGTGGTTTTGATTTGCATTTCCCTGAGGATTAGAGATGTTGAGCATGTTTTCTTCATGTTTCTTGGCCATTTGTCTATCTTCTTTTGAAATGTTTCTGTTTATGTCCTTTGCCCACTTTTTAATGGGGTTGTTTGTTTTTTTCTTGCTGATTTGCTTGAGTTCTTTGGTTATCTATGCTGGTTAATCTACTCTGGTTATCAGCCGTATAGAATGCAAGTATTTTCCTCCATTATGTAGGTTGTCTATTCACTGTATTGTTTGTTTCCTTGGCTGTAAAGAAGCTTTTTAATTTGATCAGGTCCCATTCATTTATTTTTCTTGTTGCTATGATTGCCTTTGGGGTCTTCTTCATAAATTGCTTGCCTAGGCCAATGTCCCTAAGAGTTTCTCCAACATTTTCTTCTAGAATTCTTACAGTTTCATGTAAGTCTTTTATCCATCATCCATCGTGAATTAATTTTTATGAGTGGTCAGAGGTGCAGATCCTGTTTCAGTCTTCTACTACACTTTTTAAAAGTTTAAAAAGAATAATCCCCACACTAACGCCAATTATCTTTAAACACACAAAAACTTCAGAATGTATCATAAAAAATGAACAAATGTAACATTACATAAGCATTTCAAATATATTGACCAAACAGTAAATACTAGCCCAAACTTCCAAGAAGTTGAGAAATTTGATCAAGTATCAACAATCTATTAAGCATGTATCCACCTCAATTTTATGGATTATTTTCTACCTGCTTAACAGCGGAAATAAAGCACGGTATGCTTACTTTCTGTCCGTAGACTGCATCTGCGGGCTTTCCATTTGAATCCAATCCCCCATGGACATAAGAAGAGTTCTTTCCATAAAATCTGTTCAGCAGAAAGATAATTTACTTGTCATCTTCAAGTATCCTAAGACCAGGTATTTACTTTTCCAGTTGGTACCTATCTACCTCCCTGGCAGACTCTTGAAGGTGGGAATGTGCTTTCCTTTCCATCCTTTTATGCAATCATCTATCCATTCCCTACATGCCACTCCATCAACAACTGCTGAATGGAATGGATTTGGTCAATGAAGCAGAACACTTTTTTTTTTTTTTTTAAACAAATCACAAATTCCAGGTTTCAGAGTAGGCTGATCATGTTAGGAAAGATCTTGTAGTTCGTGTTAGGAAAGTCACTTAAAATTAAACACGAGCTCCTGTTTTTACTCAAGAAGAAAACAGGCATTTATGCTAGGACAGCTATATTCTCCATGGACTGGGAAAATCCTTTTATATCTGAGAATGCCTATGAGCAGTTCTCATTAAAAAACCAGTAGCTCGGCCGGGCGCGGTGGCTCACGCCTGTAATCCCAGCACTCTGGGAGGCCGAGACGGGAGGATTGCTTGAGGTCAGGAGTTCGAGACCAGCCTGAGCAAGAGAGAGAACCCGTCTCTACTAAAAATAGAAAGAAATGATCTGGACAGCTAAAAATATATAGAAAAAATTAGCCGGGCATGGTGGCACATGCCTGTAGTCCCAGCTACTCGGGAGGCTGAGGCAGAAGGATTGCTTGAGCCCAGGAGTTTGAGGTTGCTGTGAGCTAGGGTGACGCCACTGCACTCTAGCTCGGGCAACAGAGCGAAACTCTGTCACAAAAAAAAAAAAAAAAAAAAAAGAGAAAATGGATAAAAGTGTTTTGGAATTAGAAAGCCTTAAAAAAAAAAAAAAGATATTTTCCATCTTCAGAGCAATGCTAAATCCTGTACTGAAAACAAATTTATAAATTTTCCTTTACACTTAATAATCATGTGGCATCCAATATGCAAGCTGACCCAAACATAAAGGAAAAAATAATCTGGTCCAACAAATCCACATTTTGAAACTTCTATTCTAACAAGTTCACATTAATACAGTTTTGTATAATGCAACATTTTTTGTAAAAGGAAACAGTGAAAGCAATCTATATACCCATCATTAGGAGATACAAGTTTGACACATCTCCCTAAAATAAAAAATTTGGTGGCCACTGAAATGAACATGATACATGTATAACCCCAAATCAAGCAAAAAAAAAAAAAAGCTAAAAGTACATTAAAAAACATGTTTGCATACACATAGGAAAATTTTTAGTGCAGCATTACTACATACTTCCATAAATTGTCTTATACATCTTTGTTCTAATAGTAAGCATGCATCATCTCTACTAAAAATGTACTCCAGTTTTTAAAAGCACATCCACACAAAAGTATATTACAGGAATAGTCATGGATCTTCTTCAGCGCATTCTCAGTAAATAATACACAATTATTTTCAGGTGTTATTTTCTGATAATGTGTAAGTTTAGGTAACTTCAGTCTAACTTTTTAAATAACAGTTACATATTCTTTTTAAAATTCTTATGTAATTTTAACAGCCATTATTTATTGGTACTTATGTACAAAGGACTATATTATAAAACAATCCTACAAGGCACACGATGAATGGGAGTACCTCAAGAATAAGTACTCACATACTAAAAAGTAGCATTAGATAATGCAGGAGAAATATGTCTTACCTATGTAGCATGTCTGGGGCCTGGTTCAGCAATGTGTAATACTGTCTCACAAATTCCCGCCCGACCAGCAGGGGACTAGGCTTCTCCATCACCATTGCTTTGGTCAATTCAACCTGGAAAAAGAAAGTCAAATACGTCCAACCTGAAAGATCAAACACAGGGGAAAAGATTGAATCATTTAGCTAAAACCAACTCAGAGACAAGATCACGTCAGCAATTCTTGGTTTTAAAAAAGGAATAAACATAAGAACAAACAAACCTCACACTGGTTGAGATTTTACATATTCAAATTTATTGCAATCATATAAATACACAGAGGGGGAAATCACTATGAAGAATTCACCATTATCCCCAATATTCAATTTTCTTAAAACTGGATATAAGAACCTCAAAGATACATATTTCCAACAGGCATCCTACCATAATTTTCTTAAGTTATTAAACCCACTTAAGAGTGTTTCAGTTGTAAAATCACAAACATTCTTATTTGTTGCAATATTAGATTCAAGGGCAATAATCTTATAATCCATTACCAATATAGCTTTGACACCCAGGGACAACCTATCACATTTTCTAGTCTATCTAAATCAGATAAACTTCTAGCACAGTATCTTTAAAAAAGAAACTACAAAACTAAACATTCTAAACATGCTTATTAGTTAATTCTATAATAGAGCAAATATAATCTCAAAACAAAATGGGGTAAGTTAACAAACAAGATGTTTATATTCAAAATTATCACCATATAAAGTTAACACCTTTGAGTGACAAAACAGGCATCGGTCACACAATGAGTTGTGAGTTACTGTCAGCTATTACTAAAAAAAAAAAAAAAAAAAAGTTTAAAAAATATCTGAAATGAGATTACCCAAATTTTCATTTAAGGGAGACAGAGAAAACCAGACTAAACTTAAACATACAGGCAAACAGAGGGATACAGATACAGATTTAATTATAGTATAAAAGAAAAGGGAGATAAATTTTATTTTACAGGATGCGCAAAATAGACTGATTTTGATCACTTTCAGAACAAGCACTATGTGAAGATGTTTACCCTCATCTAGTTCATTTCTGCATTATTCTTGAATATCTGCCCACCTCATTTAGCACTTGTTTCACCAAATCTAAGTTCAAGTCTTGTTCTTCATTTTCCCCCAAATTACAGCCACTAGATCAATGTGGAACAGCTTCCCAATCATACCACAGTAGTTTGCCTTCAGGCATGATTATGAGGCTCAGTAACAAAAATCTGAATCCTATGTCTTAGACTAATGTACTTAAAGTAGACTAACCTGAAGCAGAATGAAAAATTGCTGTTTTTTCCTGGCTCTTGGTCCAAAATAAGATAATTTCAAAAGTTCTTACTGCTACTAGATCCTTTAGAATTTAAAGATAACAGCTAGACATTAGAGGTTCTTGGCTGTCATCTAGTCTTAGAGTTTCCAAGTTCTGAGATTTCTTGTCACACTTCACTTAAACCAGAGCAATTCCACCTTTTTACATATTAGTGTTCCCATATAAATTTTCCCTTCTTAAAAAGAACTTAGCTACTCTATTTGAAAACCACTAGCACGTGATCCAACCTCAGACAAAAGGGGAGACTGCGATTATGTGGCATTCCCCAGATCTCACTACTTTCGGAAATGGAAGACAGACCAATTCCTGAGAAACAGATAAAATTGCTATTATTTTCATCCCATTAAGTTGTACTTACATATTTCTTTATATAAAGAGACTAAACAGAACATTTTGCTTCCCTGTCTTAACCAAAGTACACGATATATCCACAATATTAAAAGCAATTTAATATACTGACTGCCACACTAGAAAAAAATTTTTCCTTGGGGCCACGGTGTAAAAACTTCAAAAACAAAAGGACCCCCTTTCTAATTTAACGAAAAATTTGTTATTTTTTATAGTTTTCTGTGGTGTTAAATAAAAAGGTAATATTAAAAACCTGAAAATGAGTAATGTGAAAACTTATATTTCATAAGGGTAAAGTGTTTTTCTCGACTTGTCAGGCTTAAGGGTAATTTAAAGGTAAATATGAATAGAAAAATGAAATGTATTGACTCCAATTCATTTAATCCACATTTTTAGAATTATCAGTATTAATTGTAACAATAAGAACATCAAGATTTTCACGAACCAACTGCAGGTTTTTGCTTCATGAGGGCCCGGGCGTATACAACCCCCATGGCAGTTAACGTGTTAAAGGGAGCCTTCATGATAAAGAAATTGGAGGGGAAAAAAACAGTACACATCAATTCCTACCTTTGAACTCTTGTTACACTTGCTTCTCTTTAGTACTACCTGTTCTTCTTCCCCAGACCGTGCCAAAAAACATCATTATTACATCAACCTAACTGCACCCTTTGACATTGCCAAAAAGACTTGTTATAAATTTCTAAATAACGTTTTATGAAATACTACTGCTCACATTTAATCTTCCTAAGCAAAATGATGAAAATCCTCTAAGTTATATATCAAAGGCAAGAAAACTTTAAATCTATATTCGATCTCTAGAACTTCTTTTCCCCTTGAGGTTACCTTGGATAATTCAAATGAAAAGAATTTTTTAAAAGCACACGACTGATTTGGTCACAGCATTATCAATATTTTATCTCAGGGTCATCTTGATAAAGACAAAGAAGTACAGTTAAACATATGTATATGTCAAACTGATCTCCTTTGTGGGTTTTTCTTAACCAACCTTTACAATTCTGAAACTTGTCAAAGAAATCAGTATTATTCATTTACTAACTTTCCAAATATTAATTTTCTTCATTAGTTTAACACTTTAATAGTTTACCTTAATTATTTTGCAAACCACAGTCTCAATTAGTTTTTAAATTCCCAAATAGATGCTACTTTATTTTGGGTTCAAACTGTTCTCTTCAGAAATATGCAATAGCTACTAAAGCAAATTTTCAATACTCTAACACTAAAGGTGCAAGTTTTAATATCAAGTCTGCCTCAAATACCCTTGCAGCCTTACATTATACACATTATTAGTGCCATTTAAGTGGCAGCTGGCTCCTAGTCTCCCCTTCAAGCTCTTCTGTAATAAATATCATTGATCCACTCAAGGGAAACAGTAGCAGTATTTAAAAATAATAGGCATTGCATTTTAGTAAAAGAAACTATGTTGCTTCACTGCTTAAAAAAAATTGAGTCCTTAGTTTTGACTAAATTAGTCAAAGGTTTCATGAATTCTACATTTGTCATGGACAGATAAAACATACTGAAAAAAGAATGCAAGCTTTTTCCTAGTTTCTTACAAGCAGAGACCATGTCTTACTGAACTTTTTAGCCCCAAAACTTAGTAACATCTGACACATAATAGACTCAAATTTTTTTTTTTTTTTTTTTTTTGAGACAGAGTCTCACTTTGTTGCCCAGGCTAGAGTGAGTGCCTGTGGCATCAGCCTAGCTCACAGCAACCTCAAACTCCTGGGCTCAAGCGATCCTACTGCCTCAGCCTCCCGAGTAGCTGGGACTACAGGCATGCGCCACCATACCCCGCTAATTTTATATATATATATATTTTAGTTGGCCAGATAATTTCTTTCTATTTTTAGTAGAGACGGGGTCTCACTCTTGCTCAGGCTGGTCTCGAACTCCTGACCTCGAGCGATCCACCCGCCTCGGCCTCCCAGAGTGCTAGGATTACAGGCGTGAGCCACCGCACCCGGCCTAGACTCAATTTTTTATTCAATCTTCTCCCACAAAGGGAGGTAGAATTTTATTTAAGCCAAGTGGATTCCTGATCATCAAAACTGAATTGTCAGGTTTTCTAGTATTTAGATTAATAGAGCAGAGACAGGCCAGGTGAGGTGGGCTCATGTCGACAAAAACTAAAAAAAACAAAGAAATTAGCAGGGTGTGGTGGCATGTGCCTGTAGTCCCACCTACTTGGGAGGCTGAGGCAGGAGGAGCCCCTGAACCCAGGAATTTGAGGTTTCAGTGAGCTATAATGACACCACTACACTCTAGCCTACATGACAGAGAAAGACCCTGTCTCCAAAAAAAAAAAAAAAACAAACAAAAAAAAATTTACATAAGCAAATTTAAATGGATTCATCATACAAAAGACAGTGTTTTGCCAGTTACTGATCCACTGTGGCAAATGTTGTATAAAATATATGCATTATCAATGAAAATTCAAGCTAAAAGTTCCAATATTCACCCTGATTTATAAACACTCCCAGCACACTGTGTCCTTCCTCAAGAGGTTTTACAAATTTCTACAAGTATGGACTCTGGCTGCTCCTAATGTAACAATATATGTCTATAAAGCATGTATCAAAATCAGCAACAGGAACAAACTAGTTTTGTTATTTCAACTGTCAATAGCAACCCTCCTCCTTTCCCTATACTGATGTGGAGGACGTCAGAAGAGATAGGTGCCACTTTCTTAAGACAAGGCAAATTTGTTAAACATTCCAAATTATTATAATTTGGAGATCACCCCTTCATTCTTACAATGCTTGCAGATCAAAAGAATAAACCTTTTGAGTGGGATATTACAAGTCATAATAAAGCTAGAGAAAAGAATTAAGAAAATCATAAGGAAAATACATTTACAGTACTATATTGTACTTGTGAATAGTGCAAATTTATGTCATCTGTTTACAAGATGAATTGTCTATCCGGAATGGCAGGCAACCTCCATCTATAGCACGTATCAAGCAATTGAACTTTTTCTTATAAGGTCATGATTCTCTCTGCTTCTTGGGAGCACTTCCAGCATGACTAGTGACTCTTTCTATGGGTCTCATGATGTTTATTCAAGGTTTATAAGAGGACTTATATCTTGCACTAAACATGATAAAAAATACAGGAGAATCAAGAGAACACTTTTTACTGCAGTATCCAACTTGCTGGAGAAATGAGCTGCTCATGCAGAAATGATTAGCATCACACAGCTGTAAGCAGATACTCGCAACACCTGAGCTCAATGCAACAGCAAGTGGCTACAAAATTACTCTAGTAAGGGACGTACTGTTAATTTTATGCAGTTATGATTTAATACTGCATCTTTAGGTCGACTTACATTTGTCTGGACTGCAAATGGTGCCAGGTAGTCTTTAAGCGTTTGTGTAAGTTTTGATAAATTTTAACTTTGTGTAGGAGACTTGTGTATATCTTAGTAATAAATGATACAACAGACTAGCATCTACATATATTTGTGCATCCATCACATGCCTTTTTCTTAGTCCTTTTTGGTATTTCCAGGCTACGCGTGAGGTTCATTTATGAGTTTTTTCAAATTATCACAAATCTCAAAAGAATTTTCCAATGTATTTACTGGAAAAACCCCACATAAATGTACCTGAGCAGTTCAAACCTGTTATTCAAAGGTCAATTGTACTACATTAACTTTCAGATTTCCCACTTGATCCCAAGTTTCTAGACTACATAGCAACTCTAAAGAAATTCCTCATAGGCATTTTGGGAAGCGGTCACTGAGAACCTGGCAGCTGAGGACATAACGGTGGAAGGCTTGAAAAAAAAGGAGGAAGATGAGAAGTGGGACTGGAGTCCAGCAGGCCTTCGGGGCTCCCAGCAGGCCCTGCCCCACATCTCCCCAGACAAAATCCAGTGCAGCCTGGGCCCCTGAGCACCCAGCCCCCACAACAGTCTCCAGCAGCTCCCAAGCCACACTTCACCTGGCTCCCGCCCCCACCCTGCCCTCCTAGCCCCTCTTCCTGTGTGAGGAAGATTTCTCCCTGTCAGCCACCACCAGTACTATCCTCAGGGAGCTGGAGACTTCCATGGATAAGAACAAGCCTCCTCAGAATCCAGTGGCTCCCCTGGGCCTCCGGAATGAAGTGCCACCCCAACGTGATAGGGTCTTCGTAGAAGCTATGAGCTCCCGGTACTTTGAGGACTCTGGTCTGGATGACTTCCTTCTGGATGATGACACATCTGCAGTGAAAAAGGAGCCTGCGCCAGCCCAGCCAGGGTCTCCTCACAACCTCTCCTGTGCCCCAAGATCCTGGGAGTGGAATGAACTAGATCACATCATGGAAATCATTCTGGGGTCCTAACATTTTGATGGAGGACTCCTCCTGTCAGCCTCGGTATGCGGGATTCCTGGCTATAACTGTGTGTTTTGGTGGGGGCTCTAAGCAGTGACTATGGCCTCCTTTCCTCTTGTATCAGGGTTCCACAAACTGTCTTGCATGTGTGTGTCCGGTTACCACAGCCTTACGTGAAGGCAAGTCTTTCTGAATTAATGTATCTGTTCCAAATGCCTTAATGAAACTGTTTCTGGGAGGCTAATTCTCCACTTACACATTTCTACTGACTTTCCCTCCAGTTCCCACTCCCCTTGTGACCACTGCAGCCTTAGAGAAGATAAAGGCTAGACTTGTAACAGGATCACAGGGATATGCTGCCAGTTGCTATGGAAACCCAGGCTCTGCCTCTTGCACCTTGAGGCAGTGGGAGGGGTTGGTCTCCTCCCCTTAGGCTGAACCCCGCTTCCTTGGCAGGACTCCAGTCCCGGCGGCCTCCTAATTCATAACCAGGTTGGACCACATGCAATAGAATGGAAACCAAACTGCTCCATGCCACATTTAAAAGAAAGGCAAGGTTTATAGTGGCTTTTTAATTGTTTGTGATTTTTAATAAAAGTATTTTGGAAGGGGAAAAAAAATTCCCCAAAAATAATTTGGCTGAAGTTAACAAAAAAATGTTAAGAATGTTTCCCTTAAGCCTAAAGAACTATGAGCATTTACATTCCAATTTTTAACAGACAGATGGGCAGGGAAGCATGAAGGCCAACCATACTCCACCTGAATTTTTAATAGCAGAGCTTACTCTAACCAGTAGCAAAATGCCTTAATAGCCCACTGTAAGTGTCAGTTTTAAAATAAGACACTGCATAACAAAAGATTAGTATCCAGAATATATATAAAACTGCACATAAATCACTGAAATAAAAATAACCCAAGAGAAAAAACAGGCAAAGGGAATGGAGCAGGCAATTCCTAGGAAAGTACTAAATGGGCAACAAACAAAACATAGACTAAGTAACCAGTCAGCTGGGTATGGTAATGAATACCTGTGTCCCAGCTACTGGGGAGGCCGAGACGGGAGGATCACTTGAGCCCTGGAGTTGAGACCAGCCCGGGCAACATAGTGAGACCCCATCTCTAAAAAAATAAATATTTTAAAATAAAAATAATACATAACCAGTAAAATGCAAATTAAAACATATTACTTCTCACCAGAGATCCCCCAATTATTAAAACTTCAGTCAATACTAAACACTGGCAAGCAAGTAGGAAAAGAGCCTGCAAGCATGCAAAACTGCTGCAGATGAGTCTCAACTGGTACCACGGTGGAGAACAATTTTGCAGTTATCTAATAAATTCAAAAATGCTCTGATGAATAATCTAGCAATTCTCTTCTAGACACATACACAAGAGAAACTCACCCATTTGCACAAGACAAAAACAGAAATAACTGCCATTCCATTTCTAATATAAAATTGCTAACAATCTACATGTCTATCAAACGGGAAATGAATAATAAGCTGTAGTTTATTCACATCATAGAAACTTCTATATCTAAGATAACTGTATGTGTACTTATAAGAATGAAAACCAGTAATATTAACAATTATGCCATGTTAACTGAAGTGAATAAAACTGTCCTTGGCAAACCAAGACATATACTCATCCTGTTTATGGCTGTCAGAAAGTGAGCATAGAACAGATCTCAAAAATATTGAAATGAAAAGTCAGCTGCCAAATATGTACTGTGTGATAGCCTTAAATATGTCTAAAAGTGTTTTTAGTATACACAAAGAGATACCACATACGGTTCATAAATATGTAAATGTATTTTAAAAATAGGCCGAACATAAAGACAAAGGGATGCATGAAAACAGAATAGAATTCAGTAATACATGCATACATAAATGGACAATTTCCAACAAGTATATACTCTTTTCAACAAATGGTACTTAAACAATTACATATCCATACGCAAAAAAAAGAAAAAGAACTTGAATTCATACCTCAGACAATACACAAAATTTAACTCAAAATGATTCAAACTAAAACGTAAAGGAAAGATTTTACATACAACAAAAACATAATGTAGAAGAGAATTGATAATGTAGATTGTATTAAAATCTTCTGCTCCCCAAAAGACACTATTGAAAGAATGAAAAGACAAGCCACAGACTGGTAGTAAATATATGCAAAGTATATACCTAATCAAAACACTTGTATGCAAAATATATAAAGAACTCTCAGAACTGAATAACCAATCCCATAAAACATGAGCAAAAGATTTAAGATACTTCAAAGAAATTATTACGAATGCCACATGAAAAACACTAATCATAAGTTTCAGAGATGCAAATTATGACCAGTTAGGTACCAAGAAACACCTGTCTGGCTAAGATTAAAAAGGCTGACCATACACATTATTGGCCAGCATGTGGTGGAACTCCAACCCTCAAACGTTGCTGATGGGAAAGTAAAATGGTACAACCACTTTGGAAACCAGCCAGCCAGTTTCTTCATCATACATCTATCATATGATCCAGACATTCCACTCTTAGGCACCTACGCGAGAAAAATGAAGGCATATAGCCATACAAAGACCTCCTACACAAAGTTCAAAAGCTTTATTTACAATCAAAAACACAAAAAGTGCTACAAACAGACCAAATGTCCACCAACAGGTAAATGGATAATTGTGATATATCTACACAACAGACTAGTACTTAGCAATCAAAGAACATATAACGTAATTCTAATTTACATAAAAATTCTAGAAAATGTAAACTAATCTACAGTGACAGATGAGGAATTCCCTCGGGGTGAAAGGGTAAAAGAACTAGGCAGGAAACAGGGAATACAAAGGGGAATGAGAAAACTTTGGGGGGTGAGCACAGGTTCACTATCTCGATTGTGGTGAAGGTTTCATGGGTACATATACATGCCAGAAATGATCACACTGTACACGTTAAATATGTGCAGTTTATTGTGTCAATTATACCCCAATAAAGCTACTAAAAAAAATTTTTTTTGTTCCATCAATAAAATAGCCTGGAAAGACACGATAAAGGTCTCAAGGGAGAAGAGAAGGGGATGGAAACTTGTATGGGGAGGGGGGGAAGTCTTAAAACTTTAAAGAGCAATGAAAATGTTACCTGTCAATTCTGAGTACAATGGTATTTAAGTGGTCTTTTTATTCTATTTTAATAAATTTATCAAAAACACTAAGAAAAAACAGCAAAGGTATATGTGGACCAATATGAGTATTAAACTTTAATAAATTTTGTTTCAAGGTTATGCTATATATTCAAACATTTGAAATTTGGTTCTTTAATGTAAGAGAAACTAAAACGTTTCCCCAGAACCAGAGAAACTTTAATACAGAAGCCAGCATGTGCTCAGAGCAAGAGCAGTATATCACCATCACTGGGCCTACCATCAATCTATTTTCCAAGCACTTCATATTTACCACCTGTCACCTCCCTTCAAAATTCTGTCCAACAGCTCCTTAGAGAAATGGTTGATTCTGGGCCTGGGACAGGCAAAATACAAGATGAGCCTGAAAAATCTGGTAATCAACACAAGAAAATGCTTTAAAAAAAAACTGGGGAATCGGCCGGGCGCGGTGGCTCACGCCTGTAATCCTAGCACTCTGGGAGGCCGAGGCGGGTGGATCATTCAAGGTCAGGAGTTCGAGACCAGTCTGAGCAAGAGTGAGACCCCGTCTCTACTAAAAATAGAAAGAAATTATCTGGCCAACTAAAAATATATATAGAAAAATTAGCCGGGCATGGTGGCGCATGCCTGTAGTCCCAGCTACTTGAGAGGCTGAGGCAGTAGGATCGCTTGAGCCCAGGAGTTTGAGGTTGCTGTGAGCGAGGCTGACGCCACGGCACTCACTCACTCTAGCCTGGGCAACAAAGCGAGACTCTGTCTCAAAAAAAAAAAACACAAAACCTGGGGCATAATGGTGACCAAAAAAAACAGGGAAAAATCAAAAGAACAAAGGAGTCACAGCTGGAACAATCTGAGCAACAAAATAATAATGAATAAATTAGGAGAATATTGTATTACAACCCAAAAAATGAGATTTCCATGAGTTCATGCTGATATAATAAAAAAATATGGGGGAGAGACAAATCTTCCTTACAAAGAATTTAAAATGCTGTAGAAGGAATGAGGGAAATAAAATCACCATTAGAACACCACAGCAATAACTGCAGGCCAGGATCCACTAACAGATGCTAAAACTAAGGAGGGAAGTTTTATTTGCATGGTTTCAAAGTATCTCCTCCAAATATTAACTAGCAGTAACTTCAATATATGTCCACAAATTTAGATTCTCCTGCCTCTCTAGAAAGTAGAGCCTAATTCCTCCCTCCCCCTGAGCACGGGCTGGACTTAGTGACTCACTTCTAATGAATACTATGGAAAGGAGAAAAACTAACCTAACACCACCTTAACCAAATGATCAAGGTTAAATTCAACCAGGAATGATATTACATACCCCCAATATGATGTGCTAATGGCAAATCACTTCTGTGGCATTCTTCCCCAAAATCCATAGTCCATAACCTTAGTCTAATCATAACATCAGACAAACCCAAATGAGATGTCAAGGTCATAAAAGGTAAAGAAAAGTCAGAAACTGTCACAGACCAGAAGAGAACAAAGAGACATGAGTACTACATGCATCTTGGATTGGATCCTGGAACAGAAAAGGGACATTAGTAGAAATAAAGTCCATCACTGAACAGTATCTTATCAATGTTAATTTCTTAGTTTTGATAACTATACTAAGTTTGTATAAGATGTTAACATTAGGGAAGCTGGATAATGAGTATACAAGACCTCTCTCTCTCTATATTGCACCTCTCCCTCTAAAATTATCTCAAAAATACTAAGTTTTCCTGAAAGAAAAAAAACTTCAAGATTAGAAAACTTCACTATTTTTCTTAGCATATCCCTCCCCCCATCCAAAATTAAAAGTTAGTCCTTTAGGTTCATAATTAAAGATAAATCTATGTTCTTTCTTATCAAAACAAAAAGGTATGTTACAGTTAATACTAATGCTCATCTGGGAAACTTTTAAAAATATGAATTTCCTATCCTTTGAATCCCCTAAGACATAGGTGGATACACCCCAGGAAACCCTAAGGACACAGAGTCCACGAACACGGGTGTAAGTGAGGCACAGCCTACAGTCTTGCATCAACAGTGTAGGGGAGAAGCCTGGAAGGGCAAGTAGGTGCCCCATTCACAACTTCCAAATTCAGAATCCCTCTGAGTTTTCTGAATAAGGAAATAGCTGGCTATAAAGTACCCCATTAGGTACCACATGCTTTACAAACCAGTTTAGAAAACTATTTGGGTTTCAGAGTTCTAGTTCTCTTTTTAGTAAAAATATGAGAATATCCAAGATGTCTGAGAGCATGTTTAAAATACGTAAAGGGCAGTAGAATACACGACGCTATTATATAGCCACATAAGTTAATAACCACCAAAGATTACATCCCTACAAAGTAGATGTGCACATCATCCAGGAAGCCAGATTTCTTTCTCTGAATCCTTTTTAATCTTTACTTTTTATTAAATACCTAAAATACAGCACACATGCTAAAAAGCCAAGCAATATTACAACATGAAAGACTGATCACCTTACAGAAGGGGGAATCAATCCATCACTTACAGTCATCTAAAGACCTTATTTATTTAAAAAGCCACAGCCCATGAGAGCAATTTTTTAAACTGCTTTCTGCCTTGTAAAACAGACTCTTTATTCTTCACGTGTGCACTATTCCTAGCTCTTAACCCTATCACCTGGCTTGCAATTCAGC
>CM052447.1:19329781-19451870 GCA_028533085.1 Varecia variegata
CAGCTTTTTCTGACCTACCTACTTTGAAAATTATCCTCCTTTGTAAAGTCAGAATAGTTTATCCAAGGCAGTCAAACCACAACATAAAACGAACATACACAGCCTATTTGAATTCTGAAACACTTAAAAAAAAACCAACCAATTTTGCAAAATGTTAAAAGACCAAGCAGGCAGTTTTATTAAACTGACAAAAAGAAAAAAAAATTGGTTTTAGTCACAAATTTAGGCTTTACATTAAATACTTTAACATTGGCAACATCTGTCTTAAGGACCATATACAACTCAGAAACCTATAAAAATGTAAAACTACCCTCTGCCTTTTACTTTCTATGCAAAATACAAGTAAAAAAAAAAAAATCTGTAAATTACAAAAGAAAAACTGCTCTAAAGTAGGTCACAAACATTACCAAAATCTCCTAATGTTCCCTTAGTGGACTGTCAGCTGAAAATAGCAAGCTGAGTGTGAATTAAATAAAGAACAAAGAACTGCCTACTTTCCTACCTGTTCGAAGAGGTACAAAAGCTCAGATTGAAAAGTACGGAGCTCCAACAACTTGTTTGGGAAGTTGGGAGGCCCAAGTCTTACCGCAATTTGCTTCAATTCACTTGTTCTTGATAAATGAATGCCTAAGTGATCAGCTGAGGTACCAATTTGTGAAATAATCACAATTTTCAGATTTCTACCCAGCTGATAACCATTTGCCAGAGGCCAAGAATAGTTCTTTAATATTTAAAGTAGAAACTAACAAATTTTCCCTCAATAATGCATATGGTTAATTTCCTTCTGACATATTTTACCTCAAACAGTAATAAAATTAGCTAGATTCAAACCTAACAGTTTAAATGTAGGTCACTATAGTGTTTTAACATTTGATAACTTACACTGCTCACCTTTAAGACTTAAGTTAAAATGCTAATTTGCAGGTAACTGGAATTGCTACACAAGCCAAGTTCCAAGCAAAACAATGTTTTATTATAAAGTTGTTATTTATGGCAACACCAACTAAAGTAAGAACTTGTTCATACAGCATTTTAATCCTTTAGCTACTTTCTGTTAATATCAGGAAAGTATTTGGTAAATGGAAACACATATTAAACTTCCTCATAGTTTTTAATTTCTTTACAAGGATGTGCATTATGTGCTTTCTGACTGCAAAAAAACCCTCAAAGACTGATTCTAAAAAGCATCTGTACAAAAATATACAATACAGCAAATAAATGTCTTTAAAATAGTTGAAAGCTATTTAATTCAAAATTAATTCAAAAGAGCTAATCCCAAAACTTTTATTGTAGTTTTGTCTCAAGTAGACATTTGTGATTTAAAGTTAATGATCTCAATCTATAATATTTATTTCATTAAGCCAAGGCATATACTGGCTTTAAACTAACCGAAAATACTAAAATACTACTAGAAAAATATAAACTCAAGTCCTTGAAGGTAAGAAAGGCATCTTCTATGTTTTTGCATATACACAGGAGTGTAGCAGAGTAAATGCTAAATAAATACATCTAGTAAGACTTTCATCCACATGTGAAATCTCATCTAACACAAGTGTATTTTCCAATATGTATCAAACACCAGTAATTCACGTAGCGTGATAAGCTCCACAGAGGTCAAATTTATACTGTAACTGGGCGCCAACCTTTTTCCATTACAATTTCATATTTTTATTTTTCTGAGCCTCTCCTTTTCACAGGTCAAGTTCATATTTTAACCCACAGATGCTGGTGAGGTCTGAAACTCATCACTCTGGATTTCACATTCTTTAAGTATTAAGTTAATCTACTCAAAGGTCTTTCTCCAAAAGTCTGCTCCAATTAAAAAAAAAAAAAAAAAGGAAAAAGATTCAAGGTCTAGCACCAGAGCCTAACTTCCCGCTGGCGGGAATTTCCCATCATCATGCTATGAGTTTCAAACCCGATGAAGAACATAGTCCGTGTTCATTTGCGTGCGCTCATTTTCTTCTCTGCTTTTTCCAGAAACTATGACGGCAGCACATCTATTAACTATCTGTACGAATACACGTATGAAGGAAGCCCAAACCTTTTTTCTTTGTCATATGCCCACTTCTAATCCTAGTCCCCCTGGAAGCCCACAACTGGCCTAAGTGCAAATGCCGCTGCAATCGCCTCGGCAGTTGGCCCTTGGGGGCAGATGCTGCCCCGGGGACAAGAGCTCTTGGCGCAAAGGTGCCCTGGAGCCGCACATGGCGCTGCAGCAAAGAATAAAACAGGCTTGGGGGCCAGGAGTCTGAGGAGCTGGGTTCAAACAAATACCTGCCCCTTACCGTCTCCACCTGTGTGCCTTAGTCCGCTGTGGAATGAGAACAATCGTACCTACCTCTTTGGGTCGTTGTGAGAATTAAATGCGGGGCACGCAAGTTGCCCAGCACAGTGCCGGGCACACAGTGAGGGCTTAGAACAAACGTTAGTTATTATTACCACTAAGCATCCATGCAATCGCTGCTCCCTCTTCTCTCCCGGTGAAGCCAAGCAGCGGCACTTCTCTGCGGGCCGGTAACACGCTTACCGTACTTTAGCGCTGCCCCCAACCCTAAATAAAAAGCCTCCTCCTGGTCCGGACTAAGCTGGAGCTTCTCGGCTAAGGGAGAAAAGACTCCGCTGGCGCGTGGCAGGGAGGAGGAACGGGCGGGAAAAGCTGGCCAGTCGGCCCCGCGGGGCCCCCAGGTCCCCGAGATCGCCCTGGGGCCCGGGCGGCGGCCGCAGCTCGCTCCCGCCCCGCGTGGCCGTTGGACGCAGCACGCGCACGCGGCGGACACGGCCACGCGCTCCAGCCGGTGGGGGTGTAGGGGGCGGGAGCCGCCGCGCGCCCGTCCATCCGCCGCGCGCGCCTGCGGCCGTTGGGGCGGAGGAGGTGGGGGTTGGGGGACGCGCCTCGCGCGGCCGCCGTTCGGACTTCTCTCTCTCCCAACCGCCCCAGCTCGTCCTCGTCCTCAGGCCGCGCCGCCCCGCCCACACCCCGGCGTACCTGCGCAACAGAGCGGGAGAGGAACAAGCTTTGCTCCACTGCACTGAGGATGGCAGAAATCCCGCACGCAACTGCGTCCGCACACACGCGTGCTCCGCCGCCGGTCTATATAGCCGCGATTCAGCCTAACTTGTTGCGGCCAGGTCGGGCGAGCGGATGGCCAATCCCGACTGCGTCCTTTGGACTCTTCGAACAGCAATTGGGTACGGACTCAGGATGAAGGCGTGGCTCTTGATTGGCTTTGACTCATGCCTATGAGACTTTGAGAATCTCGTTTCCCTAGTAACAGATTGGCACTAGGAACGACCAATAGCTGGAAGGTAGCGTGGAAGGGAGAGTGGGCAGTTCCTTGACTGATACTCATAATAGCCAATAAGTGTGTGGGACTGCTCTCATTCGTTAAAACGTCTTCCCCGGGGCGGAGATCCGTTTTCCATGCAGGAGCGGTTGCTCCACAAGGTGGGGCCCGTGTACTTTGGGGAAGTAAACCCCAAGCAACTAGGAGGCGGGCGCCCGGGTGGCCAAGGAAGCCCTCGGCCAATCTCCACGCCGGAAGGAGCTGATTGACAGGGGGGTTGGACTGCTCCAAAGAGCCGGAGCCCCAGGGCCGCCGGGCTTTCTGGGGCGGTGATGAGGCTGTCCAGGCTCCGGCTTCTGTCCTCTTTCCCTTTTTTCCCTGCGCTTGCTGGGTCTGGCTCCTGAGATCCCCTCTCCTGCCTTTTCCGCACAGTTTGGTAGCTGGAGAACCAAGTGGAAAAGTTTCCCGGGTTTTTCCTTCTTTTTATGACAACTTTTTATTTCCATGGGGCAGCCTAAGGGCACTTGCTGGCCCTTATCATTAGTCAGCGCTATTGTTGGGCAGCTGTTAAAGCCGACGAGGAAAGTCGCTCCCGTGGCGTACGCGAGATCCCGTAAAAAGGCCACGCGTGTAAACCCCCGAGTGGAGAGCCGCCTTTTGGTCGGTGCCCTTGAGTGCTGCTGCAGGCTGGCCGGTCGGCTCGGGGTGTTCCACGGGGCTTCCCTTTTGTCGTTGCTGAGGAACGGTGGTCTGGGCCTCCGTGCAGCATCCTGTGCGTCACCACCTTTATCATTCAGTTTTCCAATTGCTGTAGGTGTGGGAGGCTTATTTCTTCTTGTCCTTACGCCTTTAAAAGGTAACTTGTCAAACTCCTTTACGGACGTCCCAGAGATCTGAAACGCCTGGGGTTTCAGTGGCGCCCCAGCTTGCTCGGGTCCACGTCGCTTAGTACATTGCTGGGCCCTCTGTCGGTCACCGTGAGCATTTTATGTGGAAATAGCTTTGGGTCCAACACGTTAGCATGGACACGCCCCGGGTTGTTCTCATTCCAGGCATGTGACCAGGCGGAGAATTTTGGAAATGAAGCACGTGGAGCGTCGCTGTTGGGGAGAGAGAGGCCGAGCGGGCCGGCCCAGCCCGGGCTGGAAGGAGGAAAGGCGCCGGCAGCAGTCTGGTGGGACCCGCGCTGGGACTTGGGGAGGCCCAGGAGAGACGTGAAAGTCCCATGTGGGCCCAAGGCCCACTCCAGCATCGGCCCGCTCACTGGACACCGATGGAGCTGAGGTCTACGATGCTGTCGCTGCTCGTGGTCACGCGTTCTCAGACAGGGGCGCTGCGCTGGGCCGGGAGCTCCCAGGAAACAGGCCCCTGAGTTCTCCCCAGGGAGCTCAGCCCGAATGCGAGACCCCACTAAAAGTTTTCCGGAGTAGGGAGCTTCCAGGATCCTGTGAGCCACGCAAAGGAATTTGGACTTTATTCTAAGGGCAGTGGAGAGCGCCTAGAAGGTTTTTTAACGGGTGGACTAAGATTTGCATTTTACAAAATGACTCTCCAAATTGAACTAATGAGAGCGGATTGGTGAAATTTTAAATTTACAGATTGGTAATTTAACTCAGGTAACCTGTGATGGGGAAAATGGCTACTCTTAATCATATTTGGAGGGGGTTTTAAGGGATACAGCTCTTTTTACAAGGCAATCTGGCAGTATTAATAAAATTTTGTATATCCCCAAAACAGTAATGTAACTTCTTGGTTGCTAGCCACATTTGTGTACAAAGGCATGTACCAAGGTGTTCGTTCACTGCAGCATTGTTGGAATACTTAAAACTGAAAACTTAAAGCTCATCAATTGGCAAACTGTTTAACGGTTATATGCACATAATATAGAACATTATGCAACAATTTAAGAACGAGAGCTATACAGATATATATTGGTCTCCAGTTGTTAATTGTATCGTTAATTGAAAAACAAATCATGTTCAACAAAACATAAAAATTCTATAAGTTAAAGCAAGCATGTAAGTGCGTAGGAAAAGTACACAGGGAAGTTGTAAATTTAAAACAATAGTCATTACCCCTAGGGAATCCAGTAGGATAGGAGCGATTGTGTGCTCAAGTATTGTGTTTTGTAAAGAGAGGTAGAAAGAAAGAAAAGCAGGAAGAGGGAATGGATTACTAGAGGGAGAAGGTAGGCGAGACCCGTTAAGTGGCTGTGGCTGTCTTCCAGAGAAGAGAGCAAGTTGACTTCTTCCTGTGGTGGTTTCTCCAGGCAGATTATAAACCTTCAGGCCCCAGATACTGGATACTTAGTAATACTGTACTTAGTAAATGTTCAATGATTAACTCACCACTAATGAATTGTCTAGAGCAGCGTTCCCCAACCTTTTTGGCACCAGGAACCAGTTTTGTGGAAGACAGTTTTTCCATGGATGCGGAGGGGAAGGTCTTCAGGATGATTCAAGCACATTACACTTGTTGTGCATCTTATTTTTATTGTTATTACATTGCAATATATAATGAAATAATTACACAAACGTCTCTGCTAATGAAATCTGTATTTGCAGTCTGGGAGGCCAAGACCAGCCTGCACAAGAGCGAAACCCCGAAACCCAGTCTCTACCAAAAATAAATAAAAATGCAATCCCTCCAATACACTACCTCACTCTTCTCTCTCCGCCAGTTCTTCTCAAAGCCCTGGGAATCAGGGTGGGAAGAAGGAGATAGGCAAGACCCCAGAAAATACAGTTTGGTGGTGGGGAGGAGTGGGTGATGGAAAATACTAGGTATGGAATGATCCTAAGAATATCTGATCAGTTTTTCCCAAACAGCTAATGATTTTTGAACAGTGATTAAAAATAAGTATCTAGGCCGGGCAAGGTGGCTCACGCCTGTAATCCTAGCACTCTGGGAGGCCGAGGTGGGAGGATCACTTGAGGTCAGGAGTTGGAGACCAGCCTGAGCAAGAGCGAGACCCCGTCTCTACTAAAAAATAGAAATTAACCGGACAACTAAAAATATATAGAAAAAATTAGGCAGGCATGGTGGCACATGCCTGTAGTCCCAGCTACTTGGGAGGCTGAGGCAGAAGGATTGCTTGAACCCAAGAGTTGGAGGTTGCTGTGAACTGGGATGATGCCACAGCACTCTAGCCCGGGCAACAGAGCAAGACTCTGTCTCAAAAAAAAAAAAAAAAAGTATCTATCTTTAATGTTAAACTCTTTGTGAACAAACACCTAGTATAGTACCAGTCACTGCAGCATTGTAGCAGAAAGAGGCGGGAAACAACCCGAATGTCTGGCTATATGGGACGGGTTAGACACAATACTACAATACAGTACACTTACAGCAGACTGTCATGCAATCATACAGAAAATGAGGTAGATCTACTTGTACAGTTATAGAGAAATCTCTTAAGAGATACCAATAAATGAAAGCAAAGTACAGAATAATGGGGAAAGCACACCTGTGTTTGTGTAAAAAAGAGGGAGAATGGCATGGGCTGATTATTAAGATATATGCATTGCTGTAGTTATACTGTACACATTTCTTTTTTTTTATTTACTTTTTGCTGTACATGTTATGTCTGGAAGGAGTCACAAGGAACTGTTAATGATTGCTAATAGGGAGGTGAACTTTGGCCAGGACAGGAAAAAGGTTTAGTTTTCATTCTGTACACTTTGGTACTATATGATTTTTTTAAACATGTGCCTGTGTTATTTTTTTAAAAAGTTAATGTTATAGATTTTAATAGTGATATGAAGAACTACAATATAGAAATTTTGATCTTTAAAACAAACAAAAGGGATGTAATATTACATTAACCCTTTATAGGTAGGTATATAAGGGATTTTGAAAAGGAGGCATCAGAGTTTTAATCTACCTCCCCCCAGACTGTTAACTTCTTTTCCTCTTGCTCCTTACCATACAAAGATCATACAATTCCTCCCTCCTTTGGCATTGACTGTCTGCAAACACAGCACTTCCTCAAACTCTGTGGAGCACTGATCATAAGCCAAGCACCTTGGCAATATTCTTTACAAGGGTGGTCCCATTTAATGCTCACAATAACCCTATTTCCCATTTCCCAAGTACAGAAACAGGCTCAGAAAGGTTAAGCAACTTGCCCAAGGTCTCACAGCTAGGCCTAGAAACCAGGACTCTAACTTTAAGTCCGTGTTCTTTTACCCATTCATCAGGGAAGGAGGATATAGCCATAAGTACAGAAAAGAGGCATAGTCTCCCCAGAAACCCCTGAAAGGCTAGGACTTTTTCTTCATCCCCTCAGGCATGATACCAGATAATACTGCACAGACAGATTTCAAAGTGGTGTGAGAGTTCTGGAGTGAGAGTCCCTGGCAAATTCTGTTAGTCTGCAGCCAAAGCTCTTTGCAAGAGACTCTTTGGCAGCACACTCTGGTACTACACACAGACCTGGGAGTCCTCACTTTCTGGGGCTTAGAGGAGGGACAAAACTTCAAGTCCAAATAACATAGCATGTACCAAGCATCTATTATGCACCAGGCACAGCACTAGGCAAAGTTTTTCAGTTCATCCTCACAAAAACTATATGAAGCATTAACTCAATTTTACAGATGTAGAAACTATGGCTCAGAAAGGTTAAATGACTGCCTCAAGATTATAGTGTGAAAATGGCAGAGCTGAGCTTCACAATCAAGTTTGTATCACTTGAAACTGAAAGCCCAATAAGGAAGAAAACAAGAATAAAATATATAAATAATAGCTCTCTAGGCCAGGCGTGGTGGTTCATGCCTGTAATCCCAGCACTTTGGGAGGCTGAAGTGGGAGGATCACTTGAGGCTAGGAATTTGAGACCAGCCTGAGCAAGAGTGAGACCCCCATCTCTACTGAAAACAGAAAAATTAGCCAGGCTTGGTGGCGCACACCTGTAGTTCCAGCAACTGGGGACATTGAGGCAGGAGGATCACTGCAGCCCAGGAATTTGAGATTGCAATGAGCTGTGATGACACCACTGCACTCTAGCCCAGAAGACAAAGCAAGACCTTGTCAAAAAAAGAAGAAAAAGAAAGAGAGAAAAGAAAGAAAGGAAGGAGGGAGGGAGGGGAGGAAGAAAGAAAATAGCTCCCTAATCTTCAAACAGCTTATTTCAACAGATGGGAAACCAAGGCAAAAAGAAGTTAAATAATTCTTCAGTCATCAAATTGTGAAAAATGATACTTTGCTAATATCAAATGTCAGCAAGGTTGTGGAAAAATAATTATTCTCATATACTGCTAGTACAAAATATAAATTGGCATAGCCTTTCTGAGGACAATTTGAAAGTCATCTAGCCATGTGTGGTGGCTTATGCCTATAACTAATCTCAGCAATTTGGGAGGCTCAAGCAGGAGGATCTCTTGAGGCCAGGAGTTTGAGACAAGCCTGGGCAACATAGCAAGACCTTTTTTCAATATTATAGACAATGCTGTAGTGAACATCTTTGCTTTCTGTATACATGTGGGCATGTTTCTTCAGAGCAGATACAAAAAAGTAGAATTTCTGCATCATAGGGTGTGTGAATTTTAAATTTTACTATATGCTTTCTTTCTTTCTTTCTTTCTTCATTCTTTTTTAGAGACAGAGTCTCCCTCTGTTGCCCAGGCTAGAGTGCCATGGCATCAGCCTAGCTCACTGCAGCCTTGAACTCCTAGGCTCAAGCAATCCTACTGCCTCAGCCTCCCAAGTAGCTGGGACCACAGGTGTGAGCTACCATACCTGCCTTGGAATTTTTACTTTTTTAAATGCTTTTCTTAGTCTTGGTATAAGGAAGCAACTAATTTTACATGTCAGTCTACAAATAATTTTTAATTGTGGTAAAAATACAGAACATAAAATTCACCATTGTAACCATTTTTAAGCGTAAAATGTAGAATGTAAAGTTCAGTGACATTAAATACATTCACAATACTGCACAACCACACTCAGTGTTCTTAAATGCAGTCAACTAATCCAAAAATATTTTGACTACTTTAGGAACTGGATAAAATGTGTTTGTAAGCCAGGTTCAGCCAGTTTGCAGCTCTGCAGGACACCGTGCTGCCTCTCCCACGCCTGCAGCCCGAGTTCCCTCGGCTTTGTAGCCCCTCTCTTCTCATGCTGTGGCTTGGAAGGGCCCTTTCAGCTCAGAATCCTTGATTCTACTAAAGGTCCCTTGGTGGATAAGCAGTAAGGCACCTAGTGTGTACCTGTGTTATAATACAGGAAACAGGCAGCTACAAGACCTTTCTTTGCAAAGAATCTGCTCACATCTGCCAAGGAGTCACCCAGTAGGTGGGTTCTAGAGGTACCGACCACTGCCTGAGAACCCACTGTCTACACATGACTGCAGTGTATACACTCCTATCCTCACAACAACACTGTCAGCCAGAAAGGGCAGTGTTCCATGGTGCGCAGAACTTCAAAGGCCAAGGGAGCTGAGAGGCCAAAGAAAGAGGCCAACAAATCCAATTTCTCAGAAACATTTAATAGGGATTTGCAAACAGAAGTAATGTCTCACTCAGGCAGCTGGGAGATGGTAGATCCCCACACCTGCCCTCCAGAAAGTATGCTTTATATACCAAGTTGTTAGGGTGAAACACATAGCTTGTCATGCCTCAGACTTTCTTATGAAACTTGTGGCCACTGGGGAGGTTAGATAAGTATCTTTATGAGGGGTTATCTATGCTACAGGCGTAGTTTAGAGACCATGCAGCAAAACACGTTGTTATGCAGGGGTCAGACATCTGCTTTCCGGTGGTTTCACTTCAAGATGGTGTCACTCTTGCCATGCAACAGGCTGTTTTCCTACAGCCAGGGACTCTATATCCATGTTCCCATGTCCCAGGCCCACTGGCTTAGTGATGAAATGACTTACCCAATTTACAGGGCTAGTAATGAGACCGCTGGGCAGTCTGGAACTCAGAATTCCTAAACTCTGCCTTTAAAAAATATCTTCCCCTGTGATTCTTTTCTTAATACATATTTATTATAGAAAACGTGGCAAAGAAAAGTATAAAAAAGGAAGTAAAAATCACCTACAATATTGGAATGGGTAAAAAGAGCTCTAAGTCTTTGTCATGTTAGGACATGGAGAGAAAGCAGCTATCTGCAAGCCCAGGAAGAGAGCCCTCACCAGCAACCGAAGGGGCTAGCACCTTGATCTTGGACCTCCTATCCTTCAGCACTGTAGAGAATAAATTTCTGTGGTTCAAAACCACCCAGTCTGTGGTATTTTGTTATCGTAGCCTGAGCAGACTGAGACAGGCTCTAACATCCATGCCCCTTCCATTCATCATGCTGGAGGTGGACCTCCATCCTGAGCTAGTGTGAGCCAGCCGCTGGTGCTAGCCTAGACTTATCTCTTCCATTTGTATTCCTTGAACTTGGGCCAGAGGTGGATCCATTATCCTCCTCCTTAAACTAAAGTAGACAGCTTGTTGTCAATCCCCATATCAGTCGGGATCTGATCAGAAACCACACTGTAATTTGAACAAGGAAAGTATAAAGATTATAATGAGATTGTAGTAATGAGGGATTGATTAGCAACAAGTAAAGAGAACTCTAAAGAATATAAGAATAGCAAATATTAAAAAAGAGGAGGAGGAAGAGAAAGAAAAACAGAATAGCAGATATAAGGAACAGCCACTGTCCATAAGGCTAAGACAGACCAAGGAAGGGCCCTCCCCCAAAACCTGCACCCTGGTTCCCAACCTGAGATCCAGTCTTCAGCTGTGGCCCACTGAACAGCAGAGAAGTGCCTGCGGTGCTGTGCTGGTGGAACTTGCTAGAAATCTACCCTCTAGGTTGGAAAACTTCCCTCTAGGATGCTGGAGAAAAGCTGGTCACAGAAAGGCATCTCAGTGGAGGCACTCTGTATAAAACCACCCAACGGGGGTAGGGTCTTAGGGGAAGCTGCTGGCTGCTACGTGCTGCTGTCCCTGTACACACCAGAAGCCTGGTGGAGAGAAAGGCATCCTCAGAAGCTGGGCTTGGGGCTACCACACACAATGCAAGAGCCTGGTGGAGCCAGAAGAGAAAACCTTTCCTCCTTCCATGCCTCTCCAGAGCCTTACTGACAAAGCTTAACATCCTGCCAGTAGGCAAAGGGAAAATATATACATATATATATACATATATATATACACATATATATACACACATATATATATTCAAAGGGTCTAGATCCATTTTCAGAGCTGGCAAAAAGGGTGAATTGGAGCTGAGAGACAATAAACCAATAACCAGTACACTTCCTCTAAGAGGAGACTATAGTTTTCCTCAGCCAGAAGATCCTGAAACCAGAGGAGGGAGGGTGACTAAAAAATGCGACTTGAAATTAAGGGGAGGTGTATCTAGGGTGAGACTTAGAAATATGAGGTTTTTAAAAAAAAAAAAAATTTATTGAGAGCACAGTGCAAGGGGAGGCCACCTGTGCTACTGCCCTGAAATTTGAGTTTTTAACAAGCTCTCTAAGCCAGCTCTGTAGATCTTTGAAATCACTGTTTTAGAGTGAGCCCTTAGGTGGCAGGGTCCTGGCAGGGAATATCCAAAGACACAACCTCCCAGGTGCTTTATGGGTGTGTGTCTGTCAGGCTGTCTGAAGTTCCAGGTCTTGGCATGCCTGATTCTCTAAGTGCCCTAGAGCAACCCTGTATCCATCTGTTTCCACTCATGGCGGGGGGCTCACGTCTTCTTCACGTTGTTTCTCCATCTCTGTGTGCCTGCCCCTCTGTGATGGCTCTGCCTCCCATGCCACGACCACTCCTGTCTTCCTTGTCTTGTACACACTGAGCCCCGCGCCTGGAACACTGTTCTCCCTGGGCCCGTCTCCCTCCCAAATAGCCCGCCTTCCTTCATCAGACGAATGCATGCTCTTCCTCCTTCACTCAGATGATTACCTCCCACCGAAGCCCCCCGCCCCGCCCCGCCCCCCAGTCTGGGTCCGGGGCCCTTTCCCGCCGCCATCACACAGCTCCTTTAACACCGCACTGTCATCGCCTGCTTCCCGCGCGGCCTGCGAGGCGATGTCTTTTCCACCACTGCGTCTTGGATGCCGAGCACGGTGCTGGCCCCTGGCTGGCATTCAGTAAATATTGACTGAGTGAATAAATCACTAGGATTGTCCCTTTAGGGGAGGACACATCTGTCCTGTTCACCGCGCTGCCCTTGCCTGGTGTGCCCTAACGCAAGCCTGACACGCAGTAGGCGATGGAGGCCAGCGCAGCGCCCGTCTCACCTCTGTCCAGCGTGGCCGGGCGTCGGGGGCTCCGGCCGGAAGGAGCGCGGTCGCAGGGGGGGCGGGACCGGACCCGCCGCGCGGAGGGGCGGGGCCTCGGCGCGCACTCCCGGAAGCGCCGCCGCGTCCGCGCTCCCGGCCCGGAGAGGCGTTGCTGCTGCTGCCGCCGCCGACGTCGCTCCGGAGATGCCGGTAAGTGGCCGTGCAGCTCCCGTCCCCGCAAGCCCGCGGTGCCCGGCTTGCGCCGATCCTGCACAGCCGCTTGTCCAGCTGTTGCTGTTAAAGGGCTCAGGTCGCGGCCGGAGCTGCTATTGTCCCTTACGCCTCCCCACTGAAGCCCCCAGCTTTTGCGACCTTCCAGAAAATCGAATCCGAAGGAAGTTTAATCTAGGAGCCAGGCTTTGGAACGCCAGAGCTGCAAGGCCCCCCAGGGATTACAGACCGAAACCTTCCCAGCGTACATGGGGAAACTGAGACCCAGGGAGCGGGCAGAGTTGCTCTGGATGATCAGGGAGTTGGTGGCGAGCTGGGACTGGGACTCGTAGTCCCTGCACCTTCCACCTGGCTAACCCTGCGCGCGGAGCTAGCCTGAAAGAGGGCGGCCAGGCGGCTCTGCGCAAGTGGGTGGACCCGGCTATTGCCTCATGGACAGGGCAGGTTTTCAGAGGTTCATGTTTTTCTTTTCTCCTGCCTACTCTGGCCTATTTTTCAGGTCAGCGCAGGGCGACATTGGTTGGAGAGGGTCAGTTTCTCAACCTGAACCCATGAGCCCGAGAGGTTCAACAACCCCCCAAAAACACCAGTTGTTCCGTGGCAGAGTTTGGGGAGTAGGGCTTAGTCTTGCTTTTGCAGCTCGCTCAGTCTTATGCCATGTAAGTCGTTGCTCACGGCCTCATTTTTGAGATAAAGAATTAAGGCCTTTGACAGATAAAAAAAAAAAAAGTGAAAGCCCAGTAGTTTATTCAGGGTTGTGTTGGAAGTTGGGTAGAGGCAGGATTAAGCCCCTTATCTTCAAGCTCCCAGCCTCTTTTCTGACCACATGAGAAGTGCCTGGCAAAAGCAGTCACACCAGCTTGGGAAGAAGCTCTGATCCCAATTGCATCCTGGTTGGGGTCATGTGGTGTTTGGCATTTTCCTCCAGGGTGCCTAGTTCATGGCTCTGGGCCAAGTGGGTACCAGAAGTAATCCACAGAAGCCCTGTGTCTTAGCAGCCTATCTTTGGGGAGCTGACAGGTGAGCCTGAGGCCTCCTGGGCAGAGCCATAAACATCTCAGGTGACATTCCCCTTGGGTCTTGCCAGGTGCGGTGAGACAGATCCTCAGACAACACAGACTATGGACAAGGAACCTGATAGAATCAGCCCTACCAGTTGAGCAAGTCCACCTGTGGCAATGTTAGAGGACAGCATTAATCACCCTGGGACTGGGAGTGTGGCGGCCATCAGGTTTTTTGTCGGGGGTAACAGCAAAAGGTCAGCTTGAGAATTGCCCTGTGTCTACCTCTGGGGATTGTGACAAACAAAAGACCCTCTTGAGCAGATGATCAGAATGAGGAAGGCACTTGGCACCATATCACAAGATGAATGAACAGCCAAAGGAAGGAGGGTATTCGTCAGGGGACTGCCTCAAAACTGGAAAGGGAAGAGTGTGTTACCTGAGAGGTTTCTCAGGTTTCTCATACAAATGCTTAGGAGCACAGGGCTTGGAATCCCAGAAACCTCCGTGAAAATCTGTGCCTCTGTTTGCCAGCTGGGTGACCTTAAGCAAGTTGCTTTACCTCTCTGCCTTGATTTCCTCACCTGTAAAGTGAGAATAAAATATGCCAGTAAGATATGTAGCACGACCACTGACATACCTAGTCCCCAAGACATGGTAGCTCTTATGTAGACCTAGGACAAGTAGGATAGAACAATAATGGCCAGCCAGGTTGCAATCCCATTTTAACAAGGACCTCTGTGGTTAAGAGTTGAGGTTTTGGAGACTGTGTCCAATACTGACTTTGCTACTCACTATCGGTGTCACCCAGATTGAGTGACCTAACCTCTAAACCTCAGTATCCTCATCTCTCAAGAAGGGATAATGAGTGATAGTACCTACCTCATGGGATTGTTGTGAAGATTAAACAAGATAATGCACGTAAAGTGTTTAGAACAATGCCTGGCACATATAAATAGTAGGCCCTCAATTGTTAGTAAACACCCAATCATTAGTGTTCGAGGACTGAATGTCCTGGATATTTGAAAAAGAATTCCTTCTTTGGGAGGGGACTGGACAGAGTGACCCCCTTGATCCTCACTCTTCTAGTTCTGAGATTCTATTAAAGAATTGTACAGCTTACTGACTTTGAAAACCTACTTTAAAGGACCCATTTCATAAGTCCTTATAAAATATCCTTGAGGCCCCGGGACTGCCCCAAATCATGCATCTCATGGTAGAGTCAGTTGTGAGATTCTCCTGTAAAAAATGGATTATTCTGTCCATTAAGCAGATTTTCCATCACCCTCAAAGTTATTTTGCCACTCAGAGGTGGAGGAGGAGAGCACCGAATTGTAATGTTTGCCACCCAGAAACTGCTTTCTGGCTTCTGACCTTTGTGCTTTGGGGAATGAAAGACCTATTCCCTGTAGTCAGCAGCAGAGAGCTTCCGACATCTCTGGACTTTAGGTCCTTGGGCAGCAAAAAATTGTGCTCCTTAACAAGATGTTCCCACTCTCAGAACTTCTGCAGACAGTCAGGGTTATGGGGGTGGGGGAGTTGGCAATGCACTTGACTGTTCCAGAACCAGCAAGATTTCCTGGGAGCAAAGAAAGCCTGGGTTCACATTTCATCCTCAGTACCTAGCACGTGACTGTAGGCAGATTAGTGAACCCTTGGGAACTTCACTTTCCTCTTGAGTAAAATAAGATGAATATCTCCCTTTCCAGGCTGAGTGAGGACTAAAATGATGAGAATTTGACATACAGTAGGCATTCAGTGGATTTAGTTCTCATATTGATCTTCCAACATGAGAACTTGCACATCCTTCAAAGCTTTGGTTCAGTATACAGGTTCAAACCATTGATGAGTCTTGATTGTCTGCTGGTTCTCCTAGACTCAGCAGACTTTTTCTTAAAGGACCAGATAGTAAATATTTTAGGCTTTGCAAACCACAGGGTCTCTGTTACAACTGCTTCGCAAACCACGGGGTCTCTGTTACAACTACTCAACTCTGCTATCCCAGTGCAGAGTAAACAAAGGGGCTTGACTGTGTTCCTGCAAAATTGTATTCATAAAACCAGATCACAAGGCAGGCTGTAGTTTGCCGATCTGCGTTCTAGAACATCATCTCCAACTGTAATTTGGGCAGGAATGACCTGGGTGTCTTGTTAAGGTGAGGGTTCCGATTCTGGAGGTCTAGGGTGGGACCTGAGATTCTGCAGACCTGATGAACTCTCAGGTGATTCTCATACTATTGGTCTGAGGACCACACTTTAAAGACAGGATTTTTGTAATACCCACTACAAATCCTTTTCAGAATTTGTTGTTGTTTCTGAATAGCCATAAGCTGAAAAAAGCAGAGGTGTTTAACTAGAAGAAAAGAAAAACCGACCATTTTCTTTAAGGCAGGTTTTACAGGTTTGGCTTCGATAAAAGTAGTGGTCCGCTGGTCATAGAGGCTAAACAGCCCAACTCTGGAAAGCCGAGCTGCTTAGCCCTTGGTCTCAGTTTCCTCTGTAAAGCACGACGATAACCCAGACCCAAAGGTGCTTAGAGACTGGGAAAGTCTCAGAAGCCACTTAGCCCCATTTTTTCTCAGGTGTGTAGTTTTGCCTCCCTGTCCCTCCTCAACAGGTTAACAGTGGAGAGTCACAGGGCCTGCTCCAGACCCACAGAGCCAGTTGAGGCAGGTACCTGGAGAGCTCCACGTTCCACAAGCTCCCCAATTGATTCCTACATGCACTGAAGTTGAAGAAATTGAGTTGACTAATACCTTTTTGAATAGGTAAGGGAACTGGAGCCCTTCTGGAGCAGAGATTTTTACCTGAGGTCTTCCAGCAAGATCTATTGCTATACCCAGAATTCCAGTTGAGGTAATAGACTTGAAATGTTTTGAAGTGCTCCATGAAAAATGCAGCTATCTATTGCTCCTTAGTAAATATCCCAAAACTTTGTAGTTTAAAACAACAAATATACATGTATTAACTCACACAGTTTCTGCAAGTCAGGAATCTGGGAGCATCTTAGTTGAACGGTTGTGGTTCAGGATCTCCCGTGAAGTTGCAGTGAAGATGTTGGCTGGACTGCAGTCATCCAAAGACTTGATTGGGGCTGGAGATCCCACTTCGGAGGCGGCTCACTCACAGGGTTGTTAGCTATAGGATTCAGTTTCTCACCATGTGGACCTCTCCTTATGGTTGCTTGAGTATCTTTATGACCTGGCAGTTGGCTTCCTCTAAAGTGAGTGATCCCAGAAAGAGCAAGGCAGAAGCCACAGTGTCTTTTAGGACATTGTGATAGCTTCAGAAGTCACATAGCATCCCTTCAAGCCATATTCTGTTGGACACATAGACCAACCCTGAGACATTTTAGAATGGAACTACTCAAGGACGGAAATACCACAAGGCAGAGATCATTGAGGCCATCTTGGATGCTGGCTGCCACGCTTAAAATCCTACGTTCATCCCATGTACTAACCTGGTGAGACATTCCTATCCCCACTTTGCAGGTGCAGAAACCAAGGCACAGAGGAGTTAAGCAACTTAATCATGGTCATACAGCTAGCAGGTGCCAGAGTTGGTATCTGATCCCAAATGTTCTCATTTCCTGAGATTTTAAAATAAAGGAAGTATTGCTTTAAGTACTTGTTTGATAGCAAAGCAAAGGACCCGTGTCATTCATCCATTCACTGAACAAAATGTATTAAGTACCTACCCCGTGCCAGGTACTGTTCCAAGTATTGGGGATGCAGCAGTGAATGAACAAAACTTTTGTCTTCTGGGAGCTCCCCTTCAGACCCTTGCTTTGTTAGAGACCTAGAGACTATACGATATAGAGCTATAGAGCCTACATGAAGAGTCCAGGAGCCTAGGGTTCCTTCCTGGCTGCTGGGGAGCCCAGGAACATCCTTTCCTTTCCCTGGACTCAGGTGTTGCCTCTGAGAATGAGGTGCTTGGATGAGAGCAGAGTCACTTGGGGTGCTTACCATACATAATACATGGCCCAGCCCAGACCTGCTGATCAGAACCTGTAGTTTTTGCAAGGTGCCAGGTAATTCTAAGGCAAAAAGTCATTTTCTGATGCATAAATGGACCCACAAACTCAGCAGTGCTCAGGGTATGGGGGCCCATCCATGTTAGAGTTATTGGTGGTCCTAAGACAAAGCCCATTCCTCAACAATCACGATTTTGAAGATAGAACTGGAAAAAAAACCATTGTAAGCTAGCTCTCCAGGTGATTCTACTCATTGGGTACCAGACACTGCCAAAGGATTTACAGGGATGACCTCATTGAATACAGCCTGTGAGATACAGAAACACTTTGTCACTCCACTTTACATTTGAAGAGGCTGGGGCTCAGAAACAGGCTCCTGATGACTGATGCCAACCAGATCCTGCCCAGTCTCTGCCCTCTGTTGGCCCCAGTGGGTCTGCATGCTGGTGCAGTGTGTGGGCCCCTCTGCAGGGCTTGGCTCATGGTCCCCCATTGTCTGTTTCAGAAACACGAGTTCTCCGTGGACATGACCTGTGAAGGCTGCGCTGATGCCGTCTCTCGGGTCCTCAACAAGCTGGGAGGTGAGCAGGTGGCCCTCAGTTGGCGGTGGGATGGGGAGACATACGCTTATATCATGCTCAAGTGCATGCAGACATAGCCGGACAGGCTTTAGTTTAAGCTGATGATAACAAAAAAATAAAATGTCTTGAGTACTTAGCATGTGCCAAATACCGTTCTTAATGGATTATGTGGATCACATCATATAATCCTCACCACAACCATTTCAAGTAGCTTCTTTGTCTCCATTTTAAACAGGAGGGAACTGATGTTCAGAGAGGTTAAGTAACTTGGCTGGGATCACATAGCCAATAAATGGCAGAGCTGGGTTTGGCCAAGTTAACTAGTGCTGCCTGGGCTAGCTCTGGAGCCCTGGCAGTGCTGGTTAATATGTCTGTGATCTCCTGTGTGATAACTTTTGCTCAGTGACACATTCAAGTGTCATTTTCTGTTAAAAGATTTTTTTTTAATGATAACAATTTTTAAAAATTTAATTTTGAACCAGTCATGTGCAGAATTCTTAAAGCACCTCTTTTGGACAGACTTAGAAAATCAGTATTCTCATCTAGCCCCCTCATTTCACAGCTGGGGAAACTGAGGCCCAGAGAGGGCTGGGATCTGGCCCTGGGACTGAAAGAGGTAATGACTGAGTTGTGATCGGAGTTCTGGTAGTGCCCGGGCTCGGTCAGTCTTCTAAGATTTCTTTTTTAAAACCCTAGATAATAACAACACATAGTTTTCAAATGGCTTCCACATGCGTGTGAGCTCATTAGCAGTCCTCTGAGCTGTGCTTTCCATCTGTGGAAAGGGGGTGTTGATGCCAGTGCCAGGGAGGGGAAGTGACTTGCCCAGAGACCCACAGTAAATCAGGGCCTGGCCTCCAGCCCTGTACACTGGGATCTTAATCTGAAAGAATCTGAAACAGTGGAAGAACCTGACTGCTGACTTGCCACGTGACTGTGGGCTCTTCTCCCTCAGGCCTGGGTTTCCCCGGCTGGGCTATAGTATGGGAATGTCAGCATGTATGAGCTTTTGCTGTGGATGCTTTAAAAATGAAACTCTGAGGCTGGGCACGGTGGCTCACAACTGTAATCAATCCTAGCACTCTGGGAGGTCCAGGCGGGAGGATCGCTTGAGGTCAGAAGTTGGAGACCGGCCTGAGCAGAAGTGAGACCCCATCTCTACTGAAAACAGAAAAATAAGCCGGGCACAGTGGTGCGCGCCTGTAGTCCCAGCTACTCAGGAGGCTGAGGCAGGAGGATCGCTTAAGCCCAGGAGTTTGAGGCCGCAGTGAATTATGATGCCACGGCACTCTAGCCTGGGCGACAGGGTGAGACTCTGTCCCCTCCCCCAAAAAAGAAGAAACTGGGCCCAGGAGCCCCTCATACACAAAGCAGTGTGCTCTGGATGGAGTGGGGACACGCCTACTTCTTGACAGCTCAAGGACACCTGCCTGGGAACCTGGGCATCAAGGAATACAGTGTGAAATCCACTGTGTTTGATGATCTCAGAGTTTCTTCCAGCTCTATGGTGTTATCAAAATGTTTATTCCAAGGAGGAGAGAGACCCTTCTGAACCAAAAAACAAAAATCCAGAGTACAGCAAGGACATGTTGCACTCCTCCTCCCCCCGGTATCCCTTATGTACAGATTCAGAGATTATGACTAAACCCTCTGCCATATGATTTTTAAGGCCCACTGACTGATGCTGGACGATCTGCCTTTGGGCGTCAGCAGGTTTCTCCCCATCTTTCACTACCATCCCTAATTAGGTGGCCTCTTGAGAAGGGTCTGGAGGGTTTTCTGAGTTGCTAAGGCTCTGGAAGAACAGTGCCTGGGCTGAGGAATCATAGACCAGTGGCATCCTTGAGCTGGAAAGACCATAGGAGCTGGCCAACCCTGCCTCCTTTGTATACAGATAGGGAAGCTGAGGCCTGTGATGCACAGGGCTGACCTGTTGTCCCCCAGCAAGTCACTGGTGAGGCTACTCCAGAACCTATCAAGGGCTTTCCCTCTGCATCTTCTTTTTTTTTAGATGGGGTCTCTCTCTGTTGCCCAGGCTAGAGCAATCACAGCTCACTGCAACCTCAAACTCCTGTGCTCAAGCGATACTCCTGCCTCAGCCTGTCAAGTAGCTTGGGACTACAGGCGTGTGTCACCACACCTGGCTAATTTTTTAAAAAAATTTTTTATGTACACCAAAAAAAAGAAAAAAAAAATTTTTTATGTAAAGCTGGGGTCTTACTGGGTTGCCCAGGTCGGTCTTGAACTTCTAGGCTCAAGCGATCCTCCCACCTCGGCTTCTCAAAATGCAGAGATTACAGGTGTGAGCCACAGCACCCAGCCACTCTGCATTCTTTTATTATAAAAAGACTCTTCCTAGGTGCTCCCAATGTGCTGTTGGGAAGCTTTAAATTGACACAGCCATTCAGGAGGGCAATTTTACAGTATCTATTCAAAGTGACACATTCAAAGTGTGTCAAATATCTGTTGCCCCTCAATTTCTGTTCTATGAATTCAAGGTATGGAGATATTTTCACAATTTTTCTAATATATGTTCAAGTATGTTTACTATATGGCATTATGTGATAGTAGTGAAAAATTGGAAGCATCCTTAGTGTCCCTCAACAAGGAATTGAGTAATTAAGTAGATGTATGGTACATCCACACTGTGGAAGACTTTTAAAAAAAGAATGAAGTAAGTCTGTATATGCTAAGATGGGAAGATAGCCTGGACATTGAAAAGTGAAATATTAGCAAGACCTGTTAATATACTCTGATGCCATTTGGCAGAATTATTTTTCATTTGTCTGTCTGAGAGGAAGACTAGATAGATGCCATATTGTTCACATTGATCTCTAAGGTGGGATCAGTAGGAAGCTTGATACTTTCTACTTTCATTCAGAAATGTTTACTTTAAAAAAAAAAAAATGATGTATCTATATAACTTTTGCAATTAAAAAAAAACGTAAAAGAAGTCCTAGTATAGAGCAGGGATTAGAAAACTATAGCCCATGGGCTATTTTTGTATGGCTAAGAATGGTTTTTACATTTTTAAAGGGTCGTCAAAAAATAAGGGTGTGCAACAGAGTCCCTGTGTGGCTCACAATGGCTAAAACATTTACTCTCGGGCCCTTTACAGAGTGAGTTTGCTGATCCCTGGTTTAGAGGAAAGGGGAAGGGTGGTTGTGAGCAATAATTTAGGAGCCTGAACTCTTTCTCACTGTAACTGGGAGGGTCTCTTTTCCTCTCCCCACACCCCGTTTCCTCTTCTTGCAGGAGTTAAGTTTGAAGTTGATCTCCCCAACAAGAAGGTTTCCATTGAATCTGAGCACAGCATGGACACTCTGCTGGCAACCCTGAGGAAAACAGGAAAGACCGTTTCCTACCTCGGCCCCGAGTAGCGAGGGCCTGGGTCCCCTGGCCAGCAGGAGGGACCAAAGGGGCCAGGTAGGTGAGGTCCCAGCACTTGCTGAACAGACCTGCTGCTCGTAGCTCTCATCGGAGGTAATACCTTGGCCTTTGAGAGTCGAGTGGAGCAGGAGAGTGTCCTGGGTTCTTTTCAGTCCACTGTCTGCCTTCTCTGGAGTGGTCACAAAGATTTCACTATTGTCTGTTGCAAACCACAAGTCCAGGGAATCCCTACAGCTCCTTTTAGTAGACAGAACATTGTGGAATGTCTCCCAGAGTCCCCTTTAGGACTTGGGGGTGCTTCATGGTTAGCAGGTTTTAAGTTGAGACCCTGAGCAGTGTTCCTTTGGTAGTTTTTTTTTTTTTTTAAGGGATGGGGTCTCGCTCTGTTGCCGAGGCTGGGGGGCAGTAGCTGTTCACAGGCATGTTTGTAGGGTACTACGCACTTGAACTCCTGGGCTCAAGTGATCCTCTTGCCTCAGCTTCCCAAATAGCCGGGACTATAGGAGTGTGCGCCACACATGGCTCTGGCTTTGATAAATTGAGCGTCCCATCAGATTTGGTACCTGTGTCCTGGGCATGGTCCTGTGCTCTGACCAAGTGAATTAATCAGACTCTGCCCCTTTCTCTACTTGAAACTGCTGTCACCTTCCTAAGTATGCCTTCTGCCCAGACTGGCACAAAAGCAAAAGAGCATCTGAGCTAGATATTCCCTTGAATTATGTAATCCAGGGAGGCAGTAAGTGGCACTGTGCCAACACTCTTCACTCTGGAACCAGGGCACACCTTCCTCATTGATCCAGCCGCAGTCTCAGCAGGGCGCTGCTGGCTGTCACTGCCCATGTAGTGCATTTGACTCATGAATTACAGTGATTGCCACATCCCTGATGTGGTTCAGTGCCCTCACTGTGATTGAGAAAAATGAGGCCTGGAGAGGGGAAATGACTTGACCCAAACCCCACCCAGGTGAGTGGCAGAGACAGGAAGAAAGTCAGGCATCCCGATTTGGAGTTCTGTTACTGATGGCATTGTCCCTGTAAATGGGTCCACGGAGAACTCCCCAGGTAGAGGCAAGCTACAGCCGACAAGCGGATCTTGACAGCCCCCTGCAAGTACAGCCTCCTTCTCAAAGGAATGTATTTGGAACTTGAGCCATGGCAGCGTTCTGTGTAGATGGTGACAACACATGCAAGTCATGAGATGTCAGATGCATCTGGTTTCCATCTGTGGATACAGCCCACTTTCAGGAATAAGCCCAGGAAGAATAATGAGGTTCTGGGGTTCCAGTTCCAGCTCTGCCCTCACTTCACCCTGTGACTTGTGGGCACTTTTTACATTCCTGAGATTTGGCCCTCCTATCTGTAAAATGGGGCTAAAACCTCCACCCTATTTTCCTGCCTTATAGGGGAAGAAAAGTAGTACAATCCTTTTAAACATGAGAAGTGTCCCCTAAGGGAGTAAAACATTAGCCGTTTCCACCCTGATGTGGAACAGTGTTGCTCACATTGCTCCTCCATCGAGAGGGTTTCGTAGGGAAGCTTAGCGGGTGGGCTCTGGACCCCTCTTTTGCTCCCAAAGGGCCCTGTTTCATATTGTTTCAAATTCAATCTCTGTATAAGGTTGTATTTGATAAAACTGCCCTGTGACAAGAATGAATGAAGGGAGGGGAGAGAAAAGTTCCAGAGCTGGCTGTATACATGGGTGCAGACACCTTGGACTGGAAACTTTTTGCCTGGGTGTATGAATTACAACCTGCTGGATGTAAACCATGTGTAGTTTTAATGTGTATTTTTCTCATAGAAAACACGTGTGTTTTCTAGTGTTTTTAATTGAGGTGAAATTCACATGACATACAATTAACGACTTTAAAGTGAAGGATTCAGTGACTTTACTGCATTCACAGTGTTGTGTGACCACCACTCCTCTCTAGCTTCAAAACTTCTTCATCATCTCAGAAAAACAGCCCATACCCATCCAGCAATCACTCCCCACTGCCCCTCTCTCCTTCCCCTGGCAGCCACGAATCTGCTTTCTGCCACTCTGGACTTGCCGATTCTGGACATTTCACGTAAAAGCAATTATATATGACCCTTTTGAGCCTGGCTTCTTTGACTTAGCATGTTTACAAGATTCATTTAAGTGGTAGCATGTATCTGTACATTATCCTTTTCTGTGGCTGAATAATTCTCACAGTAGTTTTTATTTATTTTAGCTTTTCTGTTATAGGAAGTTTTCCAGACTTACGTGAGTAGAGTTATAAAATGAATCCTCAAGTACCCAGATCCAAGAATTACTAGATCACTCTCATCATTGCTTCATTTGTGCCACACTCCCCCACCAGATTATTTTGAAGCAAATCCTAGACATCATATAATCTTACCCGTACGTATTTCAGTACCTGTGTGTAGTAGGGAAAGGCTCCTTGAGATTCAGGTGCAGCCCTTGGTAAGAATCACCCAGTAAGCACGCTTTACCCTACACACTCTGGCAGCGTCTGTCTTTAAAGTCTGTTTTAAGAGGCTCCCCAGTGACCAGGTTTGGGAAGCACAGAGATAAAGTGTTTATTGGTTATGAAGTCACCTTGATCGTCTGGCTCTTGGTTGCTGTGTTTGCTCGTGATTTTTTCCATTGCCTTCCCAGCATAATCTGAAACAGGACAGGGAGTACTGTTGACTGGGTACCCCACCAGCCCTGGGAGTTCCCCGGAAGAGGGCTTCGGCAGTGATTGGCTTAGCAAGTTAATGGGTTCTGGCCAACCCGAGTGTAACACACTTGGTGGGAACGGTGTACAGGGCTGGACACTGGGGTTCTAGTCCTGCTCCTGCACCCTGGGTTTCCACCTCACCCCCAACCACTGCTTCTTAGTGTAACCTTTGCTGCTTTGCAGTGTCACCATGTCCGCAGCAGATGGCGCCTTTGTTCCACCTGACTTTTCGTCTCTCCTAGGCTCCTCCTGGCTTCCAGACAGACCTGGGACTTGGCAGTCCTGCTCAGCGATGACGTTTCTGCGAAGACCCTCACTTACCCCGCTCCTTCCTAGCTTCCCTACAATAAAGTCAAGCTGCTTTTGTTGGAGATGTTGTTTCATGTGGTCTTGATGTCGCCTGCTTAGGTGCCCCATTTTGAAAAACTTTTGTCCATCAGGTGAATTGCATTTAAGTTATATCAAATGCTAAGGCAGTTAGAATAGTGGAAAGAGGCTGTGGAGACAGACTGCCTGGGATAGAGTGCGAGCGCCAGGACCCCCCAGCTGGGCCATTCACCCCTTGGGGCCCACAGGCATAAAATGTGATAATCGCACCTATGCAGGTGGTGGTAGTAGGGATTAAATGAGGTGATGCATGTGAACCAGTTAGAGTAGTGCTCGCCAGTTAGAAATCACTCAGAAAACATTTTCTACTCACTCATTTTTGTATATTTCGTTAGTCAAAGATCTGTAGAAATGGCAATTAGAATTCCATTCAGGCTAAGAATTAGTGCCTCACAGAGTTGACTCCATTATGTTAAAACAAAGGGAATGTTTCCATTTATGTAGCTTAAATTTTTTTAAATGTTTTTCTTTAAACCAGCAGTTCTTAAACTTTTTAATCTTATATACTTTTAAAAATTATTAAGGATCTCGGCCGGGCGCGGTGGCTCACGCCTGTAATCCTAGCACTCTGGGAGGCCGAGGTGGGTGGATCGCTCGAGGTCAGGAGTTCGAGACCAGCCTGAGCAAGAGCGAGACCCCGTCTCTACTAAAAATACAAATAAATTATATGGACATCTAAAAAATATATATATAGAAAAATTAGCCGGGCATGGTGGCACATGCCTGTAGTCCCAGCTACTCGGGAGGCTGAGGCAGTAGGATCGCTTGAGCCCAGGAGTTTGAGGTTGCTGTGAGCTAGGCTGACGTCACGGCACTCACTCTAGCCCAGGCAACAAAGCAAGACTGTCTCAAAAAAAAAAAAAAATTGAAAAAAAAAATTATTAAGGATCTCAGACATTCGGTTATGTGGATTATACTGTATTAGAAATCAAAATAGGAATTTTAAAAACACAGAAATATCCAGGCACACATGCCTTTTGCAATGTGGACTAGATGAGGTCACTTAGACTCTGGAAACGTCACCGTACAATTGCTAGGAAAAAGAGGAAAAGACATCTTACAAAAGTTGTCTTTATCTCATGTACCTTCTGAAAAGGTCTTGGGGACCACATGTTGAAAACCACTACTTTAACCATTTATTGGGCACATACTGAGGACCCAACGCTGCTGGACCCTGGGAGAAGACCTGGCTCTGCCCTGGGCCAGCCATGACTTTGGACCAGTCACTGATCTCTCCCCGAGGCAGTTTCCTCATCTGCACAATGTGTAATACCTGCACCTCAAGGGACTTACTAGGCAGAAATAAGACTTTATTAACTCTTATTTCAACTCTAAACTGGTGTGCTAGCACAATTTTAGTCCTGTTATGAAAGTTCTGAACAAGTCTCAGCCATTTCTGCCTTTATGGTCCCTTAGGGGCACAGGGACTCCTTTGCAGCCCTTGAGGTATGTGGGTTGCTTAGCCACCAGGTGGCGGTGTCCTTTGGACTTGCTCATCCACAGAGAAGTTTGATGGTTTCTGTGGGCTCTGGGAGGACAAACGTGATTTTTTCCATTTCCAGTTTCCCCAGGAGTCCTGGTTCGGGCTGGCTGGCCCACTGGGAACGCCCAAGGTTTGAGACACTGGTGCCTCTTAGAGCGAGTGGTTGGTCCTCAGAGGAGTCCATTTCCTTTGACTCTATGCCACGTTTCCAGCTGAGGCACTTGGCTCTGTTCGAGGACCCAGAAGGGTTGGGGAAGCTCCCCCCGCCTACCACCAGCTGAGTCAGCCGTCCATGGAGCAAGTGAGATCACAGCAGAGCATAGGCTTCTGCAGGGGTGGGGTGGGCAGCAGATGTGTCCACATGTGGCTCAGGGCTTCCTCCAGCACCTGGCCCCAGCCCACCTGCCCAGACACTCCTCCCTGCAGCCAGGCTGCTCCCCAGGTGTCCTGCTTTGGCTCATGTTGCCCCGCGAATGGAATGACATCTGCCACCAGCCTCCCCTCTCTCCATGTACAAATTCCTTTCCTTCCCTTGCATACCATAGCCTCCACAAAACCTCCCCACAACTGGAAGTAATTTATTTCTCCTCTTGGCCCTCAAAGCATTTATCTTGCAAGCTTCCATGTTATGGCAAAGCTTTCTGTTCATGTATCTTTCCCATCCTTGAGGATCAGGCCAAGCATCTATTCCTTCGGCACACGGAACAAGCACTTGAGGAATATTGATGGGTGAGTCGTGGCTACCATTTTGGGGGTGCTTATTAAGTGTCATGTCCTCCCATCTGTCTCATTCCATCCTAACCTCGTCTCCAAAAGGTATGGACTAGGACAGACCCTCACACACGGTAGGTACTCAGTAGGTGTTGGTCGAGTTAATCTTACGGAAGAGGAGATTGTCTTGTCAGTCTGGTCTGATCCTTTTAGCACGTTTATATTTCTGCCAAAGATCCCTGATTGTGAGTACAGCAGCACGAAGCCAGCCCTGGGGTGTTCCCAGTAGCTGTCCATTGTTTCTGTGTTTGATGGGGCAAAGCTCCCACTCACTTTGCCTTCATTGACCTGTTCGTCCACCCAGTGGCCAGAACCTTGGCTTGTCCAGGATGAACCTCACAACTAGAGAGAAGCCACTTTTGACCTTTTTTTTTTTTTTTTTTTGAGACAAGGTCTTGCTTTGTCGCCTGTGCCAGAGTGCAGTGGCATCATCATAGCTCAGTGCAACCTCAAACTCCCGGGCTCAAGCAACCCTCCTACCTCAGCCTCCCAAGTAGCTGGGACTACAGGTGCACACTACCACACCCAGCTGGCTTTTCTATTTTTTGTAAGGATGGGGTCTTGCTATGTTGAGCAGGCTGGTCTCAAACTCTTGGCCTCAAGCAATCCTCCTGCCTCAGCCTCCCAAAGTACTAGGATTACAGGTACGAGCCACTGCACCCAGCCAATGTGATGTTTGTTTGTTTTAATGTGTGTGTGTGTGTGTGTGTTTCTACCCAGTCTCAAACTCAGGACCTTTCACATGTGAGGTAAACATGATAACCTGTTTGACTTTTGAGTTTTATTTTTTAACAGGTTTTTTTGAGGTAGAATTTTATTCAATTAACTACATAAAGTGTGTAATTTTTAATATTATATATATCTTATACACACACACTTGTGAAACCATCACCACAATCAAGATAATGACCATATTCATCATTTCAAAAAGTTTTCTCACACCCCTTGGTAATGCCTCCCATCCTCTCCCCGTTCCCAAGTAACCACTCATCTGTTTTTGTCACTATCAATTAGTTTGCATTTTCTAGAGTTGTATATAAATGTAATCGGAGTGTGTACTCATTTTCATCTGACTTTTTTCTTTCCACATAATTATTTTGATATTTACCCATGTTGTAGGTACCAATAGTTCATTTCTTTTTATCCCTGAGTAGTAAGTATTCTATTGTATAGATACACCACAAGGTGTGATTGGTTCCTCTGTTGATGGACATTTGAGTTGTTCCCAGTTCTTTAAACTGCTCTGGTGCTAGCGAGGCTCCCCAAGGGCCCCACAGGGTACAAGGGAGAGTCTCAGTGGGCTGGACTCTTCCAACCCAACACACTCAAACCCAAATCAAGACAGCTCAGCTCTTCGTTTTATCTACTGGGCTTCCTCTTACAGCCCAGCAGTATTAAGACCTATTCTGGACTTCAGTAGATCTGGATTCAAATTCCTCCCCCACCACTTAATAACTATGTGACCTTGGAAAAATTACTAATTCTTTTCTGGAACTGTTTCCTTATCTGGAAAGTGAGGATTATAATAGTACCTGCCAGACTATTGTGAGAATTAAACAAGATCATCGTGTGCCTAATTCTTGATAATGGCATTCCAGAAATAGTGTTTTGTTTGACCCAAAAGTTTCACAAAATGATATCACTTGAAGTTTGAAAAACTTCAGATCTAGATCCCTTCAACCCCGGCAGACTATGAAAAGTAAAAATGGAACCTCAAGGATTGTGCCATGTGGGAGATGAACAGTTGTTCGGGTCACCACCCTCCTCTCTCCAACAGCATTCTCCTTTAATTAGTGAGAGTCTCTTAAAAAGCCTAAGTCTGTAATTTCTTGGGAGTGTCCATCAGAGCTGCTTTTAGATTTCCATGTCTTTAGGGTCTGTGGCCACTTAGTTGAAGGGGACAAGTCTTCTGATCTGCTTCCTGAGACAGGGCAAGTCTGTCTGTCCCTGGGCAAATCTCATGACTGGAGACTGCAGCCCTGAAATAAAATCTCAAAGCCTCTGGAAATAAGGGTGCTACCTCTTATTGGTCTGTTTCTCATGGGCTCTTAGGATCTTAATCCTTTTAGAACAGCAGATGCCCGGCCTCCCAGAAGCAGGCTGTATCCTGGATCAGAACACAGGCTGTGCAGGCAGATTGTTCACCAGCTGTGTGAACTTGGGCAAGTTGCTTCACTGTCCAAGATCTCGGTTTTCTCATCTGAAAAGTGAGACTAATAATACCTTCTTACAGCAAAATGGGATGATGCCTGCACGTGGAAGGAGCTCGGTGTGGCTACTGTTGTCATCATTGCAGGGTCTGCGGAGTGGAGGAGACCTGAGAGGGGCACGGCCAGCTGCGTGCTCTGCACAGCTCTGCCAGGGGGGCGCTGGCTGACATTGAACCCACCCCCACCTCCCTGGCAGTTCTCACGAGCGGACCCGAGTTTGTCCTGACTGGCAGGGCGATAGTCTAGCCCTTGCCCGTGCCGGGTCCTGAGAGGCAGAAGTCTTTCCCCTTCTGTTCCACCACCCCGTCCCTCTACTCCACAAGGAATGTCCTGGACTCCCTCCCTGTGCCATTCCTCAGGAGCTGAGTTTTGAATTTTCAGGACCTGGTCACTAGCCCCTTGGTTGGTGCTCTTTGATAGTGGAAGCTGAGAAAACATGGCAAAGGCCACGCAGCTGTGGGCCCCACTGGAGAGAGCCGGGCTGCATTGAGAAAGCCCAAGGTTACCACGTGGAGGGAATCTGGGACCACTCCATCAATCTCCTCCAGGGATGTGGCCCTGGATGGCACCTACCTTACAGCCAATGCACCTAGAGCACCGGTGGCAGATGCTCACTCAAGCCTGGCTTCGCTGTTTTACACTTTTGAGACTGTGTCCCTGAATCTTGCCACTTTGTGGAAGGACTGGGCCTGCCTCAGTGTCAGGCCTGGCCCTACGCTTTCCTCGGTCACGATCCCTTCCAGGGTCCAGTTTGGTAACAGCCCTCACGGAGGCGGAGGCGGCCATTTGTGGGTATACAGCTGCTTTTTAGCCTAAACATTAGCGGTGGTTCTCTCTGTGCTCCTAGCAATTAGAGAGGCCAGAAAAGCCATAGAGAGGGCAAGGAGGGCTGGAGGGAGAGGGGGAAGGCTGAGGCTGGCAGTGCAGCCTGGAGTATCTAAAAGCTCCAACTCACCTCCAGGGCCGAGTGATGCTCCGACCACCATCCCAAGCCTCTTCCTCCCCTCGGACCAAACCTTCAGACACGTCAGGGGTATTGGGAATTCCGGGGAGTTAGAACTGCACAGGCCTTAGAAATAAAAACTCCAATGCTTCATTTGTTGTTGTTATTATTAATGGAAATATCTGACTTACTATAATAATACAGGATAATTTTAAATAATTAAAATAATCTTATGTATGTAACAGCCTCTCCCCCTGCCCACATGGTCTCCATATGACAAAGAAATTCCTCTCTTACTATTTGGAGTATGTATTTTTTAGGCTTATGTAAATATATACAGTATAAGTAAGCATAAATGGTGATATATGGTACTATTTCAAAACTCAGGCTCTGGAGTTAGACTGTGTGTGTTCAAATCCTAGCTCCATATCTTACTGGGAAGTTATTTAACCTATCTAGGCTACTGTTTCCCCACCAGTACATTGGGGATGGTAGCATTTACATCGCAGAGTGGCTCTGAGAATTAAATGAGACAATCCACAGAAATCATTTAGCACAGAGGCTAGCATGCAGTAAGCACTCAATAAGTGCTGACTAACTATTTTATTAGTATTGATGTTTTATAACCTGTTTCATTCACTAAATAGCTCATGAACATATTTTCATATCAAATTTCATTTTCATTTCAGAGCAACATTTATCCCTTTTTTGAAAAAGTTAACTTTTAATTTTGGAATAATTTTGGATTTATAGAAATCTTGTAAAGATAGTACAGAGAGTCCCCATATGCCCTTTACTCAGCTTCCTCTAATATTAATATATAACTATAGTATATTTGTCAAAACTAAGATCTAACCAGTACTTTGGTACCAAAGTCACTAGGTACACTGTTACTAACTGAACTCCAAATGTTATTTGTGTTTCACCAGTTTTCCCATGGATGTCCTATTTCTGTTCCAGGATCCAGTCCAGTGTACCACATTGCATTTTGTTATCAGGTCTCCTTAATTTCCTCTGATCTTTGACAGTTTATCCATCATTCCTTGTTTTTCATGACTTCGATAGTTTTGAAGAATACTGGACAAGTATTTTATAGACTGCCCCTCTAATTGGGTTCATCTGACGTTTTTCCCACACTTGGACTAGTGTTAGGGGAAGAACATACACATAGGTAAAGTGTCCCTCTTACCACATTATCTCGGGGGTACACGATATCCACATGGCCTGTCACTGTCTATGTTGACTTTGGTCACAGCATTAAGGTAGCATTTGCCAGCTGCCTCCACATACAGTTACCATTTTTCCCTTTCTCACTCTATTCTCAGGGTGCAAATCGCTAAGTGCAGCCACATTCAAGGATGCAGGGGGAAGTAAACTCTACCTCCTGGAAGGGGAAGAATCTACATCTATTATTTGGAATATATTATTTGGAATTCTTCTAAGAGGATTTGCCCCGTCTTGCTTATCTATATGGCTGGAGAATACTTAATGGCTAAAAACCAGACTGATTTTAATGGCTGGAAAACATTCCACTGTGAGCACGTACCCTAATTTGCTTAGCTAATCTCCTACCGAGTGGCTCATATAGTTCACTGGCACTCCACATCCATTTCAACCTCTTCCCTGTGTGCCTTCCCGTATTCGAGGCTGCAAAGCCAAACCCTGCATTCACCTGATTTCCTTGTAGCTTAGGTTCTCATCGAAAAATTAGGTTTCATCAATTAGATCCACTTCTGCTAGATGGAAGGAGAAAATCAGGAAGAGCCACTGTCCCACAGATCTTAGCTGTTCCAGCCCAGCATGGAGACTTAGGTTATTTGGCAGCGGTGCTACCATGTCTAGTCACTAGCTTCATAGCTGTTGAGAGGCGGTGGTGGCTGTGGCTTCTCAATCCCTTGGATCACAGCTATGGCAGTGCATACTTGGACTTCATTGTCCAGGAGCCACCCCCTGCTTCCCTGCCTTTCTGGTGACTGCAACGTGGCTGCTCCCCTGGTGGTCTCACTCAGCCCCTCGCTGCAGCCCTTCCAGCCCTTCTGTAAGCACCTGATGCCGTCCCTTTCTGAGCTCAGGTGATGCTCATTCCCCGCAACTGAACTCAGATGGACAGAACTATTTAGGTCGTTTCCAGAACTTATTAAGACTTACATTTTCAGCCATCAGGTCTCCCAGTATTTCCTAGGGATAAAATCCTACAATGGAACAGAGGAAGCCCTTTCACTGTGAGCGGGTAAAGTGAAACAACAGGAAGGTGAACTTGTCTGAGTTCTCGTAGAGAAGTGGTGACAGCTGGGGTGCTCTTTCCATTGGTCCATGCTGCTTTGTCATGGCCACTGAATACCCCAGGCCTGGAGTCTATCAGGTGAAAAGCACCAGCTCACATTCATCCAAATAACTTGTGACAGGGTCTGCTAATTGCCTATTCAAAAGTCTTTCATCCCTTTTTCCTTGGTAATAGAACCCAATTTATAGCTGGGCATATTGCAACCCAAAATAAAGATATTTCCTGGGTTCCTTTGCCCTTAAGTGTGGCACGTGACTAAGTTCTGGCTAACGAGATGCAAGGAAATTCTAGAGAGGCTCCTTAAAATGAGCTGATACAATTAGAAAGCCCTGACCCTTTTTCCTGTTTCTGCTGCCTGAAATACGGATGCAGTGGTGGAACTCCAGCAGCCATACTGGTCCACGATGTGACCTTGAGGAGGAGAAGCCATGGGCCGAGGATGGTACCTGGGTCTCTGAAGATGATGGATCCTATACATGAGCCCTAGGCTATTTCCAGACTTTGTTTCCAAATGAGAATGAAATAACCTTCATTTTTCTTACAGCTACTGTTATTTTGGGAACTAATGCTAACTTGGCTTCTCTTACCTTAATTTGCCCATAACACAAAGGTATCACGGGCCCAAAGTCATATTTTGGGATCTACAGTAGTTGCTCTCACACGGTTCTCTGTGTGTGTGTGTGTGTGTGTGTGTGTGTGTGTCAGAGAGAGAGAGAGAGAGAGATTTTGAGCCACTTTAACCTTCCGGGTCTCAGTTTCCCCATCTATAAAGGAAGGGCTTGGTCTAGATCAAGGGTTGGCAAACTACAGCCTGTGGGCCAAATCCAGCCACCGTCTGTCTTTTATTTATTTATTTTTTTTACCCTCCCCCCCCATCCACCATCTATCTTTGCAAATAAAGTTTTACTGAAACACAGTCCTATTAACACATGTTAATATTATCTGTGGCTGCTTCCACACCATAATGGTGGAATTGGATAGTTGCAACAAAGACCATATGGCCCCCAAAGCCTGGAATGTTTACTATCTTGGCCTTTGCAGAAAAAACGTGTTGATCCATGTCTAGATCAGCGATTTCAAACTGTGTTCTATGGAGACCTGAGGTTCTGTGGAGGGAATTCAGGGAAAAGGAAGGAGCTGAGGGTGGGGCTTCAGGTCTCTAGCACCTTCCTACCAAGACTGCAGCTCTTCTTTGTTAAAATTAACTAGTTGGATTTTATTTAAACGTTTTCTTATGGAAGTTTACAAAAATATATGAAAGTCAAGTGAATAGTATCATGAAACCCATGCATTCATCACCCAGCTTCAGTAATAACAGGCACGGTGGCTCACACCTGTAATCCTAGCACTCTGGGAGGCCCAGGTGGGAGGATCACTTGAGGCCAGGAGTTTGAAACCAGTCTGAGCAAGAGTGAAAGCCCTGTCTCTACCAAAAATAGAAAAAATAGCTGGGCATGGGTGCACCTGTAGTCCCAGCTACTCCCGAGCCTGAGGCAGTAGGATTGCTTGAGCCCAGGAGTTTGAGGTTGCTGTGAGCTAGGCTGATGCCACGGCACTCACTCTAGCCCGGGCAACAGAGTGAGACTCTGTCTCAAAAAAAAAAAAAAAAAAAAAGGACTTGATATATAAACACAGAAAATATTACCAATTCAAAAGGATATATAATATATAATAATATAATATATAATATAATATAATAAATATTCTGTTCATTTCAGATCCATGGTCCTCCTCCTCAGAGATTCTTATTACCAATTTCATATGCATCTTTCAGGAATTGTGTATGTGAATGAAACACAATATCCAAAAGAGCTGCTCCTCTCAGAACAACTATCAGCCATCCTTACACACGACATCTGACTGCACTCGCCCATGTGGGAAGCAGCCTTCGGTTTGGAGAGTCTACTTTGTGAGCCTTTATTTTGGAGGCTCACTGGAAACCAGGCTGTGCTTTCTCTCTGCCAGGGGACCAAACGCATCTGGGTTGCCTTTTCCTGTTGGTGATCGCAGGCCTCCCTGTTTAACCAGAGTCAGCTACTTCCCTGGGGAACGCCTGCTTACCTCTTTCAGGCGTCCTCAGCAGGGTTAGCAGCATCAATTTTCATGTGCCAAACAATCTGCATTTCAAGTCAGACCAGCGCAAATATATCCTCAAAATTTGGTGAAAAACAGCACAGCCTCTTATGATGGATATACAAATAGACAAGAAGTCACAAACTTCATTTTATTGTGTGGATAAATCCCCACTGCGCCCTTGCTCGCACCTTTAGGGGAAGAAAAAAGAGAGAGAGAAAACTTTAAAAATGGGAGCACACTTGGCACGCTGTTCTGTGCCTTGCTTTTCCCCCCTACTTTTCACTATAGTTTGAGATAGTTTCGTGTTTCTTGTCAGTCCACATAGTTTTGCCCTTTTATTTAAAGTATAAGTACTGGTTCAATGTCATTTGCAAATACACTGGCTTATTAACATGGTCTAAAGTTAGTAATAATCTATCTATTCTTTCTCAAATAATATTGATTTCTGTTTAGTATGGGCTGACCAACTGATCCCTTTGCTTGGGATGTCTTTGGTTTTAGCACTTACAGTCTTATATCCCAGAAAACCCTTCCGTTCTGGGCAAACCAGGATGTTTGGTCACTATATTTAAGTTCCAAATAAACATTAGACAAATTTGAATAGGTGGTGGTAAATTTTAACAAAATAATAATCTTGGTCTTTGCCCTAAAATGGAACTGTTAACCAAATATTGTCCACATAAAATAAAAATCTTCACAGAACTTTTGCTATTATTGTTGGGAGGTGCCTCATGCTTTTAGATGGCTGAATAGTATTCCATTGTATGATTTTTGCCATAATTTTATTAAACCTGTTCTCTACTGCTGGACATTTAGTTTCTTTCCAGTGTTGTGCTATAATAAACAAGTCTGCCATAAATGTCCTTATTTATCTGTTCTATAAACTGGTAAATTCTGCGTAATAATTTGCTTTGAAAATAAGGTTTTCCTGCTAAAAACAAAAACTCAAAAAGCCACAGGATTAAAGAGTCTTTCATCTTGGGCCTTCTGTGAGTCCCTTTTTCTTCAGGTGACTGACTGGGCTAAGGATGGCTTTAAAATGGGTTGTCAGCCAAGGCCCTGGGAAGGAAGCCCAGGCAAAGAGGAGAGGCTTCCTGGGGTGCACGAGGGAGAAAACAGCCCAATGCTGTGGTTCCCAGCTTGAAGGGGGTTGTTTATCAAGGCGGTGGGAGAGGAGTTGGCCAGACTTTGAGGGGTCCAGTGTTGGCTGGGAGCAGGCCTGAGAGACTGGAGCTATTCAGCTCTGTTCTAAAAGGAGCAGGGAAAGGAAGGAAAAACAAGTCCAGACACACACTGGGTGGCTGCTGGCTGGCCAGGGCTCTTGGTACAATAAGTCTGGTGCCAGGCTGCAGGTCCCAGCCAGCTCTCTCCCGGGAACCCACCCCAGACTGGGCAGGTTTAGATCAGTTCTGCAGTTGCTTCTTGGGGCTATTAAAAATGGATTTTTTTACAGAGTTTGGGATGATTTAGTACTTTTCCAGAGAGGTGGGCTACCTGGGCCAGAAAGGTGATTTTCCAGCCATGCTGTCTATCCTATGTGTATTAATGCCTCCTTTATCCATCAAAGTGCTGCAGTATCACTTGCCAAACTGTTTTGGACAGAATGCTATTAGTGAAACACAAGGTCCCAAAGTCAAAAAAAGTTCGGGAAATGCCAGGCCTATTAAAATCAAGCAAAACTGTTTATGGTAGGAATTCTCAGAGCCTCCAATATGCTAATACTGTACTTGAAACTTTTCAAAAAGGAGGTAAAGTGTATATCGTTCTCCAAACTTTTAGTCCTTAGAACACCTTCCCTCTCCCCACAGAACAAATAATTACATCTTTGCTAAATATTGCTTGCTAATTCTAACCTATATGATAAGACAGAAGCCAACAGGCCTGACCCCCAAAATTCCAAGAATCTAGGAGAGTGGCTATAGAATCTGGCCAAGGAGAGACCTTGGCCAGTGCCATGCCCTACACAAAAGCATGATGGGCATCTTTCACAATATAAAATAATTGACTTTCCTGAGCATGAAGGATTCTCCTGAAATTGACTTAGGCTCGGCCTCCTGTGGGTCAGAACAGCCCGGCAGAGACAGCAGGAGAGCGTGCTCCACTCTGCATCTCTGCATTACATCGCCAGTCTCCAGAGACTCCGTGTCACCCTTAACCACAGTGACCTCTGATGGCCTGTGCGTGTCAGGCTCAGTGCACATGGCACGGTGGGAGAGATGTCCCAGTGCAGAGTTGTGAGGAGGCCTGGGAAGTTCGGTTCCCCTGACTGGCATCTCCACTGTGTGGCTGTATGTCTGACTCCACCTTTGTGGATGCGTTCCTTTGGGTAAAGATGCAAAGCCGTCTGGGAAGAGTCATGGTCAGGGTCCTTGGTCGCCCCTTTCTCCTGAGATTTGTGTTTGGCGTCGGTTGAGGATGGAATGCCTTGTACTAGAGGCTATATCTGCAAGTCTCTTCTATCCTTGAGTCACTGGACAGGCTGATACCTTGTATGTAGGGTTGCTCCCCTTGAAATGCATTGGGAAACGAAATGCTAAAAAGCCGGGGAGAACCTGAGTCCACTCTGCCACTAATTTGCTGATAGATCACAGAAAATCCTATTTCCTGTATACATATATCAAAAGATCATGTACAGCATAAATATATGCAATTTTTATTTGTCAATTTAAGAAAAGAAACGTCTTTCCAATGTCTGACTTCATTATCTTCCTCTGTAAAATGAGGGGGTCAGACTATTTCAGTTGTTCCAACTTTTTGATCAGAAGAAGCCTTCTGTCAAGCAGAGTCTTAAGCAGTATCCCATATAAAACAGATAAAAGTAGTCTTTGACCAACATGTTTTTAAGGGACTGTTATGTCATTACAGTGTAACAGAAAGTGTTTACAAGTCAGGACAGAGGTTGCTTTTAGAAGGAAGGAGGTAGTTGTGTTTGGGGCAGGGCACACAGAGGGCTTCTGGGGTGGCTGCAAAATTTTATTTCTTGACCTGAGTGGTTTTCCTTAGGATTATTCCATAAGCTGTAAAAATATTACACTACTGCCGAGCACAGTGGCATGTGCCTGTAATCCTGGATACTTGGGAGGCTGAGGTGGGCGGATTACTTGAGCCTAGGATTTTGAGATCAGCCTGGACAACATAGTAAGACCCAGTCTCTAAAAAAAAATTAAATAAAAATATTTTTTAAAAAAATTACATTACTAATGTGTCAATTAGGTTTGGCTGCAAAAGGCAAAAACTCGAAATAGAAGTGACTAAATAAGATAGAAGTGTATGTCTCTATCATGTCAGTGCAGTCTGGAGCTGAGCTGTCCAGGGCACTCGATGTAAATCTGTCATCAGTAGGGGACTGAGTGAGTATCAAGGACCCATGTCAATCCAAAGCCCAAGGTGGCTGATTGAGTCCCACCATCAAGTCCATGCTAAAGCCAGCAAGAAGGGGGACGAGATGAAGGGCATAACACCTCTCTCTACAGAAACCTCCAGGAGTGGCACTCACAGCCTTTACTTGCATCCCATTGACCCAAACCTAATTACATGGCCTTACCTGGCTGCAGGAGAGGCTGGGAAATGTCATCTTTAAGCTGGGTGGGGATGGCCCCACCTAATTGTAGTCTCCACACCAAAGGGAAAAATGGACAAAGAGCAGAATCTGCCACGACACATTAACGGATTTTGGTCTCTGGTGTGTTCAAACTTGATGAGTGACCGATTTAGGTGTCTTTGTTGTTTTTCACTTCCAATTTTAAACATAGCTTCGGGTATACAAAATGAGATGAATATGAATAGTTTGTGGAACTGCAAAATATTCACAGAACGTGCCTTAAAAACCCCCGAACTAGAAACTATCTAAGAGCTTTTCCAGCTTTGACATTCTAGAATTCTATGGAAGTTTTGCCCCCATACATGAGCTTACAGGGCTTTCTCTCTGGGGACTGGCAGGGGCGTTCCTGTTACCTTCAGGACAGAGAACTGTGCCGATTGTTTGAGTCAGCAGAGCTCCAGCCAAATGTCTTGAAAAGCTCTCTGTCACTCAGCAGCCTTCCTGCAGGGCTGGGGAGTTCCCCGAGGCGGTATAGTTTACCCAGGCGCTGGAAACAGCATTTCCAAGCAGCCAAAGCTCTTAGCAGGGAGCGCTCAGACTTTCCCCCAGAGTCTCAGAGATTGTTACAGTAGAAGGCTCTACCCTTGCTTCAGCCCTTTCATTTTTCAGAGCAGGAAGCATGGATCCAGAGAGGCTGGAAGATTTACTTGAAGTGACCCCCAACTTATAGCAGTGTTCGGCCTAGTACTGATTTGTTCTGATGCTTTTTATTACCATTAATTATCACAGCTTGAAGTTAGGGTACACTTACTATATGTATCTTAGCCCGCTTAGCCAGGCCGTGGGCTAAGCACATCACGTATATTAACGTATTATCTCATTTAATTCTCACGCCAGCCCTCAGTGCTAGATATTTTTTTTTTTTCCTTTTTATCACTTTACAGATGAGCACTTTACTGCTACCCAGAGAGGTAGCTTGCCCAAGGCCACATTGTTACTCAAAGTGGATCAGAATTTGAAAGCAGACAATGCACCTGTAGAGACTGCACTTTAATGTCCCTGCTAAGAATGACAACCTCTCACTGTGGTTGGACTTGACTTTGCTGAGCAGGATCATTCTCCTGAATGTCACACCCCTTCAGACCACGCTTTGCTCCAGTTCTGTGCTCCTCCATCAACCTCTTGATGCCTATCTAATTCAGCACTTGGCACAGGGAATAATATGTTCTAAGGTGGAGATACAGAACTTCCCACTGGTGACAAAACCGCAGATGAGGTAGATGGGACAAGAGCAGGGGTGGGGAATCTTTTCACGTTGGAGGGCTACGTTAATTTAGCTATTACCAAATAAGGCCACACTCCAAAAACTTCAATTAGATATATATATATATATTTTTTTTTAAGACAGAGTCTTGCTTTGTTGCCCGGGCTAGAGGGAGTGCTGTGGCATCAGCCTAGCTCACAGCAACCTCAAACTCCTGGGCTCAAGCAATCCTCCTGCCTCAGCCTCCCGAGTAGCTGGGACTACCAGCATGCACCACCATGCCTGGCTAATTTTTTCTATTTTTAGTAGAGATGGGGTCTTGTTCTTGCTCAGGCTGATGTTGAACTCCTGAGCTCAAGCGATCCGCCCGCCTCGGCCTCCCAGAGTGCTAGGATTACAGGCATGAGCCACCGCACCCGGCCGAGATAGTATTTTGGCTAACACCTGTCCCTGCAATAGCCAACCCACTTTAGAATGATATGGCAAATCCACACCGAATACTCCTTGTTCTATTTCAGCATGTTACGAAATTGAGGATGCTGTGTTGCATTTGCAGGAACGTAGTTAACAATACTTATAACTTGTTGCAAAGTGTCACTTAAAATAGTAGCTTTAGCACAGAGATTTTGCTGATGCAATATACTATGAAAAGAAATGAGATCATCTGGATCTGTTGATACTTTTAATACTGGTCTCAGGGAGAGAGGCACGGTTGGAGAGTGACGCAGGCGACTCCAGTGGTTCAGCTCAACCCAGCTCTTCTGGCTTCTCGTTGTCCTCCCGCACCGGAGGCTTGCAGAGGTGGAGGGAGAATGGGATGAGGTGATGAGCCTGAGAGGAGACTTTGTATCTTAGAGAAAGCAAGCTCCAGAAAGGCCCAGAGACAAAGGATGTTCTTTGTCCTCATTCTAACAACTCTCCTGAGAGGGATGCTGGGGGTGGGGTGCTGGGCAGCCTGTTTGGAGGGTAGGGAGGTCGGAACAGTGCGTGGAAACCAGCACAGCCAACCTCCCGCGGCTCTGAGGAGCACGACCCTGGGGGAGGCCGAAGCTTCACAGGGCCCAGTCGGTGCAGAGCCACGCTGAAGAAAACAAAGTCTCACAGTCACAAATCATTTAAAAGCTCTGCAATCTTCATTTGATATCTCTAAGAGCATTAAAAGGGATCTAATTAATAATTCATAGAAAATTCCATTTCCTTTCCCATGACACCTTCCCATCTTCTCAGTCCTATTGCCAGCTGCCAGGAAACTCTACCCAACCCCACACCCAAGACTTCTGGATTTTCGTCTCTTCCCTCCTTCCTATATTTTAAGACATTTTAAAGAAACTTTTTTTTTTTTTTTTTTTGAGACAGAGTCTTGCTTTGTTGCCCGGGCTAGAGTGAGTGCAGTGGCATCAGCCTAGCTCACAGCAACCTCAAACTCCTGGGCTTAAGCGATTCGCCTGCCTCAGCCTCCCGAGTAGCTGGGACTACAGGCATGCGCCACCATGCCCGGCTAATTTTTTGTATATATATATATTTTTTAGTTGGCCAGATAATTTCTTTCTGTTTTTAGTGGAGACGGAGTCTCGCTCTTGCTCAGGCTGGTCTCGAACTCCTGACCTCATTTTATTTTGAAATGACATAGACTCATAAGAATTTGAAAAGATATGGTACACAGAGTCCCATGTATCCCTTACCCATTTTCCCCCAATGGTTATGTCTTACGTAATTCCTTCATGTTTAAATAGCTCATCTAATCCTTGCAACAACACTATGAGATTACTATTATCATCACTATTTTACATATAAAGAAATTGAGTCCCAGAGAAATGAAATATATTGCTCAGGGACATCAGAGCAATTCAGTGCAGAATCAGGACAAAAATTAAAATCTTACTGACTTCACAGTTTGCTCATGCTCACATTAATCCTTCTCCTCCCTGCACCTCCCCTCCCTGGCCCTCTCCAGGAAAGAGGAAAAGTTTGAAGAGGCCCAGTCCCCAAAAGAATGCAGTTCTTCACATGCCTCGGAAGAGTAAGTGCCAACTCCAGTTTGCTCAAAGTTGGAGGAGCTTCCCCTACATAGTTGGCTATTGAGTCATCAGAATTATTTCTGTGACCCAGACGGCAGCCCCAGACACCCAGACACTGGGTGAAGGGAGACTGCAGCTCCTCCTGCAGCCAGAACTAACTTTCTGCTCCCCTTAAGGCTCCTCATTGCCCCCCTGGCATGACTTTCTTCTGTCCACCTCCTGCTTTGATGTTGTCCTCAGCCACAGGGTGATTCTCCTCTGCCACAAGTAAGAACTGGCATCTTCTTTCTCTTAAAGGGACGAGTGTTGCTCATCTTGTCTCATAGATGCAAGAAGAAGCCATATGCCTGATGAGTAAAATGAGACCACCTCAGAGGCAGAAATGGGATTTTTTTCTCTTGAAAGTGACAGAAAACACAACCCAAACCAGCATGAGCACAAAGGGGATTTACTGGCTCATGGAGAGGGAAAGGAGTAGGACTGCACGTCATATAGGGATTGCGCTCTGCTGTGTGTCACCGAAACTTGATTCCAGCAGCTTTTATCTCACTTTTACTTTGCAACAATTTGGCCATCTGAGGATGGTGCCATCATCTGGTGGCAGTTCCTCCCGTCAGCCTTTCTTTGTGGATTCATCTCAACGTACCATCCAAGAAGGAAGAAGAGGGATAAAGGGCGAAGTCTCCCTCCTTTTGCAAGCTTCCCTAGAAGCTCCATGCACCGATTTCTGCTTACAAGTCGTTGGTGAGAACCGTGTCCCGTGGCCTCCCTGCACAGCACGGGAGCGTAGGAAGCTGAGTGTTTTGAGCTGGACATAGAGCTCCCAAAGCAGAACTGGGTCTGTCGATTAGGCAGAAGAGGAGAATGGATATTGAGTGGGCAAACAGCAGTGTCTGCCCCAGGCTAGTTTAGGAGCTCAGATCAGTGTTGCAGGACAAATATCTTTCTCTCTGTGTCTTTGTCTCTTTCTGTCTCGTGTCTCTTTGTCTCTCCTTTCCGTCTGTCTTGTCTCTGTCTCTCTCAGTCTCTATCTCTTTCTCTGTGGCCATGGGAATGGGATGGCTCACCCTAGTCACATGTTCTTTTTCTAGGTGGGGCTGAGAGTGCAGAAAGGGTATTGCTCAAGAGGAAGATCAAGGCATGGTTCCCAAAGAGGTGGAAATGGATTTTTGTGGTCCAACATCAAACCCAATGAATCATAAGCAAGCATTTACTGCAGAATCTTAGGCATCATTTTCAGAGACTTTTAAATCACTGAAAGTGTGCCAGAGCCTCCCTAAACATTTGAATACAATTCCATGTTTTAGATCAGCAGTTCCTAAGTGTAGTCTGGGGTGCCTTTGCTGGTCTATAGGTCTAAACACTTTTCATAATGCTGCTAAGATTTTATTTGCCTTTTTCGCTCTCATTCTCTCATATGTGTACAGTGGAGTTTACCAGAAGTTGCATGACCTGTGGCCATGTGGCATGTAATGATGCCATTGTTCTGATGACCAGTGACTGTGCACTTGTATGTTCTTGTGTTTTCATAAGGCCTCAGTTTTAATTTCTAATACAGTAAACATTGATAGATATAACCACTAAATAAAAGTTTATTGGAATTCATAATAATTTTTAAGAAAATAAAGAGGTCCTGAGAGCAAAAGTTTGAGAACTTCTCTTTTAGATATTAGGTTTACTTGGAAATCTGAAATAAGGAGCAATAGACACACTTCTAAATGTTACATATAAAATTTTAACATATTCGAAGCCATTATCAGTTTAGCTTTTGCAATCAGTTGGGCTCAGTTGTAAGTGACAGAAAACAAAGTTGCAATGTCTTGAACAATACAGAAATTTGGTTTGCTCTCACATAAACAAAATTGGGATGCAAGTAATCAAAAGCTAGGGTTGTAGCTCCATGATCACAAGATCCCTGGATTCATTCTATTTTGTTGTTCTGCCACATTGAACATGGGATTTAAACCTCAAGTTCCAAAAGGGCTGCTCAAGCTCCAACAATTTCAGCTGCATTCTGTCAGCAGGCTATGTCCCAGAAATCACATGTATGTTCTTTTGGCCAGAACTTGGTTAAATGATCACGCCTAACTGCAAAGGAGACTGGGACATGCAATTTTTAAATTCTGTTTGTTATGCACCCAGTTAAAACTCAGAGTTTCTATTACTGAGAAAGAAAAGTATATAAATTACGAGGGGTTGACTAGCCTGTCATCTTTGTGCTCTCAGGTTAACTCATTTCTGTGCAGAGCTTGGAATAAAGCTTCTCTTTTTTCTCTATTTAATTGCAAAATATCCTGTGTTTCAAGGTGAGCTATTAACAAACTGACCATTTGCAACCACACATCTGTAAGTTAGTATTTTCTCTGTATCATGTAATAAAATAATTATTGTGCAATAAATTGGCTGCTGGGGCTGATTCAAGCTACAATTGTCATCCAAATCTCAGTTTTAGTTTCAAGTTTTTGTGATCATCAATGCTTAGTCTTCTCATTGACTGGTTTTAAAACATGTATAAAATAATACACTTAAATACCATATAACATAACATAAAATACATTTTAAATATGTATAAACATATATACATTTACATACATCTTTAATAAATTTTAAAACAAAATATTTTAAAAGCATATAAACATAACATAATAAATTTAAATGGACAAAACACTACTATTTTTATAACAGGATTCTGGGTATAATTTCTTTTGAGATTGGGGCTATATCATTAGAGGATTTGATAGCTATGATCTGCAAGTCCCAGGCCAGCAGATGTGCTTGGTCTGGTCATCACTTTGTTGTTATGCATTTTAAATTTGAATGTATTTTTTTTTTTTTTTGAGAGATGGAGTCTTGCTATGTTGCCCAGGATGGTCTAAAACTCCTAGCCTCAAGTGATCATTCCACCTCAGCCTCCCAAAGTGCTGGGCTTACAGGCATGAGCCACCACACTATTTAAATATCTTTAGACAGAGTTTCTGTTCTTCAGTTTACCACCAGCTCCACCCCGCCGTCTTGTGTTAAACTGGGCTATTTCACCAAATCTTAACATCTACCTGATCCCTGGAGACACCGGAAAATTTCCATCAGATCATACAGAGAGGAAAAGAATTTGCCTGAAGCCCAAAAAGTATTTGTTAACTTGAGAAAAACCAAGGTGATTAAGTGCTCTCATAGAGAATAATAACTAAAGTATGAATCAAGCACAGGTTGCAAAAGGATCATGGTAGAAGTTGAAGATCAGACGTTGGAGAGAGTCTTGGAGGTGACCTGAGAATTCTGCCTTTGACCACATGGGAGATGGGAAACCGCTGAATGTTAAATTGTAAAGGGTTTGGAATTGTTAGGGAGGTTCTGGGGAGTGACTCTTTAAAACCAAGGATGAAATAATCTGTTCTGGAGATGAGACTAGGAGAACTAGGGCAGATTAAAGCAGGCAGATAAAGATGGCTTGAAATTGGTATTAATGGGAAGAAAGGCTGTGTGTGTCTGCCAAGGGGATTTGGGAAAATCTTCAAGAAAAACAATGGGTCAGATCCAACTCAGCATCTGGACTATGTCTTTTATGGTCATTAGTATTTCAAAGAACACTCATAATCAAGAATTTGATTGGTTTCTTGGGAGTCCCAGGCAAAGCTGCTTGAGCCATTCAATGCAGAGAGTGACTCATGGGCCATAAGCTAAATGACCAGAGCCACGGCTAGGTTTGCTGGGTTCTTTGGGGAAGTTGAAAGCAGGGGCCACAGATAATCAACAAGGTCACACTTCGGGGAGCCTGGGCAAGCCAGGAAGTTGCTTTCTGGGTCTGGTAAACCGGCTTGAGTGGACAAGTGGACAAGAGGTAATGAAATAACTGCTGCTTATTGAGGCTTTTTTTTTCTATGTGCCGGGCATTGTGCTAAACATTTTATGTGAATTTCTCTCCCTGAATTTTTTCACTGCTGTATAGGTATAGGTACCATTATCCCCATTTTACCCCGGAGAAAACTGAGATACAGAGGTTAGAACAATTTATATCTTTGGATTGATTCCTATTGATGGGATGAATATGAAATCAACCTAGGTGCCCATCAATTCATGAGTTGATAAAGAAAATGTGGTGTATATTAATACATACCATGGAGTACTACTCAGCCATGAAAATGAATGAAATAATGTCTTTTGCATCAACTTGGATGAAACTGGAGACCATTATCCTAAGTGAAATATTTCATGAATGAAAAAACAAATACCACTTATAAGTGGGAGCAAAATGAAGGCTATATATGGTCATAAAGTGGTGTATTGGACATTGAAAACTAAGAAGGGGGAGGGTGGGATGGTGATGAGGGATGAAAACTCACCTATCGGGTTTAATGAACACTGTCCTGGTGGCTGGCACACTGAAAGCCCTGACTTCAGCATTATATAGTGTATCCGTGTAACAAAAACAATTGTATCCCCTTAATATTTTGAAATTAAAAAAAAGACAGAAGAAAAGTATAATTGGATTTTTTAAATGTTATCACCCCTGAGAGGCAAGGAGGAAGTGTGGTATGTTTGGTCTAATAGCTACTTGCAGTGAGATGAGAAAGGTAGTGGGCTGGCACCTTTGTCCCTTGGCAGCCATTGGTCCCTCTCTGGTTTCCTTCTGCGGGACCACTCCTTCCACACTCAGCACCATGGAATGACTCTAGCCCTGCTTCAGGGATGAGAATGTCCTGTAGCCCAGTCACTCAGAGCATTGCGTTCTCTGGTCACATGCAGATGGTCTGGGGAGGGAGGGTCAGGACATTTGAGTACACAGAAGGCCTGGGAGAAAACAGCTCCATATTTCTTCCAAAATGTACCACTATACCAGTGTCTGTCTTTCAGAATGGTAACATTCTCTTGGAAATGGTAAATTACAGCTAGACCATAAGCTCTGGGAAGGCAGAGACTATGTCCAGCCGCATCCTAGCACCAAGCATAGTAAATAGTAGGTGTTTCATAAATGATTGTTGAATAACTGAATGAGTTAAAGACTTAGCAATCATTTCCTGAATCACAGCTTGAGATAATTAGGGATTCTAGAAATCTTTTAGTCTGATTTCTTCCATTTTACAGAAGGAACCAAGGCAAGATGACTTTCAGTGAGACCATAACTGGGTGAGAATTAAATTCCAGGTTTCCTGTCCCTGGGTCCTGGGTTCACTTTACAACAAGGTAGAATGCTTACCACCTTTTGTTGTGAAGATTATTTTACCATGAAATAACACTGAATCCACATAGTAAGTAAATCATTTCATTTTAAAGTTTTTTCCAAGCCTTTGGATCACATCAAGAAGAAAGTCTGAGTTTGGAGCTAATAAATTGCTAATACCTTTCTAGCACTTGCTAATCTTTCCTTTTTTAACAATGAGGGAGCAGATTTTCATCTCAGAGCTTTCATAAGTAACAGCATTAATGTAATTTAACGTTGTCAATCTTAATGTTTATGGAAGTTTTCCGCTTTATTATTTATTTATTTAAAGATGGGGGTCTCACTATATTGCCCAGGCTGGTCTCAAAATACTGGGCTCAAGTGATTCTCCCACCCAAGCCTCCCACATATCTGGGATTGCAGGCGCACATCACCATGATCAACTGTTTTATGGAAATTTTCAAGCATACCCCAAAGCAAAAAGAATAATATAATTAAGCCTCTGTGTACCATTGCCAAGCTTCAATTACTAAGCAACATTTTATCAAGGTTGCTTTAACATACCCACCCCTGGCACACTTTTTTTTGGAGTAATTCAAAACAAATCTCATACATATCGTGATACCCATAAATATTTCAGCATGTATAGCTAAGGGACAAGGAATTTCTTTTCAACGTAGGCACAGTTCCCTCATTTCACCTAACAAAATTAAAAACAATTCCTTAATATCACTCAATACCCAGTCTGAGTTCAAATTTTCTAGATTATCTCAAAAATGCTATTTATTAATATATGTGGTTGATTTGAATTAAGATACAAAGAAACTCATACCCTATACTTTGTTCTCATGTCTTATTTAATCTATTAGAGTTCCTCCCTCCACTAGCTGACAAATTACCTAAAATGTTACCACCAGTTGCACAATGTGACCCTTACCCTTATCTTCATGTTCCTGGAATTGGTGATACAAAGAACAATGGAGAACCAATCAATAGCTTGTTATTTGAATGTAAATTCTAATTATGTAAAACCTTTAATAGTTCCAAAGTTAAAACTATGTAACAAGGTAACATATTTGGAAAACTCCAGCTTTTCTCAACAAACTTTTCCCTCTCTCCCTAAGGTAACCATTTCTATTAATTTTTAATTTTACCTTTCAATTGTTTCTTTTTGGACATGTGAGCAAAAATACATATACTGTGTACATATTTTTATTTTTCTCTCCCTTGCACTCTAAACACTATTCTACACCTTGTTTTTAATTGTCTGTTCGCTTTTCACTAATATGCCCTGAATTATATAGAAATTCTTCATTCCTTTTTACATGTAGTCAGAATTCAATAGCACAATTTTATTATCACTGCCAATTGCTTTCTACTTATGACAAGTATATGAGCCAGGTTCCTGGCAGGAAACAGATGGCACTTTCAAAATGGGTAATCTGAGAATGTTATCAAGGGCCTCTATTTATAAAGATGTGGGCCCTGTGTGGGTAAACCACAGGACTAGTGCAGTCCCCCAGGGCTAGCCACGGCAAGGTGCCTGAGGGGCAGGGGTGAGGTTCCTGGAAGCCTCTGGGCCCTGGACAGGAGCTGGGACCTTGGGTTGAAGAACGCACAAGCCTACTGTGATCCCCTTGGGAATTAGCTGGGGGAATAAATACTCTAACCTCACTCTTTTTCTCACGCCTCTCACTACCCCGCTGTGCTCCCTCTGGCCAGTCCCACATGGAAACAGAGGCGGTGGGAGCCCAGGGGTGCAGGTCCTAACGTCAGCCCCTCTGCCCTTGCGTGGATCTGAGGGGCCAGCTAGACATATCTGGCAGGTGTTGCTCTTTTTTCACTTATGTAGTGATATGTTTTCCTTTAAGTTAAATGTATTTAGACTTTTAAAAATAAGTTGAGGCCGGGCGCGGTGGCTCACGCCTGTAATCCTAGCACTCTGGGAGGCCGAGGCGAGACGATAGCTTGAGCTCAGGAGTTCAAGACCAGCCTGAGCAAGAGCAAGACCCCATTTCTACTAAAAAATAGAAAGAAATTAATCAAACAACTAAAAACTGAAAAAATTAGCCGGGCATGGTGGCGCATGCCTGTAGTCCCAGCTACCCGGGAGGCTGAGGCAGGAGGATCGCTTGAGCCCAGGAGTCTGAGGTTGCCGTGAGCTAGGTTGACACCACGGCACTCACTCTAGCCCGGGCAACAGAGTGAGACTCTGTCTCAAAAAAAAAAAAAAATAAGTCGAAATAAAGCGAATAATTGTACAGGTGTTCTGAGGGTATGGCAACACAGGTGAAGGTAGAACTGGAGGCTGAAGTCTGGAAAGTCCTGCTCAGCACCACTGCCCTCCCTCCTGGCCCTTCCCTGCAGCCTTTCCCCTGGTCCTTTGCGAGCCTCTGAGAAACACTGGGGAAATGATATCTTTAACTGGAAAACACAGGAAAGGCCCAGGGAGGTCACTGGATGAAGGGGTTGAGAAATTGGAAATGGATCCATATTCTCCTGGGCAACCCATGGCACCGCCCCCTGCCCCAAACCCACGTCCTTGGCTGCCCTCCCCGTGAGCACAGGGCAGCTTTCTTATTCCGTGGCCAGCTGAGCAGCTGAGGGAAGCTGGATGCTGCCTGTCTTTGGAGCCAAAACTCAGGGCTGGAAAGTGGAGAAGAACCTTAAGGCGTGGAAGTTCCCCACCTGGATTTAGTCCGAGCTGTACCTGGCTCTCACAGCCAGCCCTGGCCGGAGGGGCTAAGAATGACCCTGGAGAAGCGTAGATTTCTCTCCAAGGATCAGGGAGACAGAAAGCTACATGCTCAGGAGATGGGAAAGATCAGAGACAGTTCTAAAAGGAGGCATCCCTTTTCTCCCCTTGCCTTCCATCTCTAGATAGAATCTCATTCACTGAAGTGAGTGGTTGAGTCTCTCCTCTGGGCTGGGCACTGTGCAGGTGCTAGGGACACACTGGGGAACAAACTAGAATCTCTGTCCTCATGAAACTCACAGGATAGTGAGGAAGACAGATGAGTGAACAGCTATGATGGAGCCTCAGGGGTGGGGTGGTACCTAACCCAGACTTTGAGAGTCAGTGAAGCTTTACCAAAAATGTGATTGTCTAAGCTGAGAACTGAAGGATGGTAGGAGCGAGCAGTTTAAGTTCACAGGAGAACTTTTCCCAGGCAGAGAGAACAGTATATGTAATCAGCTCCATAAGCAAGAAAACATTTTTTTACAGTTTTTTTTTTTTTTTTTTTTTTTTAGTTCTCTTATGTTTCAAGTTCCCAGGCCAGTGAGATTTGCTGACCAGAACTCCGTAACTTTCTGTTGCACTGATGCATTCCCTTTTGAGTTTCTTTCCCAGAAACGGAGGAGCCTCCTTGCAGCCACGAGATAACTACAAAGCCTTACACCACCCAGTTTGTCCAGAAGAAGACAAAGATAGGTGACACCCCACCACAGACTGTGCCCAAGGACCCACTGAGCAACCTATTCCCCACATTCTGCCTGTGCACAAGGCTGAAAGAATGACCAAGTTTAACTACTAATTATATTACTGAAATCCCCATGGTGGGAGAGACTTATCCACCATTTTTTGATCATGGGATGTTATGTATGTACTAGCATGATTCCTCACCGAGCTTGTGTGCCCTGCACTCCACCCCAAACATGTAATGATGCTCATTCCCCTCATGCATTATTCATTTTTCCTCCAGAAAACCACCAGACCCTGTTGGTTGGGGAGGCAGATTTGAGACAGTCCATACCTCTCACCTCCTGGTTGACGCATCTCCTGCAATAAATCCTTTCTTTTTTGACAATCCTGTTGTCTCAGTAATTGGCTTTCTGTGCTGGGAGCAACAGTGAACCCCCTTTGTGGGTTCGTTAACATATATACAAAGGCAGCCAAGACCCTGGTCTGACAGATCAATTACAAGTGGGTCCATTTATTAGACTGTGTTGGGGCTGGGGCGGGGCAAGGGGTGAGGTTCATTGACAGATGGAGCTGGAGGGACAGGCAGGGGCCAGGATATGCAGAGACTTGTGAGCCGCCTTCAGGAGTTTGAACGGTATCCTGGAGGGAATGAAGTGTTCAGGCAGGGCAGTGACGTCATCAGATTTGCAGTTAAGAGACAATTCCTACTACTCTAGAGGTAGCTCTCAAATGTATCCCACATTTCTGTTACCACTGCAGTTCCCTGGACTCTTGCAATGGCAAGTTCTCCCTGAATTTTCCAGCACGCTGTGCCTCTGGGTGAACCACTTTCCTTCTTTCTTTTTTTAAAAAATATTTTTAACAGCTTTACTAAGATATAATTCACCTACCATACATTATGGGCTGAACTGTGCCCCTCCAAAATTCATGTTGAAGTCCTAACCCCCAGGAGTACCTCGGAATGTGATCTATGAGGTCATTAGGGTGGGCCTTAATCCAGTATGACTGGTATCCTCTACCTCCTTGACATCTCCAAAAGACACCGGCTTTCAGGCCTGGGAATCCTAGTTCCAGAAGGAGGTAGCAGGCCCAGCCCCGTTCCTGTTTGCCCCTCTGCCTGCCCTGTCTCTGTTTGTCCCTGCTCTGGGTCTGCCTCTATGTTGCCTCTTCTCTGCTCCCCCCATGCTGTGACAACTTCTGACAGCACCACACAGTGCCAGCGTCCCAGCTTAGCAAGTGCACAGAGTTGGATGGAGCCATTCTGGTCCCTGGCCTCAAGGGCCTTCCAGTATTGCAGGGGAGACAAACAATTAAAACAACCAACTGTAGCTCAGCTCTAGCTTGCTCTGTTCCTTCCATCAGAGTCTTGTTTTCTCTGCTTTTGCTGTTCTTGATGTCACCTCTCTCTAGTGGGTTCTGCTTTCCTCACAGTCTCGCTTTGCCTTTCCCTCTATGTCTGTCTCTTTTAAAAGTACAAAATAACACATGACTATATGCACATAAGAAATTCAGGATAGAAGTATAAGGAAGTAAATTAAAGGTCCCCTGTCACCTCTGTCTCCCACTCCAATCTAGTCTCTCCCCGGAGGCCACAGTTATTTGTAGTCTTTCGTGTATGCATGGCTGCCCCTGCTTTCTGCTGCTAGTGCTTCTCTCCCTCTCTCTCTCTCTCTCTCTCTCTCTCTCTCTCTTTGTGCATGGGTTTAACTGGGTCTCAGGACCTCTACCTTTGCTTCTTTGTTTCTTTCTGTTTCTCTGTATCTCTTTCTCTGGCCTTCCTCAATGTCTCTATGTCTCCTTCCCTGTCTACTTCTGCCTCTGCCTCTCGCTCTCTTTTTTCACCTCTGTTTCACTCTATTTCTGCCTCTCTTATCGGAATACAGTTATTTTTTTATACACCAACTCGAACCAAAATACAGTTTTTAATAGTTGGAAACACAACTCTCATACAAATAAAAAATGAGCACATGTCAATGACTTACTTAACTTATTAAGGAAGGAATAAGCAGAAGGGTAAAGCTGGTTCAAAGAGAATCCAAAGAGAGATTATGTAGCTCAGGCACTGAAGAATGCTGGAAAAAGACTGCTAGGTCATATACAACAGTGGTTAATATCCTACAAGGTGATAACACTGTAATCTCTGGGCTTCTATTTTTGACTAGACAGAAATCTGCTAGTTAACATGTAACTTCAAAGTCAGAGCCCTAATCAATAGTAAATAGCAAGCCAAACAAGGAAGCAGCCCCTGTAGAAGATGATCCTTGGGATGGGCTTGTCAGATCATGCTCCAGTCTGAGGAGAAGGGGACATGCAAAAGACAAAAGACACCCTTTTGTCTTATTGCTAAGTTTCAGGTCACTCTTCTACACATGTGTTTCTCTGTGTCTGTCTCTTCCTTTCTCTGTCTCCTTACCTCTGTCTCTTCCTGTCTCTCTCTTGATCATGACAGACTCTCAGTATCTTTCTCTCCCTTCCACTCTCTGATTCTGTTTCTCCTTCTTCCTTTGACTGTCTCTTTCTCTGTCTTGATTTAACAAACTCATTTTCATTACTTTTCCTTGGAAGTCGACCATGAGCCAGAACCTGTACCAGGAGTTATGAGAAGAGGACGGAGCTGAATCTGACATGTCCTTGCCACTTTGCATTTCCTTGCAGAATTGGGAGGAAATCCAATGGAAATTCTGAGTGCTTGGAGGAGAGGAGCTGAGGGTGTGGGGACGTGGCAGGGGAAGGGAGGGCCATCAAGCTGCAGTGGGCTGGAGCGAGCCCGGCTTCAGCTGGCTGGGCGGAGGTGACTTCACACCACAAAAATGTCTGAATCAGGAGAATAACCTAAGTTGGGATGGGGCTGGGAGGCGGGCAGTTCAGTGGGGGTGGGGAGGACATGGACATCTCAGCGCTGCACCAGATGGGGCTGCTGGCTACCATTTGCCATGGCCCCTGGGCCTCCCTCATTGTTCTGGAATCCCAGGAAAGAATTCTTCTCCCACGTTGCAAGCAAAAGGGCAGAGTCTAGCGTCTAGAGAGAGAGCAGGATAGACTTACAGTTGCAATCCTGAAGAATGGTGAGGCTCTGCTAGAAAACTCAAGGATCTGAGTGGGGAATCCAGGGGAGGGAGAGAAGCAGGAGGCAGAAAGAAACATGAAGAAAACATGAAACTTAAAGTTCTGACACACTGAAAGGCCCTTAAGTTACGTGGCCTAGTGATTTCCAAGCATTGTGTTAGCTGCAGAGCCCTTGCTCACAATTCAGATAGCAAACCAACTGCTGCTTCTGAGGGCTCCTTGGGGGGATATTAGCCCCATCATTAGGTCCTCATCACGCCCTGTTTGGAGACTACAACCCAACCCAACACCCTCGTTTTACAAATGAGCAAATTAAGGCCCAGAGCGGGGAAGGATTTGCCCACGTCATTTACTGACCAGGTGAGGAAGCCAGGTTTCTCAACCCCTTGCCCAGTGCACTTTCTAACTGGATTGGAAGGACAGAAAGAGGAGAGGTCTAACCAAAAAGGAAGGAGAAAAGAGAGACGAAGGAGAAGAAGAACAGCCTAGGAGTAAGAGGGAAGCAAGAGGTTGGGTCACTTTAGAGTTTTCAAACCCAGGAGGTTAGATGTTGGCCTTTCTTTCAGAAGAATATGGGAGAGGGATGCTCAGTTCCCTAAAAGAAGGGTGAATCCAGCCCCTATCGGTAAAGGTACCAAAATGGTGGCCCCAGATAGGTGGAGGAGAAAACATTTTAAAAGAGGGAGAAAGGATCCAAAAGCCCCTGGGTGGGGCGATTGCTCTCCCAGCTGGCGTAGGCCCCACGTATACAACTCCTGGCATAGGGTCTTCGAGGGGCTGCTCTCATCTGTGTCACCTGCCTGCACCTGAAGATGCTGAGCCTGCCTCCTGGTATCCCTGGTTTCTCCTCTGTGGAGACACTTGGCTGGTAGAGGGAGCCCCTTCCTCCTGCTTCTGGGAGGAAGTGTACTTATCTGGCTGCGTGCCGGAAGTGGCACAACCGCGAGCTTCCGGGAAGTGGGCTCCATGTCTTCTGTGGCTCCTGCTTGGCTCTTGAACCCTCCCCCTTCCCAGTATCACCCAATTTGTGATACTCTATGTCTTTGGACAGATCACCCCCTCACTCCAGGGCTCATTTTTCTTCACCTGGAGACCAGTGGGCTGAAAATAAATCAGTGCATTTCAAACTTTTTTTAAAAAGTAGTGAAACTATTTTTAGAAATGAAGTCTCAGGCAAAAGCTCAGTATGTCAGGCAGAAGCAGTTCTGCTCTAGTTGAAGCAGGGACTGGGCTAGGGGCCTGGAGATCTGCCCCCTCGGCCCTCCTCTTGCCGGCTTAAGGCTCCTGCATGGAACTCCTGCAGCAGGGACTGCAGTTTGGAAACCACTGACATGGAGCATCTGGAAGAATCATTACTAGATGCTGCTGTCCAAGGAGAGGTACAGAGCTGGGAGTGGGGAGAGATGACACAAGGGGGCAGCTCTGGATCAGCCCCAGCATTGACAGCGAGGCCTGCCTTGTCCGGGGCAACAGAGGAGAAAAGAGTTGAGAGTTGGAGAAGGGGTTCGGGTCTGAGCTGCTTCATCCAGATCTCCCTTCCTCATCGGCCTCTCCCCCAGCCCGGAGACCCCGAGAAGATGGACGGAGCCTTCAGGCTGTCCCTCAGGTTGGCTGAGTCACACAGCACAGGCTGCCACGTCTCTGGGCTGGCGGGGCTGTCATTATTCCTGGCTTCACAGTGGCTAAAGCTGAAAAGAGGTTTGGTTTGCCGGCCACGTCAGGGAACGTGTAAAGCTGCCACGTTGTCAGGATTGGGTTATTGGGCTTTCCCCCTCCTTCAGAAAAGATTTCCAGGCATGTGGGGTTTCAGAAGAAAATTGATGCCTGCGTGTGAGTGTTCCCTGGACCTGGACCAGCCGCTATAATATTACAGACCCAGGGATGGGGGAGACAGAAACAATCCACTGCTGAGCTCCTCCAACTCTGCCCAGGGCAGCAGGGAGGCCGCCCAGGCCAGGAGGAGCCTGCAGCATCAGAGTCATGGATGCAGAGAGCCCCTGAGAAAGGCTTAAGGGCTATGAAACCAATAATACAAATCCTTACCGCTTAGAGAGTGCTTGTCCACATCAACAGCAGAAGGCATTTTCTCAGTGTGGTTTAATAGAAAGACCAATGAATTAATTGGCTTAGGTCAAGTCCCAGCTGTTATTTACTTGCCAAGTGACCCAGGACAGGTCACTTCACTTTCCTAAACCTCACTTTCTTCTTCAAATGAGGGTGTTGGTTCAAATAAACTTTTCCCAAAAAATTTGTCATGGAGCATAAGTTCTCTGGAATGCATTCAGAAATTCATGAAAAAGAGGGCTCTGTGACAGGTTAAACAGGGCTCAATAGGTTTCCTTTCTGCAGCAAATTTCAGGGCCTTTAATGTTTTAATGTGCCTCAGGAATATTCATGAGGAAGGTGGTGAATGCTGCACTTCCCTTTCTTTCTGGAATATGTTATAGGATTGATATTTTGTAGAACACACTTGGGAAATTTTGAATTAGATGATATACTCATAAAATAGCTAACATTTATAGTGTGCTTAGGATATGCAACAGTGAGCCAAATGCATTACACATATTACCCATGTAATCCTCACAAGAACCTCACAAGAAACTTGAGGGAAACTGAGGCTGGAGACCCAATTACATGCCTCAAGTTTTTTTAGAGTTAAATAACTTGCTCCAGCACCCAAGCGCAGAAGTTTGACTACAAACTGGGCCTCTTAACCACTCTCTTGTGTTTACTGACTCTCTAAAACCTGTGTTCACTGGAATCTTACACTGACTTTGTACCCAGGGGGATCAAATATTATAATCATGCCCATTTTAGAGATCAGAGAACCCAGGTTTGGAAAAGAAAGGTGAGCTTCTCAAGGCCAGACTGTAGTCTGGGCCTTAGGGCACAGGTCCTACTAAGGGAAGAACCCAAATCAGAACACAAATCAGTGCTTCTCCTTGGGAGGTGCTGTGGTTGGAATGTGTCCCCCAAAAGGTATGCGATGGAAACTTGACCCCCAGTGCAGCAGTGCGGAGAGGTAGGGCCGAGTGGGAGCTGTTTGTGCCATGGAGCTTTACCCTCACGAATGGATTAATGCTGATTATAAGAGGGATTGAGCCTGCAAGCTTAATCTCTTGCTCTCTCTTTGCTCTTCCACCATGGGATGAGGCAGCGTGAAGGCCTTTGCCAGATGTAGCACCTTAATCTTGGACTTCCCAGTCGTCAGAACCATGAATCAATAAATCAGCCAGTTCCAGGTTTTCTGCTATTAGCAGTACAAACGGGACTAGGACAGGTGGGTTTGTGTCAAAGTGAGAAGGTCACCCAATACATCGTTAACCATTTGTTACCTTGTAGAGAGTGAGGGTCTGCGAGAAGGAGGTGCCTTTGCAAACTCTTACGGGAACCCTGTATGGAGGCAGCTGGAGTATTACACCAAGTGTTAAGAATTTGGGGGTTTTCGTATCAGCTCCACCATGGGCCAGCTGTGTGACACTGGGCAAGTCCCTCTGTCTGCCTTTGCCTAAAATGTGCTTAGTGAATCCTGACTTCTCTACCTTATAGACTAAATGTGCCACTCAGTAAGATTAGGAGGATAAAGGTCCTTTGTGAGCTGTAAAGAGCTGAGGAGAAACCTTTGGCTGCTCAGTGGGAGTGTCGCGGGTGGGGAGGGTGCCGCAGTCAAATTTCATCCTCCTCTCTGTTTGGCCTCGCCCTGGTCAGCAGCGGCTACTCTGCCCTGGGGACCCAGGGCCAGATGACAATGGGATCTTTGTGCTCTTCAGCCAATGGGAGGGTCTGCCCGGGGAAGGATACAGTTACAAGGCAACAGGCTGAGTCAGTCTCCAATGTGCCTGGGCCTTTTTAACTTGGCAGCCTTGACTTTGAGCCAGATGCACAAAGGGTACATTTGAGAGTTTTGATACATAATCCTCAGCCCAAGGGGGGTCAGCCTGCACAGTCCCTGCCTCCAGAGATTTGGAGCAGGCCAGAGCTGGCCTCAGGCTGGGACACCAAGGCCCCAGGCCTAGCTGTCTATGCTGTAACACTGGGACCTAGAAACCTCAGTTTCCCCAACCATAAAAGGAGAGTGTAGGGTTGGAAAGGGCTGAAGGGCCCTATCAGCTCTAAGCTTTGAAAGAGAAGGAGAGATCCAATATGACCTTGAAGGACGGGTGGGCATGTGGCAGTGGGGGGAAGGGAGGCAGCCTTGGCCAGGCGGGCAGAAAGGGCAGAGGTGTGCTGGGGGGACTGTGGAGAGTGGGGTCTGGAGTGGAGCTGCTGGTGTGCATTCTGGTTTCACCGCCGTGGGACCTTGAGCAAGTTGTGCAGTTCTCTGAACTGTTGTCTCTTCATCTTTAAAATGGGATTGGTAATTGTATCTACCTATGGTACACAAAATAACGCCCCCTCCCCAAGATGTCCACGTCCTAATCCCCAGAACCTGTAAATAGGCTGCCTTACGTGGCAAAGGGGACTTTGCAGATGAAGTTAAGGAGTTTGAGATAGGAAGATTATCCTAGATTATCTGGCTGGGCCCACGGTAATCACAAGAGTCCTTGTAGGACGGAGGCCAGAGGGGCACAGTCGGAAGACGACGTGAAGGTGGCACAGAGGTTGGAGTGATGGAGGGAGGGGCTGTGAGCCAGGCAATGACGGTGGCCTCTAGAAACCGAAAAAGGCAAGAAAACAGATACTTCCCTCAAGCCTCTAGAAGGAACACAGCCCTACAATACTGTGATTTTAGGACTTCTGACCTCTAGAACTGTAAGATAATAGACATGTGCTGTTTTTAAGTCACCAAGTTGGTGGTAATTTTTATAGTGATAATAGGAAGCCAATATCCTACCGCAGTGTTGTCGTGAAGGTTAAATGAGGTAATGAGCATCAAGTGTGTTGCCAAGCGTCTGACTCTCTTCCCAGTTTAGTCATAATTACTCCAGTGGAACCTAATCCCACAGGGCCCTCACATTCCCACATGGAAAATTTGTTGAGATTTTTTTAGCTGAAAGGCCAATTTAGGAGTTATGCTTAGAGATCCTGATGTTCTACCCGGTGCATGGCCTTAGGGGATGTTTCTTGATACAAATTGTATTTATTTATTTATTTGAGACAGAGTCGCACTCTGTTGCCCTGGGTAGAGTGCAGTGGCAACAGTCTAGCTCACAGCAACCTCAAACTCCTGGGCTCAAGGGATCCTCCTGCCTTAGCCTCCCAGGTAGCTGGGACCACAGGTGGTACCATCATGCCCGGCTAATTTTTTTCTATTTTTAGTAGAGACGGGGTCTCACTCTTGCTCAGGCTGGTCTCGAACTCCTGACCTCAAGCAATCCTCCCGCGTCGGCCTCCCAAAGTGCTAGGATTACAGGCATGAGCCACCATGCCTGGCCGCTGCTTTTATTTATTTAACTTTCTGCTTGGTTGCTTTCCTCCTTGCCAGAAGCCAAATGGAGAGAACCTCCCTGATCTATTTCCAGAGCTCAGACCTCTTGTTCCCTGTCCAGGTATTCCTGCCCTTATGTGGGGACACTGGGGTTGTGTACTTGGCCCCAGTCCGGCTCTCAGAGATGGTTCATCAGATGGCCCAGGTGACAGAGGTTTTGGACTCACTGAGCGGAAGGACAAGCAGGTTCTTGGTGGGGCTGAGAGTCTGGCGCTGAGCCAGGGTCAGGAGACCCGGTTTTGAGCCCCAGCTCCACTGGGTGATCGAGGGCTCAGTTTCCCCATATCTACACTATACGTGTTGATCCCTACCCTGACTCCCTCACGGGACTACTATGTCACTCTCTGAGATAGTTGATGAGGAGGTACTTTGGAACGGCTAAAAGAGTGGAAAAGGGTAGGAAAAAAGAAGAAAAGGAAGGAGAAAGGAGGAGGAAGCACGGGAGGGGCCGGCCAGTCTCCTCCAATGGGTGATTCCAGCCGCGCTTTCAGTTACTTGAAAATCCAAGCTCTCCCCACCTCAGGGTCTTCGTGCTTATTCTCCCCGTGCCTTGAATATTCTCCCCCAGCCCTTCTCTCGGGCTCATCCTTCAACTTCTTACCTTGCCTCCTCCAGGAGGCCTGCCCTGACACCCCCACCTGCAGTTGTTCCCCACTGCTTTCTCTTCCGTCCTGTTCATTTCACCCGTAGAACTTAGCACAACCTGAAGCAAGTTCATTCCAGCCTCCACCTACCAGAACGTAAAGTGCACAAGGGCAGAGTCTCGTCCATCCTACTCACTGCTACGTGCCTGATTCAAGGCACAATGAAGATTGATTGCACGTGTGCATGAGGCAGATGGTGCTCTGGGGTGCAGGGAGCCTGGATGGCAGGCCATGTGGGCATGCCCCAAACCGTGGGCCAGTGGGGTCTCAGGCTGTGGCCTGGGTGCTGGGTCAGGAGGTTGGGATCAGGGTCAGGTGGGAAGTGCCCAGAAGAGCACAGCTGCAGGGTGGCTGGAGGGGGTGGTGGGCAGGCAACAGGGCCCCCCCATGTACTGACTCCTCATTTTGCAAGATGAAAGCTGATACGGTGTAATGTGGATCAGCAACGTACTTGACAAAGGAGAGGGCTGGCAATGGCTGAATGGTCTGGAGTCTACTGATGTCAGTGTGGAGGGGAACTGAGGCTGGTAGAGTGTAATGGTCAAGCACTTAGGCTCTGGTGTCTCTTAAATCTGGATTTGAATTCCTGATTTGTCACATATTTTGTCAAATTATTGATCTGAACTTCATTTTCCACATTTATAAAAGAATTAAACCAGAAAATATATGCAAAGACCTTAGCTCGGTGCCTGGCCCATAGTAGGTATCTAATAAATGCTGGCTTTTATTACTACTACTCTGCTGTCCAATCTATTTTCCAAATGAAAAAGTATAACTCAGACAGGGGCAGGGATGAGCCCAGAGTCACTCAGCGACTCAGCGGCAGAGCAGGGACTTGCACCCAAGTCTGTCACACCTGGCCGGGTTGTGCTTCTCTCCCTTCCCACCAAGCCCTTGCTGGTGGCCGGAGGACCAGCCTTAGTCCCAGTGGTCTTTCTCGGTCAGAGTCACCCTTGCTTCAGAAGCTCCTGCTCCCCTTAGAGCTCCTTATCCTTAGATATAAAACCTACTAAGTTTTCCTTCTTCGAAGGATCCTGGCTTAGGGTGTCCCCATAGGGGATGGCCCGCAGATGGAACCTCTGTCCGAAGCTTCAGCCTAGCTTGAACCAGATTTCCAATTCCTGAACTGAATGCCACATGGGAAGCCCAGCCAAGGACTAGGAATAGTTCCATTGGCTCAGCCTCATCAGAATCATCATCTTAGTTCATGAAGAAAAACACAAAACTTTGGTGAATTTTAGTCCCCACAATGCCCAGGATCTATAGCAACCAATCCTATAAAAATGCACGTCTGTCCAGATGGCAAAACAGGTATCTGGGGACTCTGCCAGCACCCTGTATTCAATGGCTAAATCTCCTGGCTTTTGGACTGGGCAGAGGCCTGGGGGCATTTGGAGCAGAGGTTCCTTCTTGGATTCCTGGCTGGTCCTTTTGAGAACCTGAGGGAAGCCATGAACTTTCTCTGCAGAAAAATGCACAGATGCCCAGACTTTTATATTCAATTTTAATAGGTTTGAGGGTCTCCTAAAGACCAGCATGGGGCACTGTTCCAGGCTGGAACCCCAGTAAAAGATGATCCCCTCTTTTTTCAGCTGAGTAAATGGAAGTCCATTCATTTATTGACAAAAACGTTGACTGAGAGCCAGTTTTGTGTGGGGCACTGTTGGACACACTTGGAGACCTGCGGTGAATAAGATACGTGAAACCCCTGTTCTCAGGGAGCTTCTGTCTAGCAGGGGCAATGAGTAGTTTCTGATAGCGACAAGTGCTGGGGAGGAAATAAAACAGTGTAAGGTGATGACCTGTGCCTGTGAGAGAGGCCAGGAGATGGTTCGAGTAGTCAGGGAGGGCCTCCCTGAGGAGGTGTCATTAGAACAGACACAGGAAAATCTGGTGGGAGAACGTCTCTGGCAGAGGTAAGAGGAAGTGCAAAGATCCTGGGGCAAGAGCAGCTTTGGGGTAGTTGAGGGATGGGAAGGAAGCCGGTGTGGCTGCAGAGAGTGGGCGTGGAGGACAGTGGTAGGTGGAGAGGACAGCAAGAGCGGCAGGGGCCACAGCAGGTGGAAGTGTGTCTGAGTGGTCTCTGCCTTCTCCCTTTCCAGGGTATTCAAACCCAACCCATGCTTCAAGATCCACCTCTTCCAGGAAGCCTCCACCTCTCTGAAGCCCTGGGATGAGCCTTAGAGTCTGGACCACTCGTGTAAGTGGGTGCATGCATATGGCACATCCTTCCAGCAAGATTCAAAGCTCCTTGAGGACAAGGACCTGGTTTTAATTCTTTTTTTTTTTTTTTGAGACAGAGTCTCACTCTGTTGCCTGGGCTAGAGTGCCATGGCATCAGCCTAGCTCACAGCAACCTCAAACTCCTGGGCTCAAGCAATCCTCCTGCCTCAGCCTCCCGAGTAGCTGGGACTACAGGCATGCACCACCATGCCCGGCTAATTTTTTCTATATATTTTTAGTTGTCCAGCTAATTTCTTTCTATTTTTAGTAGAGACGGGGTCTTGCTCTTGCTCAGGCTGGTCTCGAACTCCTGAGCTCAAAGGATCCACCCGCCTCGGCCTCCCAGAGTGCTAGGATTACAGGCGTGAGCCACCACGCCTGGCCCTGGTATTAATTCTTGTACCTCCCAGAGTGCTAAGCACACAATGAATCTTCAACCCAGACCTGTTGCACTGAGCAGTCCACGTACCACGAGAGGAACCAAGTTGAAATGTAGACTCAGTCTGCTTATACCACTTTTTGCCAGGTGATGTTAGCCAAGTTACTTAACCTCTGTGAGCCTCTGTTTCCTTTTATTAAAATGGACATAGTAACCATACCTCCGGCAAGGGGTTGCTGTGAAGATTAAGTGCTCAGTAAACCCCAGCCACCGTTACTACTGTGGTTACTATCAGCATCATCAATCACCTTATCTGTTCCGTACTGATGACACAGGTCACCCAGCTAGAAGTCTAATCCCTTATGTGTCTATCAGCGGTACAACTAGAGTCAGAGTCGGGTTTTTTTAAGCCCACGCCCCAAATCATCAAGGAATATGCTACCAGCAGCAGCTTGTCTTGTCTGTGCAGAGGCGAGTCCGGGCCTTGCCTTTGTCACAAATACAACCCTCTTGAATTGCTTTGCCTTTCTCGGCTTTGCCTAACATTAGGGAGGACTCTTGTACAGGTCACTGGTCAAAAAGTCAGGACACTTGGGCCAGGCTGCCCCTGGGGACCCCTGGGTAATCCCTTGCACTCTCCAGGCCTCCGGTGCCCTCTGAACAAGAAGGAGGCTGTTCTAGGTGATTCTTGCCGGTGCTTCCAGCCCTGGCGCTCTGGGAGTCTGTTTAGGCAGCAGCCCCAGAACATACGAGACAGGCAGGGTTGGGGTGTCTGGTCAGCACACGGCAAAAACAGGAGGAAAGAAATGAAAGACAGAGACAGCTTTGGCTGGGGAGAAGGGGGAGGTCGGGGGAAGGAGGAGACAGAGGAGGAGGAGGGACTGAGGGGTGGAGGGGGAGATAGACCCAGCCCAGAGCTCTGAGTGGTTTCCTGTTGCCCAGCTCTAAACCCCTCCACATTCCTGCAGACCTTCAGACTCTCCGGACAGCCCAGCCGCTCTGCCTGCTGCCTGCCTGCCACTGAGGTATGCGCCACCCCTGCCCAGCCTTTGCCTTCTGTAGTTGCATCTGCCCCGACACCCCAGTTCAAGCCTCCAGCTCGTGTGCAAGGGAGGGAGAGCTGCACTGGGGTGTGCATCTCCTCTGCCCCATCACGGCTGCCCTTAAGGGCACGGTCCCTGAGTCCCTGCCTGTTGCTTTTCAGGAGGTAGACTACTGTGTAACTTGGTCCCCCTTTTAGGTTTGCAGAAAATAATCTCATCGTGTCTTTGGGGGAGTGTTTTCTCTTTCTCTGTCTGTCTCTTTGGTTTCAGAGGCTGCCTGCCTGTCCTCTTTGCTCCCTTTGCAAATGTGGCAGCCTCCTCCTTCCCTGGGAATCTGATCCTGTCACAGCTGCAATAGGGACCCAGCCAGCAGCCGAGTCTGTCCTGCCTCCTATTCCAAGAGAAGAAACCTCCTAGACCTGGTTCTTGGTCAGGGGCTCTGTTTTGCAAAAGGGACTTCGCACGGATGATAAATTAGTCTCTGAAAGGCAAAGGGGGAGGCTTCACCATTAATCTGCACCTCTGGGAAGGCTCCTGCTTCCCTCGAATTCTCCCCACTCCCAGAACCTCCCCAACACACACACACACACACACACACACACACACACACACACACACACTGGCGCCATTTGGCCTGAAATGGCACCATCACCCTGAGTCTTGAGTTAGGCTTTGTTCCTGTCCTGGGCTCCCTGGGATGGAAAACACAGAAATTCCGCAGGAGTAGCCCTCGGTTTATCTAGGTCTGAAGAACCAGACATCAGATATCACCCAACCAAGATGCCGGGTGCAATGGGGGCAGGTGTGGTGGGGAACAGAGGTAAGACAGAGAGGGTTCCAGGCCCCCCTTCCGTACCTCACTGTTTTGATGGTGTCCAGCCTGTCAGGGTGTTAGGTCCTCTTCAGACAGCCCCCTGCCTTCACCCTCCCTGGCTTCATCGACTGGCTGAAAACATTAGAGAATGTTTTCACCAGTTCTTGTCTAGGGTTAAATTTCCATGTGCCCCAGTGCTGGTGGCATAGTGAGAAGCAAGTCATACTTAGCACGGCGGGCTTCACGCACACATTCTACGTGTACCTTAAGAGTCTCGGCCAGATTTAGCTTCCCCATCTGTAACGGAAGAGGGCTGGACTTGGGGGTCTTCAGGGTGCCTGGCATCCTCTGAAGATTTCAAAGGAAGGTCTCTTAACCAGAAACCGTGGACTGGTCTTTGAATGGGCTTCAAGTCATCTGCAAGCCCCTTAAAATTGCATGCACTGTGTTGGGGGCGGCAGGGGGAGAGAGAACTGGTGTTCACAGCTTTCAGCTTTAAGATATTATCAAATGGGTGCCGAGGGGGATGTGGGAGACGGAAGCGGGCGCTGGAAACAAACGCACTTTTGCGGGAGGATGGAACTTTTGAAATGGGAGTGGCTGGGGAAAGAGAGGGTTAACCCGCAGCCATCGACTGCCACATCGACAAAGCCTGGAGCTAAGAGGGGGAGGGAGGGCTGGAAGGGGGTTTGCCTGGAGAAGGAATCAACTTTTGAAACTTTCTCCAAGTCCCACCCACCAGAAGCCTCTTCTCTGTCGTGACTCACCCTCGGAGGAATGCGAGTTGCCATGGTAACCTTTTTTTCAGGGTCTCCGCCTGCTGGCTGGGAAGGGACGCTGGGAACCCTCACAGAACTTCAGGCTCGGTCTGAATGTCCCCCACCCCACCCCCAAATACAAGGGCAGCAGCAAACTGCAGGCCCGGCCCTTATGGTCCCCCAGGATCCCGGGGAATCGGGGGGCTGTGATGAACTCCCTGCACAGGGTGTTTGAAGACCTGGGTTTTAGTTCTAGCTGTGCCCTGAAGGTGCCATTTGACCCTGAACTAATCACTCCTTTCCAGGCCCTAGTCCCCTCCTTGGTTAAAGAGCAATAATGACCTCGGGGGGATCGTGTGTGGAGAAAATGGGATCATGCACAGGAAAGTGCTTTGCAGAGTGTCGTGTTGCCTCCTAACAGGAAAGGTTTTAGAACTGGTGGATTTATGGCACCTAGAGATTTGGTGAAATTTTCCCAGCTTTTTTCCTGGCAGCTTCATCATCTTAGGGTTTGTATAGAACCTCCCTTTACTAAAAGTGCTGACAAGCATATCTTAAAAAATTGTTTAAATTGATTTTGATTTGGGGACCTTCTTGTGTATTTCCCAAGGATGTGGTGCCTCCACGTAGGAAGAGCACTGGCCACGGGCGCAAGCAGAAGTGGGTTCTAACTCTCAGTGTGGCACTGGGAAAGGCCCTTCTCTCTGGGCCTCAGTTTTCCAATCTGTTAGATGGAAGATCTAAGTTAGACGGTCTCTGGCCAGGCGTTCTTCTAGCTCTGAATCCCATTAACCTAAATCCATGATGGGGCTTTTATTCAAAGGAATGGCTGGCCTACATTTTTAACACTCACTCACCCCAGCTGAAAAGAAAATGAGAAGAGGGGCTAGGGGAGAGCTTGGGTGGCCTAATGGCCATGCTAAAATCTTTACCTATTTGTAGAGACTTGTCAACCAATAGCGTGGCTGGGGTTTGCTATTCACAAGAGCAGTTCTCCTTGCTGAAAATAAGCTATTAATAAGAAAGGATAGTGGAGGAAAGAGCTGAGGATGCGAGGTGAACAGTAGAATTTTTGGCTTTTGAGGTTATTTAGGTAGGTAAATAAGTATGCAGAGATAAACAGAGATAGATACAAACTCACAGGGATGCAAAGTATAAATGTCGATTTCATCAACAGGCACCCACTGGCACAGCTAAAAATGAGTGCCTTCATTCCACCAGCAGACACCTAAAGTCATCCACTCATATGCCTCTCCCTGGATGACACTTTGATTTATAGACACAGTCATGTTCTAGGAATACATCTTGATGAATATGAACACTCTGACCGTCACCCATCACAGACTGAAACAGACAGATGCTGAGTCGGGCTGTATGTAACGTACACAGACGTGCCATCAGGCGTGCAAACACACACTGCCATTTGTAGCCATACATGGATGTACACAAACATAACCCGGATCATGACAAGGAGACAGACACGTAACCCACATATACCACCCAAGCACCTCTATGTCTTAGAGAGAGGGAAACTGAGGCTCAGGAGGAGAAAATAACTCACTTGGGGTCACACGGAAAGCTGGTATCTGAACCAAACTTCCAGATGTTTGGAACCATTTAGGTGTTCACCTTGCCTGTCCCCCTCCACCCCATTTGGTCACTTCGGAATCACACTCAGGCACCTTCTATAGGCAACAAGCCCTGTGGGTAACAGCGATGAGCAGCACTTTCTCTCTCCCTTTTGCTGGTCTGCACTGGCCTACTCCAGCCCACATGACTTTGTCATTAGGCCCAAAAGCCCAGCATGATGGAGCTAATGGGCCGCTGCTCATTTGCTTCCTGCTGGCTCCCTCCCCAGCCTCGGTCTTAAAAGGCGAGAAGAGCAGGCTGGCCCCGAGCTTTCAACCAACCCTGGGGATGAGTGAAGCTCCCTTTTTTCTACAACACAGAACCTGGATGCTTCTCTTTCTCCCTCCCAACCCCAATCCTGAACCCAAGCACAGCTGGGCTGTGCAGGGCCGGATCCAGCAAGTAGTGACTTGAAAGAATTATTTAGAAAAACAGTCTCCTCCTCAGCCAGGAGGTATCTTAGACAGGAAACCAACTTTGCTCTCACCCACCACACTATAGAGCTTGACGTCTGCAGGAAAATATGGACAGAGACACCAACTCTCTCCAGAGCTGGGTTCTTTCAGAAACTTGGCATGACCCCTCTCATTTGGGGATCCCTCTGGGTCTTCTTATGTTAGTCATAGCATTTGGATCTCAGACTGAAAAATAAGATGGAAAAAAAACAAAACGAGGTAAACATCTGGATGTTTCTAAACATCTGGAAGTTTGGCTCAGACACCAGCTTGCTGTATGACCTTGAGTGAGTTATTTTCCCTCTTTAAACTTCAATTTCTCCGTCTTTAAAATAAGTGGCATGACAAAGAGGTTTCACATGGCCTGACGACACTAATCCATTGGTGGTGGCTGCCAGAGAACTGTGTTCAGGGTTCTGGTGCCACTCCAGACTTTGTGGGGAAAGGTCATATCATTGATTAGTAATGTCTGCCACGTGCACAGAAGGGGCAGGTGGGGGCATGTATGCCACGTATTTCCTATCTTTGGGATCTCTTAGGCCTTTCCAGCTGTGACAGCCTGGACTCTTTGATGTTATTTCTCATCCCCTCCATTTGTGGTCACCTTGGATGCAGCAGTGGTCCCCGACAAGGAGCCAAAGAGGAAGCCTGAATCTCCACCCTGAGCCTCTGCCAGCCACAGTGAAACGTGGCATCTTAGATGCCATTATGGATTGTCAGTCAGGCTCATTCCAGCCCCCAGACTCTGGAGCCACCTCTCAGTTGCCCCAGAAACTCTCCAATCCTAGGTTTTTATATCCACAACACCTTAAAATTTTTCTTAGCTTCTTCCTTTCCAGCATTAGAATATTGGAAGTGGAAGCAGGGAGTCAACGGGCAAGTTGAGAGAGGTAATAGTCCAGAAAAGCTTTTGCCTGAGTTTGATACAGAAAGTCAGAGCCAAAAGGAACTTTAGGGACCACCTTGCCCGAGGGTTTCAAAGCGTTGCTAGGAGAACCTAGAGATGCTCCAAGGTGTCTCAGGGGATGTCCATGTGCATAGGAGTCCCAGCTCCCATCTCTAATCCATTTTTACCTGCTTTTGTTTTTTAATTTCAAGTTTATTTATTGACTAGGTAATAACTATTCACACATTTCAACACCTGATAAAGGGTTTCAGCTGTTTGAAGTAGTGGACTTCTGCAGAATACTTCTTTGAAAGGAAAGATTCTCTGGCTTAGGTAATTTTGATGACTGATCTAAAACAACCTCCTCGTTGTACAGACAACCTGGAGGTCGTTCAGGGCTGGAGAGCAGAGACTTCCCTGAGTTTGCACAGTGGGCTGGGAGCCACCGACTTGCTCTCAGGTCTCCTGACTTCCACATCATGTCACAAGGATGCCTCTGAGAGGCTGTGTGTGCTCCCCGGGGTGTGAGCAGGGTTTGCTGGTGCAGCCACGTGCGGCTGCCCCTCTGGGCCGGCTCGCCCCCACCTCAGTGGAGCCCACCCTCCCTCCTTCTGAGTCCTGGCTCCCTGGAGGGCCTGGCTCAGGCTTTCCTTATTGCCTCTACATTTGTTTTCCTCTCCTTGGGCTTGTTTACCAGCAAGGTGCGTTTCCGAGCCAGGCAGTAGCAGTGAGCAGCTTGGCTTGTGTCCGCAGCCCAGTGAAGAGGCCAGCCCAGGGCCCGGGCTTGGTCACTGTGTCCTCTGGAGGCTGAGTGCTGGTGTCCCCCAGACCAACAGAGGCGATATCTCCTTTGTTCCAGCCCCATGCCTCTTTCTCCCTGGGCAGAGAGACGAAGTGCTGGGATGCTTGCACTGGATTCTCGAGGGCGATGGAGATTCTGGGATCTTCGAATTTTAAGATGCTCTTCCAAACGACACCATTGTTTACCTCTTTACTTGTATTCTCTCGTGTAAATCACCCATGAGCCTTTCCAGCTAGGTATGTTATTTTTGCTTTACAGATTGGGGAGCAAATAGAGGTTCAGAGAGGTAAAGTCTATTTCTAAATGTCACACAATTGCTGAGCAGCAGAGCCAGGGTTTGTACATTCGGGCTCCAGAGCCCACGAGCTTACCTTCATGCTATACTACCTCCATAAAAGATTATAACCACTCTATCATCATAGCCACTAGCCACATGTGGCTATTTAGATGTAAATTAATTAAAAGTTCAGTTCTTCCTTTGCACTGTCAACATTTCAAGTGTTCAGTAGCCACATGTGGCCAGTAGTTATCACATTGGACAATGCAGATATAGAGTATTTTCATCATCTTGGAAAGTTCTATGGGATTGCATTGCTTCATAAACGTGTCCCACTCAAATCAGATTCAACGATTGCCGCTCAGTTTCTGTGCTTTACATTCTGAGAGTCTACGATTATGAGAACCACAGTCTAAAATTCTATGGTTCTGACATTTCTCCCAGTTCTGACATTTAGCAACTTTTCAACATCCAGGGAGAACCCAAAGGAGGCCGTTTATGTCTCAAGGGACACAAACCGGGGGGCTGGCTGTACTTTTCCATCCCCAGAGTCTTTCCAAAGAGAGAGAAGTGACCTCAGCTTCGGGTCCTGCTGGCAGCCAAGGACGGGTTTTCAGCCGTCTCCAGAGCAAATAAAGGCAAAAGGAAGGGACTCGATGTACGGAACAGGAGGCAGTGGGTGGGGGTGAGGGGTGTCTGCATTTGATGGCCACCAAGCCAAGGGAAATACACCTCCCGTTCCTCCCCTGGCCCTGGGCTTTTTCCCTCCCAGCACCTCAGGCCAGTTCACAGCCCAGCTGGGCCCCCTCCAGGTGACCACCTGGGAGGGGGTGGCCGCCAAGGGAAATAGCGTGCTGAGGGCGGGACGTGCCAGTGGTGGGTGAGGATGCCCAGGTCCTCACCCCAGCCCTGCTCACTCACTGGGGCTCTCAGTTCTTGGCTATGGGTGGATTTCTTCCTCTCTCTGGGCCTCAGTCTTTCCATCTGTGCTATGGGCATTGAGCCCTCACTGGGATGCTGGATTATGAAAACTCTCTGAAAAGGATACATATATGCATCATCATAGGCAAAAGAAATACAAAGGAGGGAGTTTTCATCTAATACTGGTCATTTATATGAAGAACCTTTTTATTTCCATGGGCATGCTACATCTTGGTTCGGTTGGCAAAGGATCACAGCTGCTAAGTTCTGAATTCTGGGGTTTGACCTTGTGTTCTGACCTTGCTGGAGTGACTGCTGCACCCCATTAGCTTTTCAGGGTGGACCCTGGGCGCCTTGGCCAATGGTGTTTTAGAGAACTTCAGAGAGGGGGGGTCTCACGGGTGTGCAGAGAGTAGACTGTGTGTCTAGAATAGCCCAGCTGCTTCCTTTCCCTCCCATCCCACCACCTAGAGGAAACGGGTTCTTGGACTGGTGATGTAGCACAGGACACTGGGCAGGACCCAACATTTGGAAAATAACTCCTCCTCCAAGATTTTGTGTGCTGTTCTTAACAGTCTCTGTCTGCATTACCCACCCACCCCCCTGCGCTGAGCATAACCCCTGTTTGGCTCACCCCAACTCCACGAGAAGGGAGCCTTGCCAATTTGGAATGGGCCTCAACACTGCATGACTTGGGGCAAGTGTTTCCCCCCTCTCAACCTCAGACTCATCAGGAAAGTGGGACCAAGAGCCCTTCCATGGCTGTCTGCCCACCCAGTGCTGTCAGGGGCTCCGGGGATAGTGTGTGCATGAGAGCACTGTAGCAACTATCACGCACGACAGGACTTGAGTTATTTTTCGCTTCTGGCTGCAAGAGCAGGGATGGGGTGGCAGAGCCTGTGTGTGCACAGCTGGGAAAGGAGTGAGGGAGATGGTGAGGCAGGACAGACGGAAGAGCCTCCAACAAAACTTTTCCCTGTTCACAGAGGGGACGTGGTTCCTCTGCTCAGGTGCAGGACACAGTACTTGGAAATGTCCACCTTCCTGGCTCTAATCTGAAGCTTGTTACATGTGCAGTCCTAGCTGGGCTGTTTCTCCCATGACATGACCCCTCTGTCACTGTAGCCCAGATGGGGTGACTGTTTTTTGTTCCAGCTGCCAGTCTCACTTTGACTCTTCCACTTTAAACAACCTCAGACAAGTCCTTCATTGATGTTTTCTCTCATGTTCCATTTGTCCAAAGCCACACGCAGGAGTTGTTTTTCTTGTGTCTTCCAAATGGAGAAGCAAGAAGGGAGATTTTCCTCACAAGCCTCAGGGAACAAAAGAACAGCTGTGTGAGGAACATTCCACAGACTTCCTGGAAAGGGAAGACTGGACTCCTCTGGGAGTTGTTGTCATTGTGAAGCGACGCCAAGCTTCCAGGGCAATTCCTTTAAATTCCTGTTACTTTTATTTCATGCACATTTCATGCAATAGCGGGTGAGGTGTTGTGTCTCTTTTAGCTCAAGAAACGACCATTATGAAGTCTGTTCTTCCTTTGCTTGCTCCTGCTCCTGAAATACTATTAATATAATCCAAGTGAAGATGGGTAACCCCAGAGGAGGTGACATGTGCCAAGACCAGCATGTGCCTGGGATATTTTAAGAGCATTTTAAAGACCCAGCCTACAAGCTCCAAGTTCACCTGGTCTACTACTTTCAGTTGACAGATGGGGGAACCAAGGTCTAGAGAGAACAAAGACTTAACCAATACATCAAGGCAGTATTGAGGTAGAACAAGAATCCCTGGCATTTAATTTCACACTGTTTTTCTCCACAATGCCAGGGTACCTCCCACCACTGTCTTGGAAGGAACTAGGGATGATGAGCCAGATGGGGAAGTTTTGGAAGACGAAAGAGGAAAGACATGGCCACTGTTGCCCTTGACTGCAAGGCTGTTTGGGGGTAGAAAGAGCATGTTTGTTCTATGTGGCTGCAGAAGGAGGAACAGGGTAGGTAGACCAGGAGGACTGAGGAAAGGAGGCACATTTAGATCAGTAAAAGGAAGAACTTTCTAAAGAAATTTGGAAATGCAAATCAATTTAGTTAGCACAAGAAATAAAATGTCCCCACTGCAGATCCCCTGTTAGGAATGGCATTTTGGTGTTGGATGATCAGGGGAGATTCTGCTCCAAGATCCCTTACCGTCATGAGCACATTAGAGTCTAGAGTTCAGCATCTAGAGAGCAAGTTCTTAGCAGTGACCAGGACAGGGGAATTTTCTAGATCTCAGCTAACATCCCCTTTGCACCATGTGGAAGCATTTGGATAGCTTCTCTAGAGGATCTAGAGGGAGGAGTGCTGTCGCTTCTGGGTAGAATGGAGAAAAATGTGGCCACACTCCAAGGTCACACTCCAAGACTATTGTTCTTTGTTTTAAAATGTGGGTCTCATTGTCCAAAATTGGCAAGAGGTTGCTGCCTGTTACCTTCTCCCACTGCAGAGGAAGTAAAGAGGAGGAGGAGGAAGGCTTTGGGTGCAGGAAAAGAATTCACCTTAGAGCATCAAGGATTGAAGAGCCCTTGAAGATGATCCGGCTTGGCATTGCCCAAACTGGACTAATTAGCCCACTACTTTAGTTGAATCACTTTTCAAAAACTTAAATAAATATATTGAGAAAGGAAGCTTTATATCATTCCCATTAATGGAAAACCCAGTATATCTTTGTCATAAATAGAAGGAAACTGCAAAAACAAACACACTTGAGAAAAATAACTTTATCCAATTCCCGCTGGATATAATTTCCTGTGGGAGCTCCGAGCCAGAGGGCTGCTCTCCCCTGGTTAAAATGGAAATGGATGAGTGTGAGAGAGGTGTTAAAGACATCTTAGCACCAAACCCAGACCTTCTCTTCATATAATCAGGATGGAAAGAATATTGGGTGGAACCGATTTCCTCTCATGTCTTTCACTATCATTTAACCAACATCTAAAGTTATCTCGCATATCCCGGAAGCTCGGAAGGATCTCTGCGTCAGGAAGCCCCCCTCGCTGACATGTCCCTCTCTCCTCTCCTAGGGTTCCCGCACCATGAGGACCTGGATCTTCTTTCTCCTTTGCCTGGCCGGCAGGGCCTCGGCAGCCCCTGTAAGTACCTAACGATCCTATCTCCTTGCTCTTCCTTCCTAACACCAGCCCCGGGGGTTCTGAACCTGCCAGTCCTGCTGCTCAGAGGGGACAGGGACCTCCCCATCTCAAGTCAGTTGTCTTATTTTTTAAAAAGATTTTTTTCTTAAGCTAATACGCTCAGAAGAAAAACTGGGATGAAGACCACTGGGTGGAGGTTGCGGAGAAGAGAAAGTTCCGTGTAATATAAAGATGAACTTTTTGGCAGTCAGAGCTTCCCAGCAATGGACGAGGATTGCTTTAGGAGGCGGTGACCTCTTCGTCACATGAGGAATTCAAGCTGGGCGTCGGGGTGGGGGTGCTGGTGGGGAGGGGGTTAGAAGACAGTCAAGCCACAGAGAGAGGGATGGTTACTTTCTGAAACAGGGAGGGTTGTTTGGTTGCAAACAACAGACTTCAATCTGACTAAATAGAGTGGAAAAAGACACAGGGATAGGTTATAAAATCAAAGGCCTTAGGGAGGATTGGAAACGGGCAGCTCCAGGATGTAGGAGGAGAGAATTAAGGGACAGTGTCAGATATTGCCATCTGAGTGAATCAACCGCAGTTGCATGTCTTGAGAGAATGTGCCAAAAAGATTAAAAAAAAATTCAGTGAGAGCCATTCCAGCTGAGCTTGGCTCCTGGGCCTGCTTCTTGGCTAGGGGGCAGTGGGGCACCTTGATTGACAGTCCCTCCAAGAAGAGCATGCAGAGCGCCGGGAGTCGCCATCCACAGCTCATCTGGAAGCCACCAGCAGGAGAGGAGGAAGAAATGTGGCACAGGCAAAAAGAGCAGTTGCTTTCAGCCAGCGACTCCTTCATCCTCCCTTCCCTGGAAGGGGCGAGTGATGGCAGGCCCTGGCAGTCTCAGTCAGGCTGGGAGATTTGGGAAAAAGATTTGGCAAGGTTGGCATTCATTTTAGAAGTCACCCCAGCCAGCCCGGAGTCTCAGAGTTATATGTTATCTCACCGCTTCCTACTCCAAGTTGAAATGGCAAGAAAGAATTGCCTAACAATAATAACAATAATAATAAAGTTACACTGTGGAGAAGATAATAACAACTGTTAAAATTCATGGCATCATCCCCTCTGGACATCAGTTTTCCCATCTGCAAAATGGGGGGGTTGGTCTGGATCTGTGATTTTCAGAGTTTTCAGGAATTCAAAGCAGCAGAAATGCTTTCACAAGCTAAATCTTACATAGAACCTCGGATATAAAATATATAAAAGGGGAGCTGCTCCAGTGTTCTGCGGGGGTCGCATGTCTGGCTTCTCCTTTGCTCTGTCCCCCACCCATGGCAGTTCCTGAGGCGCAGCCTGGGGATCTCTGATAAGCTTCTCTCCAAGCTCCCCCAGCCTGTGCTCCAGGCCAGAGGCACTTTGGAGGTGAAGCTGGCCTTGGCCTTGACCTCTCCGAACCCCACTTTCTTTTCCAGCAGCAGCAGGAAGCCCTGCCTGATGAGACAGAGGTGGTGGAGGAAACCGTGGCCGAGGTGGCTGAGGTAGGTGGGGGGTGACTCCGGCCCCCCAGTCCCTCTCCACCCGCATGTGTTCCCTGGGGACTCCAGACGGGTGCCATGGGGCTGGATGCTGGCGTGGGGCATTTGTCACCATGTACACCCACAGCACAGATGCAAATCCTGAATATCCCCAAATCCTGCTTCCCAAACCTTTGATGGAACCCTATGATTGGGGACCAGAATTTTTTTGTTTTGTTTTGTTTTCTTTAAACTGTGGGACAGTTCTTCTTCCACAATCACCCACAGTCTCCCCATGAATAAAACAGATGACAGGGGAGCTGCTCAGGTGGTGCTGGCTGGAGTGGAGGGCTTGGCCCTTCTTCTTGCCCTAACACCCTGGTGGCCTCTGAGGCATCTCAAGGGGGGTCTCTAAGATTGAACCTAGATTCCCAAGCCCGGCATCTGTGCTGTCTGTGGCCTGGGCCCAGCCCACCTTTCCAGCGGGTCTCTCACTGTCCCCTGTGGGCACCTGAAGCTTCAGGCAGTGCCCCTCGAATCTTCACGCTTTTCCTCCGGGTCTGGGATAGGGGTGGGGACCCCTCCACTCATTCTTCTGCCTCCATCCCAGGTGCCTGTGGGAGCCAACCCTGTCCAGGTGGAAGTAGGAGAATTTGATGAAGGTGCCGAGGAGACGGAAGAGGAGGTGGTGGCTGAAAGTAGGTCCCTTCCCCGTAACTGGGCACATCCGGGCTGTCCTGGGCTGCCGGGGCCTGGGGGCAGCCCACGTGAGGTTGCTTCCCAAGGGGATGCAGGGCGGGGCGCTCGGTGGGCTGTGGAGGAAAAACGGCTTTGACTTAAAGGTTGGGAAACTTTCTGGCACTTAGTCCCCTGGGGTCTGGGCAAGATCAGTTTATAGCCAGGCCATCCACGCTGTCAGTGGCAGGAAGCGGGGTTCCTGCAAATGGCCTTGTGTCCCATGGCTCTTTGCCCTGATTCTAAAGTTGGATCTCACATTTCTACTGAGGTCACTGGTCACATCTTGTCACTGAGATCCCCCATGGCCTCTGGCTCAGCCAAGCCCCACAGAGGAGCAGATCTGAGAGCAGAGATCGGGGCTCGAGCACTCATTAGCTCATCTGAATTTCACATGGCCCAGGGACGTGAGGCCTGAGGAAACGAAGCCTGGGTGACTGTATAATGCTACCTATGGTTGTGCCAGAGGGGGAGAAACGGCCTAGGGCCCCTGGCTGGAGCCTGCCTTGCTGAGACATTTGTATCCGAGGGGTTAAGGGCATGGATTTGGGAAGCAAAACGGCCGAGGTTTGAACCTGGGCTTCTCCACAACAGCTTGCTTCCGTCCTCTAAGCCTTAGCTTCCTCATCTGTAACATGGGGTGATGAAGACGGTAGACTCGTCCCAAGGATGTCCGGGGTTTTATGAGACAAAGCATGACGGCGCTTGGCAGAGGACGCATCCAACACAGGATGACTGAGATACCCAAAATAAAACAACACAAGGAAAAGGCCCCATTAAGCTGTCGTCCTGAGGGGATAACTAACGGGTCTTTAGCTATAGCTGGGCACGGAGTTTTTGTTGGAGCAAAGGGGCCTCTACTGAGTCATGTTCCTTCCCTCCTCCACGCCCACCTCATCCGGTGTTTACCAGACACTGACAGGCTCTATTGTCCGGCGTGGTCTGGGGCTCTTGTCCCCTTTCCTTTACAGTCGCTTAGCCCCTTGGCTCCATGACAACAGCCATTCTAGAAAGTCTATTCTAGAATCCAGAAATGCCTCATTGTGATTATTTAACTGAGTTTAGAACACAATGGGTGCTTCAATCCTCAGGAAAGCCATATGGCATCCAGTGTTTCTGGGTCCCAGACTGAGTCTTCTGCTCCCCAAAAAGTGCCTGACCTTGACCTGGGACTGAGCCTCTAATCCCAAGACTAACTGAGCCAACTGCTCCCCTAAATGAGGATTACTGAGCTCTGTGCAAAAGCAGGGAGGACCCAGGGCTGCCTAAGCCCAGAGTGGGGCCCACAGCCAAGGACTGTCAGCCCAAAGATCTGTGTGGACAGGCCTGGGCGGTGCTAACCCCATGCCCTTGCACCCTGCCAGACCCCTGCCAGAACCACCACTGCAAACACGGCAAGGTGTGCGAGCTGGATGAGAACAACACCCCCATGTGCGTGTGCCAGGACCCCACCAGCTGCCCGGCCCCCATCGGCGAGTTCGAGAAGGTGAGGGCTGAGGGACAGGGGCAGGGGGCTGGTGAACAGAGCATCTGCCCAGAAAGCTGCTGGATTGGGCTTGGGCTTCCGCGGGGCTCCGGTCTCAGAAGTCCCCTTGCTAGAGGTAGTCACAGCAGGACAGTGGAGATGAGTCAGAGGTGAGGCTTTAACTGACACTGGATCTCTCCAGAACCAACCAGAATTTACTCAGCACCATCAGGTTCCAGGCCTGATGCCAAGACAATACAGCTGAGATGGGAGTAGGGCCTTTCTCTACATGGGAGCAGCTGGGCAAAGCATCAGGTGCAAAGGTGTGGGTTCTGGGGGCAGACTGAAGGTTGGCTGCACACCTTATCTCCATCACCTGTTAGCTGTGAGATCGTGGTGAAGTTGCTGAACCTCTCCAAGTCTCAGTTTCCTCACATCTAAAGAGGGGATAAAAATAGTCCTGAACTCATAGGACTGTTGTGAGGATTTGTCAGATGATGCTTGGTACATAGTAAGTACCAATAAGTGCTACTTACTTTTTTTTATTATCTCTCAAACATGTCCATTCTGTCTCCAATAGGACCCATCCATCCACCCAAGTAAATATTTTTTGAATATCCACTCACGCCAACCATTGTGCTAGTGGCCGTCTAGCTCAGGGCAGCAAATCTGGGATCAGCATTATTCCCACAACCTCCTATCTGGCTCCTCCGTCTTCAGTCTCTCCCCCAGACAACATAGCCTCAGGGCTTCAAATCTTATTAAATTAAATTAAATTTATTTATTTATTTATTTGTTTTGAGACAGTCTTGCTCTGTCACCCTGGCTAGAGTGCCGTGGCGTCAGCCTAGCTCACAGCAACCTCAAACTCCTGGGCTCAAGCAATCCTCCTGCCTCAGCTTTTCAAGTAGCTGGGACTACAGACATGCACCACCATGCCCAGCTAATTTTTTTTCTATTTTTAGTAGAGATGGGCATTTCTTTCTTGCTCAGGCTGGTCTCGAACTCCTGAGCTCAAGGGATCTTCCTGCCTCGGCCTTCCAGAGTGCTAGGATTACAGGCATGAGCCACCATGCCTGCCCAAAATCTTATTTTTAAGTATTTATTTTATTTAAGAAACAATTGTCTCTCTTTGTTGTCTAGGCTGGAGTACAGTGGCAGGATCATAGCTCACTGCAGCCTCAAACTCCTGGCCTTAAGTGATCCTCCCACCTCAGTCTCCCGAGTAGCTGGGACTACAGGTGCAAGTAGCCACCATGCACAGATAATTTTTAAAATTTTTTACAGATATGGCGGGGGGAGGTCTCACTATGTTGCTCAGGGTGGTCTCGAACTCTTGACCTCAAGCCATCCTCCCACCTCGGCCTCCCAAAGCACTGGGATTATAGGTGTAAGCCACTGCACCTGGCCTGGGCTCCAAATTTTAACATCATTGTTAACTCTTCCCTCCTCCTTGCTTCCACCTCCACCCCCAATCACCAGTGCCCACCAATCCTCCCTCTGCAGATATGCAAGCAGTGCTAAGTACGTACATGCAGGATGTTCCTCCCGGCACAGCTACCTACTGCCACTGTCCTCGTCCAGCCCTCAGCACCTCTGCTTTGCCACCTCTATTTCAGAGATTTACTGGGAGCACTCAGATGGCTCAGCACACAGCTGTGCTCACAGCTACGGTTTATTAGCGTGACATATTCAGGATATTCAGTGGACCACAGGTGAACAGGCACAGGCGGAGTCTGGGGGGTCCACGTGGAGGCTTGCTTTTTCTCTCCCTTCCATGGGGTCACACAGAGCACACTCTTACCCCAGCTACGAAGGTGCAGCCACACGTGAGTGATGTTTCTGCCCAGAGAAGCTCCTTAGAGACTCAGCTCCCACAGTTCTTACCGGGGGCTGGTCACATAGGCACCCTCTGCCCAGCACGTACCAAAATTCCAGACTCCCAGAAGGAGAGCAGATGTTCAGCGTAGGCAGATTGTTTGTACGAGCAGTCTAGGCACAGCGAGCCACCCTTATCGGTTAGGGAAAGATTTACAACCATGCAAGGAACAGTTTTGCAGCCAAGTTCCCAGACACCAGCCAAGGGCCAATCTGACAAGCAGGCCCTTCTAAGGATAGTGATCCCAGCCTGTTATATTAACTCTTCTTTGCACACTCTTGTCTTTTCCCCGTCCCCATCTTCAACTCATTCTTCAAATATCTTCCGGGTTTGTTTTCCCATATCTCAGCCCTTACTCCGTTGTGCCTCTGCTCTGAGACCATCGGTGGCTCTCAGCATGGGCTGGACATTGGCCTGGGAGCCCAGGGAGTGGGTTTTTGTCCCAGCCCTACCACGAACTCACTGCATGACCTTGGCTGGTCACAGTCCTTGCTTGGCCCTCAGTGGCCCCATCTCTGAAACGGGCAAAGGTGGTGGCACCAGTGAAGGGCTTCGGGAATGAAGGAGGGGTGTTCTTTGCTCTGCCAACAGGTGTGCAGCAATGACAACAAGACCTTCGACTCTTCCTGCCACTTCTTTGCCACAAAGTGCACCCTGGAGGGCACCAAGAAGGGCCACAAGCTCCACCTTGACTACATTGGGCCTTGCAAATGTGAGTCTCTCCTTGGGTCCTTCCAGACTCCCATCTCGGGAGAGCTCTGAGCTGGCACTGATGCTGCTCTGCCAACCCCGTGTTGCATGACCTTGGACATGTCTCTTCCCCCTTCTGAGCCTTAGGTTTCCTGTTTATAAATCAAGGTGGTGGTCTATGAGTAGGTACCACTCAACTCCCAGTTCAGGACATCTCCCAGGGAAGGACTAAGCAATTATGGAAGTTCAAGGGAGGATTTCTAGAGCTTCTTACTAGCATCCAAGACAACCACACTTTATTTCTCTATGATGAAGAAGTGCTGTAAGGCTAACCCAATCTTTCCTGTTTCAAAACTGTAAAGCAAAAATTATGTCTGACCTAGGCCTACAATGCATTTTTAAAATGTTTGAATTTGAATGCTTTGAAATAGGGGCATGTGTGTCCATTTCTTTTGGGCCCTGTTACTCAGCACTGGCATATCCTTGGCCTTTTACTCAATTACATTCCCATCTGCCCTCTGAAGACAGATGATAACCACACTTTTCTAGAAACCTGGGAATCAGGTATTTAGCGAAGGATGCCAGGGTGTTATCTGGCCTTTGTTAGTGGCCCCAGCTACACACACAGCTGGCCCAAGTGCCTCTTTTAGCATCGTCCCTGTCATTGAAAACACCCAAGGCCATGCCTGCTCCCCTCCAAGGCAACATGCACATTGTGTGTCTTGTATATTCTGGCATCAGATGGCACTGAGGAGAGCCACTCACCTGCCCCAGGTGTACAGGGTGCAGAAAGGTGTATGAGGGGGTGGGAAACAGGTCCTCCTTGTAGTTCACTCCTTCTCCCAATTATGGGGCCCTGGGTATGAAATGAGAAGGTACAGACTAGAGAAGGAGGCGTGGGGGAGGAAATGTTGGTAGGAAATTCTTGGGCACTGAGGCCAAGGAGTGTTCCAGGGAGCATCTACCAAATGGCTTTGTTTTCCCCTGAGGCATATTACCCACTCACTCCAACTCCGAGTGTTTCCATCACAGCTGTTCTCTTCCATGCCCTGGCTGATAAGGAAGCTTCTCCCCCACCCTCCCCACCAGAGGGGACTTTCCATGGTCCAAAGATGGAGGAAGAACAGACCCCTGAGCCCCCGGGCAGCCACCCTGCCCTGGATGCTGGGAGGCCCTGACAATGTGTCCTTGAGCCAGTCCCTTCTCTCCACGTTGACCTCTAATGAGTCCAATAAAAGGGGTGGACTTGGATGAAATCTTCAGATCCAACATTCTGGTATGCTAAGTTTCAAAGACCAGGCTGGAATCATTATCCCTAAGAAAGCTCTGGTGGTTAAGTATTCCTGATTCCTCTCCCCACCCACCCCTGCCAAGCTGGGCCAATGGATAGATGCGGTTCTTCAGCCTCCCAGTTTCAAACAGCAGCCAGTGGTTGACATCACCAGAGTGGGCCCAGCGTCTGCTAGGATCACACCTGGGCCCCAGCACCCAGAAAGGTGCAGGAGCCACTGGGCAGATCAGATCAAGGTGTCAAGGCTGAGGAAGCAGCAGACACGCCTTTGCACTTTCCGTTTTCAGACCGTTCTTCCCCACATACAGTATCCTTGGCTCATTGTCCTGTGAAGAAACTATGGCCCGGAGAGGTCAAGCCACGGTGCCACGGTCACTGATGGAAGTGGTGTGGGTGGAGGCCTGGGGTGGGCAGAGGGCCCAGGGAGTGTGTTGGCCCTCGGCAGGGAGAGGCAGGGTCTGTGCTGACCACCCTTGTGTTTGGGACCCTAGACATCCCCCCCTGCCTGGACTCTGAGCTGACTGAATTCCCCCTGCGCATGCGGGACTGGCTCAAGAATGTCCTGGTCACCCTGTATGAGAGGGATGAGGACAACAACCTTCTGACCGAGAAGCAGAAGCTGCGAGTAAGTGGTCTCTTTCCAGCCTGTCCCAGAGCGTCTGCCCAGCCCTACCGGCCCCACAGTGGCTGATCCAGTCCCATTCCTAGAACTAGGTCCCCAGCTGTAAGCTGGCATCCTACCTGGGGAGTGCGTTTACCCCTGGGCACGAGGGCACATACTTCTCCCAGCTGCCTCTGGAGGCTTGTAGTGCACATTAACATCTTAAAGGTCCTGAGAAGTCCTGTAGTAGAGAGACCTGCTCACTTTCTTGAGCCCAGTGTTAAACAAAAGCGACAGACACAAGCAGCCCTATTTCTTTTTCTTTCTGAGTCTGTGGATCTTAAGCTTTCATGGGCATATCAGGCACCCCAACGTGCTGGTAAAATGCAGATTCCTCAGCCCCACCTCAGGCCTGCTCAAACAGTGTTTCTGCGAGGCAAAGCCCAGACAGCTGCATTTGAACACGCTCCCCAGGTGATCTGGGTGTGGACAGCTCTATGAGAACCCTTTGAGGTAATCCCAGGCCTCCGCTCCATGAATGAGATGCTGGTATCTGCCATGCCACCTCCTCCCCTCATTGTGAGCTTTGGCCCTGGCCAGTCTCTGCCTGCTCTGGCCTCCTGTCAGAGGTGGGAGGGGCCCCAACTGGCCCAGACAGTCTCCCCTGGACCCTTTGTCACACTGTGCCCACTCCCGCAGGTGAAGAAGATCCACGAGAATGAGAAGCGCCTGGAGGCGGGAGACCACCCCGTGGAGCTGCTGGCCCGGGACTTCGAGAAGAACTACAACATGTACATCTTCCCGGTGCACTGGCAGTTCGGCCAGCTGGACCAGCACCCCATCGACGGGTAAGCCCCCAGACCCTGGCGCGGACAGAGCCAGGCATCAAGGCTGGCAGGTGTGCTAGCCATGGCCAGAAAGCCTCTGAGCAACCTCTGCTGCTCACAGCCCTGGGCCACAGTTGGCCTGGGGGTTGGGGCAGAAGGAACAGGCATTGGAGAAAGGATGCAGACCTGGGAGGAAGAAAGCAATGACACTCTCTCATGCCAGAGGCGGAAATCACTGGGAACTGAATGTACCTCCTTGCTCCTGCGCGTCCCAAGAGGCTTGGGTTCCCAAGAGCGAGGGCGACTCAGTGAGGAAGGAGTCCCAGGCTCCAAGGGGTGGCAGAGGCCAAGGTGGGGGCGGCCACAGGCTCACTGTCCTTCAGCAGAATGTGCAGGAGCAGAGCAGCCATCCGGCAGCATCTAAACCTCATCCCCAGGCCTAGTTCCAACAGGGCCCGACTGACCTGGGACAGTTCTGAAAAATTCAGGGTCAACCCATCCATGTTACAAGTCCCTCGTTTGCAGCCCTTGCCCCTGTCCAGCTGAGTGACGAGTGCTGTGCAACTGCCCTGCACCAGGCAGGCGGTTGGTCAGTTATCAAATGCCTATCGAGTGTTCATTATGTGCCCGGCCCTATTCTAGGCAGAGGATTGAACTGCAATCAGGGCTGACACGGTCCTTTGTACCCATGGAGCTCACACTCTGTGTTCTTACCCCTGTCACCACCTTCTGACCTTCTCTTGCAGTGGTGGTGAGGGGGGGTAAGTAGCCCTGCTCAGCCTCAGCTGGAGCAGGCCACACCTGCATTTCCTGGAGCCTCCTTAACTTTTTCCTTCGATTGTGAGAAGTGGAGCATCACACAGGGGAAAGAATGGGCCGTCCTACTCACAGGCTCAGGGAGCTCCTCTCTGGCATGCTCACCCCTCGCTCTGCATCCAGCCCATGTGCCTGGAGCCTGCCCACCCTGCCGGCCACCCTGGGTGGCTGGGGTCTCTGAGCTCTGGGAAGCTCCTGGCTGCTTCTCTCCCAGGCTCTTGCTGTGGCTGGGATCCAACTGAGCCACTCACGGTGGCCAGGAGGGGAAAAGTCAGGGGGAACATCTGGAGCTCAGGCTGAGCGACTGGATCCCACTGCACTGAAGGAGCATGGGGGCGGGGGAAGTTTCCAGATGGGGCCACAAGGGCTGAGCACCTGGGAAAGCGCTCCAGCCTGGCTGAGGGGACCCACTGCCCGCTCCTCTCCTCCCAGAGCTGTAGGGGGCCCTGCCTGCATCCCTGCCCCTCCCTGGGCCCCAGTTTTCTCCCCAGTACAATAAATGGTGGGGGGAGAGTGTTCCTACCCATTCGAACATGGTGCAATTCCTTCCATGAGTTGGATGGGGCTGGGAGGTCCAGAGGTTAGAAAGAAAATTGGAGTCACGTTGTTCCCTGGAGACCCTTGCTTGGGGGGAAGAAGTGTTTTGGGGACAACTTAGTTGGGGCCTCTGGGGAACAAAGAAAAATAAATCATATACCTGCTCTAGAGTCAAGGCCAGCAGGGAAATAGGGATGGACAACGGGAGAGAAATCAGAAGGGCCTCCCTCTGACATTGCCTGATACACAATTAGAGATTGACAGGGAACGTTAGAGACCCTCACTGCCAACCCCTTCCCCAGAAGTCTGCGCCATCACCAGATTGGTGGGTCTCTTTTTAGACCCTTTTCTAGGCATTTACCATTGTATAAACGTGTCCATAGAAAACCTAGTGTTGTTTCATACCGGATTTTGATCTACTGAAGCAGAGTGCTGAATATTTTGACTTTAAGTTTCTGTGCCCCCAATTCTCAGCCAATTAGGAAACAATTAAATGCACCAAGAGACCTTTGTTATTGAGTCCCTAGGACCTAGGAACTGGAAGGGCCCTTGGAAATTACGGCCGACTCCTGCTCCTCTTTGATGGAGAGAGAAACTGAGGCCCAGAGTGGGGCAGTGCTGTGCTCTGAGTCCCCCAGCCGGTCAGTGGCAGAGCTGGGGGTAGGCCCAGGATCCTGGCTCCCTGTCCTGTTATAAACGTCCTTCCCTCAGTGCTGTGGGGCAGGCTAACTCCCCCGCCGCCTCCCCAGCTGGGGTCTGGGGCTGTCCCACGCCTCAGGTCCTCCCCTGCCTCCTCCCCTGCAGGTACCTGTCCCACACGGAGCTGGCCCCACTGCGTGCTCCCCTCATCCCCATGGAGCACTGCACCACCAGGTTTTTCCAGACCTGTGACCTGGACAATGACAAGTACATTGCCCTGGACGAGTGGGCCGGCTGCTTCGGCATCAAGGAGAGTGAGTATCCGAACCAAGGAGCAAGGGCTGCTCCGGGGTGGTGGGTTGTCCACCCCTGTGTGTCTGTCCGCTCTGCCTGTCTCTGCTCTCTGTGACTTTGACTCCCGTCTGCTCTTCCTGTCTGGTTTGGCCTCACTCTCGGGCATCTTCCTGATCCTTCCCTGTCCATCTCACCATCTCTCTCTCTTTTCCTTCCTAAAGCGTTAGCACTCACTCTGTGCCAAATGCTATTTTGGGAACTGGCAGGCACGTGGACAGGAAACAGGAAGTGTAACCTGGCAGCGTGCATGAGAGACAGGGACAGGCCAGAGACAGGGAGGCCAAGGTTCCTCAGTCACCGACTTCCTGGGTGACCTCGGGCCAGTCACCTGGCCCCCTGCCCCAGGGACGTGGGTGGGAAGTGCATCTTCATCCACACAGGGCCTCCTCATGTTTAACTCTGCTCTCTTTTCTTGACTTGCAGAGGATATCGACAAGGATCTTGTGATCTAAATCCACGCCTCCTTCCGCAGTACCGGACCCTCTCTCTTTGACCTTCCCCTTCCTGTTTCCCCCAAAGTTTAAAATGTTTGGATGGTTTGTTGTTCTGCCTGGGGACAAGGTGCTAACATAGATTTAAACGAATACATTAACGGTGCTAAAAATGGAAATTCTAACCCAAGTCACGACATTCTTAGCTGTAACTTGACTATCAAGGTCTTTTGCTCACTCATTAACGGTTCCATTTTTCTGTTGTCATTTGCAGCCTTGCCCACTGTCTTGCTGGCATGGGGTGGAGACGGATCTGCTCCGGTCTGCCCTAAGCACACGTTGCATCTTCAGATTTTCTCTCTATTACTCTGTTTGAGACTAATACTCACCAAGCCAGACTTTGTGTTAATTCTATGTCAGGGTATTAGCTGCCTGTGGGTCTTCCCCAGGTGGCCCGGAGGTGGGCAAAGGGAAGTAACAGACACATGATGTTGGCAGGGATATTTCTAGGGCCAGAGGATCAGTGGTGGGAGGAATCCCTGCAGAACCCGCCAGCCAGAACCTGGTTTGCCTGGGGCTGCAACTGAGAGAAAGATTCCGGGGCTGTTATGGAAATTTATCAATTCTCACATAAGCCCAGTTCCTCACCATTTCCTCCTTCGCTTTCAGCGCAGTTTCCTTTCACATTGGGCTGTTTGTTTCCTCTGAGCCCCTGGGCATAGCCCACGGGGCTTCTCCTCTCCTCCCCTTTGGAGATTCAGGCTTCTTCTCAGGGGCTGGGGGACTGGGAGGCTGTTTCAGCCAGGAAGGCCAAAAGCAAGAGTGAGATAAAGAAAGTTGTATCATAGAAAAAATAGAGTTGGTGCATTGGTTGTTTTTTCGCCCCACGTTTGGATGCTTTTCATAAGGTTTCTAGCATGTTCCTCCTTTTCTCTTCCCCCCGGCCCCGCTTTTTCCTTTTATTAACCAAGAGAAACTTCAAAGTCAATGGGATGGTCGGATCTCACAGGCTGAGAACTCGTTCACCTCCAAGCATTTCATGAAAAAGCTGCTTCTTATTAATCATACAAACTCTCGCCATGGTGTGAAAGTTTGACAAATCTTTCAAAATAAAAAGTAATGACTTAGAAACTGCCTTCCTGGGTGATTTTGCATGTGTCTTCGTCTTAATCGCCTTATTTTCCTGACACACAGACACAAGGCATACGTGTCTACACATGACTGCACAAATGCAAACCTTCGCAAACACACTATTACGCTTTTGTACGCACGCCTGTCCACACACAGAGACATCTGTATGCAGGGAACGCATGGTTCCTATAAGCACTAATTGAGTTGTTTCAATTTAATGACTTGTGGTCTGACCCTTTTTCATTATTCCACTCCATTATCAGCACCAGGCTAAGCAACCGTCTACTGTCACAATACATTTATTCATTTATCCACCAAATATTTATGATGTATCTACTCAATACTAGGTCCCATGCTAAGCCCTGGAGACACAGCTATGGGAAAGCAGACAAAGCATTTGTTCTTCTGGTGCTGATAGTGCAGTGAGGGATACTTTAGACAGTCACACAACAAACTATGAATTATAAGATGTCACAGGTGCAATAAGAGGAGGGTACGAGAGACCATGAGTGTAACAGGAGGACACAGCATTATTCTAGCATTACACTGTTCCAGATAGTAGCCACTACCCCAAGTGTAACTATTTAGATTTAAATTTAAATAATTAAAATTTAAAATGCAGTTCCTCAATCATACTAGCAACATTTCAAGTGCTTGATAGCCACATAGGACTGGTGGTTACCCTATTGAATAGAAACAGATCTAGAACATTTTCATCACCGCAGAAAGTTCTGTTGGACATTGCTGTTCTAGATCATAAGTCCACAGAGCACTTTTCAAAGCTCATGCATGCTCATCACGCTAGTGTGATATTTTGGGCTGGTGTTCCAAGACTCCCCTTAGAGATGGAGAAACAGGCCCAAGAAGTGTGTTCAATGGCAACGGGCCACATAGCTGGGTCTTCAGGTGTGGAGCCTAGAGGTTTTCTTATTTCAAATTACGATTAATAAAATAATACAAGCTTATAAAAAAATCAAACTGCATTCTGGTGTTCTCTTCTATACAATGGGAAGGAGAACAGTAAGAGAGATTGGCTGGTTTGGTATTGGGTATTTGAAGAATGCAAACCCAGCACTCGTTTCATAATCTCTAGGAATATGCAGAGAGATAAAGTAAATTTCAGTATTGGCTCATTCATTCATTTAGCACCATTTATCAGGTGCCTGCAATGTGTTAGGCACTATCCTATGGCCTCACAGGTAAGGTCCTTGTTCCCCGGGAGCTTCCTTTCATTCTAGCCCGGCAGAGAATACGTCAGTTAACAATACTGTTTCAGACAGAAACATGTGCTATAAAGGAAATAAAGCAGGGAGCTATCATGACTTGGACCGGGTGCTCCTTCAGGTAGGGTGCGAGCTGTGACATTTGCCCTGTGGACTGAGTGACGTAGTTCTGTGCCTTGGTCAGCCCGGGGCTGATCACGTATGCCATGTACAATACAACTATCGCAACAGCTCTGCCACCAACTTAGTGAGGTTCAGGCAGGTTGGGTGACTTGGTCATGTGGTGAGGCAGTGAAAAGGGACAGGGAAACTGGAACCCAGAGCTTTCTCCCCCATATCTGGGTACCTCCGTATAGGGAGCTCCTCAGAGGTTTCAAGGAAAAGCCAGCATCAGGGAGACATGAAGCATGAAGCAGCCCAGGACCCTGGGAGGACAGGGTATGGCTGCGTGCCCTGCTGGCTTCTGCAAAACTGACCAGTTCACACAGGCCCTCAGAATCCAGAATTCTTAAAGGCAGTGCTTCCATTTCCTCTTTCTATCCGTCCTTCCCCCTTTAAATCACTTAAAGAACAAACAAACAAAACCCCTTCACATTTAAAAGAAATCACACCATTACCCTAGATGAAAAATTAGTATCATGTGCCATAAAGAGATAAATCTTAAATACAATAAAAATACAAATGCAATGAAAAAAAACATGCAGTTATGAATGTGTCTCATGCTTGAAGAATGCTCTGTTTCTTGTTAAAGGAAGAATCTTCGAGACTTTTCTCCTTGACAATCAGACAGTCCAAAGGGGAACTGAATTACAAGTGATTCAGTGTTAATTAATGCCAAATGTGTAACTCTCCTAAGATCATCTCCTGGGCTGAAGTGGTGGCCCATCCCTGCCTTTGGGAAATTCCTCTTCACGTGAAGGTGTGGGTCCTTTGGAGATCATCTAGGCCCTTTCACTGACCATTTACTGGTCAATATATTACCATGAACCGAGGAGGAGTTGGCCAGGCCCTGGAGGGAATGGAAGATGCCCAGGTCAGAGGGGCAGAGAATGAAGCAGCCCTCCATCCCGAATCCTGCTGCAGAACTGGATGGAGCCTCGTTTAGTCCCGTGACCCAGCTCTCTGAGCTTGTTTCCTCATCTGCAAAACTCTTGTGATAATGGTTCCCGATGCAGGGGTTGCTGTGTCTGGCAGAGTGAGCCAATTAATCATGGTAATAATCATCATTACCATCACCATCAGCTGCCACTCCCGACTTAAATGCGAGGAGGCTGCTCTTTCCCCACTGCCTTAACTGGTCTTTTATTGACTGGTCCTCTATCAGTTGCAATGTCTTCAAGGCCACACTCCCTTTTAAGAAGGGACTCAGCGGCATCTCCGTTTTGTTCGGCTGTCCTGGGCTGGCTAGTGTCTGCATTAGTTTTGGCTACAGGACTGCAAGGGTTAAACGTGCCCAGTTAGAAACAGAAAAATAAGGGTACCCTAAGGAGGTGAGGGGCCCCTGGACAGGGAGTTAGGAATCTAGTTTCCAGGACAGATGTATGAGCTTGGACAAGTGCCCACCTGTCTAGTTCCCTGACCTGAATAACGGTAGAGGGGGAGCTAGAAGAGATGGTCCTATCTTCAGAGACTCTGAGGTCGCTCCCCTTTTCTCCTTCTGAACAGGCTGTCCTAGAGATGGGACAAGCTAGACCCTTCCAGGCCTTACAACCTGTTTCCCAGATGGGCCCCCAGAGCCAGCGGGACCCAGCGCCTCCTTCCTGAGCCACCTTTCCGCCAGGCCGCTCAGGAGGGTCAGGGCGCCCCCTGGCGGGGCAGCGGAGAAAAGCTCCCAGAGCTGTGGCTGCATCTCAGTGTCCGAGCTGTAAAGACCCACGGAGGTCATCTAGGCTAGCGCCCTCATTTTCCAGACGGGGAAACTGAGGTTCTGAGAGCCGAAGATAACCCTCAAGTAGGATTGTCAGATAAAATAAAAGACTCCTAGTTAAATTCGAATTTCAAATAAACAATGAATACTTTTTTTTAGTATAAACATGTCCCGTGCAATGTTTAGGACGTACTTCTGCTAAAAAATGGTTGAGAGTCTGAAATTCAAATCCATCTGGGTGTTCTGTTTCTTTGCTAGATCTGGCAACCCTACCTCCAAGTCCACCCGCTGAGTTAAGTTCTGAACTCGGCTGCCCCCATCGCTGGGATGGGGAGCAGTTGGCGGCTGTAAATACCGATGAAGCTTTGCTCAGCTCACCTGCTGCTCACCTCCTGCTGTGCGCTCCCCCCACCCCATCTAAGTTTCCTGGAGGATAATTTTTCCATGAAAGGGTGGAGGGGGGTGGGGGCAGCCGAGCTCTGTGGCCCAGTCCCTAACAGGCTATAGACCACTGGGGTTGGGGACTGCAGGGTTAGGGTAAAGAACAGACATGACTTATTTAAGAACAGAAAAAGGATAATAATGTTAATTGAGAAGGGAATGACACACCAAAAGGAATTACAGAGTGTGGAAAAAGAGAAAATGAAGAGAGGTTTGAGAGTCTCACAAGTGAGCTGGGCTTCGTTTATAAGCGTGGGGTCAAAATCTTGAGCTTTGGCCGGGCGCGGTGGCTCACGCCTGTAATCCTAGCACTCTGGGAGGCTGAGGAGGGCGGATCGTTTGAGCTCAGGAGTTCGAGACCAGCCTGAGCAAGAGCGAGATCCCGTCTCTACTAAAAATACAAAGAAATTATATGGACAGCTAAAAATATATATAGAAAAATTAGCCGGGCATGGTGGCGCATGCCTGTAGTCCCAGCTACTCGGGAGGCTGAGGCAGTAGGATTGCTTGAGCCCAGGAGTTTGAGGTTGCTGTGACCTAGGCTGATGCCCATGCCTGGGCAACAGAGTGAGACTCTGACTCAGAAAAAAAAAAAAGAATTTATTAAAAAAAAAAATCTTGAGCTTTTACTACACCCAAGGACATGGAGCTGCCACTTACTGCCATGAAGGCCAATGAGCAACTCACCACATGTCCAAGAAAGCACTCAGCCTCCAGTTCTTCAAAAGACTTGCAGACCATATCCTTTAGAAGGTGATTAAGGCTAGAGCATGGTTGAGGAAAAAGAAAAAGAAAAACCATACTATAAGCGGCACAGAGAATTTATGTGGTAGATGTCTGGGATGATATCAGAATGAAAAAAGAACAGGCAACCCAAAAATACATAAATAAGAACATAATTTTTTTATAGAAGAGCTTTCTTATTGTGCTAAAAATTAAAAATATATAGCATGGCAATAACATATTAATATTTTTTAAGCAACCTTTATAAATGAAATGAAATAAAATCTCTGCACTTCCTGTTTGCTAATTTAGTGTTACTTAGTTCTCCATCTGTTAAAAGAAGTCTCGAATCTCTTTAGTTACATATTTGCCAAGGGATATGGCTACAAACGCAGAGAGATGTAAGTGGGTTTGAGTAGGTGACACCCCCACACAAGTGACACTGGTGACGTGATTTTATGAGATGGTAACTCGTGGTAGAATTCTGGCAGAGCTAAGTTCAAGTGTCCCTTGATTTACAGGGTTGTTGCAATTTAATATATCTTAAAGCAGTGCAAAACAAACAACAAAAAGCCAACAACAAACAAAAACCCAAGCAATTTTGTTGATGTTTGTAAAGGGGAGTTAGGCTCCAAGCTCAGTTCATTTGAAAGCCATGCAGGAGGTGAGACAATCCTTCGCTGTGCAGGACTGTCTCATTCATTGCAGGAGATGTAGCTTCTTCAGCACTTGCCCCCTCACTGCCAGTAGTGCCCCCAACACACCTCCATACACATCCAAAGGGATGCAGTACAGCCATCATTGAGAACGCTTTCTTGGAAGCTTGCTGAGCGCTACCTGCAGAGACCAGCAGGGGGCAGCCTGACCCAAGGAGTGGGCACCCCCAGGTCCCGTGCTTCCCAACTTTCAGGAGCGGCCTGGACTCAAAGGTTCTCAAGGCATCCAAGGATCATGTGCTTCACTGCACCCCCCTCCCACGCCATATACAGGTGGTGAAACTGAGTCTCAGAAGGGAGAAGGCGTTTGTGACTTGCTCAATATCTACTCTTAGTGGCACAATCAGAAAAGAGTCCAAGAAGCAAAAGCCAAAAGACCTAAAATGTCATTATCCCTGTTCCCTGAGAAACATTTTCACATCCCCGATTCTCAGCCGTAGGACAGACAGACAGGAGACAGAACCCTCTCCTGCCCTGAGTCTGGCTGTTGGGCTTGGAGGAGAAGGCTACACTAACGTCAAAAGAGAGAAGCCCGGAGACCTGGCCCCAATGCCGGCAGTGACTGGAAGACGACATGATCCCAGCACCAAGCAACTTCCATCTCTGAGCCTCCAGTTTTCTTTTGTGATAAAAGTAATAGACGTGTGGTAAAAATCTACCAAACAGAAAACTTCAAACTGTGCATAAGGGTATAAAATGAAATAAACTAACTGTTAATATTCCTTGTATATCTTTCTAGAAATATACTATATATAAAAATACTAGAATAATAAAATAATACATAAATATATATACATACTTTTTGTTAGATCAATGGGATAATACCATATATTGTATATGCTTTGTTTTAAATTTAAAATATCACTTATAATCTTACCACAGTAGTGATATCTATTTGCCTCCTTCCTTCCAGTGGCTGCATGGTATTTCGTAATACTGATGGACCAGTTTAGTGCTGCACATACTGGCACACAAGCCCCGTGCTGTCTCTTGGTGTGCCTTGCTCTGACAAAGCACTCTACAGAAAACAACCTTATACATACATTTCTGGACACATGTACAAGGATTTCTGTAGGATGAATTCCTAGAAGTGGAACGGCTGGGTCAAAGAATCTATGTGTGTCTAAAAGATTGACAGATGTTGCCAAAATGTCCTCCAAAATGCATCGCTTGCAACTTCCTCCTCTGGCACAGGAGAAGACCATCTCCTCTCCTCATCAGCATTGGGCGGTACTTATCTTTGGGGCCTTGGTTTTTTCATCCATGAAATAAGAAGGTTAGATTGGATGATACCCAGGATTCCTTGCAGCTATAACTTTCCAGATCTGTGACTTTTTCCTCCAAGACATCCAGCTTGAGGAGGACAGAGCTTCAGACTTAAGTAACTCATCTCTTCTTCTCTCCCCTCCCTTCCCTTCCCCTTTTTCTCTCCCTCTAGTCCCAGGAGAGTGGAAAATGCATGAGGCCACCCTTAGGAGATCTGTTCCAGAGGCAGCCCTACACCTGAACCGCTTCCTGCCTGCCCCATCCATTTCCCCACCTGGTCTAGCAACTTCTGCCTTCCCTGCTGGGACTCCCATTCAGGTCTCTAGAGATAACATCTTATGAAGTCTTTTGCCCAAAGCATGCCTTTTTCTGCCCCTGGAAGGAATGAGTTTCACTTGTTCTGAAAAAGTCTCTGCATGTACTTGTTCCTCCTGCCAAGAAACCTGAGAGGCCCCAAATTCCTCAGCGCCTGGATCCCAGAATCACTTAATCTGCTGCTGCTCCTTTCCAAGGGGTGCTGAGATGATGGAGTTACAAGCTGCTTAATGGCTTAGAGGGTGTCAGCTTGAAGGGAGGAGAGCGTGAGGGAGCGTCTGCCTCCACTTGGCTCTGCCTCTCAGATGAAAGCGCTTGGGAGAGGGGAATGTTTACAGAGATCAATGCCGACACCCTGGAGGGGCCGGAGCTCCCCTTGGGCTTCTCAAGGACGATATGAGATTGACATCATCAAAGCCCCTGAGGAAGACTCTTTCTACCCCAAAGTCACTGCATGCTGGATTCTCAGAGCCTGAAGGTGCTCGGGGGCTTGGGGAGGACAATCAGGGCTGCTCCACCTTGCACAGCTTCCAAGTGCTCCATTTACAGAGATTACAAGGAGAATGGTGCCCCAAAGAGGTACAGTGATAGAGTAGCTGATCATTTTAAAATGTGAAAAAAAAAAAAAAAGGCAACCTACCAATGAATTCTCGTTATACTCAAAACAAAATTCATACAGCTCTTCGTGATTCATTCCCTATTTTTCTCTCCAACCTCATATCCTACCATCACAACACATTGACCTTATTTCTGTTCCCCAAACACACCCAGTAGCCTATTTGGTTCCTGCCTCAGGGCCTTTTGCACAAGTTGCTGCTAGATCTTCCCAAGGTTGGCTGCTTCTCATTATGGAAGGCTCATCTCAAATCGCACCTTCTCAGACAGGGAGGTCTCTAACCATGCAGTGTAGAATGGTCACCTGCTCCTCCCTCAGACACTCGAGTCCAGGCCTTCTAGCAAGCTCTGTGACTCTGAACAAGCCACTGTCCCCAAGGTTTCTCTGTACAATGGGAGTGATATTCCTCATCTCACCTTCCTCCCTGGGCTCTTTCTCTTTGCTCCCACCTTACGTTCCAAGTTCTACCTGCAAGGAACTTGTGTATCCTTTTGAATACGTTGTTCCTTCTCCCGGCACACTAGTTCCAAACCACTTACCTCATTCCTGCTTGTATCCACAGAGCCAGCACGAAGCCTAGCACCTTAGAGATGTTCAAAAGTATCTGTTGAACAAACAATGAATTGGGTCAGTGCAATGGTGACATCTTGCAAGTTGTAAAGTGCCCTACCCCTGTGAAAGCCACTCCAAATAGCAGAGAAGCAAAGAGTGTGAGAGTCTCCTAGTTTCCTAGAACTTTCATGTCTCCTCGTTTCATGGGTAGTTCTTAAAAAGCAGAGGACTTTTCCTTGGGGTCAGCCTACCTGTTTTCCTCTTCCTGCCTCCACAGTCTCATAAACGGTGAGGCTGGTGGTAATAGCTCAATGCAATCCCCTCACATGGGGAAACTGAGGCTCTCCCATAGGGGAAGATGGCACCACATGTGAGCAGTTGAGCTGAGACTATGAACTTGGGTCTTATTCCTACCAGGCCAGCTCACCACAGTGTGCACTATATAGAAAATAGGGGGGCAGGGGGGCAGGCATGATGAGTCACTCCTGTAATCCCAGCACTTTGGGAGGCCGAGGCAGGAGGATTGCTTGAGACTAGGAGTCTGAGATTAGCCTGGGAACATAGAAAGACCCCATCTCTACAAAGAATAGAAAAATCAGCCAGGTATGGCGGCACGTACCTGTAGACCCAGCTACTTGGAAGGCTGGGGCGGGAGGATTGCTGGAGACCAGAAGTTTGGGCTTGCTGTGAGCTGTGATCACGTCCCTGCACTTTAGCCCAGGTGACAGAGTGAGACCTTATCTCAAAAAAATAAATAAATAAATAAAAGAAACCGAATAGAGGGGATGGCGTACCTGGAAGGACAGTATGTTATAGAATAATGTAAAAATTACAGCAAGAATAGAGGGGAGGCCGTACTTCAATCGGCCCCTGAGGCCCCTCCAGCCACATGCCTGGAATTTCCAACGTTCATTCTTTCATGAGTCAGGGTGTCGTGTCCGCAGAGGACGCCTATTAAAACAGAGGCGCTTTATCAACATCTCATCCCTTAGAAGAGGTTCGTTTCTCAGATAAACCATCTGAAAAAGCCGAGAATGGGACCCTGCGGGGGGAGGAAGTTGGGGGGGTATTTGCTACAAAGGGGGGAGTTTGGGGGTCTCATCTTGGGGGTGAGAGAGTGGGAGGGAGGCACAGCACCTACGTCGACCTCTGCCAATCTCATCTTGCCTCAGGCTGGCCTCAAACTTGAACCACAGAGAACTGTTCAAATGCCAACAAACACAGGCAGCGCACAAAGAGCTGTGTGTGCTGGGGATAACCAGTCCCACGGGTGGTTTGGGTATAGCGGAGAGCAATGCTCGGGTTTGGAACAGGCAGCTCTAAGAAAGCGGGTGGGAGAGAGGGCCTCCCCCACCTCACTGTGCCACCCTGCCCACCACCCCTGCAGCGAGGGGCCTGATCATCACAGGAACCCTTTGCACCCAGGCCCCTCCTGGAGGGCTGGGCCACACAATCCGAGCGCCTGTCCTTTCATCTTGCCCTGCGGCAGGGTGGGGCGGGAGGACCCGGGGGGCTGCTGAGAGTGCTTGGACAGCTGGGACAGGCAGAAAAGGAGCAAGTTCAGCAGGACTCTGACAGACGAGCTAACACGCTCAGAGCTGCCCACACCCTGCTCCCCGCAGTCAACAACTAGAAACACCTGCGAGAAACTCCATGCACAAATAATGTCACCAGCAGAACTGGACCAGAAAGCCCCCAGTTCCGTTGGCGAGGTTTGTTTCATTCAGCCTCTGTCGCTCTGGGGAGGGAAATGAAACCAGGAACTGCTTCCAGAGCTTAGTTTGAGGGGTGCCTCATAAGCCTCCAAAGTGCATATCCTTTTTCCTTCCTCTTTCCTTATTCAGAGCCGATCTGTTCTAAAGATTCAGCCAAAGTCCTTTCCAGTCCCCAGCAGCATTCTCTCCGAGCTCCGGTGGCTGTTTTCTTCACCTGGCACTTTCCACAGGCAGCCCCGTGTCACCACCGAGTGTGGGATGCCTGACATCTCTCCCCAGCTCATCCTCAAGCTCCTGGAAAGCAGGGAACAGGGTACCGTCTCTCATACCCTGGCACAGAGCTGAGCACGCAGCAGGAGGCCCTGATAAAATCCTGGGGCTAGATGGAAACTGAGTCACTACCATTGTTCACTCCCCTCGCTTTATAGATGGGGAAACCGAGGCCCAGAGAGTACAAAGGGCTTGCTCAAGGGAGAGCTGGGCGGGGCTTACTTATATAGCACACCTTTCCTTACAAGTCAATGATCAGTAAGTATTCTTTGGTTGTGAGCGTCAGAAATTGATTCTAGGTAATTTAGATTAGTCTTTTCTGGAGATGGGGGTCTCACTGTATTACCCAGGCTGGACTTGAGCTCCTGGGCTCAAGCAATCCTCTCGCCTCGGCCTCCTGAGTAGCTGGGACTAGAGGCATGCACCACCAAGCCCGGCTGACTGCAGGTAATTTAGCAGAAAGGAAATTTACTGGAAGGATTAGAGTTGCTTCAGAAATAGAAGGAAGAATTGAGACACCAGGCTTGTAGAAACCTGGGAACGGTGGGGATCCAGGTAGGAGTAACATGTCAACAGAGTCACCAGAGACACAGGTTTGATCAGCTTCAACCATCTTGTCCCTGCATCAAGATACAAAGTGCTAAGATAGAAAGGCCCAGCTTGAGTCATGGCCACACCTCCTGACGGGAGCTGGGCAGGGCACCTTGACTGACAGTTCCACCGAGATCACACACGCTGGGAAGACAGGCAGCCATCAGAAGGAAATCAGGTGCTATTACTAGAAATGGAGGCAGGTGGGGAACCATACCACACCTGCTGGCCGCACACTGTATTAGCTTAGAACAGGGACCGACAAATTGCAGCCCACCGCCTGTTTCTGTTTCTGTTTTATTGGAACACAGCCGCACCCTTTCAGTTATACATATTGTCTGTGGCTGTTTTCACACTACAATGGCAAAGTTGAGGAGCTGTGACCGAGACCCTCTGGCTGGCAAAGCATTTAGGGACACAGAGTAAATTAAACACAGAATTACCACATGATTCAGCAATTCCACCTCTGGGTATATACTCAAAAGAATTGAAAGCAAGGTCTCAAAGACATATTTGTCTACCCACGTTCATAGGAGCACTATTTACAATAGCCAAAAGGTGGAAGCAACTCTACTGTCCACGGGCAGATGAAGGGAGAAACAAAATGTGTCATACACATACAATAGAATATTAATATTATTATTAAGCTTTAAAAAGGAAGGAAATTCTGACACATGGTACAACATGGATGAACCTCGAAGACATTATGCTAAGTAAAATAAGTTAGTCACAAACAGACAAATACTGTATGACTCCACTAACATGAAGTACCGAGAGCAGTCAAATTCACAGATCTAGCAGGGAGAATAGTGGTTACCCGGGGCTGGGAGGAGGGGGCAAAAGGGAGTTGTCTGATGGATCTAGAGTTTCAGTTCTGCAAAGTGATAGAGTTCTGGCAATCTGTTTCACAACAATGTAAATATATTTAACAATACTGAACTCTACACTCAGAAATGGTTCAAATAGTAAATTGTATGTTATGTATATTTTAACACAATTCAAATTTTTTTAAAAAGTCTTTTTTTTTTTTAGGGGACAAGGTCTCGCCATGTTGCCCAGGCTGAAGTGCAGTGTCTTTTCACAGGTGTGACCACTGCTCACTTCAGCCACAAACTCCTGGGCTCAAGAGATCCTCCTGCCTCATTCTCCCAAGTAGCTGGGACTGCAGGGACACCCCACTGTGCCTGGTTTAAAAAAGTCTTTAAAGCTACCATGCGAGTTATGGAATTATGGAAGCTCCCTGAGGGCAGAGATTTTTGTCTGTTTTGTGCACTGCTGTATTCCCAGGCCCTTGCATGGTGCCTGGCACGGAGCAGGTGCTTATTATTAAAACGTATTTATGGAATAAGTGAACCCTGGCCACTTGGAATGGTGTTTCACAATCCCTTCAAGTGTGAGGATGACATTGCAGCCACTGTTTAAAGGTCAAGCCAAACCCCAGAGGGTCCTTGTGGGACTGGCCCTTTCCCCTACTCCCTGCCACTAGCTGAACTGGCTCCAGCCTCAGCCTCCCGAGTAGCTGCTACCGTGCCCAGCTAATTTTTTTTTTTTTATTTTGTAGAGACAAGTCTTGCTATGTAGCTCAGGCTGGTCGTGAACTCCTGGCCTCAAGAGATCCTCCCTCCTCAGCCGTCCAAAGTGCTGGGATTAGTCAGCCTCTGATATTGGTTTTTAATATATAATGTTATTTTTTCTAATTAAGAAACACATAAAATTTGCAAATACATAAAAGTCTGAGGAGTCATATCTAGTGGGTTTTGCTTGCTGGTTTTCACACTCTAGGAGTCTCCAGAGTCCAGGTGGAGCCCCTCTCTCTGCCTCTGAGGCCCACACCTGGCCCGTCCGTCCTCCCATCCCAGCAGCCTGGGTGGGGCAAGGTGGGGCAGAGCTTGATGCCGTTCCTCAACGGGGTGCTAGCGGCTTCCAGCTGACAGTCAGTAAAACAGCCAAGCCCCCAGCCTTCCCCACTGGCTGCTTCTCATTCTTCCACAGAAAGTCGGGCTGAGGCTGGCCCCAAGGACAGGTGCCACATATGCCACCTACAGAGACCGAGCTTGGGGGCCAGGAAGACAACTCATAGGTGCGTTGTCCTACCTGAAATTTCATGATTACGATTCATTTCTTTAACTTCAGCTTTGGCCAAATTCCTGGGGTATCCATGTCCACCTTTAGAGGAACGAGTTCATCAGAAGGTTGGGGTCATTCTGTTCTGGGGAGGGAGATGTCCTGCTCCTCTTTTTCTCACACCCCAGAACCCCCTTTTGAGCTTTTCTCACGTGGACAGCCAAGTTCCTCTCTGGGGCCACCTCTGGAGGGGCCTTACTTTGACCTTGAGGTCAGTCAAGGTGAGACTGCCCAAGGGCAGATACATTTAGGTTGTTTTACAAAATGAAACAAAAATAATGATGAATCTACAGTATATTGAACTGTTCTTTTGGAATACGTTCTGCTAAGTGCTTGACATGCATATCGTCCTGTAACGCTCACAGTGACCCTATGGGACATGTCTTCTTTTCCCCGGTTTATTCATGTGGAGAACCTGGCCAGAGAGGTGAGATTGTACATGGTTGGAAAGAGGAGTAGGGATGGGTCAGGGGTGCAAATCCAGGCCTGACTCTGGCAGGGAGGAGTCACTGCTGCTTTGGGGTCTGGCCATCCTCGAGCCCCTAGACCTTCTCTACCACTGTCTCTGGCACTGGGCTCCCTGACTCCTCCCAAAGCCCTGTGCTCGTTCACACTGCTGTAAGGTGACACTTGGCACGGTCCTCACAGGTGATCCACACCAACCTTTGCTCTCATTTTCGCACAGCCAGGGATACTAAGATCAGAGGCAGGGCTGCTGGGTTGCACATCTCTGGGTGCGTCATTTCACTGTATCCTTTGTGAATGGACTTCCTGAAGTTGTTGCAATGCAGGGCCTGTGAGAGAGCAGCAGGGACTAGCCCAAGTCCCATGGCTGCTGAGGAGTCGGGACTTGAACCCAGAGCCAAGGCATTTCCTGGCAATCAGGGCAGTCCTGTTGAGGGTGCTTCGGGGAATGCAGAAAGTAAGTCGTGCTGGGTGGGCTTATGCCCAGCAGGCCTGGAAGCCGGAGGATCCACAGCCTCCTACTGCTCACCCTGATCCTGAGCAGCAATTTAGGAAGGCCCAGCAGAGCGGCAAGTGGTGAGGCCTCCTCCCAGAGCCGGCCCTTTCACACGCCGCCAGCAAACACAGGGCAGAGCAGTTCACTCCTCTCTTGCAACACCTCCCATGGCGCCCCATTGCCTCCAGGATGGAGGAGTCCAGACACTTTTGCTCAACTTTCAAGGCCTGCCGCAGCCGGGCTCAAACCTGCCTTTCCAACGGCATCTTGGGCCACAGCCTTGTTCGTGCTCCATCGACCCCAGACCACTGACCATATTCGCCTGGTTCCTTGAGCTTTCCTGCCCTGTGCCTGAGCTCACACTGTTCTCACCTCCCTGGACACCGTCCTGCTCTCTGACCTCTTCATCTTCCCCTGCTGAAACCTTGCCTGCTCTTTAAGTGTCGGTCCAAATGTATCTCCTCCAAGAAGTGTTAACTTCTCAGAATTACAATTATTAATATATTTCCAGCCAGGCGTGGTGGTTCACGCCTGGAATCCTAGCACTCTTGGAGGCTGAGGTGGGAGGATTGCTTGAGCTCAGGAGTTTGAGACCAGCCTCAGTAAGAGTGAGACCCTATCTCTACTAAAAATAGAAAGGAATTGGCTGAGCAACTAAAAATAGAAAAAAATAAAATTAGCCGAGCGTGGTAGCGCACATCTGTAGTCCCAGTTACTTGGGAGGCTGAGGCAGGAGGATCGCTTGAGCCCAGGAGTTTGAGGTTGCTGTGAGCTAGAATGACACCACGGCACTCTAGCCCAGGCAACAGAGCGAGACTCTGTCTCAAAAAAAAAAAAAAAAACGCTCGCGCGCGCGCGCGTGTGTGTGTGTGTGTATGTGTGTGTGTGTGTGTGTGTATATACGTATATAATTCCTCTGGGTTCAGAAAATATTCAACTGCTCATTGGTCCATCGATGCATCCACCTTGCACGCATCCATCTCTCCATCCCTCGCTCCCTCCCTCCCACTGTGTTCTGGGCTTAAGGATTAGACAGTGAACTGCCTGGTCACTGCCCTCAATTAGCTGTTAGTGAGGGAGGCAGACACCTAACAAGCAATGTAGTAAGTGCTGCCCTGGGGGAAGGGAGGTCAGCAAATCCTCACAAAGAGCCAAGACAGTTAATTCCCCTTTAATAAGTGAGGGAGGCCTGCCTGGATTCAGCTCCACACTACATTTAGAATTAAGAGAATAGCTGTTGGTGACAGGCCAGTTGTCCAGCATGTACTGGTTGTTACCAGGACTGTGGTGTGTCCTCAATACCTCCTCATGTTAACATTTTACTTTGTGTATGCTTTCTTATGCATTCTCATTTACAATAACCCTACTATTTATAGATGAAGATACTGAGGGTCAGAGAGGTAAAGTGCCTTGTTCACACCACCCAACTAGTAGAAAGCAAAGCTGAGTCTGGAACTCAGGTCCCCTGATTTCTACTGCACTGGCCTTTCTCAGCTGTCTGCATCTCAGCCGCCTCCTTTCTGACTTCGTGCTTACACCCCACTCCCTGTTACCCCAACAGCTGCTGAAAGACCCTTCTCCCCACTGAACCTAACTTTGGGATGAATTTTTCCTCTCACTCCAATCAAAATTGCCGATTCCTGTCCCCTTCCATCCCTGTTAGGGGGATAGAAGACAATCATGACAATTCCCAAGGTAAGTAGGTCATTAAAAAACATTGTCTGTCCCTATATCCATCCCCCTCGCAACTGCTTACTGGGCCAGTTTAAGCGAGTCCCTCCCCTTCTCCAGGCTCCAGTTTGTCCGTCTGGCCGGCTGATTTACAAAGCCTCCTCCAGAGGGGATCCCCGGTCAGCAGGTCAGCATCGCTCTTCCCCACCTCCTCTCTTCCTTCCAAAGTTTCAGGTGCTCAGCATGTACCAGATAACTGTGCCAGGAACTGGGGACACAGCCAACATGATGGACACTGTCCCTGCCTTCATAAACATGGGAACCACAGCCTTTCACCTCTAGCTTATTGAGAAGGATTCTCTTCGAGTGGGAACTTCGGGCTGCAGAACACAACGTCCTTTCTAGGGATTCTCTTCCTGGTTGGCCATGCTTTGGCTGTGTGACCTTGGGCAAGTAACATGACCTCTTTGGGCCTCTATTTCCTTGTTTATAAAGGGAAAAATCATTATTTCTTCCAAAGGGGAGTTGGGAGAATTAAATAAACTCATATATGTACACATACAAATATATATGGTTATATATATATAATATAAATAGTTATTAAGTATGAGATATAATAAACTAAACTTTTGATTCAAAACCACACATTTCCTATTTAATGACCTACTGTAAAATAATATAGTGATTTAGAGCTTGGGCTCTGGTGTCACACGTATGTTGGTTCAGATCCCAGCTCTCCCATTAACTAGCTCTGTAGCTCAGAGAAAGTCACTTAACCTTGCTGTGGCTCTGTTTTCACGTCCACAAAATGAGCATAATGATAGTAACAACCTCAAAGGGTCATTGAGGAGTCTATCAGAGATAATGCAAGTAAAGAATTTAGCCCAGTGCCTGGCATTTTGTAAGCCCTCAGGCTTCCTCCCCCTCCTCCCCTCCGCTCCTCTTTCTTCTTCTTTTAGGTTTTCATTGTACTCTATTTGTCATTTGAGTGGGTAATTCGTACAGAAGTCACCAAAGCCCTTATAAGAAGCCACCTCCTAACCCTTCTTGCAGTCACCTCCAGGAAGTCTCTGTGCTGCAGAACTTTTAACTCTTTCAAGAGTGTGCGCGTGTGTGTGTGTGTGTGTGTGTGTGTGTAAACACATTTGTTTACATTTCTCCTTTTTTACACATATGGTAGTTTCCTATATTTAGTGTTCTGAGCTTTGCTTTTTGCTACTTAATACTCGACTGTAGAGACCATTCCGTAGCGTGTGGATTAGGAAAAGCTTTCCCACTCCTTTCTATAAAAAGCTGTTGCATGAGGTGGACACCCTATAGTTTATTTAACCAGCCCCACGCTGGTGGACCTTTGAACTGTTTCCAATGTTCTCTAATTACAAACAGCACAGCAGTGAGTGTGCTGTCCTTTTAAATTCGGTTCAGCCTCTCCCTCCCATGTCACTCACTGGACCCCCACAGAAGGGCCGGGGGTGGGGGGTGCTGTGGACACAAGCGGGGGGACTGGTGGGCAGGAGTGTGGGTCCTGGGGCATCCCTGGGCTGCCACCTGTTGCTGTGCAGCCTTGGCCACGTTTCTTGTACTCTCTAAGGCAGTAGCTCCTGGGAATTTGCATCTATAACCAATTTCCAGGTCATGTGACGCTGCTGGTTCAAGACTGCACTTTGATAACCACCGCCCTAAGCCACTAAAAGGGGGTCTGGTCATTCCCGTCTCATAGGCTGACTGTCGGGATTAAGGTAGGCAGCCCCGTAGCGTCGTGCTGGCATCGGACTGAGAACTTTGGACTAAGACATCTCCATGAGTATTACTATGTCTGCTCCTCACTGCAGAGAGACAAGTAAACCAGAAGCAGGGGTGGTGAACAGCGATGCTCACAGCCCTGATCGGTTCTCCGGAGGTTTTAGTTGTGCTGGAGCTCCTCTCTCAAATTCCCCTAAGATTGGGAATGGCTGGGAACTCTGCTCATTTTTATGGCAATAGGGAGTGGAGAAATTCAGAGTAGAAGCCCAACCTGGAGCCCCAGAGTTGACCACAGCAATGGACGCTTCCGTGAGCGCCATCCTGTGCCAGCTTGTTCCCTGGCAGAGGGGGTTGCACAAGAGGACAGAGAGCAGGGAGTGCCCAGTCTCATCCCAGTTCTCACCCCTGAGGCCATCAAAGGGCCCCTTCCATTCTCAGAGCCCTTGTAATTTGCTCTCATTAACCTCGCTTTGTTCTGGAGAGGGGGGTTCCTGGTAGAGAGCCCCCAGGTAGCTGCTGCAGGCTTGGTCATGCCCCTGCGGCTCTCTCTTTCCTGCCCTGGGAGGGGGAGGGGAAGCCCGGAGTGAACGGTGCCTCTTTGCTTCCTTCCCACGCCACCCTCTCTGCAGGGCGCCAGGGACAGGGTAGCCATCGTGGCGGAAGTGTGTGAGTCTGTTAGTCAGACGAGAGGCCCTTGTTGGAGTGCCAGAATCTCTGGGCTGAGCAGGACTGGGCTGGGCTTGACTTGCTGTGTGACCTTGGGCAAGCCCCTTCCTCTCTCTGAGCCTCAGTAGTTCCTCTTGCAAAATGTAGTGTACTCCGGCTCTGCGCTTGGTTCCCCAAGTCCGTGCCAGGTCCCCAAAATAAGAAATCAGCAGCATTTTCCTTTGCTTATCTGTGCCCAAGCCTGGAGACGCTGAACTTCTAGCACTTGCACTCAGGCCTCTACTGCCGGCCACCCCAGCCTGCCACCGTCTGTCCCAGCCTCCTTCCCCTTTCCCCAGCTTGCATTCTGCTCCCCAGGTCTTGCAAGAATGACACACCACCATGATGCGGCTGTGCCACTCGCTGGCTATAGGACCTCAGTTGTCACTCAAGTACTCAGTTTCCCCATGTGTAAAATGGAAAAAACACCATCATCTGCTGACGGGCAGATCATGAGCATTTAATGAGACGATACCTGCAGAGTGTTCAGCACCGTTCCAGGCACAGGGTAAGCTCCCGATAACTGTGAGTCATTCTTGTGATTATCACCGTCATCATTATTTTGTAAACTAAGCTGAACCAGCACTCTGGATAGAAAAACATCCTATCTCTTTAGACCTTATGTCTTTGCTTGATTTTCTGTTTTAACATTTTATCATTCTCTCCTCCTATCCCAAACATCTATTAATAATTATCTAGAAAAAGATGTCCATGTTGTCTTTTGTTTTGTTTCTTTTTGTCAATGAAAGGACAGCATTTTATTCCTACCTTGATTGAGGGAGCCCCTACCACACCCCTGGCATGGCAGCCACTGGAACAGGAAAGGCAAGACGGCCCCTGGGCTTAGGGGGGGAGACAGTGAATTATCAGACAAGGTCATATGTCATCGTAATCCAGGAGTGCTTTCTAGACGGCACGACAGAGGGAGCGGAGAGCGCAGACATCCTAAGCTGACGTCTTCTGTAGACCTGCTCTGGCCCATGAGGCTGCACGTGGGGTGCATGTCACATGAGGACACAGTCGATACTGCGGGATCTCCCTTCCAAGTGTGCTCGGATGACTTCAGGCGCAGAGTAGGGCATGGGGGTGGGGGGGGAGGAGGGCCATTCTCAGCCATGGCAGCAGCTGCAAGCGGGACCTGCTCAGTGACTGTGATGAGTCACTCGGCCTCTCTGATCTGTGTAGCTTATTTAGTAGGGGCAAGAGAGCTGACTGCTTCTTGTCCCAGGAAGGGCTGGAGAGTCTTCTCACACGAAAGAATTCTTCGAGTGTGCCTTCATTTATCGCGGAATATGGCTCATGTGCTTTCACTGTGCTCTGTACTGGGGGAACAATGGACCCGGGGGCTCGGCTCTTGAGAGGCTCTTAACAACAGCCAGTGTTTATTGAGCTGTTACTATGTTTCAGGCACTTTACTCACAGTAAGTCATTTTGTCGCCACAAAAGCCTTATGAGGACAATTCCTACTATCCATATTGTATAGGCAAGAAAGAGGCATGAAGAGGTTTAATGACATGCCCAAAGCTCCCAAGAGCTCGGCTTCAACCACTACACCAGGGGTTCTCATGGAGTGGTCGGGGGACCCCTGGGGACCCTCACAACCTTTGTACATGGTCCACGAGGCCAAAATAATTTTCGTGATAACACTAAGAACGTGTTTGCCTTTTTGTTCTCATCCTCTCACCAGTGCTCAATGCGGTTTTCCAGAGGCTGCATGCTTGTGATATGACAGCAAGCAGCCAGAGAACCCAGGTGTCTGTCGAAGAGATTTGCACAAATGTGAAACAATGCCACTTTTCTCATTATTTTCTAACTTTGAAAATGTTTTTCAAAAGAATATTTTATGTGAAGACGTGATGGGTTTACTGTTATTTTTCGAACAAACCACTACATAAATAATTCAAATGCTCCTCTCAGTTTTGATTTCTAATAAGAGTGGAAAGGGGTCCTGAGACCAAAAGGCTTGGGAACTGCCACACAAGCCCATTTGAGGTGTGGTCCCCGGGCTGCTTGCCCATGTCATTAACATTATTAAGTCATAGGTCCTTTGATTGTGCTGCATGGAGGGGCCCTTGGCAGAACCAGCTCCCTCGCAAATCAGTGCCCGTGATTCAGAGTGTCTGTCCTTGTGACTTGCAATGTGTGACTTAAATTTTAAATCCCTCCTTGCGTTTCTCTTTCTACAGCTTCTCAAGAGCTGTGGCGTGTCTCTCTCGATCAGAAACCTCTCCAGCGTCTAACGACGCCCTCACAATTTGAGATGCCTCCCACTTAATCCCTGAAAAATAAATTTTGTTTCCTACATGGCCTATACTTTATACAAAATGTTTGCGAACCTTCCCTCCAATTTTGGTGACAACCTATCTAGTCACTTTCACTTAATGTGACCACAACTGGAAATCGAATAGTGAAAATGACAATGACAATAACATCTGGATTTCAGTGGGTTTGACGGTGTGGAGTCCAATGCCACATCTTGGTGGATCTGGAGAAGACATTGTATAAACTTTTGCAAAATCTGCTATAAGTGTCCCTTGCTGGGGAATCTGGTATTCTGGATGGTATTTTTCATTTAATCTATTGAATTGACTTTTAGATTGTTCTTTTTATCTGGAACTCTGTGGGAAGCTCTTGGAGGAATTCTAAAAGGCATATATTTTAGAAGGATTTCATTCCAGAAATACTAAGTTACAATCTGACATGAGCATGATTCTAACTTTCCGTGTTTCTGTGAAGGCTTCTCCAAAAGACGAGAGAGCTACATTTTTCTGCGGTACTGTTAGAATTAATACAGTCGTTGTGGGGTGTGCTAATTCTCTACACCAACTCACCATAGGTATTTCTGTATCATGCTTGGCAACTCAGCTCTACTTGGCTCTGCTTTGAACTTTGTGACCCATTCTGAGGCTTGCCTGAGAGCTGATCTTGTTTTGGAAGCTCACAATGGCACAGTGTCAAGAGAAATGAGCCTCTGGTCCGACCTGAAAGGTTAGTGCAGACCACGGATTGCTGCTCCTGGATCACAATATTCCTGTGTGATCCTGGCTGAGCTGTTAGCCATTCTAGAGCTTCAGGTCTTCAGCTGTCAAACAGAAAAAGAAATCTGTCCTTCTTACCCTTATGGCATTGTTCTGAGGATCAAATAAGGTAAAATACTTTGAAAAACATGGCCGGGCCTGGTGGCTCATGCCTGTAATCCTAGCACTCTGGGAGGCTGAGGTGGGAGGATCACTTGAGGTCAAGAGTTCGAGACCAGCCTGAGCAAGAGCGAGACCCCGTCTCTACTAAAAATAGAAAGAAATTAGCTGGACAACTAAAGATTAGCCGGGCATGGTGGCGCATGCCTGTAGTCCCAGCTACTCGGGAGGCTGAGGCAGAAGGATTGCTTGAGTCCAGGAGTTTGAGGTTGCTGTGAGCTAGGCTGATGCCATGGCACTCTAGCTGGGGCAAAAGAGCAAGACTCTGTCTCCAAAAAAAAAAAAAAAAAACAAACAGAAAGCTCTTGTCTCTCTCCTGAGGCTTTCCAACATGCTGTTCTTCCTACTTGGAATCTGCCCCTATCCTTCCCTGTACCTGTATAATCCCGAATAGTCCTAAAATATCACTCATTCTTCTCCAGCCACAGTGGTCTACCCCTGCAAGCATCTGTCTCAGGGCCTTTGTACTTGCTATTCCCTTTGCATGGAACACCCTTCCCTGGGTATCTGCATGGCTGGCTCCCTGACTCCCTTTCAGAGAGGTCTCTGTTCAAATGTCACCTTATCAAAAAGGCCTCTCTAGACACACTATATGAATTAGCAGCCACCCCCCAGTGGCTCCCTATCTCCCTTACCCTGCTCCAGTGTCCTTCATAGCATGTATTACATTAGCACCTGATGCATCATGTAGCTATTGTTTTACCTGTTGATTATTTGACTTTAAAATGTCAGTTCCACAAGAGCAGACACTTTGCTTTGTTCTGTTGTAATCCCAGTGCTTAGAACCTGGCATACACACCTCCCTCCACCAAAAAGAGAAGGGAAAAAAGAATAAACATTAGCAGACAGCTGTAACAGGGTATGGGACAGGGTGGACTGGGTGGAAGAGATGTCAGTGGGGCAAACCATATAGAACAAAGAACAGGGGACCCCATGTTCCCTGCTGCCCCACCCCCACGTCCTGGCTTAGGAGCATTAGAGCAAAGCCTCAGTGTAATTATGGGCATTTGGATTGTTTACTCCTCATTAACCACCCTCTTTGCTCACTTAATTGGTCCAAAGCCTGTAGCATGAGTAACTAACTGTTCAGCAATTTGGCATGTGGTTATCCGGCAGCAGCCGTAATTACACAGCGAGTACTGCACTTGCACTAGCCGGGCGGGCTCCGGGTGCAATGCTCACACAGAATGGAGCCCAGACAGGCAGCTGCCACTGCCCGTAGTGTCTTTGATGTCCTGGCAAACACACCCCATGGGACTTGCTCAACCATGGGATCTTCACTCTGGGCTTCTCGTGGGTGCACAACTAGTCTCCCAGGTCCCATGCTCTCGGAGCATCCTACACAAGTGAGCAGAGTAATTCACACCCCCTGGTTCAGGGGTAATAAAATCCAAGCTGCGTATGCAAGGCCTGGCTTCTGCCTGCCTGGCCACCTCACCTCACCCTCTCTCCTCCTGGCTTGTTTTTAGCCCCACTCACCTCCCGCCTGCTTTCCTATAAAGGTCCTGCCTCAGGCCCTTTGCACTAGCTGCTCCCCCCTCAAATCTTCACGGGCCTACCTCTTTCTTATCCTGCATGTATCAGCTTCTATAAATGAACGAACGAAGGGATTGCGTGGCTTTGAGCAATCCCAGTGCCTCTTTGGATCTTCACTTGCCCATCTAACAAATGAGTAGGTGGCTTCAAGCTCTGCGTTCCTTTCTAACATGGATGTTTCATGTCTGAGCATTGTGCCATCCATTTAATGAGGCCACACAGATTTTTGGAGACCCTTCTGGGCACTGAGCTCTGGGTGCTAGATAGACAGTAGTAAGGATGTAAGACAGAAACGCTGCCCTCGAGGAACATAGCAGAGGGAGATTGACAGGCAATAAACATGCACACAATAAAGAGGATAATTTCTGTTATTGATAAGTGCTAGGAAGCTAACAATAAGAGAATGTGATGGGGAATGAGTGATGTGGGGGCTTTGTTAGGGTGTCCAAAGGGGGCCTCTTGGAGGAGGTGACTTCTGAGTTGAGACCTGAGTGATGGGAAGCTGGAGACCTGCATCCCAAGGAGGAGCAGCAACAGTGAAGGGCCAAAGAAAGGAACAAGCATGTCATCTTCCAGGGGTGGGAAGCCCCGTGCACGAGGGGCAGGGTATGGAGGAGGACGTCCTGTGGGCAGGAGATGGATGATGAAGGTCTTGTCCAGGGGCCATGGTAGAGAGAGTGAGTTTCCTGCTAAGGGCCACGGGAAGTCCATGGAGAGTTTTAGGAGAATGACTTACATCTTAGGGCAAATCACTCTGGCTGCTCCTTAGAGAACAGTCTGCAGGAAGAATAGTCACCCAGGGGAGAAAGGGTGGTGATTGGGTGTGGGGTGAGGGACGTATGTTTTGGAGGTAGAGCGGCAAGCACTCACTGCCGGGCTGGATGTGCTTGTGACGGAAGGAGAGGTATGTGGGATGTGGTTAGGACAAGTCTGCTGAATGTAAACATGGCTCAGGGATCCTGTGAGGTGTTGGTTTGCCAAGGAGCTCAACGTTGGGGTTTAGGCACATTTGAAATGATAATAGGACAATCTCTGTAATTCTCACCTGTCATCACCCTCGAGGGCAGGAACCACATGGGTTTTATTTGTCACTTTAGTGCCTAGCACAATGCCAGGCACAGAGTGACACTGGTAATTGTCACTGAATTGTCCCTGGGGCTTGTGTCTCCCTCAGGGACCTCACAGGGAGGGTGGGCAGCTGAGCCAAGAGGGTGTTCCTGGGTTCACAAGCACACACTGTCTGATAGTCTACCAGTGCCACAAGTCCAACAGGTGAGTGAGCAGGGAGCCGCAGCACCTGCTGCTCTCCCCAGGTCACCAGCTGCTCTCCCCAGGTCACCAGAGCCCCTTACCGGGCCTCTGCCCCTGACTGGACTGGCCGCAGGAGCCCAGGCTCCCAATTTTGATGCAGTCTGTGCTTTCCCAGGTCAAAAATATGCACATTGCTTAAAATGTGTCAACAGACCGATCTCCTCCCCTCCCTGCTTCTTTCCCTGTGGTCACACACAGAGGCCTTGGGGACACCTGGAATCTGTTTTACTCTAAGGGTGCAATATCAGGTGTATGTGGGCAATGTTAGGGGCAGGGGACCTTGTTGCAAGTGTGGGTGTTTACCCAGACTCCTCTCTGCTGAGGGGCTCCCTGTGTTGTCTGTGATCGGGGCTGGTGCAGCACAGAGACGTTCCTTGTTCACAAGGTCCCCTCAGAATTTCCCCAGAGGGGAAGGTGGCTGCCCCCGAGAGCTTCCCAGGGAAGGGACTCCAACCTTGCATTCCTGGCCGGGCCTGGCTGACTGGGCCCTGTTCCAGGGCTAATGAGAAAGCACAGCCCCGGGGCACCGGGGCTTTATATTAAATTTTTAATAGCCATGGTGGGTTTGATCCCACACTCCTGAGAGAATTAGTCACTACAGGTTCAAGTGAGGAATTTATGGACAGGCTTCAACAATCTGCTTCTAATTCGAGGATGGAAACTTTGATTTAAGAATTGCAAAAGGCAACATGGTACACACAGGGGAAGGGGCACTGGACGGGGAGGCCTCGGTTCCTGCCACGCAGCGCATTTTATTCATCCGTGTGTCTGGCATGTGCTAGTCCAGACCCCTTCCCGCGAGCCTGGAGCTGTGTGATCTTGGGCAACTTCCTTCCGTCTCTAGGCCTCAGCTTCTGTACTGGCAAAAGGATGGAATGGGGCTCCCTGCTGGCTCCGTTCCAGCTCTGACACCTTGAGTCTGGGCCTATGAGGGGAAAATGGCATCTCCAGCTGTGGCCGCTCCCAGGGGAGCCTCCCTTGTAGGAAGTTGGCTTGGGTGGCAAAGCAGTTCCAGGAAGACCATGCCTAACCCCTGCCCTGAAACCCTGCCTGCCCTCCTGCTGCTGGGGAGGGCAGGAAGGGGTTAAAGTCGCTGAGCAAGGGAAAGGTAGACTCGCCCAATCCCTCCCTCTTCAGGTCCTCTCCCCCTTTTGTTCTCAGGGCTTTGCCAGGGTTGCTGGGGTTAGGTAAGCCTCCCGCTGTGCAGAGGGAACAGAACTGTAGCAACTTGTCCCAGCTCTTCCCCCGGGCAAGAAATCTGAAGCTACCGCAAGAGGTGGAGAAATCTTGGAACCTGAGACAATGGCCAAGCTGGGGCTAGAAGCGTCTTTGGAGATCACTGAGTCCAACTATCTCCTTTTGCAGATGGGCAAACTGAGATCTAGAAAAGAAACATTTCTTAGGTTCAGCCAGCGAGTTAGGGGTGGACTCAAATACAGGCTTCCCGACTTCTGGGCCTGCTTTCTTCGCAGGGTATGAAGTTCTAACAGGACAAATGGAGGGAGACGTGCTTTATAAAGGACAATGTGGAACCAGTGGTCTCTTCTTGTTCCCTCAGGCTGGTTTGTCCCGGGGCTGCATGGCGCCTGGACAATCCTCGGGTTGCCCAGCTGTCAGTCAGCTCAGGCCGTGGCGTAGGGGAACGCTGGGAACAGAGGCACAGGGACTCGTTCCGACCACGTGTGAGCTGAATGACTCTGGGCACATCATTTCACCTCGAGGAGACAGTTTTGCCCGCTGCCAAGTGGCACCAGAATCTGTGCTTTTCCTAGTTCCCAGGTGTGTGTGTGGAATAATGTACTTTGAAAACTGCAAAGCTCTGTGCCTGCCCCGCATCCGTCCCCCCTTCCTCTGGTCCTGGCCCTGATTTTCATGACAGTCATGACAGCGCTGGTCCACGCCAGCCTTCAGGCTTAACCAGTGCTTTGGAGACAGCTGACCCAACCTGTGCTCCAGAGTTGGGCATGACACCTGGCTTTACACTGCATTCAGAGCACCGAATTCCCTGTGGTCACGGTGATTGGCTCAGGGATGAGCTTGTGACCCAATCCCAGACAGGCAGTGTTCACCCTGGGACTTCGGCTGGTAGTGACACAGAAATGACTCATTCTTTTTTTTTCTGCTGGGCAAGAGCCTGGGAGAGTGCGAGCTTAGAGCTCCCAGGGACCATCAGGTGAGAATGACCTACCTGATAATTAAGCAAATGCAAAGGAAAACAGCCAACAGGAAGCACCACATGTACTCACCAGCAAATTGGTTTTAACTGATCAACACTTAAGTGCATATACAGTAATAACATTCATTGGGTGTCGGGCAGGTGGGAGGCGGGAGGAGGGGATGGGTATATTCACACCTAATGGGTGCAGTGCGCACTGTCTGGGGGATGGACGTGCTAGAAGCTCTGAGTCGGGTGGGGCAAGGGCAATATACGTAACCTAAACATTTGTACCCCCGTAATATGCTGAAATTAAGAAAATTAAAAAAAAAAAAGAAAACAGCCAACAGGTGGAAAAACACCATCTCCTTCCACTGTTGTTTGCATGTGTGGCCTTACACTTAAGCACAAACTATTGCTGAACTTTTCAGGGATATGAGTCACTTTATTTCTTTTATTGTTTTCTTTCCTTCTTTTGTTCCTTTTTCTGTCTATCATTCCTTTATCTATTTATTTATTTTTGCGTAAGTCAGTCTGATTTGGGTTTCTGTGACTTGCAATCAAAATTTCCTAATTACAACCAAAAAAAAAAAAAAAAAAGAAAGAAAGAGAAAGAATTATAATAGATACAGGGTAAATGTTAGCTGCTAATCCAATATTCGTTTCCCTTTCTCACTGACAGAACGCTGAATGGGGAATGCAGGCAGGGAGACACAGTGTGTTAAGTCCCAGGAGAGATGTGATGGTGGTCTAAACTGATCATGACACCCTTGTTTCTTGTTTTACATGATTCCTTGCAGTTGGTGGTGATCATGTGATCTGATTCTAGACTGTGAAACATAGGGACAATCAGCTGCGAGATGCAACATAAGAGGCTTCTCGGAAAGTAGATATAGCCAGCATCACTCTGTCTCTCTCTTCCTGCCTTGGAAGTGAATGTGATGTCTAGAGCTACAGCAGCTGTATGTGACCATGAGGCAGAGGCCAAATGCATTGCAGTGATACCAGTTTTGATATCATTGAGCCACTGAACAAATGCCATCAGCTATCTGCCTGTGTGTTTCTCGTAGTATAATAAAAACAAATACTTATTTGTTTAAGCCACTGTTAGTTGGATTTTCTATTATTCGTAGCTCAAAGCATTCTTTGGAAATGAGTCATTTCACTTGTATGGAACTCAGGTACCTATCTAGCAATGTCACTGATCCAAAACTCAGACAAGAATAATAGCTAAGAATAAAACAAATAACATTTATTGAATAGCTACTATCGCCAGGCAGTGTGTTAAGGGCTTTAGTTGCATATAATCTTATGTTTAGCTGCAATAACCTTATGAAACAGATACTATTATTAATCCCATTTTATAGATCTGAAAACTGAACCACAGAAAGGTCTTACTCAGTGTCACACAGCTAATAAGCTCTGGAGGCAAAAAGCCTTCTGAGTAGGCACAATGGGCTTTACCATATATTTTACTCATAGGCGAGCACCTTGCTCAGGGGTGTTATGTCCATATTATGCCTCATGCAGACATGTAGTTATCTAACAGATTCACTGTTGTAAAGAAGAGAGAGAGAGGAGCCCCTGGAGTAGGTGACAGCTGACACTGTCAATAAGAGAAGACAAAACACAAAAGAAAAGCCACGCCTTCCAGTGAGGGGCAAATAGCCTAACATACAAGGGCTGTGCGGAAAGTATCCAGCCATGAAAGCATCCTCATTACATTAACAATGGCTGGAAACTTTCTGCACAGTGCTTGTATCTTCTCAGCCCTTGAGGACACCTCTGTATGAAAACTCAATTCAATCATCAGTGTTTTTATAATGGTCCTGAGTCATCGAGTAAAGATGAAATCATGCTTTGCTTCTTGTTGGAGAAGACAGCAAAGCACCTAGGAGAGCTAGAGAAGGTTCCCACTGAAATGGTTAAAACAAAACAAAAGTCTAGCGCATTAATCAGCACCACCTGTCCCCTGGCTCCTCCCTAGCCCAGCTCCCTGGAAAAGCCAGCTCACAGAGTGCTTCCTTCCCCAGAAGCCCAGAGAGCCAAGGTGTTAGAGGACTGCAGTTTTCATCACCGTTTTCCCAAGATGTTCCCTTCCCAAGCCTATAAACGTCAACCAGCCCGTTTTTAGCAAAGGTGATCTTAATTATAACGCCTGGGGGTTACCAACGGGCGGCAATAGCGTGAAGACCCAAAGAACAAGACCTGGTTGGGACCTCTGCTCACTGCCTGAGCTGGGATCAGGAGAAGTTGTACAAGGAGGGGGACAAGGACCTGAGAGTGGCAATTAAATTGACCCAATGTCTAGATGGGCGGGGGCCACTGAATAAAGGACCTGAAGGTGACAACCACACCATGCTGAGACTGGATGTGCCCTTTGATGTATGTAAGTCCAACCGGCTCTTTTAATGGGTAGGGAAACCGAGGTACAGAGAGGGAAGGGACTCACCCAAGATCACACAGCAAGGTTACAGCAGAGCTCACAGCTTTAGCTTCTTGACTTCTGATGAGGGCAGAGGGACACTGAGCAAAAGCCCCTTAGGGCTGGACAGGTCAGTTCAGACTTGCGCCCTGGAGCTGGGAGTGGGTCAACCTGGCTGAAGCTCTTCTCCCACCCTGGGCCCCCTCCTTGGGACTTCTGGAGCTTCTCGGGGAGCTGGTTCAAGCGGGGGCCTCTGAGATATTCATTCACCAAATACGTATTGAGCGTCCGCTACGTTCTCACAATAGTGAGAAAATCAGAAGTAGTGCCTGTCCTCACCGGCCTCACAATCAGTGCTTAAGACGGTAGGCAGTGGAGTCGGTTGGCAGGGGCCAGGCTGGGGGCCGCATGCTGCATTTAAACACACCGTGAGCAGCAGAGGTAGTAAGGACGTACAGACAGACCTACAGGCAGAGCAACTGCACATTCACATGTGGTGACACGGATACTGTACACACAGGCACAAATGCATAGGCACACGGATAGATGCGTCCACATCAGACACACACACATATCACACACAGGCACAGACATATATGTGCACACGTGTGCATATGCATATACACATGCACATGCACACACACAGAACCTTCCTACATTCTCCCTGCAAGCAAACTGCTGTCTTAGCAACACTGGAGATGATATCTACTCATTCTCCTGGAAATGCAGGCTTCCTGAGCACCATCTGACCCGCGACCAGAGGTGGCTGAGTCCCTCTCCCACGTCCTCTGCCTCTACAGTTTGCTGAGGAGAGGCCAGACCCCGGGACATGAGCCACTCCTGCCTGATTCATTCCCTCTCTGGGGCCGCAGAGCTTCCTCTTTCCTGCTCTGAGCGGCCTCCCAGGCTGGCACCTTGAGTTCTGCCCCTGACTCATCTTGCCGCAGCACAGCACAGAGGCCTGCGGTTTGCACAAGTCGGGGCACAGCCTGAGGTGGGGATGGGGTGATTTTCGGGGTGGGAGGGGGAGGTCACTATCAGGTAATCAGGTAAAGTCCCAGATGGAGGGGTGGGTGTGGGCTGTGTGTCTGCTCAAGGGCACAAGGAATGCGTGTCAATCAGCCCCGTTGGAAAGCCAGCTTGCAGAGGCAGAGAGGGGGACCCAGCAGACACCCCAGGGCTGTCTGCAGTCAGGATTCCTGCCCACTGGAGCTGCTGAGCCTGCCCTGCCCCTCCTCCAGCTGCACTGTGCCTGTGGGGTGAGGAGTCTGTGGGGCCAGAGGTGTGGTTACCCCGAGCCTGTGACCCTCATTTCCAGATCACATTCTGGGCACCCAAGATCTCAATTTCCAGCTCAATGGCCCCCAGCTAGCTTCCTAGGCCCTGCCAGGGGTCTTTCCTCCAAAGGCAGGCTGCACACCCCTAAGGGTGGCCAAGTTGTTGTTTGCTGGGAAGGCATTAGGGGGTGCGGCTGGAGCATGGTCATGGGGGATGAGATGTGTAAGCACCGTATACAACCACCTTCCCTGTAGGAAGAGAAGGGGTCGGAGGAGGAGGCAGGTGAGCTGGAGCCATGGGAGCTTCCATTTGTACTCGAGCTTCATGCCCTGAAGTGCTAGGGGTAGACCTGCCTGAAGTCGGTCCGTCCCGGTGCAGGGATGGGGAGGCCTCCCGAAAGGTGGATCCAGGCTGAATTACTATTGCAATGGTAGAAGCATGAGGCTGCATGCAAGAGAAAGTGGGCTCAGGCCAAGTTCTTCCAGAGTCCCACTGGATAGCAATGTAGGCTCTGGGGTCACCTCCTTGGGTTTCAAAACTCTGGCAATTTCCAGCTGTGTGACCTCAGACAAGATCACCTTGGAGAGCCTCAGTTTTTTTCATCTTATACAAGAGACCAATGATTGTCTCTTCTTCATGTTGAATAGTAAAGTGTTTAGCACAGTGACCGTACTTCGTAGGTAACTAGCATGTGAAACTAATCCCTTTCTCTAAATCTCCACCTCACTTCAGAAAAGGGGAGGGTGATACTAAATTCAGTGATTGTTAGTTTCTTTAGACACTCTCAATTCAGGATTCGATCTGAGGGAGAAGCACGCTGGAGCCCAGAAAGGCCCGCAGGCAGAGCACAACAAACACATGGAGTGTCCTCCCGGCACCCCCTCTTTGGCCTCACAGCTGGTTTGGACCCGGAAATCTTCATGAAAGGGCTTGGAGAGGAGAACAGTTCTCAGAGAACCATACTCCCTCCCACCCCAGGGCCTTTGCACATGCGGGTCCCTTTGCTGGGAAAGCTTGTTGTCTTCCACTTCTCACCAGTTAGCTGCCACTTACGTTTCTGATCTTAAATCAAACCTCACTCACTCAGGAAAGCACAGATCCTCTGTTACAGGTTCCCATTGTTCCCTGTATCTATTCCCGTCTATAATTACACATCGGGGTAGGTGCTCATGTGATGCCACTTCCTCCAAGAGGTCTTCTTTTCAACTCTGCCAAAGCTGAGTGCCCTTCTGACATGCTCCCAAAGAACCCTGCACTTTGGATTTCACATCTTCTAAAATCTGGCCAACTCCAACTCAACTTTGAGGGCTGGCTGAGGTGTCACCTCACCCTGGAGGTATCAGATCAAGATGGGTTCCTTGGCTGCATGTTCCCGGAGTGCTTCCCGGGAACATGCTTGCCTGTCATAAAATGCGCTGCACTTGTCAACCGGGTCATGACTTAATATCGGTCTTCTTTCCCTAGAATAGGAGCTTCCCGAGGCGGGAACTTACTTGACTTGTCCACAGTTGTATCCCTAGCATGTGCAGCAGCGCTCGGCACACTGCAAGAATTAATAACTCCTTGTCTACTCGTTCCTCTCTGCAAACACACACACACACACACACACACACACACACACAGACAGACTCTTACTAACCTGTTTTTACCCTCAGTGCCTGACAGTGCCCGGCACGAGGTAAAATTCTCAATTAGCATTGCTAAATGAATGAATGAAAGAATGAATAAGTGACTCTCCTCTACCAGAGCTGAAGCTCTGGGAGGGCAGGGGTCATGTCTTAAATGATGTTTTGCATCTCCTCGTGAAAATGGGAGCAAGTGAGGCCCCGAGAGAAATGTCCCTGCTATGGGAGCAGACCTCCTTACGTGCACTGGGCAGCTAGAGCAGGGCCCCTGCGTCCTCACTTTTCAGCTGTTTACAGCCTGCCCCGCTCTCCCATCTGGCCCCAACCTTTCTTACAATCTTAATTTCTGTAACTTCCCCTCAACCTTGGGTGTCACAACTCCCATGGTTCCCTAAAGTCACCCCTTTTCCTCCCTTGTCCAACGGCCCCACGGAGAACCTCGTAGAATGAGGGCAAGAGGCAATGTACAAGTTCAGGGCACTAGGAGGACGTGTCACTGAAACAGTGGCATTTGAGCCTGGGGTTAAAGGGCAGGTGTTACTCAGCCAGGCTGGGACTGTGGGGGTGGAAGAGCAAAGAGCAGGGAGGAAAGGCAAGTAGGGCAGACAGAATCATCAGCAAAACCTCAAAGGGGAACTGGCTGAAATTCCTAGCATGGTGGCCACTTCCCCTGAGACCACCGGGGTCCAGCATTACTCGTGTAGCTGGCGGATTGGTGGGGGCTGGAAGAGCATCCTGACCTTGCATCATTTTAGAGAAAGGAAGTAGTGGTATCATCAGCAGTAAAGGAGCTGAGACGTGGCCTTTCCTACTGCAGAAACCCCCTGTGCAGCCTTACGCAGGACCTCGCCTTCCCTGGGCCTCCCAGTCTACAAAATGAATGTTTGGGATGAGATGATCCCTGCAGCTCTTTCCAGCTCTGAAGTCCTGTGACTGAAACTAAAGTTTCCTTTTGGCTTCTCACTCCGGGTTTGGGCCGGCCCCAGGACTGGTGACCAGATATGAGGTCAGTCTTGCAGATTTCAAGACAAACGCGGGCTCTGTCTGTGCTGCCGGTGCCCGTTTCCTGTGCCTGGGGCTTTGCCCTTGTGCTTGGTATGTCCGGCTGTCACCGTGTCCATGGTGTCACCTACCCCTACCAGCCTTTCATCCTCTGGGCTCCTGGAGCATCCCCGGAGCTTGGCCAGGGGGGGAAGCTGGCACAGCAGGTCAGGGAGGGAGGTGGGCGAGGGGGCTTGTGGGGGGCTGGCAGGGCACTGCGGACACCCTGATGACACTTGGCTCCACGGCCCAGCTCAGTCTTCCCCTCCTATACCCACATATGTTTCTGGCAGCCGATAGATTCGGAATGAGTCAGACCTGGCTTTGCGTTCCCTCCTTGCCACCTAGTAGCTGTGGGCACTTGGCCTAGTTATTTTACTTTCCTGAATCTCAGCTTCTGTGTCTGTTAAATTGGGATGACAATAACTATTCATTTGTTCATTAGCTCATCTGTATATGCATTCTTTAATAAGTGTTTATTGAATACCTACTATGTGCCCACACACTGTAAGGGATTCAGTGGCCAACAAGCTGACATCACAGCCCTCATGACACAGTGAGACAGGAGCATTTAGCTACTGACTCCCCATGGCCGTTGAGCGTTTGAAATCTGGCTACTGAGACTGAGGGACTGAATTTTAAATTTCTCTTAATTTTCATTAATCTAAATTTACATGTAAAAACGGATACTTGGTTCACTTTTAAGTATACTTGAAATAACTTGGAAACGTGAAGCTACTCTTTTCAACTGTAAATTTTATGAAATCTAAATATAGATCAAATATTGCCAATGAAAATTTAGCATTTGAGTTAAGTTGGGCTAGGAGTGTAAAAAAAACACTAGATTTTTAGAGACATAGTAAGGAAAAAGAATGAAAAATATTTTACTAATAAGTATTTAAATATTGATTACATGTTGAAATGATAACATTGTAGATATATTGAGTTAAATAACAATATATTACCAAAATGAATTTTACCTGTTTTTTTTTTTTTTTTTGCTTTCTTAATGTGACTCTTGGGAATTTAAAATCACACGTGTAACTCACATGATATTTCCATTGGACACTGCTGTGTTAGGCAGTTAAACAAACAATTACAATGGATGCTCACGAGATTGTGGTGAGTGTTAAATGAGATACTGCAGGCAAAGTGCTTAGTTCAGGATAAGTACTCTGTCAATATTAGCTATAGCTAAGCACCAGGCATTGGGCTTGCCCCAAATTACTCCTTTCCCTGCCCTGTCTCAGGGCTGAGCTCCAGCTCCAATTGCTGAGGGTGACTTCTTTCCCAGGAGTCTCCTGGTCTTTCATGCAAACAAGGTCTTCCCTGTCCTGCCCACTGTCCTTCGGACACTCTGAGGTGTGTCTGTTGCAGTTTGACACCATCTCTGCCTTCCATTTTCTTCCTCCTCAGCAGTGCACCTCTCTGCCCTCCCTCAAAATCTGGCCCATTCTCCAGGCCTTTCTAAGTCTACTTTCGGATTTCACAGATTGGCAAGATTTCCCACCCACAATTTTGGGAGGCCTATTTTTTTTTTTTTTTTTTGCCAAGCAAGACCATTACAAAGGACTCTTATTATCATCTCCTATTGCTTTATTTTAGAAGACAGGAAGCACTTTAAAAAGTAGGACCTTTTTTTTGTTTTGCAGAATTGGACAAACTAATTTTAAAATTCATATGGAAATGCAAGGGACTCAGAAAAGCCAAAACAATCTTGAAAAAGAAGAATAAAGTTGGAGGACACATACTTCCCTATTTCAAAACTTACCACAGAGCCGTAGTCATCTAGACAGGGTGATACTGATACAAGGATAGGCATATAGGTCAATGGAATAAAATTGAGGGTTCAGAAATAAACCCTTTTCTTTTTGTTATGTTTAGGACAGAGTCTCATTCTGTGCCCTGACTAGAGAGCACAGTGGCATTCTCATAGCTCACAGCAGCCTCAAACTCCTGGGCTCAAGCAATCCTCCTGCCTCAGCCTCCCAAGTAGCTGGGACTACAGACACGTGCCATGACGCCCGGCTAATTGTTCTATTTTTTATAGAGATGGGGTCTCACTTTGCTAAGGCTGGTCTTGAACTCCTGACCCGAAGCTATCCTTCAGCCTCAGCCTCCCAGAGTGCTAGGATTACAGGCATGAGCCACCATGCCCGGCCCAAAGAGAGTTTTTTAATCTTACTAGCTTGCCCCTGTGTTCCTCATTTCCCAAAAACTAGTGGAGCTTCTTTCCTGGCCAGCATCACCCCGGGGTAGCTGGGTGCTGCCCACTCACAGCATCATCCCTCCTTTCGAGAAGGAGGCTGCCAGGGCTGGACGATCTTTAGGGATCATATACTCCCGGCCTTCCCAACACATATTAGGAGTGGAATCAGTTTTCCACAAAATTAAAATACTAATAACCATAATCATAGTAGTAGCTAATGATCATGAGCCTTTGCCATAAGTACTATGCTGAGTGTGTCCTGTGCGCCACCCCCTCCAGCAACTCTCGAGGTGCTCTGGGCCAGTGTTGGTCAGTAGAACCATCCAGAGACCGTCAGTTTAATACAAAACACTGGTACTTTTAACAAAGGATGGTTAAAAGTGGAGATTCAGAGCCAGACTGCAAGCGTTTGCATCCCAGTTCTGACTTTGGACAAGTTATCTAATTTATCTGCTCAGAGCCTCAGTTTCCCCATATGTAAAGTGGAGATACAAATACCAGGGAGGGTTATTGCACAACCTCGTTGCACGTGTTACTGCACGTGACCCACCCAGCAACGTGTGCGGGCTTGGTGTTTATTGTCCTTATCACTACACACATCACCTCCTCGTGAGGACACTCAGAGGGTGAAACAGATTCAAGTAGGGCCCTTCTGGTTGCAAAGAGCTGGGGCCCCAGTTCTATCTGTCCTGCCTACCTTTGGCTGCCGCTTTCCTCAAGGCAGCCCCTCTCTGGGACTCTAGGGGTCCTTGAAGCATCGTTTGAAGCGACTGTTCTTAGCCCATTCTCCCTTGTTCATTATGCAGAGGGAAAGATACAGCCCAGGGTCAGAGTCCCTCAGGAACAGAGACAGGACTAGAACTCCAGTTCCCTGACTCCTGACTCGGTCATGTCTGCCACAGTTGGGGTGCCCAGGTCTCCCTGCTGCCTCCGAGGAGACGGTGCTGCTGCCAGAACTCCCAGGTTGTGCTCCCTCCCCTCCTGTCTCAGGGATAATCCTTTAATGAATTAAGTGGAGCAATTATGGGGGTTAGGGGAGGCTTTGTTACTTCTTGGTAAGCAACCCGCATCTTGCGGAGTCTTATTTACTTTCAATGTTGTACTTAGAGATAATAAACCCTGTTACTTTCCACATCTTCACCAGAATTTCCTCCCCTCCACTCTCCCCTTCAAGTCAACGGCCCTGCCAGGCAATGGGGAAGAAATGTGAGCAAGGTCCGAGCCCGCCTCCTCGCCTCCTCTCTGGAGCTTCCCTTAGTGCATCAGATGGACGCTGAACAGGCAAAAACCCGGGCAAAAACCCAAAAAGATAAATAATGTCCAGCTCTCTCTCTCTTCCAGTTTACAAAGCTTGTTGTTCAGGGGAACTAAGGGGTCAGGTCTTGGAGGCAGTAAGAATGAGGCTCTTCCTTCTGTCTGGAATGTTTCCTCGCTGACCTGCGTGGCTGGCTCCTCATCCACCAGGGCCACCTGCTCAGAGTGGCCTTCCCTGTCCACCACACTAGAGCAGTCTCCACGCCACGCGAGCCCTTCCTCTGCTTTCCTCTCTGTAGAGCACATGACTCTCTAGAATCATCTGATGGATGTGTTTGCTGACATGTTTATTTTCTGTCCCCCAGTCCCCCTCCACAGGAAGTATGTCTGTCTTGCTCACGATTGCATGGCTCGCACCAGAGCAGTGCTCGGCATCGGGAGGGCCTCAGCGATAATTGTCCAGAGAGTGAAGGAAGGAATGGGAAGGTAAAGGTCAAAGAAATGGGAGTTGGGAAAGGATTCTAGTTCCAGCTCTGTGGCTAACTTGGTTACTTAGAGGTAAGTTCCTTACCCTCTTTGGTTAACCTCATTTTCTTTTCTTCAGTTGTAAAATTTTACAGATCATCCAACATTTCAATTGAAGCCCAGATTTTTCTCTGAAAATGCCCAAATTTTAAATGTTGACAATGAGTGAAATTTTTTAAAAATTAAAAAACCATAGAGTGGGTCAAATAGACCATGAGGAGGGCTGACTATGGCTCACGGACCACTACTTTGTGACTCTTGGCTTTAGATGTTTATGGAGATTGTTCAAACTGGAGTGACGGGGAAACTTCGCAAACTAGGGAGAGTGCCTGCACGGAGAGGTGAAGACTGGGGGACTGCAATTCACTGGACAAACAAGGCCTGTAGTCCAGAAGGGTCCATTTTACTTAAACATTTTAGAGGAAATCGTTGTTGAAGTAAACACAACCATGTTTGGATGGACTGCAAAAATTACATATTTCTCCTTTTAAAAAAATTGTAGTATGACATACAGTGAAGCTCACTAATCTTAATAATACAGTTCAATGAATTTTGACAGACATTGGTATCTAGGCCCCTTCCCAATTGATATATGCCTCCACCTCCCAAGGTAAACACTATTCTGTCTGCTGTCATCTGAATTAGTTTTGTCTGTTCTTCTTCTTTGTTTGTTTTTGAGATAGGGTCTCCCCCTGTCACCTGGGCTGGAGTGCAGTGGCATCATGATAGCTCACGACAACCTCAAACTCC
>CM052447.1:19452370-19473086 GCA_028533085.1 Varecia variegata
TCCCAAGGTAAACACTATTCTGTCTGCTGTCATCTGAATTAGTTTTGTCTGTTCTTCTTCTTTGTTTGTTTTTGAGATAGGGTCTCCCCCTGTCACCTGGGCTGGAGTGCAGTGGCATCATGATAGCTCACGACAACCTCAAACTCCTGGGCTCAAGCGATTCTCCTGCCTTGGCCTCCCAGAATACTAGGATTACAGGAGTGAGCTACCACGCTCAGCATCTGTTCTTGAACTTCACATTCATGCAATCATATAGCATATGCTGTTTTGGGTCTGGCTTCCTTTTCTCAACACTTCGTCTGAGACTCACCCATGCCGTTATGTATAGCAGTAGTTTGCTATTTTTCAAGATCCTGTAGTTATGCTCAATTTATGTACTCTACTGTTAATGGACATTTGGGTTGTGTCCAGTTCTTGGATTTTATGAATAACATTGCTACGAACATCCCTGTGCGTGTCTGTTTTGTGGACATAAGCACTCTTTTCCCTTGAGTATATATACCCAAGGGTGGACTTACTGGCTGCATGACCTACGTGTATTTCAAAGGAATGTCGTGGCTGCTATGTGAGTGGTTTCAGGCTCGGCTCCCAGTTCCCACACGCCCAAGCGCACTCTGCTTTGCAGTTAGGTGCCCTCGGTGGAAAATTGGAGAACACTGACACAAGGGGAAGACAGAGATCAACATATAGCACTGCTATTAACACTGTTTTGTAAATAGACACACTGAGGTTCAGAGAAGCAAGCTGATTTGTCCAAATCAAGTAACTACTGGATTTAAATCTAGATTCACCCAACTCTAGAGTCATGTTATTAGTTGCTCTGCTCTAAAGCCTCAGGGAGTAAGCACCTGTATTTTCACCTGCCCAGTATCCATTCCCCTCCTTCTGCTAACAGTGCCCAGTTGTCCCCTTCTGCTAACAGCCCCAAATGGCAACCCGCTGCCATCTGATGCAGTCTCCGCGGGCTGTCACTTCAGGTGCCTTCCAAGGTTGGACCAGGACTACAGTGGGGCAAGAAAGGTGCCTAAGGCACCACGGGAGCACAATTTAAGGAGGGGCCCACTCAGCGTCAGCCACATTCTGTTCCCAGCCCTGCATGGGGCCCCAGCCTGGCCGGCCCAACCCCCCTTGCAGCAATCGGGGTCTTGGGAGGCCCAGCTCCTGGAGGGGCAGTGTGGCTTCCTGGTGGTAATAGACTGAGCAATTGCACACTTGTTCCTGGTTCTTCTCTGCGAACTCTGTGCTCTCTCTCATTCTCTGTGTCACCCATAGCCCTGCATTAAATCCCCCTTTTGCTTAGGTTAGGCAGGGTGTGTTTCTGTGGCTTGTAGAGAAACTAACACAGTACGTGCTCTGGAGCATGTTGTCATTGTCTCCATCTGGGAAATGGGGGTCCTACGCTTGGCGCTCCACCTGGCAGACACAGTAAGTCCTTGGGTAAGGGATCCTCCATGCCTCACTTCCTCACCCCGGCTCCTCGTTGGCATCACCTGGGGAGTTTTAACAGTCTGATGCCCAGGCTTGCATCTCATCCTAATTAGTTCAGCATCTCTGGGGGTGGGCCCAGATAGCAAGACTTGCTAAAGCTCCACAGGTGATTGCAATGAGCAGCCACGGCAGAGAACAGCTGCTCTAAAGTACCTGGGGTTGCTGTGGGTAATTAGCGGCTCTGCTTCACCGGCACAGCCCGACGCCCCCGTGCCTGGGACGTCAGGGGAGGCATTAAGTGGCCTCCATCTGGGCAGCAGCCAGAGGGGAGGAGGAACAGGAGCCACTTATCTCCGTTAGGCCTCCCTCATCCCCAGGTTCTGCAAGGATCCCGCAGCAGCCTGGGGAAAGCCTGAGGGCTTAGCTCCCAATCCTCAGGCAATTTGAGCGGCTTGTGTCTGGGAGCTGCTGGGGAGCCTTCAATCTTAGGGCCTGGGGCCATGGAGAGGTCACTTAAGCTGTTTCCTTGCCCCTGGGCAGGAGGCGCTGGTGGGGGCCCTGGGGTAGTCAGCAAGAGAGCTGGGTTCAAGTCTCAGCCCTGCCAGACACCAACCAGCGGACGTGGGCAAGCAACTATAGTCGAACAACAAACTTTCACTGAACAGTCACTGTGTGCCAGGCACTCAGCCCGCTGTCCTTAACTGGGTACGTCAAACCACTCCGATTTAGAGGACAGAGGTGAAGCCCAGAATCTGCATCTGTCAGTAGGCACCTGTCTGATTCTACTCCTGCTGCTGTGACAAAATACCTGGGACTGGGTCATTTACAAAGAACAGAAATTTATTTCTCATGATTCTGGAGACTGAAAGTCCGAGATCAAGGCACCAGCAGGTTCAGTGTCTGATAAGGTCTCTGCTTCTGAGATGGTGCCTTGTCACTGTGATGCGTCCTCCAGACGGGATGAGCGCTGTGTCCTCGAATGACGGAAGAGATGGAAGCACAAAAGGGCACTAATCCCGTTCAGGAGGGTGGAGCCCTCCTGGCCTAATCACCTCCTAGTACCGTGGCATTGGGGATTAAGATTCAGCATAAATTTTGGAGGGGACACAAACATGAAACCCATGGCGGCATTCAAGTGATTCTGATATAGGTGGGCTTGAGATATGGACTCCGAAGCTGGTTTATCAAAGTTATTCTGAAGAAGGAAGCCAGAGTTGAGCATCACGGCCAAAGGTGCTGCACCAGGGAGGAGTGATGTGTTTCCGCTGGTGAGAAAAACCAGACTAAGCTGGATACTGAGTTCAAGCAGCCCCAAACAGTGGACCCTCAGTTTTCTCAACTGTTGCTTGATGGAGCAGGACCTGTTGTTGTGTAACATTAGTTCCAGCTTCCATGTCGTATGTCCTCTATCAGTCATTCTTTATTATTTTTTTATTTTTTATTTTTTTTGAGACAGAGTCTCACTCTGTTGCCCAGGCTAGAGTGCCGTGGCATCAGCCTAGCTCACAGCACCCTCAAACTCCTGGGCTCAAGTGATCCTCCTGCCTCAGCCTCCCGAGTAGCTGGGACTACAGGCACGCGGCACCATGCCCGGCTAATTTTTTCTATATATTTTTAGTTGTCCATATAATTTCTTTCTATTTTTAGTAGAGACGAGGTCTTACTCTTGCTTAGGCTGGTCTCGAACTCCTGAGCTCAAACAATCCTCCCGCCTTGGCCTCCCAGAGTGCTAGGATTACAGTCGTGAGCCACCACGCCCGGCCCATCTGCTTATTTTTATCTGCCATCTATTTAATATACTTATCTATTTCTACATATCCATTTATCATGATTTGGTCTCAATAACAATCTGTCTATTCGAGTTGGCAAACATTTACCCAGAGCATGCCATGTGCCACGCACTCTCTCCACTTGTACCTCCTGTTTCCACTCTCCACCTACCTCATCTTCCCTGCCTACTCTGACCCCCACTCAGTGCTTTCTCCTCTGACCTTTGTGCAGGAAATTTAGTCTGTGTGAGCACCTTCTCCACTTGCCCCTGCCTGACTCCCATTCTTCCCCGATGGCTTGAGAGTGGACTCTGTGTCCTTCCTTGACTGCCATGGCCTGGCTCCCTTCCTGCCCTGTTAGACTCCAGGGAAATAGTCACCGGCCACATGGCTGGCCGCCCAACCAGACTGTTTGCAAGTCAAGGGCAAGGACCATGTCTTTTCCAGGGTCTCCTCCCCCCCTCAATTCCCAGTCTAGGGCTTCACACATGGCAAGCATTTTGTTCACAATGGTGGGCTTGAATTCACAGTCCTTGGGAGTTAGGAGGGACGTTACAACTTTTACACTTTCAACAAATCTTGCACAGATGTGCTTGCTAGAGGCCTTTGCTAGGCACAGAGATTAGTGAGTGCAACCTTATTTTTCCTCTCCTCATCTCAGCTTCCTTAGCTACACAGTGGACGGAATCAGCGGCTCCCAAACCCGGTTTTGCACACTCTTGGAGGCTCATTTGAAAAATCACATATTTCAAAACAACATGCTGTATCCAACAAATATATTCAATCTTTTTGTCAATAAAAAATAAAAATAAAACTGCAGAACGCTGGGCCCCTTCATAACGGGGGGCAGGGCCTGGATGTGCATTTTTTTGACAACCTCATGTCTTCCACTTCCACAAGCGATTGCTGCAAACTCTGTAGAAAACCCCTGGGTTACCGAGGCTTTTTTCACTGAGCAATGGCGGCCTGGCCTGTGAGGAGAGCTTGGGGTGCTGAGGAATCAGGGCGTCCCTCCTTCCCAGGAGACCCCTGCTCTCTCCCTGCTGTCCCTGTCCCTGTCTGGGGTTGCCCGGAGTTTCTTCTCGCAGGGCATGCCTCTTCCTAGCCTGGCAGCATGTCTGGGATGCGGCTGTCCAGGGAGACAGGGCCGGTGGGGCTGCCAGAGTGGCCTGTGGTGCCCCTGAAGGCCTCTGCCCTGCTGGCCTTGAAGCGACCACAGGACCCAAGCGCCCGAGCGGGTGGGGGAGGGGTGTGGGGCTCTGTGTAGGCTGGAAAATTTCCCAGGCCTCAGTTTCTTCATCCATAAAATCATGTCCTACTCCTCTACATGGGTGGCATTTGGGCACTTGCAAAGTAATTTTGCATCTATAAATCCTCTGTACCCATCATGTTTTATTAGCACTATGCAAAGAGCTGCAGGAAATCCACAGGTGAATTGACACCAAAAAGATCCAGAAAACTACCTTTTTTTTTTTTCTTTTTTTGCTTCTGGCACAGTGCTTAGTGTTTTACTGATTTATTACCTATTTAATCCTCATGACGGCTCCTGCAAGATAAGAACTGTTAGTTATCACCTCTATTTGGCAGATGAGGAAACTGCTTCCTAGAGAGGTTAAGTAACTTGTCTAAGGCCACACAGCTGCAAGATGGCACGGCTGGGTTTGAATCCAGATTTGTCCAATTTCGAGTCCAAACCTCACCCTGTTCTCCACTCTCTGGACAAGCCCAGCAAGGGGCCTGAGGACCACACAGGAATATCCTGCCCTGATCTCCCCGTGAGACCAGAACAGAGCAATCCGTGCTCCAGGAGGGCAGGGAACCCCCTAGCAGTTCAGGAGGAGGCTCAGTGGGGAGATCAAGAGACGCCCCTGAGCAGGCAGGCTTGTGTGGACCTGGCTGGTGTTGGGGGAGGACAGTCCAGGAAGAGACCCAGCACAGGCAATGGAGGGTGGTAGGCTAGAGCTGGGGGCAAGTAGGCTGACTGATTTGCAGAACCAGCTACATAATTTGTGGGGTCCAGTGCAAAATAAAAATGTGAGAACCTTACTCAAAAGTTATTGAAATTTGCAAGACAGAGACAGCAGAGCATTGAATCAAGCATGGGTGTGATCTACAAATGTGGAGGCATGAATCCAAGTCCTGTGATTTGGTTGGAGCACAATGCAAGTGTTGTGGTGAAGAGCATAGGTTTTGAAGCTAGATAACCTAGTTCAAATCCTAGCTTGACCATTTAAGGGGATGGCTACCTTAGACAAGTCACTTACATCTCTCTGACTTTCAGTTCTTTCCTTTGCAAACTTAGAATGATAATAATAGTACCTCATTGGGAGCATCAATTTGAAGATTAGCTTAGTGCTTAATAAATTATAACAAGTATTAATTGTTACTGCAATTATTATTGTTGTTATTGCTATGCAATGGGGAGAAATTGGAGATGATGCTGGAAATATGGTTCGTGGTTATGGAGAAGGGGATATGGGAAGAGTACTTGTTCCCTGGGCCAGAGCCACATCAGAGCTGCAAGTCTTGGGGCAGGTAACTTCAGAGGTTCTGTTTCAGGTCCTCAGGTGCCTTGCCACCTCCCACGCTTCCTGCTGGGGAGACCTAACCAAGGCTATTGAACCAGCCAGCCCAGCTCCGGGGCTGAGCACGCCTGGAGCCCCGCCTGCCAGCACCTGCCTGGACCAGGCTGGCTGAGGACTAGGTTGTAGCAGATGACCTCATGCCCACAGGCCTGGCCAACAAGGCCGGACGCTTCTGCTGGCAGGAGCCTGTCAGAACTGCCGGCTGGGGGTCAGGATGAGCTGGAAGGCCCGGTGGTACCCAGATGCCTGTGGCCAGCGGGTCTGCTGAGTGTTTGATTACATTCCTGGGCACCCCAGGCAATGCCAGGGCTGGCCGTTCCCACTCCTGCCGGGTTCCATCTGTCATCTGCAGAGCTGCCATCTCAGGCCCGGCCCCCACGGCCCACCTGCCTTCCACCTTCTGCTTCTCCCTCCCGGCTGCATCACCGGCTGCAGAGCCAGGTGGCCTCATCCCCCGATGACTTCATCTCCCTTAAAGGCATCTTGTCCCTTTGTCAGTCGGGCCTCTGGAGCCTTTCCTGTCCACAGGTCTACAGACCAAGCGTCAGGGTCTCTGCTCTGTACCTGTCTCCGAGCCCCACACTCATCCTGCTCTGTGACCCTCCCTGGGACCTCAGTCTAGAAAGAGCAGTTTGCATTTCATATTCACTGAACATGTTGTTCCAAAGCAACCAGTCCATCAGCCAACTGTCTCCAGTGAGCTGAATCTTCTCTTGCCACTGGTCTTCTAAAGTGGATCACGCTCACTGGGCGCCTACACTGCGTACACAGCACACATGGTGCCGGAATGCAGCACTTCCTGCAGCCCCTGCGGTTTGCCTGGGACTGTCTCCGTTGGTGAGAATCCTGCCTCCTGGGAAATCCCTCAGTCCTGGGCCAACCCTGGGCATGCATCTGTGACTTGCTGCCCCTGACGATTTGCGTTTCATTTTTACTGAACAAAACTGAGCCTTTAGCCTGCCCCAGAGGGAATCACGGGAGTTCAGTCTGTTAAAAATTAAAGCAATGCTATCCAGGCTTCCAGACTCTATGGGTACCCTGAAATCTGCTGCCAGTTAGCTCACACCATTGCTCAGTCCCCGCATTTCCGTCACTGCTCATTTGGTGAGTATTGCTCTAAGAAGGAAAGCCCAGGAGGGAGAGAGGAAGAGCTCTCCCAGTCCACAGGGAAGGAAGCAGCTTTCCTCAGGCAAACAGGAGAGATGGACAATGATTCTTTTCTAGGTCTTTCTTTAGAAGCCCACAGCATCCCTATAAAGAATTATTAGAACTTTAGAATGTCAGAGCTGGGGGGTTAAAGACCAGAATTCAACACCTGCTCCATTGAGATAGGGATGCTGAGGTCCAGGAAGGGGATTGGGAATCAGGTGTGATTCTTCTTATGCCTACAGCGTGCCTGGCCCTGTGCTAAGAAACACGGATGCCGGGGCCCACTCCCAGGGAGTCCGATGTAGCTGGTTTGGGGTGGGGCCCAGGCATCAGGATTTCTTAACCTCCCCAGCCTCGGCTGAGAACCACTGAGTTAGACACAGATCCATCCGTGAGGAGCTTAGAGTGGGGCAGGCATGGAAAGGAAGAGAGGTACACACAAAGCAGGGGTCACACAGGAGGTCAGCAGAGCACAGTGGGGAGATGGGGATGCAGCCAGTGCAGCCCAGTGGTTAAGAGGTTCAGACAGACCAGAGCTTGGATCTTAGGTTAGTCTAGACCAGTGATCTTGGGCATGCCATTAAAGCCATTCTGAGCTTCAGTTTCTTCATCTGAAAAATAGAGAATGATGATAGTGCTTAAACCATTGCAGTGTTTTTCAGAAAAATGAGATAATCCATAGAGTGCTGAGTTGAGTGCTGCCATGAAGATTAGCTATCATTATTATTAGTAGTAGTACCACTACTACTTCTTGCTCAGGTCAGGGGCACGGTCAGAGGGTGCTCCCGTAGGTGAATGGCACATGAGCTGTACCAAGATGGATAGGCACAATTTCAAGAGGAAGAGAGAGAATTTCAGATGTCCAGGAAGCTGTGAGCAGGGCTCAGAAATGAGAAGTCCCGAGCATGCTTGGGGGACACTAAGGAGTCCAATTTCCCCAGTGCACGGGAGACTGGGGGCCAGAAGACCCACCAGAAAGGCCCTGAGGCCAGCAGGGAGAAGGGGCAGGCCTGGGGCAGGAGGGAGGCAGGGGAACTGGAGAGGAGGGCCCTGCACCCCATCCCGATACCCATCTCCCCTCCTCCATCAGGCCACAGATGGGCCCTGCACTGAGAGGCTGGAGCCCAGCCTTGGGCCCGATGGGGGCCCCCAAGGGAAGAGAGTCGCCTGCCACTCTGCACATGACTAGTCAAAGGACTCATGGGCCTCCCAGCCACCCGCCCTCTGGTTAATGCCTAATCGGACCAGACTTGGAGAGCTGGGTGGCAATCAGCCAAGTGGATAATTGGGCAGGTCAGTCTCCCCACTGGCGCTGACCACAGCAGCAACCCTCACGCTGCACCCTCCAGCGTCTCATCCAGCACAGATGCAGTTTGCAGGGGGAGGCCTCAGAGACTCCTACTGGCGGGGGATCCCTCTAGACATCTTGAGCAACACACCACAGCAGCCTGTTTGACACCTGTGGTCAGCCCCGAATCTGGTGACAGGTCCCTGAAGGCACAGCCCACAGTGGCTGTCGTAGATCCATGAAGGAACAGCTCAGCGAGAGCCAGGAAACAGCCAAGAGCCTCGCTGCTCCTATATAAAGCAACAAGACCAGAACATCCAGGGTTCCACTTACCCACAGGGTCCATCCTAAGCTTCTACACACCCAAGTCCTAGCCACAGAGCCAGGCCTCAGTTTTTGTCGCATGGCAGGGGAAACAGATTTGGTCTCAGTACACAGTTGTGATGCCGTTTATCAAATGTGGAAACAGACGTAGCAAATTTAAGTCATTTGCCTTGGATCGCACAGCTTACTATAATAATAGTAATAACAAAGAGGTGAAGAATTCTGGCTCATTAACCAGGTACAAGGGGATGCCGCTCAATCGAACATCAGGCAGAATTGCCAAGAGTTCAAATGGATCGCCAGGAGAGGTCACAAGCTCCCTGTAATTAGAGGTGTGCAAGCGAAGTCTCATTTATTTGCCATGGATGCTGCAGAGGGGGCTTCAAGACCTGGGGGGAGGGAGGGGATTGGACAGGAGGGTTGCAGAGTCGTTCTCGGCTCTGTGGGGCAAGAATTATTTCCTTTAGCTCTAGGTCCCCCGTGCCTAGAACAGGGCCTGGAAAACGGTCGACTTGGGGCCTCACTGGTGTGAGCAAATGTATGTGTTCTGTAACTAAAAAGGGTGGCAGTGGGGGAGAGGAGGGCTAATTCCTGTTTACCTCTTCTCCCTTCCTTTAAAACACTGGTTCTCAACACGGGGTGCATGCTGGAATCCTTTGGGGAGCCAGAACAGAGAGGCACCCCATAAAATGTATCCCAGTGAGTTGTCAGGCACTGTGCTTTGCACTTTGCACACAGGATCTGTCTCGCGAATCTGTACAACCTTACAGAGCAGGTGTTCTCGTTACCCCCATTTCATAGATGGGGAAGCCCAGACTTCCAGAGCTGAAGTCGTGTATGGAGGCAGTCACAGCTGACAACAATCAGAATGAGAAAAATTACCTTTTATGGGGGCCTGTCTCAGCTGAGACCTTAGCCGGTTTCTTAGCAACCTTTATCTCATTTAATCTTCCTAACAACCCTATAAGGTAGGAGCTATTATTATCCCCATCTTTTCAAAAAAGGAAACTGAGGCTCAGGTTAACTACTTCACCCAAGGTTACTGAGCTAGTAGGTGGCAGTGCCAGGGTTTTGAACCAGATCTTTACGACTCCAGAGCCTGGGAGTGGGGGTGACTGGTTGTCAGTCTCAGACCTGGAGCGTGGAGGAGGGGAGAGAGCCAAGCGACCTTTCCAGTTCCCTGGCGGTCTCTGTGTCACCTGGGGCAATACTACCTGTCTAGAGCCTCAGTTTATCCCTCTGCGAAACCGAGGAGGGAGGTGGAGATGGGCCTGATTTCTCAGCTCCTTTCCAGCCGTCATTTTCCATGACTCGATTCCCCACCGTGATTCTGGGCCACAAACCAGTTGGCTTCCTCCCTCCCTCTCCGTGAGACAGGGAGCTGGCAGGAGGGGATGATCCGCCTCAATTCTCCCACCTCCTTTTTCCTCCTCCTCCTCCTGGGCTGGGACACACCTACTCCAACTTTCTCAGCAGCCTCCCTGGCTGCGGGCTGCGCGCCTTCCTGCTCCGTCTCCGCACCTCCCTCCGGAGCGCGTTAGCCTGGCCCTTTCCAGAGGGGCTCCAGCCCAGCGGCCCGCTCAGGCGCCTCCCCTACCTGAAGGGCACAGGTAAGAACTGCTGGAGGATGGGAAGCTGGGGGGAGGGAGGTTGCAAAGCTAATTCATTCTTGTGCCCAGAGCAGGCTGGAGTTGGGGGCTTCTGGAAGGTGGAGAAGGAACCAGGAGATGGCTGGGGCAGGCTTGGAGGGGGAGGACAGGGACACCTGGGCCTGGATCACCTAGGTACACTGAAAGAAGCCAGTCATGTGGCCAGCCTGAGGCTGGGCATTGGGGCCCAGGAGTGGACAAGGCGAGCACTTTGATCTTGTGGAGGAGCAAGGTCATATTTGCACAGGGGAAAGTTGGACTCTTGTCTTGGAAGCATCAAGTGCCCTGCTTGGGTTTCTAGAGATGAGCCTTCAGGGGAACAGAGAGAGATTTCCTCCTTAGTTTTAGGGGGAAGTGCCGGGGCCAGGAATTGAGAGGCACTGGCTTCTGGTGTGTGTCGGGCTGGGCAGACCAAGCCACCTGGTAAGGAGGAGGGAGGGCCTGAGGGAGAGCCAGATAACCAGGTCAGCCCTGGCTTTCCTGAGACTCCTTAGATCCTCACCTTTCCTGACTGTAAAATGGGGGCGTGCACAGTCTCCAAGAGCTGTGAAAGACTGCGTGTCTGGGAAGCCCCAGGGGCATCTCTGGGGTGGGATGGGAGCAGCTCTGTTCCCCAGTCTTAGGGGAAGCAGGAATCCGATGAGTATCTTTGGAGGCAGGAGAGCCAGAGTGGAACGCTGAGCAGAGCCGCTGGGCCAGAGTTCAGCCTTCCTCTGGAGGCGGGCAGTGCTGTTTGCACAGCGTGGGGAGCAGTGGAGCCTCGCTGAGGTTTGCTGGGGACTGGGAAAGGCCGTCTCAGTCCCCAGCCTCGGTCTGGAGCTGATGCCTGGGCTCAGGGGAGAGGAGGGAGGTGAAGAAACAGATTGGGATACGAGCGCGTCTGGTCCTTCAGCCGTGCTTTAGGGAGGTGGGGGGAGTGGAGGCTGGACAGGAGAACATCTCCATGCATGAGCTAGCAGCTATTACAGCTAATGCTCAGCGAACGCTCCCTGTGTTCTGAAGACCGTGCTGAGTATGCATGGTGTTTCGAAATATCTGAGATCTCAAAGCCAGGCAGTGTGGCAGGGCAAACAGAGGATTTCATTAGTCATATCTCTGTGACTCACAGGCTGTGTGACCTCGGACCGTTTCATACTTCTCTGGGCCTATTTCTCTACATGTAAAATAAAGGTGGCTGGATCATTGTTAAAATCGTTAGAATCGGTTCACCTTGACGACCCTGTTGGGTAGACAGAGCAGGAATGATTGTCCCCATTTGGCAGAGGAGGAGCCTGAGGGGCTCAACATCCCATGTCCCAGGAAGGGGTGAGCGTGGGTCTTCCCCCAGGCTCTCCGGGACACATGTTAGACTTCTTGCAGGAAGATGCTGAATCCAGGATGTTGGTGAGCCTAATGGGGTGAAATGGCAAGTCCCCCTTCTGCTGATAGCTCTTTGGGCCTCAGTTTCCTCAGCTGTAAAATGGGAAGGAATTGGAGTGAGTTAGGGTCTCTGGAGCTCCCTTCTGATACCCTGGCTCTTACGGTCTAATTCCTAAGCCCCTGTGGACAGGGGCTGCCAGGCTCTCTCTGCACCTGTCCTTGTCAGTTGGGCTGCAATGCTCTGCTCCTTGCATACTCTTCCCTGGGTGTGACTGCACTCACCTTGGACTGGAAGTTCTTCTTCCAGCTGCTCCATGACAGGCTGTAGCATCAGCACTGCCACTGGCCAAGTAAGGGCAGGAGAGAGAGGCTGTGGAACAGGTGCTAAGCCTTAGAGAAAGACAGTACATGCCTGGGGGTTGGTGGGTTGGTACAGGTGGGGACCTTCCTGTGCCCCCTGGAGAGGCCCTGCCTTTTGGGGTCCTTTCAGTGGAGGATGGGCATGACCTCTGGAAGCTTTCCACGGCTCCTGGTTCCCCAGAGCAAACTGAGGTAGCTCAGAGCCCTAATACTTATTTCTAAGACCAGTAGTACTATGCTCACTTTCTAAAAGGGGTTTACAAAGAAAAATGTGGATCCAAATCCTGGATCTTATTAGTTGTGTGACCTGAGCCTTAACATCTCGAAAAACCTCATTCTGCTCATTTGAAAAGTGAGGATCATGGTAGTTCTGTCCTCAGAGAACTAATGTGAGGATCAAACAAGGTCACGCATGTAAGGTAGTGCGTGTAGTACACAGGGCCTCATGATTATGCACACTGTCATCAATTCACTGGCTCCTCTGTCTTCCTCCTGGGGTGGGCATCACATCACAGCACCTTGAAGTGTTCCTTGCTAAGACTGATCACAATTATAATTATTCATTCTTTGTGTGATTTTTGTTTGACGTTGTTTCTCCTGCTAAGATATAAGCCGTGGTCTGTCTTGCTCACTGCTCCGGTACCTGTATGCACACAGTGCCTGGCACATACAAGCAGCTCACTGCATACCTGTTGAGTGAATGGATGAATCTTAACTTCCAATTTATAGATGAGAACAGCTGCTTAGTGGGACTCAGTATTAGCCCCAACCCAGTCATAGACGGAGTCCAGAGTGGGAGGGTCTTTGGAGGTCATTGATCGAGACAGGGTAGCACTGAGGCCTCACCAGGGAGGTCAGGTAATGGGACCGAGGCCACACTGCAGGTGGGGAAGGCAGGATCACTCCCCGGACCTCTGACGTTCCTCTGCCTCATGTTGCCTATCTCAGTTGAGGACGATGTTCCTGTTGTTGATGTGGGTGGTTGGTCAGTCTCGAAGGCCAGTGAATTGCCCCACATCCCCGGGAGGCAATCTGGGATCGGCAGTGAAGTTGATGGCTAGACTGTGAGCTGCCCTCCAAGGGACGTAAGCCTCATCAGTTAGACCCCTCTCCCAGCACGCACTCACACCCCATCACTGTTGCCAGGAAGTCAGCAGGTACCCACAACTGTACAACTGAAAGGGTCCTCAGGAGTTCCCCAAAGTCTTCCTTAAAGAATTTTTGATTCCACTTTACAGACAGAATCATAGATCATAGATTTTGAATTGTTTGCCTAAAGTCACAAAGCCAATTTGTGATGGTGTCCTCTGTCAGGGTGCACACAACAGCAAGCCATTTGTGGGCGTGGGATTTAAGAGAATGCTCAGCCCTCTGTGTGCACGTTTCCAGGTTAGACCCTCTCACATACACCTGCCCTGCTACTCTGCACAATCACCCATTATCCTCATGACCCTCTACTGCTTCTCTTTGTTGTTGTTGTCATTGCTGTTTTCAGTGTGGAGACAAATAGAGACTCAGAAAAGTTAAGCTACTTCCTCTAAGTCACACAGCTTCTGTTCTCTTAATAGACACCTAATGAGCACTTATGTTGTGTCAGCCCCCCACCCCCACCCCCAAAGATTCACAGTGGGTGGAGGCAGGCCCATAAATTGGTGGTTTAATACCTTGAGGTGGGCGGTAACATACAGATAAACTCAGGCTGGCTTGGGGGCCCAGAGAAGTGACAATACCTCGGTTATAGATTCAATGAAGGCTTCTTGGAGGAGCTGGCAGTGAACATCAGTTCTGAAAGCTGAATGAGAGTTAAATAAGGAAAGAAAAGTGGGAAAGGCATTTCAAGGAGGGAAAATAGCAAATGCAAGGCATGGCAGTTAAAAGGAAACAGCAGATATGTGCAGGAGCCTGTGAGCTGGATGCGGAACATCTAGAGACACAGTCTGAGGGGTAGGATGGGGCCAGATCATTGAAGTCCCTGCGTGCCGGGCCAAGGAGCATGGTCTTTTATGATAATGTAATTTATATAATGTTTTATTAATGGGAAACAAACATGAGCAGAACAATGTAGAGAACCCATCACCCATAACTTCAACAGTTACGTTTCCTCTGCACCATCATCATCTCTTCCTCTACCAGATTATTTTGAAGCAAATCCCAGATATATGATTGCATCTGAAAATATTTCCATATATATCTTTAAAACGTAAGCACTTCAGAAAGTTATTACAGGAGCACGGCTTTTATTTTACAAACACAGGAGGAGCGCTGAAGGAGGTTAATGAAGTCAGAGTGCCTTGGCCAAGCAGATCTGTCTGTGGGGTGGAGCAAGAATTTAAGAGAGGGGTCAGATGAGAAGGATAAGATATCTTATTGTGTCCACCTTGGCTGATCACAGTGCCTGGTATTCCACCACTACCCGGTAATTAATGAATTATCGTCTAAAATCCATCTCCTCCTGAAAGGAGTGATGCCTTAGCATTTCCTAGTTTGGAGTCTACAAAAGAGAGAATCTCTCCCTTTCCATTCCTGAGATTGGGCGGCCCCTGCGAGGCCACCTGAGATGGCAGGAAAGAGACATTTATCCTTCCGCTGGCTGGGCGCAGGGAGCCCACAGTGGAGAATTCCCTGCTTCCCGTTGGGCTCCGGTGCCCGCAGCAGTTGGCCTGGGCACGAGCCGAGCAGGACTTAACACGCCACAGTGCAGTAACGTCAGCGTGTGCCCGCGTGTTGGCCTGCGTGTGCTCACGTGTCCCATCTCAGAGCTGCTGCCTGTCCCTGCAGCATCCCCTTCCCTCAGGGTCCTCCCAACAATCTCAAGGCTCAACGGTGCAAAACGGATCATTTTGGACACTTTGAAGCTTTGCCTGGAAAGCGGCAGAGCTTGGTGTCAGCATCTCACCGCTGTTGGGCACGTGACCGCTGGAGCCAGGGTGCTCGAGGTGCAGTCCTGGCCTTACCACCTTTCATGTCTGTGACCTTGGACACATGATGTCACCTCTCTGAGGGTTGTATAATGCTGTCCACCTCAGAGCTGCTGAGAGTTCATGCCTGCAAAGTGCTCAGCGTAGTCAGCACAGACTGAGAAATCTCTAAAGGTTAGCTGCTGTTGTAGATTTGGGGGCTTCTGAAGTCTTGGAAATTGACTCAGAGAACCACAACATCTTGGAAAATTCACATCCTTGAATCTCACACTCTTGGAAGCGTATAATTAGAAGAACCCTATTGGATCCCTGGTACACTTTCTACTCTGTGTAAAGATTCTTTGTACAGGGTCTGACAAATGGCCAGCCTGGCTTTTTCTTTTTGTGAAAATTCAAAAACTGAGCGCATAAATTGTAAGTGATGGCTGATGAACTTTTATCAAGTGCACTCAAATTGTGCCTAACCAAACCAGAGCAAAAAGCAGAAATTATCAGCCCCGCGAGAGCCTTTGTGATGCCCCTTGCTGGTCACTGTTGTCCAGGTGGCCAGACTTGTCTCAATACCTCAGGATGGTGACCTTGCTCTGTCTTTTGGGGCTGTGTACTACTGTTAGGATAACTGTAATTATTAGAGAGGTCTAGTGAGTTCGTTTGGAAGTTGCTATATTAAACTTTACCTTTAAATTGTTTTATTTTTACTGCCATCTTTCAGTGGCAGCCTAGTTTAGAGCCAAGCTTCTCAAATGTCTAAGGCTGTTTTTTAAAAAAATACAAATTACCCAGCCCCATCCTAAGTCTACAAAATTAGACTGTGGAGCCCGAGGGGGAGGCCAGGGAATCTATTCCATTACAAGCTCCAAGGGAACTCCAGGTGAGGTCTAACCGGGTTCGGGAACCATTGAGCTAGTGGCTTAGAGCTTGCACTCAAGTCAGACCATTTGTCTGAATCCGTGCTCCACACCAACTGGCCATTGACCTTGGACAAGCCACGTGGCCTTTCTGACCCTCAGTTTTTTTTTTCATTTGTAAAATGGAGATGAGAGAATCCCACCTACCTTTTTGGGTTGTTGAGGGGCTCTAACACACCCACAAGGAAGTGCTCACTAAGTGTTGGGTGTTTTAAGCAACATCACTGTTGTTGGGAAGAGCCCATCTGTGGTGGAACCAAGAGAACGTTGGATTTGGCGCCTGAAGCCTCGTGTTTGAGTCCTGACTGGGCCACTTATTAGCAGTATGGCCTTCGACAAGTCTTTGACCCCCTCTCCTGGCCTCAACTTCCCCTTCTATAAAATAGAAACACTCCTTGCTCCCCTCAGAGGGTCTTTGAGGGGATCAAATGAGAAAACGGAACAGAAAACTGCTCTGAGGACAAAAACATGCTGCTTGAAGTAAACCCCAATGAACTGGCCCTCAGTGGAAAGTGGGCTTGCCTTTGTCCTTGTGGTTCTGTGGAGGGCGGGCCAGGTGGGGGAGGGAAAGGGAACCGCTGAGGCGCCGGTTTCCACAGCCCTGGTATGCCTGGCAGGGCTCCTGTCCTTCTCGGTTTCTGAGAACCGTCTCCTTCCTGGTTCCTGGGCAGAAAGAGTCCAAGATCCCATAGCTGTGAAATCCCATGCAATTTGCAGATCGTCGGGATGCTTTTACTATTTTAATGTCTTCTTTTCTATTAAAGTCTTCTTTGAAGTCCTTTACTAGTGTTTAAAAATTTTTTTTAATGAAGTATAATATGCATAGAGAAAAGTGCACAAATCATAAGTGAACAGTTACAATGAATTTTCCAGAAACTAACCAGCTCTCAGGTAAATAAATACAACATTACTACCATTCCAGGAACCCTCTTTGTACCCTTTTCAGTCCTAGCCATCTCCTCTCACCACGGGGTAACTTTATCTTAATCTAATCTATAGATGCGTTTTGCCTGTTTTTAAACTTTATGGAGTCGGACTAGCACAGTATGTTCTTTTTAATGTACAGCCTCTTTCACCCTACATTATGCGAGTGGATAGGAACAGCTCATTTTCTTTGCTGTATAGTATTCCATTATATGACCATACTGCAAGTTCCTTGTCCATTCTGCCCTTGAAGGACATTTGAGTTGTTTCCAATATCAGCCTGTTATACATGGTGCTGCTTTGAATATTCTTGCGGTGAATCTCCTAGTGAACACATGTACACACTTCTGTTGTATATATTCCTAGAAGTGGAACTGCGGGTCATGAGGTATGCATATGCAGACGAAACCCTTTTATTTTCAGGTTCAGTTCTATTTATTACAAGTGGAACATGGTTCCTGGGGCTAGGTCTCTATCTGGGAGATAAACAGACCTGTCTTTAGGAAGATGAACAGTTGCCTCTGGGGTGTGAGAGGCTGATAAACGGTGTCATACGCAGACTCAGAGACTTCCGGGTGAAAGTCAGGTATGTAGATCAGATCTGTTGCCTCCTCTCTCCTGTCTGCCCTTCTGTTTGACCTTAGCAGTAACTTGTGTCTGCTCTGCCTGGGGGCCAGTGTGCCCCCTACTCCGTCAGTAGACCACCTACAGAGGAAACTGACTCCCACGCTGAGTCCCGCGGCAGCTCTGCTGAAGCAGACTGCTTGAGGATGAGGCTGTGATTTTTAACACTCTGGCATTTGAGAATCCCTGCTCTAGCCTAAGCACTTCTTGAAAACCGCAGTCTTTTCCTAATGCCCCCCACCCCCTCTCCACTGGGGCCTAGAATAGGGCCACGTAGGGGATGTCAACTTTGAAACGAGGCATGGCAGAGCTTAAGATCCTAGAGAAAGAGACGGTTACCTTGTTCAGCGGATCCTGAACGCCAGTCACACGAAAATCACTCAGGGAACTTGTTAAACATCTATTCCTGAGCCCCACCCCTAAGGATTTTGATTCAGCAGATCTGGGGTGAGGCTGGGAATATTTATTTTTTAGCCCCCACCCCTGTCCCCTTAGGGGATTCCCAATGGTGGGAACCACTGGACCAGCTTTGTAGTTGAGAACACAGACGGGCCCAGCAGCTCTGTGGAGTTCTGTATCTGTCCACGGCTGGGTGGGGCACAGAGATGCCATGGGAAGAGAAACTGTGTATGGACAGAGCCCAAGGGGCTTGAAAGTGGAACACAGGGGCTCAGGCTGCAGCCCACCAGCAGAGGCTCATTTGCATCTCATTAGTATGCACCTTGGGTCGCTCAGGATGCTCTCAAATCATCCCTGACCTCTCTTGTGCCTTGGCCCTGCAGTCGGGTTCAGCAGCTCAGCAGCAGGACTAGGGCGCCTCAGACAGCAGAAAGCCTGCCTTGCCAGCCGCCTGGACGCACCTCCCTCCTGCAGCAACCTGCCCACCTGCCCGGCTCTGTCCTAAGCTGTTGTGCTCAGAGGGGTAGGACGGACAGACAGACAGCTGGGCTGGGCCCAGCCAGGCTGGAGGGAATGGCAACAGGAAGGAGGACTGGAAATGGAGGCTTTGCTTGGAATCTGCGTTTGCCACTGTGAGCAGATCCGCGGCTATATGATCCCCAGTGTGCGGGAGGAATCACGCAACCCCCCCCTTCCCAGCTGCTATTTCCAACCCATGGGCCTGGGGGGCAGACCAGGTAACTGTGAGACACACGTGTGATCTGAGTCTTAATCCTGGCTTGGCCACATGCTAGCTGTGTGATCTTGGAAGTTAGGTAACCTCTCTGAGTCTCATTTATCTCATCTACCAAATGAGGATAATTATAGGGTTGCTACAAACTAGCTTAAAAGAGATAATGCATGCCAAGTGCTCCCGACAGGGCCTGGCACGTAGTAAATGTTCAATAAATGTCAGCCATGGCGAGCTGCATGCGCCTCTCTAAGCGTCCCGCATTCCCAAACCTCACGGTCTTCAGGGCATCATCTGGTGACAGATAATGACGGAGGTTACAGTGGAGGGTTAGCTCAGCAAGGCGGGAGAGTGGGGACCAGTCCCAATTCCCAGACTGATGAGGGGAGGCCCCGTGAAATGAGGTGATTTGCTCCGGGCTCTTTCACTGGGCCCCCCTGCTTTCACCTCTGATGCAAGGGACAGAGGTCCCTGAATTGTCATCCTCATCACAGCAGCGAGGGACTGTGCCAGCCACTTGGTGCATTTCACCCTAATCTTGATCCTCGTAACAGCCTGATGTTACGTTCCCTCGTTTGTGTATGAAGAGACAGGCCCCATCGGGTCCCAGGATTTGTTCAAAATCACACACAGAAACAGCAATGGGCCCAGGCAGGACTCAAACGCAGGCCACCTCACTCCAGAGCCTGAGCATGTGACTGTTGCATTAAGTGGCCTTGACAGTCGCTGCCCCACCTCCTGAAGGTGCCCGAGTTAGAGGCAGAACCTGGCTGGGAGTGGCCACAGGTGGCTGATGGTCTCATGGACAAGGAACAGAATTCCTTTCACTGGTGGCTACAGTGCCTGCTGGCTCCTGGGAAGGCAGCTTATTGTGTCCTGGATAGAGAAGGGATTTGTGCCAAATGGCCCGGTTTTACAGATAACATAAAATGGGGCCTGGACGGGTCACCCCAACTTGTCAGTGGCAGAACACAAAAGATCAAGAGATCCATGTTATTGTAGGGTGTCCAGGGCATTTTTTTTACCTGCTGTTTTCACTGCCCATACTCTGCTGACAGCCTCATACCCACCCGTCCGCCCCTCCTAAACTCCGAAGGAGATTACATCTGTTATTATTTTAACACTTCTCAAGTTGCCACTCGAGCTCTGCTGCAAATCACTGCAAGGAGAGAAGGAATGTCACACAGCCCCACAGAGAGGTGTGTGTGTGTGTGTGTGTGTGTGTGTGTGTGTGTATGTGTGTGTGTGTATGTGTGTTGCTCCCAGGGCATGGGTGAGGGTCAGCGCACATACAGAGAAGAATCCCTGTATTCCACTTGCATTGTTTGAGCACCTACTGTTACAGTCATAGCTACAACTCATTAGCCACTTTATGCATGGCTGGCACTGTGCCAAATGCTCTCCAGGCATGTGCTCATTAAATCCTCCAGTGAGGTAAGTGTCAGTAGCTCCATTTCACAAATGGGGAAACTGAGGCTTAGATAGGCTAAAGCATGCCCTTCAAAGCACACAGCAGCAGGGGTGAGGGCAGGTCTGATCCTGAAGCCTGTTCCCTCTCCCTGCACTCTCCTCCTGGCTAATGCGTAGGAGAACCACAGCCTCATGGCTTCCTGAGGAGCCCCCAGGTTGGGAGCGGAGCTGGGATTTGGGGGAACAGCTTGGCCAGTGCCAGAATCCCAGGGTGGGGAGCCTGAGTTCTGGTTCCAATTCTGCCACCAATGTACTATGTGACTTGCAGTGATTCCTTCCCTTCGCTGGGCATAGTTTTTCCATCTTTACAAAATGGAGCTTAGACTCATAGCTGTTTTCAAACTGCCCCGAGGAGACCTGGGAGTTTCACAGCGATGCCTCAAAAGACAAAGGGGCAATGAAGGGGGCATGGGGTCCCAGCCCCACTCATGTCTACCAGAGCAGGTCTGTTTCAGTCTATTTGACGTGACGATGATGGTAGTTTTAAAATAACGACAACTAGCATTTACTTGGCAATTACTAAGTGTCAGGATGTGTTTAATGTTTAATACAAACCATCTAGTCAAACCTTCAGAACAACTATGTGAGGTGGATTCAGTTAGTATCTCTCTCTTTTAAAAAAATGTATTTACTGGCCGGGCGCGGTGGCTCACGCCTGTAATCCCAGCACTCTGGGAGGCCGAGGCGGGTGGATTGCTTGAGGTCAGGAGTTCGAGACCAGCCTGAGCAAGAGCGAGACCCCGTCTCTACTAAAACTAGACACAAATTATCTGGCCAACTAAAATATATATATACAAAAAATTAGCCGGGCATGGTGGCGCATGCCTGTAGT
>CM052447.1:19473586-19490946 GCA_028533085.1 Varecia variegata
GGCCGGGCGCGGTGGCTCACGCCTGTAATCCCAGCACTCTGGGAGGCCGAGGCGGGTGGATTGCTTGAGGTCAGGAGTTCGAGACCAGCCTGAGCAAGAGCGAGACCCCGTCTCTACTAAAACTAGACACAAATTATCTGGCCAACTAAAATATATATATACAAAAAATTAGCCGGGCATGGTGGCGCATGCCTGTAGTCCCAGCTACTCGGGAGGCTGAGGCAGTAGGATCGCTTAAGCCCAGGAGTGTGAGGTTGCTGTGAGCTAGGCTGATGCCACGGCACTCACCCTAGCCCGGGCAACAAAGCGAGACTCTGTCTCAAAAAAAAAAAAAAAAAAAAAAAAAAAAAATGTATTTACTGATTTATTTTTTAAAAATGACAAATAGAGAGAGAGATGATAAACAAGAAAATATTCAGTAGAATACAATCCCCACAGGAGCAGGGATCTCATCTATCTCGTCCTCTGTTTTTGAATGCCTGGCACGGGATAGGCCCTCAATAAGTACTGAATGAATGAATGAATAAATGAAAGAGGCCCCATAACAAAACACTTTCTCAACATCCCCCACTTTGTCCCTTTTCTTCCCCAAAGCCCAGCTCCTGGGAGCCCTTTGCTCCCTTCAAATATCCATCTCCCCAGGGTCACATTATGACCCTTGATGGCCCTTGGCATTTTGGCCTCTGTGGGTCCCTTCCTCTATGAAAAAAAATTTAATTAGAATTATAAAGTTAAAAATTATGTTTTAGGACAGTATTGGTATAAAGATAGGTATACAGTCATGTGCTGCATAAGTTTTGGTCAATGTGGGACTGTATAAACGATGGTGGTCCCATAAGATGATAATACCATATTTTTACTGTACCTTTTCTGTGTTTAGACACACAAATACTTCCCAGTGTGTCACAACTGCCTACAGGACTCAGTACAGGAGCATGCTGTACATGGCGTAGGAGCAATAGGCTACACCTATTGCTCCTAGCTACGCCAGGCTACCATAGCCTGGGCGTGTGGTAGGCTGCACCACCTAGGTGTGTGTAAATAAGCTCTACGATGTTTGCACAACAACGAAATCACCTAACGACACATTTCTCAGAATGTATCCCCATCATTAAGTGACACATGACTGTATTATTACATATGAAAACATTTTCTTCAACCTAAAAGTTTGTTTTCTTTCTTCTGAATTTAATAGAAATTAAAACATTTTCATGGCCCCCTAAAATTACTGTGGGCCGTGGGTGCATCTCCCAGGTAACTGGACCCCTCATTGTCCTCTAAATCCCATGTGTCCTTTGGTTCCTGTGCCATGCTCTCTAGAGCTGGGCTGTCCAATATGGCAGCCACTAGTCACATGTGGTTATTTAAATTTAAATTAATTCAAATAAGATATAAGGAAAAACTCAGTTCTTCAGTTGCACTAGCTGCATTTCAAGTGCTCAATAGCCACGTGAGGCTCGTGGCTCCCGTACCGGATGGCACAGACATAGAACATTTCCGTCACTACACAGAGTTCTGTTGGAGAGTGTTACTCTAGAGAATCAGCTTCAGCTACTCCAGCTCTCCTGGATGTCCCTTTCCTTGGAATGTGGATTCCTATTCTGAGCCAGTGTTCAAATCCATCACCTACAAGATGGGTGAAAGTGAGCAGAGCCTTCAAATTATCTGGGGTTTGATTTGTCATTTACGAAGTGAGAGTAATACATGTCCTAGTAAGGATAGTGATGGTGCATAGCTAATTTGCACTGAGTACATTTTAAGGCTAGTATTTGCCATGCATTAACTCATTCAGCCTTCTCAACAACTCCACAAGTGCTATTCTCATCTCCCTTTTACTGGGACCAGAGAAGTTGAATAACTGCTCAGGGCTACACAGCTGGTCAACAGAACAGCTGGGATTTGAAACCAGGCCTATCTGACTCCGGAGTCCATTTTCTTAACTTTTAATTCTGTCCAGTACCACATCCCCCATCCAAAGACCAAGTGAGAGAATGCATGCAAAAGTTTATTTAAAAACTTAGGAGTTATCGTCCAGCTGGAGGATGGAATAATTTTTTATCATCAATAATAACATGAATACTAATAAAGAATGGGACCCCAGGTCCCAGGTCCCTTTAACCCATGTTCTAGGTAAAGACTTCCTTTTTAGTCATTTCTCTTTCCTTTAATTCCAGACTAGGCCAATTCCAGACTAATTGGCTTTTACAGACAATTCTCCTGAGATGGCCTCTCTGCCTGGCTGGTGGTTCAGCCTGCCATTCACCGAGCCATTATTGGTCTTAATCAGGTGTTGCTCTGCGTCCTTCCTCCCTGTGCGTTCGCCTATCATATTATCTGTCTTTTCTGCAGCCCTGGGAAGTAGGTAGGAGTAGCTATTATCTCCATTTTACAGATGGGCAAATTGAGGCACAAGAGAGATTCTGTGGCCCTCCCAAAGTCACATGACCCATCAATGGCTCAACACTGGCTCATCTTCTGTGCATATTCAGTTCTTTGACCTTTGTTTTGCTACATGAGAACCCAAAAGTGGCTTCCTACCAACTAACAAATAAGATAGTTGGTAGATAGGATGAATACTCAAGTATTCATCCAAGTTTCTTGGAAGTGAATTAAGCCTCCCTACCCACAGTGAATTCCAGTTGGCTTAAATCAATGGAGCTGGTGTTCAAGCCCTATCCTCACCAGGGTGGGAGTCTTGAATGGGAAAATCCCCTTTTGATCTGACATCAGATTAGTGGTCCCAAGAATGTAGTCCTGTTCTGGTCTTGCTTCCTCACAAAAACTATCAACGGCTCCCTACTACTAAGGGGAAAAATTATTTCAGTGGCTAAAACTTCCTGACTAGCAGGTACCCAGAATGTTACCATTCTTTCACTTTTTTTTTTTTTTTTTTTTCTGGTTCAAAGGCACTACTCAGGTTCAAAGACACAATCTCTCTTAATCCCTTTCCCTCCCCCTTTTAAGCTTTTGTCACAAAAAGAATATGTTTAGGATTCTTTCTTGAGAGCTACAAAAGCCAGCCCTGGCACCGAATGCCTGGGGCAGAGGGGTGGGGGAGCCCAGGGTCAGGCACTCAAATTCACTGTAATTTCACAATGGGGGGTTCTAGGGGAGAGGGTGAACATTCTCCAATCCAGAAGAATGACTCCACTGGCTCTTTCTTTCATGAAAGGCTCTCCAAAGTTTAAAAACTATCTCATTGTATTGGTTCTCTCCATGGCCTAGGAATCTAGAGCACCCAGGGTCAGGAAGTTTGGCTGTCTGTTCTCAGTTCAGCCACTGCCTTTCTGGGTTGCCGTGGAAATGCCGTGCAAATCTCAGTTCCCTTCATCTGAGAAATGGGAGTAAAGGGCAGGCGTGTTTCTTAGGAGTATTATGTGAGGTACTAATCAATGTCTGTGACATGCCTGAGGAAAGGGAAGGTGTTGGGCCATGTGGATGTCATCGCTGCTCTGTGCTGGGGTACTTCTGGGAGTGTTGAGGAGGAATTTCATTGTCAGAAGCAAAGCCTAGCATTTTGAACAAATCTGGTAGGAGCTTCTTAGGTGGAAATCTCATTTGGCTTTGGAAGGAATGAAATTAGTTATAGAGTCATAGACTTCTAGAACTGAAAGCCAGAATCACTCGCTGCAAATGGATCATGACAAATACAGACCACAGAGCTTGAGAATAATAGCACATCCAACCATATGTCTTAGAACTTTATGACAGGACACAGAACATTAGAATAGCAAAGCCCTGGCTTTTGGATCTGAAAGGACTCCTAGAGGTCATCTAGTCCAGTTTTTCAAAGCTGTGCTTCCCAGGACGGTGACAGACAAGCCTGTGGGTAGGGCTCTAGGCTCCACCTCTGTTTATAGATTGTTTCTAAGCACAATTTCATTAGGAAAAAGGGAGTCTAGGGCAGGCGCGGTGGTTCATGTCTGTAATCCTAGCGCTCTGGGAGGCCGAGGTGGGAGGATCTCTTGAGGTCAGGAGTTTGAGACCAGGCTGAGCAAGAATGAGACCCCGTCTCTACTAAAAATAGAAAAAATTAGCTGGGTAACTAAAAATAGAAAAAATTAGATGGGTGTGCTGGTGTGTGCCTGTAGTCCCAGCTACTCAGGAGGCTGAGACAGGAGGATCACTTGAGCCCAGGAGTTTGAGGTTGCCATGAGCTAGGCTTACACCATGGAACTCTAGCCTGAGCAACAGGTGAGACTCTGTCTAACAAAAAAAAAAAGAGAGAGAGAGTCTTCCTTGAAAGCAACAGAGGGGTTCGGAATCACCAATCCATTCCAGCCCTTCCTTCCCCCAGTATGCACCCACGTCATTTACAGATGAGAATAAGGATCTGCAGGGCTTAGGTGACTTACTTGACCAAGACCACTCGGAATGAGTGACTTTAGATCCAGGTCTCATGAGAGCCAAGTCAGGTTATTACACTGACTATCAAACAGGCATTAGCAAGTGGGTAGCCCTGATCCACGGCCAGAAGAAATTTCTTCATTGCCGCTGGGGGGCTCACTTAGGGTCTGATAGAGACCATAGACATGCACAGGCCAAAGAATCCTACCTGTTTGAGTTGGAAGGGACTTTAGAACTCTTCTCGCCTCCCACCAGGGGCAAATATCCCCCTAGAGTAGAACATCCTTCACAGGTGGTCACCCAGACTCTGCTTGGACTCCCCCCGGGACGAAGAGTCAAACTTTTATCAATGACTTGGATAAAGACATAGACGTTACAAACATCAGGTTTCTGAATGGCAGAATCAAGAGTCTGAGAAGCTGCAGTCGTGAGCTGAAACGCAGGATGAACTGAATGAATCACAGCCTCCTTAAAGCCCGGTGGCGTTTAGTTGCAGAAAAGCAGACTGCACAAGAATAGATCAGGGGTGACATGATAAGACGTCTGAAAGTTTTTATTGTCTACAAACTCAAGAGTTAATAATATTAATATGAACTGGCTCCTAAAATGTAACAGTGCTGGGTAATATTTGTTGAAAACTGTGCCATGTATCGTGCATTCACTAACTTCATTCTCAAAATGATCTTACATAATAATGACAACAATTAGGTAGAGATTAAAAAATGATGGCAACTAATCTAAGCACTTTATACATATTAATTCATCAACACAACCCAATGAGGTACGTGCTATTATTATTTCCGTGTTTTGAGATAAGGAAATTTCTTTGCAACAGAAAAAGAAAACTACTGAATCAATCCATCACCATCACTGGTCCTTAGTATTTGTATGCACCGAATCATGGACATTATCAGCATGTGAAACTAAGGCCCTTAAATATAAAAAAGAGAGAGAGAGAGAGAATCCATAACTGGCATGCTTCTCTGCTGGAACACATTGGAAATTCAGGTCGAAGTAATAATGGCATAAATAGTTTAAAGATATGCTTAATATATGCAAACATATTATTGTATATATGGAAAACAAAAAACTATGTTCAAACTGTTAAATAACATTAAAAGAGGGCGTGAAATATGTCTACACCACTGGTGTGCCATGTGATAAATGTTATGTTGCAGGTCATGTCCACACACTACAATTTGCCATTTTTATAAGAAGTATACTCTTATATTAGGTTCTAGTAATTGGTTTCTGTAAAATGCTTTTAGAGTTAAAAAACAAAGTCACACACCATAGTGATTTCTTTTACATAACAGAAATTCAATAAATGTTTTATATAAAAAACAAACAAAAAACGATCTTACAAAGTAGGAAAACGGGATTACAAAAGGTGAGCCATCTGCCCAAGGCCACATAACTGGAGCCTGTGTGTGGTTAACCACCTTCTCCTCCCTTCCACATCTGCGAAACGGGGTTGGGAGTTACACAGAGACAGAGTTCGATTTGTACATATATCCCAAAAGGGTCCATTCGTGAACAGATGGGCACAACTAATGCACCCACACAGTTATGCCAAACTTGGCCGCTGAGTGTGCTGTGTGCGCTTTTGCAAACGTGCACGCTCACCAGCATGTGGATCTCTTCCTGGGCCTGAGGAGCCCAGGAACATGAGGCCCCACCCCAGACAAGCGCCTGCTCGCAGCTTCCTGGAACAGTCTGTGGCTAGGCCAGCAAGCTTCGACTCGACCAGAGACCAGTGGCTTCCTGCTTCCCCAGGGAACAGCCCAGACCTTCTCCAGAGGGTTCAGTGGGCCCTGCGCTTACTCCAACCCAGGCTTTGATTCTGCCTCGGTATTGCAAAAGAATAACTAGTATGCATTGAGTGTTGTCTGTGTGCCAGGCTCCGTGTTAAGTGCATTAATGTGCATGACCTAATTTAGTCCTCATAAAACCTCATGAAAGCAGTACTCTTTTTTTTTTCCCCAGAAGGAACTGTTAGAATTCAAGCAGTATTCTTAATAGCCCTATGTCACAGATGAAGAAGCTCAAGTTCAGAGATGTTGAGTAACTTACCAAAGTTATGCATTTAGCAAATGGTAGAGCTGGGACTTGAACCCAAACAGATTCATAAGTGATCACAGCCTCTCTTTCTGGCAGCACAGTCAAAAGGAAAGAACCTGCCTCTAATTCTTACCCTGTGACTTTCGGCAAGTCCCTTTCTTTCTTTGGGACTTTAGGAGGGAATGATCTTTAAGGACTTGTTCAGCTTTCATCTGTCATTGCTTTTCCTAAGTCCAGATTCTTCCATTTTTCAATGAGTATTTATCGAGCCTGGTTCTATACCAGGCACTGATTTAGGCACTGGGGATTCGTCCATGAATAAGATACATAGAGCTCTTGTCTTCATGGAGCACTGTGTCAAGTCGGGGAGACAGTTATTAAACAAAGGAACAAGAATATATTGGGTGGTGATAAGTGTCATGAAAAAGATGGGATGAAGTGACAAAGAAGGAGGTTGGTAGGGAGGCTATTCCAAACTGGGGGTCAGGAGGTGATATTTGAGCTGAAGACTGGTTGACAAGAAGGAACTACCCACATGAGAATCTTAAGTAAAGGGAGACAGCAAGTGCAAAGGTCCTGAGGCAGGTCCTACTTTGGTGTGGCTGCAGCTTGGTGAACAATGAGAAGAGTGCCTGGGAGCTATCGCTCAGCCCTGGGAAGCAGACAGGGCTGAGATAATGTGGGGCTTCCAAGCCTTGGTAAGGAGTTTAGATTTTAATGTAAGTGTTATGGGGAGCCACTGGAAAATATTTAAACAGGGGGCCAGGTGTGGTGGCTCACACCTGTAATCCTAGCACTCTGGGAGGCCGAGACGGGAGGATCACTTGAGCTCAGGAGTTCGAGACCAGCCTCAGCAAGAGCAAGACCCCGTCTCTACTAAAAATAGAAATATATTAGCCGGACAACTAAAAATAGAAAAAAAAATTAGCCAGGCGTGGTGGTGCACACCTGTAGTCCCAGCTCCTCAGGAGGCTGAGGCAGGAGGATCTCTTGAGCCCAGGAGTTTGAGGTTGCTGCGAGCTAGGCTGATGCCATGGCACTCTAGCCCGGGCAACAGAGTGAGACTGTCTCAAAAACAAAAACAGAGAAGCCATATGAATTGACTTATATTTTCACAAGTTTTCACAAGATGGTCTTGGGTGTTGTGGGCTGGGAGGGTGGTGCAGGGAGACCAATGTGCCCTGCAAGCCTGTTCGCTTACCTGGACCCAGTGCCAGGAAACAACTGTGTAGACGCTGTCCCTTCCCTTAGCAAACTCCTCGCCAGGCGTGTGGGTCCTACAGCTTGGGCACGGACATGGGCACCAAGCTGCCACCCAAGGATGCATTCTCTCTGCATCTTGCCTGCCCACCCCAGGGAAACCCCACCCCTCTCCCTTCCCTACAGCTCATCTTAACAGCTCGTGCACTGTGAGGCGCCTGTGCAGCCACGGAGCAGTGTAGGGTGTCTTGCTGGGGCCTGCCCAGCGCAGGTGCTGACCTGGTGAACAGGAAGCTCTTCGCACAGCAGAGAGGGCAGGGCTGGGAGGCTGCCTGCAACCCGGCTGGTGGAGCTGAGGAGCCAGTGGAACGGGGACTGGGTGAGGACTCATTTTCCCCTGGGGTTCCAACTTGAAAAGCAATGCCATCCTGCAGAGGCCGGGGACCGAATGACTCGGGGTCCCCTCCTGCTTGTGGGGGCTGTGTCATGGGAAGCCTTTTGCCTGGGGCTGGCCCTCTAGGGGCTGCAGCCGTAAGCAAGCGGGGACAGCAGGGGCAAGCAGGGTGGGGAACGCACAGCGGCTCTTTCTGACGCCCAGTGTAGAATCTGCCTCCATCCTCCCCGCCTTTTCTGAGGTGCCCGGGTTTGGGGCACCACCAGCAGGATCTTAAGGTTGGGGGGGAGCTGGAAAGAGGGGGAGGCTTTCAGACCCTGCCTCCATCGTGCCTCCCCTCTCGGGATGCTAGCGGTAGGATCTTACAGAACCCTGTGCCCAGTTCATGCGGGACTCTGGGACGACGGGGCTCCAAGCCTCTCCTTTTCCCCTTGCCCTGGAAGTTTAACTCTTCCTTACCTTTGACGAGCAAGGCAACAGGAAAAACAAGTCTGGCCTGTTCCACCCAGGAATGCCCCAGCACATCTGGTTGGCAGCCTCCAAGCTCCCAGGAATCCAGACTCCCATAGGCAGGCCAGGCACCGCTCACTCGGCCCTCCAAACTCTGTGCCCTGCCCCCTGCCCCTTGCCCCATCTTGGCCCTGGGTCTCACAGTTTGACCCAGGTTGGAGCTCAGGGATGGGCTCTGTGGGAAACAGCAAGGGAGAGATTGGGCAGCAGCAGGCCTGAGAGGGGCTCGGCATTCACTCCTGGTCAGTTCAACAGGACGTAATGCCCAGGGACTAATTCTTACCTGGCTACTCACTGTGTGACTCGGGGCAAGACTGAGCCCCACTCTGGGACTCTCTTTCCCGATCTATGCATGAGGATCAGAACCCCATCATCTCTAATGTCCATTTCCACTCTAACATCCCAGGTGTGCAGGCGTTTTCATGTTCTGGGCTATAAGATGAGTCAGAATCAGGCCCTGTCCATGAGGGACACGTGGTGGGAGGGGTACAGAGAGGACTGGGACAGGAGGCAGCCCTGGCTTGTGACTCCAGGAGCTCCCACTAGCCAAAAGGCCCTGGGCAGCTCCCTTCCTTTGATGAAACTTAGTGTCCTATTGTTAATGATGGCGAATAGTAAGTTAAAACTTACGGTACAGTGGGCACTCTGATGGGTCATTTACCTCTATTATTTCATTTAATTTTCACATAGTCCTATGAGATAGATGATTTTCTTATCCTTATTCTACAGAAAGGGAAATTGAGGCTCACAGAGGTTAAATAACTTGTCCAGAAAGTCATCCACCTAGCAAATGGTGAGGCAGGGCTGGGAGCCAGGCAGCTCAATGCCAGGCCTGGGATCGTGGTCATCTTGCTGTCCTGCAGCCCCTGCATGTGCCAAAGCCGCTCACTGTGGCTGGAGGTCAGCTCTGACGGAGGGGCCTCGCGGGGAGGACAGAGGGGAGAGTAGTTTGGAGCCAGGTTGCTAAGCCAGGTTCCAGGCCAACAGTTGGGACTATTTCACCATCACTAGGGGGCCACAGAAAAGTTTTTGGGAAAAGGAGTAAGAGCTCGGGACTGTGTTTTATGTGTCGAGTGCCCTTGAGAGAGCATTTTGAACAAGTCTGTTATTCTTCAACCCTGGGGTTTCTCAACCTTGGCACTATTGACATGGGGGCTGGCTGATTCTGTTGTGGGCACTGTCCTGTGCATTGTAGGATGTTTAGCTGCATCACCCGCCTCTACCCACTTCATGCCAGTAGCACCACCACCCCTAAGCTGAGAAAGCCCAAAATATCTTCAGACATTGTCCCCAAGGGTCAAGATCACCTTCCATTTAGAGCCACATCCATAGGAACAATTTCTTTCCTAACTTGCACCCTGTCTTTCTTTTTCTGTCCAGGGCTTTAGAAGTTTTGTCACCATGACTATTGCCTTGCTGGGTTTTACCATTTTTTTGCTCCATTGTGTGACCTGTGAGAAGCCCCTAGAAGGGATCATCTCCTCCCCAGCTTGGCACTTCACACACTCCCATTACAACGCCACCATCTATGAAAACTCTGCTCCCAAGACCTACGTGGAGAGCTCTGAGAAAATGGGCATCTACCTCGCGGAGCCGCAGTGGGCAGTGAGGTACCGGATCATCTCTGGGGACGTGGCCAGTGTATTTAAAACTGAGGAGTATGTGGTGGGCAACTTCTGCTTCCTGAGAATAAGGACAAAGAATAGCAACACTGCTCTTCTGAACAGGGAGGTGCGAGATAGCTACACCCTCATCATCCAAGCCACAGAGAAGACCCTGGAGTTTGAAGCTTTGACCCACGTGGTGGTCCATGTCCTGGACCAGAATGACCTGAAGCCACTCTTCTCCCCACCTTCGTACAGAGTCACCATCTCTGATGACATGCCCCTCAAGAGCCCCATCTGCAAGGTGACTGCCACAGATGCTGATCTGGGCCAGAACGCTAAGTTCTATTACGCCCTTAACACAAGGTCAGAAATGTTTGCCATCCACCCCACCAGTGGCGTGGTCACTGTGGCTGGGAAGCTCAACGTCACCTGGCGGGGGAAGTATGAGCTCCAGGTGCTGGCTGTGGACCGCATGCGGAAAATCTCTGAAGGCAACGGGTTTGGCAACTTGGCTCCACTCCTCATCCACGTGGAGCCTGCCCTCAGGAAGCCCCCAGCCATTGTCTCCGTGGTGGTGACTCCACCAGACAGCAACGAGGGTACCACCTACGCCACCGTAGTGGTAGATGCAAACAGCGCAGGAGCTGACGTGCACTCAGTGGAAGTTGTCGGTGGTGACCCTGGAAAGCACTTCAAAGCCATCAAGTCTTATGCCCGGAGCAATGAGTTCAGCCTGGTGTCCGTCAAAGACATCAACTGGGTAGAGCACCTTCACGGCTTCAACCTCAGTCTCCAGGCCAAGAGTGGGAGCAGTCCTTTCCATTCCCAGATCAGGGGATTTCACCTACCCGCTTCCAAACTGGCTTCCCTCAAATTTGAGAAGGCTGTTTACAAAGTGCAGCTTAGTGAGTTTTCCCCTCCTGGCAGCCGCGTGGCGATGGTGAGAGTAACCCCAGCCTTCCCCAACCTGCAGTATGTTCTAAAACCGTCCTCAGAGAGTGCAGGGTTTAAACTTAATGCTCACACTGGGCTGATCACCACCACAAAGCTCATGGACTTCCATGACAGAGCCCGCTATCAGCTACACGTCAGGACCTCACCTGGCCTGGCCTCCACCGTGGTGGTCATTGACATCGTGGACTGTAACAACCACGCCCCCACCTTCAACAAGTCTTCCTATGATGGCACCTTGGATGAGAACATCCCTCCAGGCACCAGTGTTTTGACGGTTGCTGCCACTGACCGGGATCACGGAGAAAACGGATACATCACCTATTCCATTGCTGCTCCAAAAGCTGTGCCCTTTTCCATCGATCCATACCTGGGGATCATCTCCACCTCCACACCCATGGACTATGAGCTCATGAAAAGAATTTATAATTTCCGGGTACGGGCATCTGATTGGGGATCCCCTTTTCGCCGGGAGAAGGAAGTGTCCATTTCTCTTCAGCTCAAAAACCTTAATGACAACCAGCCTGTGTTTGAAGAAGTCAACTGCACTGGGTCCATCCACCAAGACTGGCCAGTGGGGAAGTCAGTGATGACCGTGTCAGCCATAGACGTGGATGAGCTTCAGAACCTAAAATACGAGATCGTGTCAGGCAATGAACTAGAGTATTTTGATCTAAATCATTTCTCTGGAGTGATATCCCTCAAACGTTCTTTTATGAATCTTACCGCTGGTCAACCCACCAGCTACTCCCTAAAAATTACAGCCTCCGATGGCAAAAACTATGCCTCACCCACAACTTTGAATGTTACTGTGGTGAAGGACCCTCGTTTTGAAGTTCCTGTAACATGTGATAAAACAGGGGTATTGACACAGTTTACAAAGGCCATCCTCCACTCTATTGGCCTTCAGAACCAGGAGTCCAATGATGAGGAATTCATTTCTTTAAGCACATATCAGATTAATCGTCATACCCCCCAGTTTGAGGACCACTTCCCCCAATCTATTGATGTCCTTGAAAATGTTCCTGTCAATACTCCCCTGTCCCACCTAGCAGCCACTGACCCTGACACTGGCTTTAATGGCAAACTGGTCTATGTGGTTGCAGATGGCAATGAGGAGGGCTGCTTTGATATTGAACTGGAGACGGGGCTGCTTACTGTAGCTGCTCCCTTGGACTATGAAACCACCAAGTTCTACATCCTCAACGTAACAGTGTTTGACCTGGGCACACCCCGGAAGTCCTCCTGGAAGCTGCTGACTGTGAATGTGAAAGACTGGAATGACAATGCACCCAGATTTCCTCCCGGTGGGTACCAGTTAACCATCTCAGAGGACACAGAAGTTGGAACCACAGTTGCAGAGCTGAAAACAGAAGATGCTGACTCAGAGGACAACGGGAGGGTTCGCTACAGCCTGCTAAGCCCCACAGAGAAGTTCTCCCTCCACCCTCTCACTGGGGAGCTGGTTGTCACAGGCCACCTGGACCGGGAATCAGAACCGCGGTATGTACTCAAGGTGGAGGCCAGGGATCAGCCCAGGAAGGGCCATCAGCTCTTCTCTGTCACTGACCTGATAGTCACATTGGAAGATGCCAATGACAACTCTCCTCAGTGCATCACAGAACTCAGCAGGCTGAAAGTCCCAGAGGACCTGCCCCTGGGTACCATCTTGACATTTCTGGATGCCTCTGATCCTGACCTGGGCCCTGCAGGTGAAGTGCGATATGTCCTATTGGATGATGCTCATGGAACCTTCCGGGTGGACCTGATGACTGGGGCACTCAGTCTGGAGAGAGAGCTGGACTTTGAGAGGCAGGCTGGGTATAATCTGAGCCTGTGGGCCAGTGACAGTGGGAGACCCCTGGCCCGCAGGACCCTGTGCCACGTGGAGGTGATCGTCCTGGATGTGAATGAGAATCTCCATCCTCCCCGCTTTGCCTCCTTTGTGCACCAGGGCCAGGTGCAGGAGAACAGCCCCCTGGGAACTCAGGTGCTGGTAGTGGCTGCCCACGACGATGACAGTGGCTTGGATGGGGAGCTCCAGTATTTCCTGCGTGCTGGCACTGGCCTTGCAGCCTTCAGCATCAACCAAGATACAGGTACCGGGAGTTGGGTAGGATGGGAGCTCCAGGACCTGGGGAAGATGGGCCAGAATCAAGCTGCAGGGTGAGATGAAAGGCAATAAATAGGGATTCTCCTTCCTGTCCCTTTTATTTTTAATTTATCTTTACTGGAGAGATATATGTGTGTGTGTATATATACTGGAAATATATTTATGTGTGTGTATATATACACAACATATGCACATATATTACATATATTCTCTTTATAAAAGTAATATATCTGCTTATACATTTTTTATGTAAAATTAAAAAATGAATGTTCCTTTATATCCCATCTCCCCAGATGTAATCTTTATTAACAATTTGTTCCATAATCTTCTAAGTTTTTTTACTGATATAATATCATGGTTCATTTTATTATTATGAAAACACAATATAATAGACACTACTTCTGAAACTTACTTTTTTCACATAACATAACATCAGGGCATCTTATTTGTCAGTATATAAATCTTTTTTACATTTTTTATTGGCTGCATGTTATTCTATCATATAGGTGTAACATTCTTGTTTATGTGCCTTGATTCATATGCACGAGTCTCTATAGGAAAAACTCTGAAAAATGAAGTTGCTGGGTCAAAGGATAATGTCCACTTTCCACGTTAATAGATATTTCCAAATTACTCTCTAAAAAGGCCACGCCACCTTATTCCTTCTTTCTAAGCTTCATAGAAAATAAGTGCAATTTAGCAAATGCTTACTGAGTACCTATTGTGAGGTCCTGGGATGGGCACCTTGGGGAGATCGAAGGTAAATAACAGCAAATTCCTGCCTCAAGGAGTTTACAGTCTGGTGGGTGATTTGTTTCCAGAGTAAAGGGCAGGGTGAAGTGGTGGAAAAAGCATTAGACTGAGTCAATTCCACAACCAGTTCTTCTGCCTACTTGCTACATTATCTTGGTAAAGTCATGCTCCCTCTCTGAGCCTCAGTTTCCCCATCTGTCATCTCTGTCAGGCTATGGCTGTGAGCACAGGCCCTGCCCTCTCACACAGGTTCTGCCAGCTGAATGTGATCCATGAGGGGTTCAAGTGCAAGCTTCTGTTGCTCACTCTCAGACCCTCACCTTCTAGAACAGTGCTGGCCCCTAGGAAGCAAGCTGTGGAGCGAGTGAACTAAAGAATGAAGCTCAGCCCCTAAAATCATGAAGATGATGGAGAAGGGAAGAGCAATTTATTTGTCAGATCCCTAACCCTTAAATTGATTATCTAGCAGAACTTAAAGAGTGAAGGAAGCAGTTTAAGGACAACTATAAGAAAATCTCACTTAGAGAATGTGAAATAAATCAATGGAACTTGTGTTAAAGTAGTCAAGAGAAAGTAGATCAACTACCACTGTCTTCTGGAAATCCTACACATGCCCACATGCCAGAGTCATGAGCCCATTTTAGCAGAGAAAGGCTGTGAGAGGTTCTAGAATAAGGATATTTGTTCCCCTGTGTTCAACTCAGCATCTCCCCCAGCATGTTGGTAACAATTCCCTCTTTTCATGGAATACCTATTAATATCCTTTCCGTAGTGCAGTCCAGGGAATGTTAGGTAGGGTGATATCCAAAGCCACTTTGAGCTCTAAAGTATTTGGGGTTTGGCGATTCTCTGTTCCTAGGAATGATTCAGACTCTGGCGCCCCTGGACCGAGAATTCGCATCCTACTACTGGTTGACAGTACTGGCGGTGGACAGAGGTTCCGTACCCCTCTCTTCTGTGACTGAAGTCTACATTGAGGTTACCGATGTCAATGACAACCCACCTCAGATGTCCAGAGCTGTGTTCTACCCCTCCATCTGGGAGGACGCACCTGTGGGTACCTCTGTGCTTCAGCTGGATGCCTGGGACCCAGACTCCAGCTCCAAAGGGAAGCTGACCTTCAACATCACCAGTGGGAACCACATGGGATTCTTTGCTGTTCACCCTTTCACAGGTAAGGGCCCCCAAAGCTGGGTGACCATGGTGGTTCTCAAACTGTGGGTCCTGACCAGCATAATCAGCATCCCCTGTGACCATGTTGGAAATTTAAATTCTCAGGCGTCCCACCCTAGCCCTGCTGAATCAGAATTCTGAGGGTGGGGCCCAGCAATCTGTGTTTTAACAAAACCAGCAGGGGATTCTGATATGTGCTAAAGTTTGAGAACACTGTTCTACAAAGTCCATGGGAAAATGAGAAGAATCTGTCATCAACTTTCTTTCCTTGGAGCCCAGGGAAGCTAAACAGGTTGCCAGGTGGCCAGGCTGGGACTACTTCAGACCTCCAAGTACTCCCAAACCAGCTCCTCCCCTGAGACCCAAGCCACAGGGTGAATCCCTTAACCCTAGTTCCAGACTGATTGCACCCTGTTGCAGTGGATCATTAGTGGCAATAATGATCCACTTACATTGAGTCAACCATCTCACTGGCATCTGCCCAAGGCCTTCTGGGGCAAGGGTGGTGGATGGTTTTTTAGAGAAATCCAGAGGTTACTGGCTGGCAGCAGCGAGCGAGATGTAGCCCACAGAGGTGTTTTGTTTGACTTGCATGAGCTTTAAACAATGATTTTCAGATGTGGCGAACACTTAAAAATTAGGAAATTATGCAAAACATTCCAGATTCCTTAAAAATTGGAAGAACTGGCCACACTGTCTTCACATTGCCACCGGGTCATGATGGACCAGAGCTGACAGCAGCTCCCTCTGCAGACAGGCTCACGTCCTCTGGTCCCTGCGGTCCCCACTTGCCTGGCTCCTGTTGGTGGAGTTTGAGAGCCACTTCCCACTGCAGTAGACACTTCTCAAAGGCCTCATCTTCCTCCTGGGGGATGAACAACCCTATCTATTCTGGAGAAGGCTGACACTTTCTCCTCTGGACCCAACATCCAATTCCATGTCTCCAACAATTTGCTCTTGTCTAGGAAGGACAGAACCTAGTGAGAGTGGAAGAAGGGAAGAATGCTAGCGGGTGGGGGATACAAGTGTCTATGTGCCCAGTGACATTTGTTGGGAACCTTTTCTATTAACCTTTGACCTCAGGGTGTGGATTAGTCCTGCTAGGAGGAGGATGCTTTTCTCCTGGAAAACAGGCCTCAGCTGGCTCTAGCTGCACCCGGCCGCCGCTGGCCCTATCCCTCCCTCTGCAGAAGAGGAAAGAGATCTCTCACCTGAGGCACTAACTTCTCAGTGTCTTCCAAATCCCTGTTCTGTTTACTATCAACAGTTCCCTCACAGCAGGTCTGGCAAAATGCCCCAGAGGGCAGAGATGTTCTTAGTCTTCCTGCAGTTGAGGAGAAGAAATCTTTATTAGCATAAATGTTTTATAAAAATAAAAGAATAAATCAGCAATGGGCCCCCGAGCTCACCTCTCTGGCCACCATTATTTTGTCCCACTTTCCTGCTTTGTTACCTTCAATGGATTCCCTGCCCCCTGAGGATAAAGTCAGAGCCTGCTGTGTCCCACAGACTCGTGCCTGACCCACCCCTGCTGACCCCTCTGGCCTCTCCTGCTGCCCTCCTGGGGTTCCAGCCATGTGGCTGCTCCAGCCCAGGCTCCCCCGACACAGGGCTCTGCACGTGTGTCTCTGGCAGGTGTCCCTTCTCCCTTTCATCTGCACAACCCCTGCTCTTCTCTCACATCCCAGCCCAACTGCTCTTTCTTCACGAAGTTTTAACTTACGCCGCCAGAATGCACTTTCCAGCAGCACCTACCCGCTTTTGCAACACTGATGACACAGGACGTTATATTCATTTGTGCAATTATTCCATTATTTATCCGTGTCCTTCTCTAGACCTCAAAGGTTTCTGATAAAAGAAACCCTGACCGTTTCTGCCCACCAAAACCTGGCACACAGTAGGAGCTCAATAAATAATTGTTAAATGGATGAATGATGATGATAATAATAATAAAGGGGTGAAAAGCTACCACTGTGATTTCTCTAGAACTGAAGGTAATATTACCTCTGTTGTAACTGCTGGCAGGCTGCCTTTTCTACCCAACGATATATTGTGCACAGCATCTCCATGTTTAGGGAAAAAATTGGATTTTAAATGGCTCTATGATATTCTTTTTAATGTATAATTTATATCTCTTCTTCCATAAGGATAGTGTCAAGTTACCTACTTTTTAAAACATAACTATTATGAAGATCTTTGTGCACTCATCTTTGCAGATTTATGCATTGATCTCTTTAGAATAAACTCCTCA
>CM052447.1:19491446-19506617 GCA_028533085.1 Varecia variegata
ATTATGAGGCAAGCGTTCCTGACACCACAGCCCCCAGCACAGAGCTGCTCCAGGTCCGGGCTGTGGATGCCGACAGGGGAGCCAATGCTGAGGTCCACTACTCGCTCCTGAAAGGTGAGAAGCTTGGCGTGAGTTCAGAGGATGAGCAAAAGTGCTTTGGAAATAAAGGAAAACACTAGAGGCATGAATTTCCAAGTGCATCAAGTACCAGGCTCTCTAAGCCTTTGCAAATGATAATTCTAGAGCATTCTGTGGGACTATAATGATCTAAGACAATGCCCTTCCAAAGATGGCAATAATAATAGCCAAGGGACTACTCAAGTGGGAGAATTTATACATATATTGTATAAACCCAACAGTGCTCATACATGTAAAAGATGCTTATCAAGTCCATGCAACATTTGAAAAATGTGATAACTTCATGCATGTGGATTAGAAAGGACCTGTAGGCCGAGCACGGTGGCTCACGCCTGTAATCCTAGCACTCTGGGAGGCCGAGGCGGGTGGATCGCTGGAGGTCAGGAGTTCGAGACCAGCCTGAGCAAGAGCAAGACCCCGTCTCTACTAAAAAAATAGAAAGAAATTACCTGGCCAACTAAAAATATATATATAGAAAAAATTAGCCGGGCATGGTGGCGCATGCCTGTAGTCCCAGCTACTCGGGAGGCTGAGGCAGTAGGATCGCTTAAGCCCAGGAGTTTGAGGTTGCTGTGAGCTAGGCTGACGCCACGGCACTCACTCTAGCCCGGGTAACAGAGCAAGACTCTGTCTCAAAAAAAAAAAAAAAAAAAAAAAGAAAGGACCTGTAAATATTTTATAAGGTGTATGGCACAATTTTAAGAATAATTTTTATTTCCTGCTAAGGCCACAAAGTGATTTAGTATCTATTGTATGGTATTCTTCATCTCAAAGATGGGAATAATATTACCTGTGCTAGAAAGCCATTGGAAAGATTAAAAAAGAAAATGTATCTTAATACATGTTGTAAACTGTGAAATATTGTACAAATGCCAGGGGTTATTACTATCATTGATAAGTGTTATAATTATTAATTATAAGTAATTAACTTATAACTTATTAATTATAAGTAATTAATATAACAAAAGTGATAGTATCCAGTATCCAACTAATTATTAATGACAATTTGTAATGGTTGATAATGCATAATTAATGACACTTAATAATATTTATTATCTTTAATAACAATATGTCATAGAGCTAGTTTCTAGGGAGGAACAAAGATGAACATGACTTGCTCTCTGCCCTCCCAGAGCATAATATTCATTTATTGTATGTCAGTGGCTTATACACTTGCAAGAAAATCAGAGCATTTTACATCTTTTTTGAAGAAACAATTGCCATATGACAGAAATCTATTTGCCCCTGAAGAAGAAGAATACAAATTATAATGCATTACTTGTTTACTTTTTGTTATGAGATATAATTACATCTTTTATCTCATTTTATCTCTTTGGCAATTCCCACTGATGAAAATAATTTTATTTTACAGATAAGATTAGTTTTAAAATATTCTTCTGATTATGGAAGTGACACAGGCTCATTTTTTAACACATGGAAAATACAGGCGTGTATAAAGAACATAACACCCAGCCATAATTTTCATCACCCAGAGATGATAATTTCATGTATTTCCCTCTCATCTCTTCCTATGCATCTTTCTGTAATATTGAGGTCATACTGAATATACAATTTTATGCTCTATTTTCCTTTTCCTAGCGGTATAATGTAAGAAATTAGAATTAGAGTTATATTTAGGTTTTCAGCTACTTTTAATGGAACCACTTTTAAAATGCTGTTTATGCATGGAAACCGTGTTCTCTGACCAAACTTAGCACCTGTATCACATACCACCTACCTCGTCAGCTGGAGAGCAGCTTCAAAGGGTGGAAGAGTCAGATTGAAAGTTTGACGATGAAGCTTAGCCACTTGCTTTGCCATTGAAACCATTAAATAAGCAGGTGATAAAGGGAATAAGAAATGTCAAGAGCAGCATTTTCTCAAGTGCAAGACCTGCACCTCTGGTGGTGAGCAAAACAGTTCACGTGCTACTCAGTTAGGGCATTCAAAGGTTAGCAGGCATAGAGAAAGTGCTCCCTTTTTAATTCTCGTTCAAGCTTCCTGATCAAATCAAGAGCAAAGCCTCGGTGGGTACTAGAATCTCTTTAAGTCTTCTCTAACACTTGCTACTCTCTGCTTTTACCAAAGAAAGAGGACAGGTCTTAGGCTCAGATCTTTTAGCAAGCAATAGATTTTATCCAGATTTTAACGTTATATTTTTCATTGACTTGTTTTTATGGTAACCTGTGATTTGTGGCAAGTAACATGGTATTCTTTTTTTAAAAAGTGATATAAAGTTGCCTTTAAAAATATTTATCAAATTTTAAGAGTCAATCAATTTAAAGGAAAATATCTGTTAAGTGGTAGTATAAAATAGTAGAAGCAGTGACTGGATATAGAAAAAATTATAACGGTGATGTGAGAATGGCTAAAGTTTAGGAAATACAGATGTGGTACAATGTGGTACAGATGAGGCTCCTCTTGCTCAGGAGCCTCAAGATCTGCGTGATCTATGCATTCCCCCCTCACCTGACTCCTTGCTACCTGCTCTCCAAGCCTGGCAAGGCACTTTCCAATCGTAGGGCAGTAGACAAGGTGGGCTTTAAAGTCTCTGTCAATGTTGACAGATTATGACTCTATATTTACAGTTTTCATCTATCGAGTGTATAACCAAAGCTATTAAAACATATAAAGGATGGTTAAACATTCTGTATGACGTAACTGAAGCTTTTCCTACAAAAGGCATCACTGAAATTCAGGGTACAGTGTGCTTGTCCTACAAAGTATGTCTCCTTTCTTTGTTTTGAAGACTTACTACAGCTTTGATTTGTAGCTTAAGTTGTATGCCACGGACTTACTGATAATTGAAGCTAAGTGATAGTGCTAGATAGATAGTGATATGAGGCATGTACTATATGTACCATGGTAAGAATTTTATAAAGTATTTATATGTATCTACCTTATATATTATGTCAAGATTATATTAAATCTGCACAGAATGCAGATTTTGCCTTGTCCAAGTTTTCTGTGATAGCCTAGTTGGTCTCTCTTAACAGTATGGAAACTTCAGTTTCTCTTATCTTCTGTTTCAGGGAACAGCGAGGGTTTCTTCAGCATCGATGCCCTACTAGGCATCATCACTCTAGCCCAGAAACTTGACAGGGCAAATCATGCCCAGCATACCCTGACAGTGAAGGCAGAAGATCAAGGCTCCCCCCAGTGGCATGACCTGGCTACGGTGACCATTCATGTCCACCCTTCCGATAGCAGTGCCCCTATCTTTTCAAAAACCGAGTACTTCGTAGAGATCCCTGAATCAATCCCTATTGGTTCCCCAATTCTCCTTGTCTCTGCTACGAGCTTCTCTGAAGTTACCTATGAGCTAAGAGAAGGAAACAAGGATGGTGTCTTCTCTATGAACTCATATTCTGGCCTTATTTCCACCCAGAAGAACTTGGACCATGAGAAAATCTCATCTTACCAGCTGAAAATCCGAGGTAGCAACATGGCGGGCACATTTACTGATGTCATGGTACTTGTTGACATAATTGACGAAAATGACAATGCTCCCATGTTCTTAAAGTCAACTTTTGTGGGCCAAATTAGTGAAGCCGCTCCATTGTACAGTATGATTATGGATAAAAACAACAATCCCTTTGTGATTCGTGCCTCTGACAGTGACAAGGAGGCTAATTCCTTGTTGGTCTACAAAATTTTGGAGCCGGAGACCTTGAAGTTTTTCAAAATTGATCCCAGCATGGGAACCCTAACCATCGTATCAGAGATGGATTACGAGAGCATGCCTTCTTTCCAATTCAGCGTCTACGTCCATGACCAAGGAAACCCTATCTTATTTGCTCCCAGGCCTGCTCAGGTCATCATCAATGTCAGAGATGTGAATGACTCTCCTCCCAGGTTCTTAGAACAGATCTATGAGGTAGCAGTGGTGGGGCCCATCCATCTGGGTATGCAGCTCCTCACGGTGCGGGCCAGCGACGATGATTCGGAAGTCAATTATAGCATCAAAACTGGCAATACTGATGGAGCTGTGGCCATTCACCCGATCACTGGTAGCATATCTGTGTTGAATCCTGCTTTTCTGGGACTCTCTCGGAAGCTCACCGTCAGGGCTTCTGATGGTCTGTATCAAGACACTGCACTGGTAAAAGTTTCTTTGACCCAAGTCCTTGACAAAAGCTTACAGTTCGACCAGGACATCTATAGGGCAACAGTGAAGGAGAACTTGCAGGACAAAAAGGCACTGCTGATTCTTGGGGTCCAGGGCAATCTCTTGAATGACACTCTTTCCTACTTCCTCTTGAATGGCACAGATATGTTTCGTATGGTCCAATCAGCAGGTGTGTTGCAGACAAGAGGAGTGGCGTTTGACCGGGAGCAGCAGGACACTTACGAGCTGGCAGTGGAAGTGAGGGACAATCGGACCCCTCAGCGGGTGGCTCAGGCATTGGTCAGAGTCTCTGTTGAGGATCTCAATGACAATCCTCCCAAATTTAAGCATCTGCCCTATTACACAATCATCCAAGATGGCACAGAGCCAGGAGATGTCCTTTTTCAGGTATCTGCCACTGATGAGGACTTGGGGACAAATGGGGCTGTCACATATGCATTTGCAGAAGATTACACATATTTCCGAATTGACCCCTATCTTGGGGACATATCACTCAAGAAACCCTTTGATTATCAAGCTTTAAATAAATATCGCCTTAAAGTCATTGCTCGGGATGGAGGAAACCCATCCCTCCAGACTGAGGAAGAGGTACTTGTCACCGTAAGAAATAAATCTAATCCACTGTTTCAGAGTCCTTACTACAAAGTCAGAGTGCCTGAAAATATCACACTCTATACCCCAATCCTCCACACCCAGGCCCGGAGTCCAGAGGGCCTCCGGCTCATCTACAACATCGTGGAGGAAGAGCCCTTGACGCTGTTCACCACTGACTTTAAGACTGGTGTCCTATCGGTAACAGGGCCCTTGGACTATGAGTCTAAGACCAAACACGTGTTCACAGTCAGAGCCACAGACACAGCTCTGGGGTCATTTTCTGAAGCCACAGTGGAAGTCCTGGTGGAGGACATCAATGATAACCCTCCCACATTCTCCCAGTTGGTCTATACCACTTCAGTCTCAGAAGGCTTGCCTGCTCATACCCCTGTCATCCAACTCTTGGCTTCTGACCAGGACTCAGGGCAGAACCGTGATGTCTCTTATCAGATTGTGGAGGATGGCTCGGATGTTTCCAAATTCTTCCAGATCAATGGGAGCACAGGGGAGATGTCCACGGTCCAAGAGCTGGATTATGAAGCCCAACAACACTTTCATGTGAAGGTCAGGGCCATGGATAAAGGAGATCCCCCACTCACTGGTGAAACTCTCGTGGTTGTCAATGTGTCTGACATCAATGACAACCCCCCCAAGTTCAGACAACCTCAGTATGAAGCCAATGTCAGTGAGCTGGCAACCTGTGGTCACCTGGTTCTTAAGGTCCAAGCTCTTGACCCTGACAGCAGGGACACCTCCCGCCTGGAGTATCTGATTCTTTCTGGCAATCAGGACAGGCACTTCTCCATTAACAGCTCATCAGGAATAATTTCTATGTTGAACCTTTGCAAAAAGCACCTGGACTCTTCTTACAACTTGAGGGTAGGTGCTTCTGATGGAGTCTTCCGAGCTACTGTGCCTGTGTATATCAACACCACAAATGCCAACAAGTATAGCCCAGAGTTCCAGCAGTATGTTTATGAGGCAGAATTAGCAGAGAATGCAAAGGTGGGAACAAAGGTGATTGAGGTTCTAGCCATAGACAAAGACAGTGGCCCCTATGGCACTGTAGATTATACTATCATCAATAAGCTAGCTGGTGAGAAGTTCTCCATACACCCCAGTGGCCAGATCACCACTCTGCAGAAACTGGATCGGGAAAATTCAACAGAAAGAGTCATTGCTATTAAGGTCATGGCTCAGGATGGAGGAGGAAGAGTGGCCTTCTGCACTGTGAAGATCATCCTCACAGATGAAAATGACAACCCCCCACAGTTCAAAGCATCGGAGTACACCGTGTCTGTTCAATCCAATGTCAGTAAAGACTCCCCAGTTATCCAGGTGCTGGCCTATGATGCAGATGAAGGTCAGAATGCAGATGTCACCTACTCAGTGGACTCAATGGAGAACCTGGCCGAAGAGGTCATTGCAGTTAACCCAATCACTGGTGTGGTCAAGGTGAAAGAGAGCCTAGTGGGATTGGAAAACCAGACTTTCAACTTCAAAATCAAAGCCCAAGATGGAGGCCCTCCTCACTGGGACTCTCTGGTGCCGGTACGACTTCAGGTGGTTCCTAATGAGGTGTCTTTGCCCAAATTTTCTGAACCTCTGTATACTTTCTCTGCATCTGAAGACCTTCCAGAGGGGTCTGAAATTGGCTCTGTTAAAGCAGTGGCAGCTCATGATCCAGTCATCTACAGTCTAGTGCAGGGCACCACACCAGAGAGCAACAAGGATGGTGTCTTCTCCTTGGACCGAGACACCGGCGTTATACAGGTGAGGAAGCCCATGGACCATGAGTCCATCAAATTGTACCAGATTGATGTGATGGCACATTGCCCCCATAAGGACACTGACTTGGTGTCCTTGGTCTCTGTCAACATCCAAGTGAAAGATGTCAATGACAATAGGCCTATATTTGAGGCTGATCCATATAAGGCTGTCCTCACTGAGAATATGCCAGTGGGGACTTCAGTCATTCAAGTGACTGCCATTGACCAGGACACTGGGAGAGATGGCCAGGTGAGCTACAGGCTGTCAGCAGACCCTGGTAACAATGTTCATGAGCTCTTTGCCATTGACAGTGAGAGTGGCTGGATTACCACACTCCAGGAACTTGATTGTGAGACCCGCCAGACTTATCATTTTTATGTGGTGGCTTATGACCATGGACAGACCATCCAGCTATCTTCTCAGGCCCTGGTTGAGGTTTCCATTACAGATGAGAATGACAATCCTCCTCGATTTGCTTCTGAGAACTACAGAGGATCTGTGGTTGAGAACGGTGAGCCTGGCGAACCTGTGGCCACTCTGAAGACCCTGGATGCTGACATCTCTGAGCAGAACAGACAAGTCACCTGCTACATCACAGGTAAGGACACCTGTCATGGATTGTAGGCACTAGGATGCATTGAAAAAATCTAGTAAGAGGTGTCCTAAGATATGGGTTCAAGTTCTGGTTCTGCCACTTATTAGCAGTGTGACCTTGGGCAAGTCACTTACCCCTCTAGGACTTTGTTGCTCCATCTATAGACTTGGCATGACTGTTCCCATTCACCTCACAGGGATGCTGTCAGGATCTCTAATTTATAGAGAGGCCCTATAAATGAGAAAGTGCTTTGCAAGAAGGATATCTTACTATTTTAGGTGGGATGGATGGAATAGAAGGTCATACTCTAACTGCTGTCAATTATCTTCTGGAAGATGGAGGAGGCACCAGCAGTTGTGTGATCCACAAAAATTCTGCCAGGTGGCTGCCTTTATGGAAAATGTCCTTCCCAGGGAAAGTTGTGGACAATAGAAAATGCTTCTTATTCAATCACAGGACCTAAGTGTTAGAGTGATAGCACTTCCTTAGATATGTATGACTACAGCTCCATCCTCTCATTTTACATATGGGGAAACCAAGGCCCAGATAGGGGAAGAATTTCAACCAAGGTCACACTCTGAGCTTGTATCAGGGCTGGGATTAAAATCATACCCTACAAGCTGCTTTCCTCAGTAGATACATATTGTAGAACTAAATTACCCCACTCCCTAGCCAATGGCTAACCCAGCCAACCAGTGTTCACAAGGGAGTTTCTTCACTTTTCAGTGGCCTTTCCCCCATCCCCAGGTGCCATGTCATCCCATTCCCATAAAACACAGCTTCTTCTCTATCGCAGCTGTCCAGTGCAGCGTTAATGAGCCTGAAATTCCAACCAAGAACCAGAGATTCCTGAAGACAGATAGTATCAGAGCTGCTTGATACACAGAGTCTTGGAAAAACAGAATCTTACCGTCTTGTAATACCAGACTCCTAAGTTAAAACATAGAAGTCTTAAAATCTCAGAATAATAGAATAAAAAATGTCAATATATTATCAACTCTGGGAATAGTTGAATCTTGGCACTCTGGAATCTTAGAATCTCAGAGTGAGAAATCCATCTTCCCACACTCTTGTCAGTGATTAGCGTCAAGGAGAGAAAGAGGACTCACAAGAACACCTGGAGCTCCTACGGAACCTCCACATAGCCTGCGTCCTTAGTAGTAAAATGAAACCTCAGAATGTTTGGTGCTGTTGATCACTTCCCACCCTCCACTGTTGAACAGCTATAGATATTAGAAACGTCTTGTATAGTATTGAAATGTGCTTCCTTTTCCCTTTTCCCAATGCCTTCCCGGCCACACAAAGTAAGAAACCTGCCCCTTACCCATATATTTTAGAGCAGAGCTTCTCACAGTGATAACTTCATTTAACAGGAGGACTTTGAAGTCAGAAGAGGCTTCATGACACCAAAAAACTGACTCAGGGTAGAATTGTGGGTTCCTAGTGAAGAGAGGAAATGTTTGCCTTTCCCAGCAATCCTTAAAGAAGTGTCAGGTGGGCAGCCACCTATGACGCAAAGCCTTGTTCGTTCCTATTGCTCGGTGTCTGAAAGCTCTGCCCATCTTTTTAGAGGGAGACCCCCTAGGCCAGTTTGGCATCAGCCAAGTCGGGGATGAGTGGAGGATTTCCTCAAGGAAGACCCTGGACCGCGAGCACACGGCCAAGTACTTGCTCAGAATCACGGCGTCTGATGGCAAGTTCCAGGCTTCCGTCAATGTGGAGATCTTTGTCCTGGACATCAATGATAACAGCCCACAGTGCTCACAGGTGAGAGCCTGGTGAGGGGTGGGGTGGATGTGGAGGCAAGGAAGTTAGAGTGAGGGGCAGGAGAAAGGAGCAGACCCAAGGTTCCATCTCTGAGACTGGCCATCACTGACCTCGCCTGCCCTTGCTTCCCCAGCTGGCTTCAGACTAGTGCCCCAGGGCAGGGACCATTCTAGGCAATTTCTTGGCTCCCTGTAGGGATATACCAAGCAGTTCAGGAATCATGGTCCACATCTCTCCCTCTACATTCTCTGAAAATGGCCATGTCTCCACAAAATATATCCAGAAATGAAGAAACATGCATTCTCCAAACACAGTCCGCCATGCCTAGTGGACAACCCCTCCAGCACTCAGCTTGTTGACATGGCACTATTATCACAGACGTCCATAGGACCTGCCCCCAGACACACCCCTCCCCCATGCCCATACATGCATATCCCCCATCTGCTTGGGTAATACGGCCCAGTGCAGATACCCTCCTTCTGCTTATACATAGACACAAATATGCAGGCAGGGCAGTTACATTTGGTGAGGGACACTTTCCTAAGGACCTCATGTAACTCAATCCTAAATTTCCCATAGGAACAAATGTTGAGGTGTGTGTGTGTGTGTGTGTGTGTGTGTATCAGGAGAGGAACAGTGTTCTTAGAGGGCATAAACCCATAACCATTGTCATGGAGCTTTGCTTTTAAATGTATTTTTTAAAACACAGTAAGCAATTTTTAACTTTGGGAAGATTTTTGGAAGATTCCAAATTTGCAGACAAAGTTAAACTGCTAACATTTTAATTTTATAATATCTCAAATTAGCATAATTCATATTATATAAAATCCAGTCATTCAGTATATATACGTAAATGTACACTTGTACATACTCACACATACACAAAGGATCATCTACAGCCCTATATACACAGGCAAATACGTATACAGATATACACATAAGCATATACCTATGTACCTACTACATTCATCCATATACCCAGCCACAGATGCAAATGTATATATATAATTCACACAAACACACTTACATATGCATTTGCATATAAACAAACTTTGACTTATTTGCACATGCATGTATACATATACCCTTCATCACACATAAATACTTATCTCATCACCTTTTCTTCCTCTGCTCTTATACATGCCAGTCGCATAAAAGCATAGTAAAAAAAAGAGAGCCTGGGTTATCAGTGTGCATGGAAAATATCTTTTCAGGATCCAAGATGACCAAATTTTGGGTGGTCTCAGAAGGGCATCTTTTTTGGGGGAGAACGGTGGCCATCTTCTTCCTCTTTCCCCTCAGTCATCCTTACCACCAGCCTCCATCCTCCCCATGTCGGGAGAGGCTTGGACCCGGCTCACCATGGCCTTCCCAAGCATGGTCCACAGTGTCATTAGAGCCCAGGAAAAGAGGCCCAAGGAACCACCTACACACAGCCCACCTGGCACAAAGCTCCCCCCCAGAGCATGCATGGGGCCTTGCTCGCCCACACCCCACAGTGGTGGAAATGGGGATGCTTGGAAGCTGGGCCCAGACCAGCCAGTGAAGGAAGGTTGCACTCTCAGGGAGCCCCAGCCTTTCCCCTGTACCACACCCCAGCAAGCCACGAGGGTACCTGAAGTGCAGGGAGGGTGAGGCAGGCCATGGGGCACTGCGGTCCAGACCTGACACCTTCTGGAATGCCTGGTGTCAGGGCCATCTCACCCGCCTCATCTGGCAGCCGCAGGGGGCCCTGTGGAGGAGGCTGTAGAAGGTCCTTTTAGCCTGGGGCATGGGCTTTGGATGGTGGAACTTCTTTTCCGTTCTCCCTCTTCTGACTTGTTCTTTCATCATCTTCTTTTTATTTTTAACCTCCATTTTCTTTGCACGTTTCATCTTATTCTACTTCCCTCTGTTGCCCTCTCTCCCTCTCTCTGCTTCTCCCTTTCTCTCTCTCTCTCCTCTCTCTCTCAGTGTCTCCCTCTCTCTGTCTCTCTGCTTCTCTCTGGATCCAAGTGCAGCTCCCACAACCTCCCTCTTCTTTGTCTTGCTACCTCCAGCTTCTCTACACCGGCAAGGTCCGTGAGGACGTATTTCCAGGACACTTAATTTTGAAGGTTTCTGCCACGGACTTGGACGCTGATACCAATGCTCAGATCACATACTCGCTGCATGGCCCCGGGGCACATGAATTCAAGCTGGATCCTCACACAGGTAGGTTTCCTGCGCTGTAGGATCGAGCCAAGAACTTATTTACTGAATACCAAGCCCAGGGCCCTGACAGGCCCTTGGAGAAGTAGCAGCAATTCACTTACCTATTCCTCCATCCATCAGCAAACAGACAGTGGCACTATTTGCCAAGCATTGTCCCAGATGCTGGGGACATAAACAATAGACTGAGAAGACAAGATCTGGATATTTACAATCTAGTGGAAAATGGAGTCATTGAACCAGTGGTTTGAAGCGTGCTGAGTTAAGAAATCCAGGGTGCTATGGAGCTTTCTTTTACTCTTTTTTTCTTTTTTTAGACCAGCTGACACCGTGGTCTTCCTTCCTTCGCTTCTTTTTTTGCTATGTTGATATTTGACGGCAGAACTTGATGTGGGCTGGGGAGAGGGGTTAAGTAAAACTTCTCTGGGGAAATGCCATTTTATGCGAAACTTGAGGACACAGAGGATTTAGCCAGGGGTAAGGGAGTGGCAGGAAAGGGCATTCAAGGCAGAAGGAGAATTTATACAAGGACCCTGTTTTGGGAAAGAGTATGCACATCGGCGGACCTGACAAGGGCCAGACACTAGTGGCCAGAGAGGAAGGAGAGGGCAAAGGATGAGGCCCTGGGGCAGGCAGGGCCAAATCCCACCTTTAGAGTCATGGGAGGACTTAGGCAGTTGAGTGTCGTGGTCAAGGACATGATCTCAAGGTATCTATGCTGCAAACTGGGGATGAAACCTCACAGCACTGTGGTGAGGATCACAAGTAATAAAGCAGATGGAAGCCCAGCCCAGGTCTGGCGTGTCATAAGAGCCCAGTTGCTATTGTCATTGTTGCTAGTTAGTTAGGGGACAGAGTAGAGAGTGGAAGCAGAGAGCCCTGCTGGCTGGGCTGTGAATACCCAGGAGAGGCTGGGCTGTGAGAGTCTGGTGGAAAGGACTCCTTTGGCACAGCAGCCCACCAGGGTGGGATTCCTGCCCTGCTGCTGTCGGGGAAGGGGTCAGGATGGGCAACGCAGCAGGCCCAGATCACAAGGGCCAGCTGCTAACATTTGGCTTGGATCCAGTAGCTCAGAGGATAACTTGGAGATTCCTGAGCAGGGAGGTGGTGGGGAAGAGTGGAGTCCCAGGAAGCTGTCTGGGTGGACAGAAGGCAGCGTTGTCCTTCCTGACGCCGGCATGGGTGTGCTCAGTGACCCAGGCAGGTTACCTAATCTCTCTCTGCTGCTATTTGTTCAGCTGCAGGATGACCAGTGAGGACTTAAAAAAAAGAAAAAAATTGGGCATTTTTTTTTCTGAATATGGAAATAATATATACTCATGGTATAAAATTCAAAGAATGTAGGCATGTATTATGCAGAAACTACAAAGTCTGCCTAAGAACCCCTTCCCCCAAAGACAAGGACTCTTGGTGTGTATTCTATCAGACTGGTTTTCTATGCATCTCCAAAATCTCTATATAATTATGTCATGAAAATACAATACTATTTTGTAACTTGCTTTTCTTCACTTAGCAATATTTTGAAACTCTATCATAATTCATTTTTGGTTACGTGGTATTTGTATGGCTAAATCACAATATACTTAACCAGTCCCTTTTTGAAAGACATATGTATAGGATGATTTCAATACATTGCTATTATAAACAATGCTGCAAAGGATATATGTATAAGCATATATATTTTTTTTCCATTCCTTTTTTTTCCCCTGGGAACCACAGCCTTGTAAAACATATATTTTTATCTTTGGGTTAATTATTCTATAAGATATATATATATATATATATTCCTAGAAGTGAAATTATAAGCCAAAGGATAAACACATTTTATATGCTGTTAGAAATTGCCTAATTGGCCTTTAAAAATGTTGTGCCTATTTGTAGCTTGTTGGTGATCTTAAACTGGTGATGGTGATGATGAGTGTGTTTGGGAGTACTAGGGAGGTGGGCGGGTATTGGGGGATATGGGCTGAGATCTTTTCTGACTGTGTTGACTCCTTGCTGTGACAAAACCCTCTGTAGCTGGGGTTGTCTCCCATAGCCATCTAGAGGGCACATGCTCAGGTAATGTCCCCCAGAAAAAACTCAGCTTCCATCATTTCTCTGGCCAGGGGAGCTGACCACACTCACAGCCCTAGACCGCGAGAGGAAGGATGTGTACAGCCTTGTTGCCAAGGCAACAGATGGAGGTGGCCGCTCATGCCAGGCAGATGTGACTCTCCATGTGGAAGATGTGAATGACAACGCCCCACGGTTCTTCCCTAGCCACTGTGCTGTGGCTGTCTTCGATAACACCACCATTAAGACCCCAGTAGCTGTGGTATTTGCCCGGGATCCTGACCAAGGTAAGTCTGAGAAGGGTTGGAGGCCACCTCCCCTGTTCTGCTATTAGCTGCTCGGTCACTTTTGGCAAGGGTCTGGCTCTCTCTGTGTCTCTCTGGGACTGGCAAGGACTGTGCTTCCTTGTTAACTCTGTGGACACTTAAACATGGAAAATGTCCACAAACTGCATACCTAAGTGCTATGTGACAAACAATTTTAGCCATGTTTGGAGGCAGGTACAAGGCATTTCAGCCTCATTGTTTCTCCCCTGCCACTTAGACCTGGGGACCGTTCAGTACTGCCGTTTACTTCAAGGTTACTTTGAACACAAACATTTAATCATAAATATACCAATCAGAATTATTCAACTCTAATTAATTGGCCACAAGGAAGGAGCTTTTTGGCATAAACCTCATTAAGCCCATTAAATTCCTTGATCGGGCTGGGTGCAGTGGCTCACGCCTCTAATCCTAGCACTTTGGGAGGCCAAGGTAGGAGGATGGTTTGAGTCCAGGAGTTTGAGGTGGCAGTGAGCTATGATGATGGCACTGCACTCTAGCCTGGGTGACAGAGAGAGACCCTGTCTCTAAATTAATTGATTAATTATTTGATCAATTTTCTGCATAGTGAAGTTGAACCATCTTCAATATTTTGCATTTTAATTTTGATGACATTATTTTCATGGGTTTCCTTTTCCTCTTCCTTTTAAAATTTACAAGGCAAATTGAATTTATCCAAGAGTATTTAATCCATATTGTACCAATTATAGCTTCTGCCACCACGAATTATTCTATTGTGGCTTATTTTACATATATACATATGTAAAATATATATATATATCATCCAATTTTCCTGAGTCAAAATTTATAATTCAGATAGGATAAAAAATGCCCTCAGGGTCTAAGTAGCCAGATCAACATAGGATAATGATGATGATAAAAGTGGAATCAAAACACCCTGCTTTGTTTGACACCTGCAGAGTAAAATTAAGACTTCCTAGAGGAGGTGATTTTTAGCTTGGCATTGAAGGAGGAGAGCGATTTTGGAGAGAGGCAGGGGTTCTGGGGAGGGCCAACAGTCAGTGCAAAGGCAGGGTCGCTGGACCTGGAAAATGAGTGTGTGGGTGTAACAAATGCAAGTGGACAGACTCATTGGCGATGCAGAGCCAGGTTTGATAGGACAGATCCAGAACACATCAGAGCTGGAGTGATGCATAAGCCATTTCATCTAACACCCACTCTCATCTAATGGCTACAAGGCCCTGTAGGTGCTCAATTAGCCACTGCTTGCACACCTCCAGGGATAGGAAGCTCCCTATTTCCTAGGCAGCCCCTTCCTTCAAGTACTACTTCCTTGGGGCTGACATCTGCCGGTTCTGGTCCTGCCCTCTGCACTCACACAGATCTTCTAGACCCCTCATCCATGATAGCCCTTTTTTTTTTTTTTTTTTTTTTTTTTTTTGAGACAGAATCTCGCTCTGTTACCCGGGCTAGAGTGAGTGCCGTGGCGTCAGCCTAGCTCACAGCAACCTCAAACTCCTGGGCTTAAGCGATCCTTCTGCCTCAGCCTCCCGGGTAGCTGGGACTACAGGCATGTGCCACCATGCCCGGCTAATTTTTTCTATATATATTTTAGTTGGCCAGATAATTTCTTTCTATTTTTAGTAGAG
>CM052447.1:19507117-19569899 GCA_028533085.1 Varecia variegata
AGCTGAGCAGTAAATGTTGGTATTCTTCATACACTATGGCCCCTATACAAGCCAACTGCTTCAGCTGGTACTTAACCAAAGAAAATAATAGAATCCGGGCCAAAGCTGAAGAAACACTGTATGTTTTGCTTTGCTAAGAACTTCCATGGGTGTGTTTATTTTCTTAACTTTTTACTTTGACATAATCGTAGACGTTTAGGAAGTTGCAAAAAGAGTACTGAGAGTGCACCCTGCACCCAGCTTCCCTAATGGCATCATCTTATATAGCTGTAGCATAACCTCAAAACCAGAAAATTGGCATTGGCACATTGCTGGTAACTAGACTACGCGCCTTGTTCTGATTTCACCAGTTTTTATACGCACTGATTTGCGTGTGTGTGTGTGTGTGTGTGTAGTTCTACACAGTATCATTCCATGTGTAGATTCCTGTAAAGAACACCACAGTCAAGATACAGAACTGTTCTATCACAACCAAAGCACTTGCTATGGGTGGTTTTATCTTGCACACTTTTCAATTATAAGCTGACATTGGACCCCAACTCCCACCAACATTTTTGTATGGTTTGATAGGTTTGTAGACCAGACCACCATCCTCCCCCCAAGACCCTTTGCCTCCCACCTTAATCGAGACCGCTGCTGGAGAGATCCTCACTCCCAATAGCCCCTGTGCATGTTAGCAAGCCTTCGTGGGGAGCCCCCTCTTCACGCCCTCCTGTGGCTGCGGGGCTTGTGGCAGGCAGGGTCAGAGGTGCCCTCAGTGTGACTCACGCCCTTGGTTTCCCCGCAGGCGCCAATGCGCAGGTGGTTTACTCTCTGGCGGATTCGGCCGAAGGCCACTTTTCCATCGACGCCACCACGGGCGTGATCCGCCTGGAGAAGCCGCTGCGGGTCCCCCCACAGGCAGCGCTGGAGCTCACGGTCCGCGCCTCCGACCTGGGCACCCCGATCCCGCTCTCCACCCTGGGCACCGTCACGGTCTCGGTGGTGGGCCTCGATGACTACCTGCCAGTGTTCCTGAACACCGAGCACAGCGTGCAGGTGCCGGAGGACGCCCAGCTGGGCACGGAGGTGCTGCGGCTGGCCACCCTCACGCGCCCGGGCGCCGAGAACACCGGCTACCGCATCGTCAGCGGGAACGAGCAGGGGCGGTTCCGCCTGGACCCCCGCACAGGTGAGCCAGCGCCTGCGCCAGCCCCACCCCTCCACGCACGGGCACAGGCACAGGCACGGTCCGGTCCCGCAGTGCTTTGGATTCTTCACACATGGTGGGTATCTGCCCCGCGCAGCCCCCTCCCCGAGCAGACCTCCTTTGGCTGTTTCTCCCCCCTCTGCATGCATCTCTCCAGCTACCTGGTCCCTTTTTCCGCCCTGGGGTCAGCTTAGCTAGGACTCTTCCTTTTCCCCCCACATTCCCACCCAGGACTCTGTGCCTGGACCCCCAGCAATCCACTCTCCTCCCACAGTTCTAGGTCTCAAGGGCAGCCCTGCCTCCTTGGTGCAGAGACACCAAGCACTTGCTGGAATCTGGTGCTTAAACAGCCCAGGACAAGGCTGCCTGCTTCCCTCCTGGAGTCCCCCCAATCCCCCCAAACATCCTGGCACCCCTGCATCTTTGATGCTCACGAAGGGAGAAAGAACTAGGGAACCATCTCTCTTCCTTCCTCCTAGCTGTAGAAGGGTCTAAGTCAGACTCACGGAAACTCATGGGAGGGCCCCAGAGGCCAGCCCATGGCTCATGCAGACACAGCGCCCCTGGAATGCTGCTCTCTACCGCCCAAAATAACTGCCTTACCATTGAGCAGTATTTTAGAAAAGTTTTTATTGTGAAGATCTAAGACATACTAAAAAATAGAACAGTACAACAGACCCCCACGTTCCCACTGCACAGCTTCAGTAATTATCAATAGAGGCCGGTGTGGTTTTCTCTTTACCCTTCGGCCCCAAACCCACCTATTGTTGTGTTGTTTTAAAGCAAATTCCAGACACCGTATGGTTTCATTTCTAAAGATTTCGATGTGTATCTCTAAATGATAAGAACTCCTTTTATAAACAAAACCACAATATCTTACACACCTACAAGATAACAATTCCTTAATATCACCTAATACCCAGCCAGCCAGTTTTTCAGATTAACTCACAAATGTCTTTTTGATGTTGGTTTGTCAGCATCCTCAAAATGTCCACATATTGAATTTGGTGATATATGATATCTTAAGTCTCTTTTAATCTCTAACACTTTCTTCTTCCTCTTTATTTCCCCCTGCCATTTACTTAATGAAACCTTTGAGTTGTGTCTGATAGAATCTTCCATACTTTGGATTGGCTGGCTGTATCTTTATAATGTCATATAGCGTAACCCTCTGGCCCTTGTATTTCCTATGAATGACATTTGGATGGAAAGCCTTGGTCAGGTTCAGTCAACAATGCTTGATGAACAATGCTTCGTAGACAATGCTGTGTTATTCACATCATGTTGGGAGGCACATAAGAGCTAGCTGGCTCTTTTTTCTGATGTTAAGATTGACAGTGAGCTCAGATGTCAGCCCTATCCATTGTAGATTTCTTCATCAGCCTTCCTTCTAATGGTTTCAGCAGCCATTGCTAATTATTTCCTAGATATTCTATTTCATAAGGGGTTGCAAAATGGTGATTTTCTAACCCTATCATTCCTCATTCATTTACCAACTGAACTCTTTCATAAAGAGGAGTTTCTACCATTAACCATTTGGTTATCTAGGAACAGCAGGATAAATCCTTGCTCGTTCTTTTCTTTTCCAGTTTTCAGAATAATAAATCTATGCCTTAACAATTTGTTGAACAACTTTGGGTATTATGAAACTCTTCCTATAATCTGAGGTCTGTCATTGACTAGTTGGATGAGGTTGGGCAAGTCTCCTACCTATGAGAGCATCAGTTGACTCACCTAGAAAGTGGGAATCACAACTGTTCCTGCGGCCCAGGGTTTTTATAGATCTAAATGGGATAAATTTAGCATTACAGAAATAAATCAGGGAGAACTGCTGTTGGGAATGATAATAAAGAACATGAGAGCGGATGAGGGGGAAGAAGAGGGGACAACAAAGAGGGAGACGAAGGGGGAGGTGACGGCGGAGACTCAGCTCCCCTGGTCCTGTGGAGCTGCCTGTCCTGGGCTGGGCTCAGACCCCTCGGTCCTCTGCCTTGGTGGCTCCGGCTGCCTTATTGCTCCAGTCACTGCTTGTTTCTTCAGGGATCCTGTACGTCAACAGGAACCTGGACTTTGAGACAAGCCCCAAGTACTTCCTGTCCATCGAGTGCAGTCGGAAGAGCTCTTCCTCCCTCAGTGACACGACCACAGTCGTGGTCAACATCACTGATGTCAATGAACACCGGCCCAGATTCCTCCAGGATCTGTACAGCGTGAGGGTCTCAGAGAATGCCATCGTGGGCGACGTCATCCTCACGGTAAGGATCCACAGCTTTGCTCTTTGTGGGGCACGGACCCTGCGGTGGGTTCTTATCTCACACACACACATCCCCGCCCCAGGCACGGATTAGTTTATTAAATCAATACACTGTAGACCTGACTCTGGCTTGTAGTTACTCAGCCAAACCGTCTGTCTTGAGAGAATGTCTCAGAGCTACGTGATGAGATCAGAGGTTGGCATGGGATGGGTGAGCTGTGTTAGGAGAGGAAGGAGAGGAGGCAGACCCCAGAGGACTGCCAGACTCCAAAGCCTGGGAAGGCCTGGGCACAGTGAGTGACATGGCATGACGGTGGGGTGGCGGAGGGAACGTCAAATAATACCTCTTTGCATTTAAATATGTGACTTCTCCCTCCTTGAATGGAGTGAAACCCAACTCTGCACCCACACTCACCTGCCTTCCAGTCTCCTCCCCTTCTGCTCCTGGATGTGTACCTAGGCTCCGCCCACACAGGAAGTTGTACCTTTTCCCGGCATCTTCTGTACTTTCACTCGTCTGGGCTCACGCTGCTCCTCTGCCCCAATGCCGGCCCCACCTTTCCCATCCTTCGAAGCTTTTCCGATCCTTTTCTGATCTCCCCTGGTGTGACATGCTACTGTGTTCTCTGTGCTCTCATAAGGCTGCTCATACTTTGACCCCAGTTAGAATTATCTATGAAATTAGACATGAAATTTTCTGTAGACAGAGTTATTTTGGCACATTCCTCACCTCCTAGCACAGGCCCCAGCACCCTGTCAGCATGAGTGAATGAATGAATGAATGAATGAACCATGGCATGCTGAAGTCCCCACTAGGATGTGAATGAAGATATTCCCTTGACAGGGACTACTGTGGTCCAGGGACTGCCAGCCCAATGGCAGTCATTAGCACAGGGACATATCTGTCCCCTCCTACACCCCCAGGGGCCAAGATTCCTGTCTGGTTCCCTCTTGTTCCTCCATTCACAATCACCGCCCCCCCCACAGGTGTCAGCAACTGATGAAGATGGACCCCTAAATAGTGCCATTACCTATAGCCTGGTAGGAGGGGACCAGCTTGGGCACTTCATCATCCACCCCAAGAAGGGAGAGCTACAGGTGGCCAAGGCCCTGGACTGGGAACAGGTGAGTCATGAGGGGGCGCCCAGCCTGAGCTCCTTAGGGCAGAGATATGGTCCCGCTGCAGGCCAGAGGATGAATTGCAATCTACACCCCATCGTGACACTTCCTCAGACCTGCCCAGAGTGCCTCCCATTTGTTTTCTCTGTGGGGCCTCTGTGGACTGTGAGGCCAGAGGCAGGAAAGGGACCGAGTGACCCATAACTTTCCCTAGAGGAGCTCAGGTGGCTTCTCACAATGACCAGGCTCATTAGATCATTGCAGTGACAGCTACCACTTATTGAGCCCCTGCTCTGTGCCAGACACTTTCCTAAATGCTGTATATGCCAATTAGGCCTCAAAATACTCCTAGGGAGTCACTTTCCAAGATCTCATAGCTAGGAAATGGTTGAGTAGGAAATCACTCCTATTTCTATCTGACTCCAGAACCTGAGCCCTAAAGTGCTGTGGGTGGGCCATGGGGGTGAGCATAGAGAAGTGTCTTCACCTTATTTTTCTGAAAACATTCGTGATGAGTCGGGGGGCAGAAGTGAGGGTCCTCATTGCTAACCTCCACTGGCCATCTTGCAACAGACCTCCAGCTATTCCCTGAGTCTCCGAGCCACAGACAGCGGGCAGCCCCCCCTGCACGAGGACACGGACATCACTATCCAGGTGGTTGATGTCAATGATAACCCACCGAGATTCTTCCAGCTCAACTACAGCACCACTGTCCAGGTGAGCTCAAGCATCCAAAGGCACCCTGCGCCTTCCTCCCTTTGTTTCTCTCCTACCAGAAGGTGCTGCTCGGTGGTATCAGAACACCCAAACAGTGGCTGTGACCTTGCCACTGATTTCCCTCTAGGCAACACGGGCAGCTGAAGGGATTATGGAATTTAAAATAATCAGGCACTGTTTTAGGCACTTCCACTTCCATCATCTCACTGGAGGCTCACAACAGCCATATGGAATAGGAAGTACTCATTTTATAGATTTAAAATACGGAGGTGCAGAAACATGCTGTAGCTAGAATGTGGCAAACTCGGGATGTAAACCCAGGTAGTTTTCCAGATCCCAAGCTATTTCCACTATTCCAGTGATTTTCAAATAGGATTTGGAGAGGGCCTTGGGATTCTATGAGGAATTGTCAGGGTTATAAAAGGTGAGAGAGGGGAGGAAGCAAATAACAGGGCAGAATTCCGGGTCTGATTACGCGTCACCCAGGGTTTTTCCACGTTTACCTGTTTTATATATTATGGGTATGAATTAGGATACTTTGGCTGCAAATAACAGATTCCCTGACTAAAAGTTTATTAAATAAGAAGGACTTATTTTATATAACAGATTTGTTGGAAAATTCCATTCCAGAATAGGTTATTTTAGTAGGAAAGCGATACTATGGCTGTGGATTAACTTCTTTGAAGTTCCCTCATCCTCTCCCTCATGATTGTAAAATGGCTGCTGCAGCTCCAATGTCACGTCTTTGCCTAACCATCTTCAAAGGCAAATAGAAGGGGACTTCTTTTGAAGGATCTGTTTTTATCAAAGAAGATGACTTTTCAGAAACCCTACTTGGTAGACTTCTCCAATGATCAGAATTGGATTACTAGCTCACCCCTGAACCAAACACTGACACAGGGAATCAGATTATTATAACTGACTTAGACCAATCATAGTCCATTTCCTCTTTGGAGGGGCACATCTTTCCTGAGGATATTGCCACCCCATGCCTGGACAAAAGCAGGATTTTATGAGAAAGGAAGAAAGAATGTTTATTGGATAGGCAACCATCAGTTTCTGTCCATTAGATTCGGTTTGTAGATAACATTGGGATACTAAAAATATGGCTAACTACCACTGTGTTATATAATAGCATGCTGAATCCCCATGTTATAAAACAAAGGCTGAATGATACTCAGGGGATTAATTTTTCTTAATTGAATTCCTAATCATCTTTTCGCTTATCACATGTGTATTGCATTCGTCCTCTAAGCAAGAAACCATTTATAGGTGTTCACTTGGCCCTGCAGATCACATGTATCCCACGTACTAATTTATATACGTGATTCATCAGCTGTGTGACTTTGGGCAAGTCACCTCTCTGTAGAATAAGGGGCTTGACCTTGGTCTCTAAGGACCCTTCCAGCCCTGGTGGGCTTTGTTTCTAGGACCTAACCTCCCTGCCCTCAGGGAGCTCCTGGTCTAGACCAAAAAGTCAACAACTACCTCAAAGGCAGGTAGGATGAATGAGTGTCAGCTCGAGGTCCAGGCATGGCCTGGGAGCGTTCAGAGTGCTGAGGACTCATCCCAGATGGGCAAATCCAGAAAGATACAAAAGCAAGGATTGGGGCTCATTTTGCTCTTTGGTCTTCTTCATTTTTGGTCTCAGGAGTACGCCCCCATCGGCAGCAAAGTCCTGCAGCTGATCCTGAGTGACCCGGACTCCCCAGAGAATGGCCCCCCCTACTCATTCCGAATCACCAAGGGGAACAATGGCTCTGCCTTCCGAGTGACACCCGATGGATGGCTGGTGACTGCCGAGGGCCTGAGCAGGCAGGTCCAGGAGTGGTATCAGCTTCAGATCGAGGTGAGAGCTGGGCTTCTGGTGGTGAAATGGGGACAGTAACTATGCTGGCAACAGCGCTACCAGTGCTTCTGTCATTCTACCCCAGTTACAGACGAGGAAACTGAGGCACACGGAGGTTAAGTGAATGACTTAAAGTAATACTGTTAATAAGTGGCAGAGGTGGGTTGCTTCCAACCCAAGCACTCTAATCCCCGACCCCAAACTCTTAATTCCCACACATCCTCACTCTGGCTCTGACTCCTAGAGTTTGGCCAGAACGGCTCTCTAAACCTCAGGTGCTGACAACAAGACCTACGTCACGGAATTGGTGTGGGGCCTGAACGAGTAATTATATGCACACGTGCAGGGGATTGTGCTGGTATTGTTACGGGGTGTGTGGGAATTGCCCAGGAACTGTGGCCAGGTTGGTGATCAGACATTTCTCCCTCACTTCATTCCCCCCAAATCCCTTTCCTAAGTTTCAAGTCCAGTGGACCTTACTGTTCTGTGAACTTATGGGGTGGGAGTGGTGTATTTATTCATTCAGTCTCGCAACAAGTATTTATTGAGCACCTACTATATGCCAGTCCCTATGCTAACTGCTAGGAATATAGCAGAGGATAGGAAGGGAATAAATGTTTCCTCTCCCCAGGGGCTTTCCATTCTAATTATGGATATAAACAATAAACAGATGAAGAAAGAAATAATATCCATACAAACTGTGCTAAAAAAATAAAGTGAGGAGAGACTCGTAAGGCACAGGGAACACACATATTCAGAGGGAGGCTGCCCCCATGAGGTGACACTTGAGTGGAGATCTAAGCTGCCAACCACGTGACAGGCAGGCAGGAGAGTGTTCCAGGCAGGAAGAACAAGATGAGCGAGGTCCTGCATTGGGAAAGTGCTTGAACTGGTCCGAGATGTGACCGAGGTGGTCAGAGCATCCTGAGCAATGGTGGGAGTGAAGCTGGAGAGATGGGCTGGGTGGATCATGGTGGCCTTGTGGCTTGGGTCACTGTGTTATCTGAGGTCCAAACTGTGATCTTTTGAGAGCGAGAGAGGCACTGTCTTAGTCCATTCAGGTGGCTGTAATAGAATACCATAGATAGCGTGGCTTAAAGAATAGAAATTTATTTCTCACAGTCTGGAGGACAGAAGTTTGAGATCAGGGTGCCAGCACGACTGGGTTCTGCATTCTCTACAAAACCTTCAGAAAATGCATATTTATAGACCAGTGCTTTGGAGTGAGGTTTTTTCCTCCAAATGCAACAGAGTGCAGAGCCTGCCCTCGAGGTGGGCATGGGGCAAAGAGACGTGGCTCTGCAAGGAGGCCCAGAGAGCACTGCGGTTCTGCTGGTGACAGCAGCGTTTGTTTTGCCCACAGGCCTCAGACAGCGGCGTCCCTCCCCTCTCGTCTTCCACGTCCGTCCGAGTCCACATCACGGAGCAGAGCCACTACCCGCCCTCCGCCCTCCCGCTGGAGATCTTCATCACTGTCGGGGAGCAGGAGTTCCAGGGCGGCATGGTGGGTAAGATCCACGCCACGGACCGAGACCCTCAGGACACGCTGACCTACAGCCTGGCAGGAGAGGAGACCCTGGGCAGGCGCTTCTCAGTGGGGGCCCCCGATGGCAAGATTATTGCCACCCAGGGACTGCCTCACGGCCACTACTCGTTCAATGTCACAGTCAGCGATGGGACCTTCAGCACCACAGCCGGGGTCCACGTGCACGTGTGGCACATGGCACGGGAGGCTCTGCAGCAGGCCATGTGGATAGGCTTCCAGCAGCTCAGCCCCGAGGAGCTGGTGAGCGACCACTGGCGGAACCTGCAGAGGTTCCTCAGCCACAAGCTGGACATCAAACGGGCCAACATCCACTTGGCCAGCCTTCAGCCTGCGGAGGCCGTGGCTGGTGTGGACGTGCTCCTGGTCTTTGAGAGGCATTCTGGAACCTTCTACACGCTCCAAGAGCTGGCATCCATCATCACTCGCTCAGCTAAGGAGATGGAGCACGCAGTGGGGGTTCAGATGCGGTCAGCCATGCCCGTGGTGCCCTGCCCGGGGCCAAGCTGCCGGGGTCAAATCTGCCAAGACACAGTGCTCCTGGACCCCAACGTTGGGCCCACGTACAGCACCGCCAGGCTCAGCATCCTCACCCCGCGGCACCAGCTACAGAGGAACTGCTCCTGCAACGGTGAGAAGTGGGTCTTCCCCAGGGACGGCCAGCACCGTTGGGCTCACCCCACCTGACTGTAAGCCTGGAGTCCCTGAGGTCAAAGGCAGGCATGCTGGGTGATGGCTCCTTTCTAGCTGCGTGACCCTGGAAAAGTCCCCCCCATACACATACACATACACAGAGAGCCTAGTTCATGTATAAAATGTGAGCAATGATCCTGTTTGCCACCCAAGGATTGAGTGGGACAAAGTCAGTCCAAGGGCTCCGTGAGGACTACTTTATGTGGCGGTGACACTTGTAGTTGCTTTTGCAGGTACGGCTGCCAGGCTCAGTGGTCAGAGCTATGTGCGGTACAGGCCCCCAGAAGTTCGAAACTGGCACATCCGTTTCTATCTGAAAACGCTCCAGCCACAGGCCATCCTCCTGTTCACCAATGAGACGGCGTCGATTTCCCTGAAGGTAGGACACTGCCAGCCCGAGAGAGTTCATGTGGGGTCCCAGGCTGGGGAGGTGAGGGGCAGGCGTGAGGGTGGTCAAGAAGCGCATTTCTGGCAAAGAAATACCTTCTTGGCTTTCAGGGATGCTGGGGTGTGACCACTGGACCAGGACACAGTCCTGGATGGCTACAGCCACCCCACTTCCCAGCCTGTCCAGGGACAACTACAGGTGGGGCTGCTTGCTCTGTAGGGTGAGAGAGAAAGAGAGACGGGTGCCAGCCCTGGTGCTGTCATCACTTTTGCTGAGTAACAGGCCAGTGTTTCCCAAGGGACTGGGGCCTGGCTACCACTGGGGGTGCTCAAGATGACAAACCCGGTATGAAGTCACATGGAATCACATGGAAGAAAAATTAATGTCCTTTCTAATGGTCTTTCCGTCCTCATGCATCATGTAGGAAGTCTCAGTCGGCCTGCCTGACTTTTTTTTTTTAATTTTTTTAATTTTTATTTTTTTTATTTCAGAATATTGCAGGGGTACAAATGTTTAGGTTACATATATTGCCTTTGCCCCACTCGAGTCACAGCTTCAAGTGTGTCCACCCCCCAGACAGTGCGAACTGCACCCATTAGGTGTGAATATACGCAGCCCCTCCTCCCACCTCCTACCTGTCCGACACTCGACGAATGTTACTACTATATGTGCACATAAATGTTGATCAATTAGTACCAATTTGATGGTGAGTACATGTGGTGCTTGTGATACTTCCCTTAGTAGAATGGGCTCCAGCTCCACCCTGGATAATATAAGAGGTGCTAAATCACCATTGTTTTTTGTAGCTGATTTAACTGACACCTTTATCACATGTGCCAATCTCCCATTTTAACAAGGAGAAAGCTGACTTTGGCCGCTAGATTTCAATTCATTCAGCGCAGAATCACTGAGCACCTCCTACGTGACAGGCACTGTTCTGGGTGTATTTGTGAGAAAACAAGGGTAAAAAAGGCAAATAAAGTCTTCGGGTTATTATCAAGTAGTTTTTTCTTGTGGATCCCCTGAAAAAGTCTTGGAGACCCACTTTGAGAACTGCTGAACTGTTGAATAAGGAAGTGGGAATGAGAGGGAAGTTTTTTTAATCCCTGAAGGCCGGCGTTTACAAAGCCTGCAAAAAAGAACCTAAAACACGGAGTCTTGATCAGCAAGGCATCTCTGGGCCTCAGTTTCCCCACGTGGGAAATGGAGATGTCACCCACACCCAGACCATCCCATGGAGTGTGGTGGGGGCTGAATGAGACCATAGACAGGAGAGGACTTTGAGGGTTTTTATGCCAGACAAATGCAATGTCTAAAACAGCCTTGAAAATTGCCAAACACTACCCCTCCCACCCATGAAAATACAAACAACATTCTGTGAACTGGCAGCAGGTTTACAGGGACTCCCCGGCTTTGCTGATGGCTGTTTGGGTTTTCTTTGCAGCTGGCCAAGGGGGTGCCCCAGCTGGAATACCACTGTTCGGGAGGTTACTATGGAAACCTCTCCTCCCGGCGCCACGTGAATGACCAAGAGTGGCACTCCATCCTGGTGGAGCAGATGGATACCTCCATTCGCCTGTTGGTTGACAGCGTGGGTGACGCCTTCCTTGTGGTCCCAGAGAACTGCTGGAGTCCGAGGCCTGAAAGACACCTCTTTCTGGGCGGCCTCGTCCCCTCGCCTTCTTCCTCAAATGTCTCCCAGGGCTTCGAAGGCTGCCTGGATGCTGTATTGGTCAACGGAGAGGCCCTGGAGCTGCTGTCCCAGGGCAAGACAGCAGCAGGCTTGCTGGAGACACAGGCCCTGACCCAGTGCTGCCTCCACAGTGACGACTGCCTGCACAACCCGTGCCTTAATGGGGGGAAGTGCTCGCAGGCCCCCGGAGCAGGTAAGGACTGGAGTCGGGGCTGGCCCCCAGGTCTACCTCAGAAGGCTCTTCGGAGGACCCTGACATGTTGACCTGACAATCATGTCACCGCAGAGCTTACAAGCAAGTTCCTTCACCACAGCCCCATGAGGGAGGGAAGGAGGAAGAAAGATCTATTTTACAGCTCAGGAACCTGCTGGGTGGGAAGGGATGCCCAGAGAGGGAAAGGAACTTGTCCCAGGCCACACAGCTCTTAAGTGGAAGGGGCATGTTAGGGTAGAAGTCTCAGTGGAGAACTCCCGCCTCCCGATTCCACATCTCCCTCTCTTCCCCTCACTATCCTGTGAGTAGCAGGTTGGGATCTGCTAGGTCTACACTAGAGGAGTCTTCCTTCTCCCTCAATAAAAACTTCTACTTTTTGGGGGATAAGGGTGGACATGAGTGGGGATGTTGGGTATAGAGGATTGAGTTAATCACACAACTTAGTGTCATCACTGGTCCATGAAAAGTCTCTTTCTCATTCCCCTTTAACCTGTACTCCACTCCCTTCCCCTCCCCCAACTCTAGAGGCAAACTTTTAAATTTTTGAATGAGTTCTGACAAAATGCATGTTACTGTTTCCACATGCTTGAATTTTTAATTTATGTAAGCGGTATACAATTGTGTACACTTTCACTCAGCAATACATTTTTAAGATCTGTCCCTGCTGCCATAAGCAATTCTTATTCATTGCTTTGAATTGCGGCTCAATACTGCGTGGTGTGCACGCACTCACAGTTTCCTTCTTCACCCTCCCAATGATCCACATCCTGGTGGCTTCAAATGCTCATCTCCATCAACGGTGCTGCAGCGAACCTCCTCATGTGTGTCTCCTTGTGATCCTGTGTGAGAGTTTCCCTCACACACACACACACACACACACACACACGCATACCCCACACCCAGGGGTGGAATTCACATATTCACAGTATGCAAATAGTTATTTTTACTAAATAGGGCTAAATTGCTCTCTGCATGGCCTCAGCAATCTATATTTCATCTGCAGAGTGAGAGGTTCCTATGTACCCACATGCCTGCCAATAATACTTGGCCTTACCCTATTTTCTGATTTTGACTGGCTAATCATACTGTCATTTCTACCTGCAAAATATCCAAGGAGTCCGTGTCTTCTCTGCATCCCCACTGCTGTCCCTCTGACCCAAGCTCCCATCACCTCTCAGCTTTTCTCTAGCACCAGCCACCTGCCTGTTCTCCAGCTTCGTGATCTTTATCCGCTGCAGAACTGCGCATGCCACTCTCCTGCTGAGAACCAGTCCGTGGTGCTGCACCCCCAGCTGTCAGGATGGGATGGGGTCCAAATCCCCACACGTGGCTCCCCCACACTCCCCCTGTTCCTCACCAGCCTGGCCCACCCTGTGGTTGTAGCTCCTGGAGCACATCACACCCTCTCTCAAGCCTCTGCACACTCTCCTCCTCAGCCTGAATCACCTTCCTCTCCACCCTCTCTCTGCCTTCCTGCCTAATTTCTACTCATCCCTCAGGTCTCAATTGAAGTATCTCCCAGGTCCTGAGACCAAGCGATCCTCCCACTCCAGACATTTCCCTTCAATAAAACCAATTTTATCATAATGACTGAGATGCTAATATAATATTATATTAACAGATAACTGTGTAGGTTTGAACCCCAGTTTTGCCACTGACTAGCTGTGTGACCTTGAGCAGATGTCATTGGTTCTCTGTGCCTCCTTCTCTCATCTGCCATCTCCCTGCGCCTGTCCCTGATGAGGATGGTAACGGTAACTCATCTCAGGGTCGCCGTGAGAATCAAATGAACCAATACATGAAGATTCTTAGAACAGTGACTTGCACTAATCAAGTGTTTATTAGTATTATTCTGTTTATTCCTAATCCTTAAGTGATTGTTTTCTCTGCTGGAGTGTAAGTCGTTTGAGGGCAGGAACTGAGTGCTCTTGCTCGGTGGGGCACAGAGGGGGCCCTCAACAAGTCAGTGGTGACCGAGTGGCTGTGTGAACACGTGGGTGTGCACACGTGCCAGGGCCTCCCCTAATTGCTGGGCCGGTGCGCTCCTCACCTTCCTCCTCTTTCTCCCAGGCTACATCTGCAGGTGCCCCCCGCAGTTCTCTGGGAAGCACTGTGAACGAGGGAGGGAGAACTGCACTTCTGCACCCTGCCTGGAAGGTGGAACTTGCATCTCCTCCCCCGGAGGAGCTTCCTGTAACTGCCCGCACCCTTACACGGGCGACAGGTGAGTCCAGCAGAGGCTGCCTGCCACTGGCTCCTCACCCTGGGTGTGGCACCATTAGGGAATGACCTGTGCACTCTGACCTCTAGAAAGGCTAGTGGGAGGCAAGGAGCCGAGTGCTCCAGAGACCTGACCTTTAGGCCTTTTGCACATGTTAAGTCTTCTCCCTCCAACCACCCGCATCAGAACGCTTTGGGAGGAGGGACATTTCCCAAGCCCTATTCTGAACCTAGTGAATTAGACTCAGGAGTTGAGGCTTATGAATCTGCATTTTTAACCAGCTCCTCAGGTCGTTCTGATCTTTGCTGCAGTCCGAAAATGGCTGAAGTTCTTGTGCTCTTACTCTGGACTTCCCAGAAAGTGGCCTGGGGAAGTGATTCCACATGGTACAGGCACTGCTGTGTCTGGAGCCCCACCGCAAGCTGTGTGTGCCTTGCACCGTGCAGGGCAGTAGCAGTTGCAAGGGAAAGAGAATCATTCCTAGAATACTAGAGGTAAAGAGACTTCGGCAATTATCTGGTTTTATGGCTCCCAAACTTGGGCACCTTTAAAAAGTCATGATTCCTGGACCCAACCTAGGCCAACTAAATCAGAATCTCCAAGAATTGGCCTGGATTCTCTTTTTAACAAGCTCCCAAGGGATCCCCTTGCTATCAGTCTGGGTATAAGAGCCAATGATGTAGTCTACCCACTCATTTTACAGATGGGGAAACTGAGGCCCAGAGAGGGGAAAGAGCTTGCCCAAGATTACCCTGTGTGTTGATGATCCAAGTCCTTTTCCTCAGCAATGGCATTTCCTGCCCTACTTCCTGCCCTACTTTGCAGTAGGGAATGCTATCTATCCATCCATTCTATTGGGGATGAAATTTCGGGCACTGGGAGATGTTTAGGACTTCAGTGGGATGGAGGAAGCTTTCCCAATATCCCTCAAAAGTACATAAAGCTGGCCATAGAAGTGTCCTGGGAGCCTTACACCATGGAAGGCCAGGCTGGAGGTGCCCTGGGAGGTCATGTAGTTTCAATGCTTTCCCTGAGGAAATTTAAGGTAGCTGATGTGCGCAGGACCATGCTGGGCTCCTGTGACCTCCTAGTGAAGAGCAGCAGATAACCTTGGTGCCTGGTTACCGTTGCTGGGCAACTGCTGACTTGTATCTGGGACCCTGACATTATTGCTGCGGATGCCATGCCTCTACTGCAGCAGTACGGAGACATCCGACCTCACTGGTGGGGAGTATGTCTCATGCCTGGATCTCATTGGTGGAAAACAATAGTCATGCCCTGAACCCAGATCCTCAGTCACAAATGAGGGCCATACTTTACTGGTAGAAGATGGAAAGTTCTGATGTTGACAAGTTTCATAATCTTTGTGTGTGTGTGTGTGTGTGTGTGTGGAATGGGAGAGGGTAGGCCTGAGGGCGGAGGTCTCCAGTCCACAGATGTTTGTAAGAGGGGACATGGAAAGGACAGTATGATGCCTCAGCCCCTGACTGCTTCTCTGTCTCTGCAGGTGTGAAATGGAGGCACGGGGATGCTCAGAAGGGCACTGCCTGGTCACTCCCGAGATCACAAGGGGGGACTGGGGACAGCAGGAGTTACTGATCATCGTGGTAGCCATAGCCCTCATTGTCATGAGCACCGCCGGGCTGCTCTTCTACTGCCGCCGCTGCAAGTCTCACAAGCCGGTGGCCATGGAGGACCCGGACCTCCTGGCCAGGAGCGTTGGTGTTGACACCCAGCCCATGCCTGCCATCGAGCTCAACCCACTGAGCACCGGCTCCTGCAACAACTTGAACCAACTGGAGCCCAACAAGACCTCCCTTCCGAATGAGCTCGTCACGTTTGGACCCAACTCTAAGCAACGGCCGGTGGTCTGCAGCGTGCCTCCCAGACTTCCCCCCGCCGCGGTCCCTTCCCACTCCAGCAATGAGTCCATCATCAAGAGAACCTGGTCAGGCGAGGAGATGGGTCAGTACAGCTGGAGGCCCTTGGCCTCTGGGATTGACGGGAGGGGCTGTCTCCTGACTCAGAGTCTGTGGCTCATTCTGTTGCACCATGATCCACTCTTCTAAATTCCACGTCCCTCCATGAGATTGATGTTCATGGCAGGAACTTGTAGACCCTGGATAGGGTTGGGCAGAATCTCTGGAATGGAAAGGGGACTTTTGCACATCTGTGCTTTTCTGGGAAGGGAAAGAGAAGCGGTGGCCCAGGGTTCTGGTTGCCCAGTCTGGAGATGCAGCAGCCTCGGGCCAGACCTGGCAGGCCTAGCGGAGGGAACTTCACCCCCCTCTCGTCTTTGGCTCAAAAGGAGGTGAATTTGTAAAGCATTTCATATTTTCTGGCATATTCACTAGTAGTTACAACAGGTATTTTCACTATTCGTTGATAGGGGTCTATAAAGTTGAAGTGACTTGTTTGTACTCACCCAACTATTCAGTAGCAGACACAGGGCTAGGACCAAGGACTCTGTCTGGTCTTCCAATTTCCAGGCCACACCTCGTTTCATTGCTCTCTGTGATAGCACTGTCACACCTGCGAGTCCAAACTATGTGTCTCCTCCAGTTAAAGAGAGGAACCCCCCACCAGCAGTACTTGGGCTGGGGTTGCCATGCCCAGCATGGGGTGGGCTGCACGGAGCCACCCACAGTCTTCCCTGTTCACCGACCCCCAGCTCAATGGCAGAGATGTGCAGGATGGGTGGGCTTTGGGTTAACCTCTAGCCTTGAACTTGCCCCCACTGGATTCTATGTATCAACTGAAGCTGCCAAAGACAACATGCACAGATGGGCCACATACCCACCCATGCCTGGGGCCATCTCCACCACATGCTAAGTTACATATAGCAGCTACAGGGCCAGCTGGAACCGTCACCAGGGAAACTCAGCACTCACCCTGTCTTGCTGTTCCCTTTCAGCGTACCCAGGCAGAGCCATGGTCTGGCCCCCTACCTACTCCAGGAAGGACGGCTGGGCATACCCCCATTCTGCAGTGACCCAGGGCCCTCTGCCACCCTCGCCTCACCGCCACTCGACCCCAGCGGCGATGCCGGAGCCCGCTGGCCTCTATGGGGGCTTCCCCTTCCCCCTGGAGGTGGAGAACAAGCGAGCACCTCTCCCACCCCGTTACAGCAACCAGAACCTGGAAGACCTGATGCCTTCACGGCCCCCCAGCCCCCGGGAGCGCCTGCTGGCCCCCTGTCTCAACGAGTACACAGCCATCAGCTACTACCACTCACAGTTCCGGCAGGGCGGCACGGGGCCCTGCCTGGCGGAGGGGGGCTACAAGGGGGTGAGCATGCGGCTCAGCCGGGCTGGGCCCTCTTACGCTGACTGCGAGGCAGAGGGGGCGCCGCTAGGAGGCCGGGGCCAGCCCCGGGCGCCCCCCAACTATGAGGGCTCGGACATGGTGGAGAGTGACTACGGGAGCTGTGAGGAGGTCATGTTCTAGCTCCCCGTTCTCAGAGCAGGGCAGGTGGGAGGCCAAGGACTTGGCACCTTCGTCCTGTCCCGTCGGCAGTGAGCTGAGTGTGGCTGGGCGAGTGGGAGGGAAGCCCCCACCCCCAGTCCAGGCTGCCGTCCCATGAAATGTGCTCTTCAGGTCCCCCAGCTAGTCCCTGAGGGTGGAGGGAAGCTGAGGGTGGAGCTCCAGAAACAGTCCGGGGGCCCCAGGAGAGGGGGATGCACAGAGCAGTTACCTGGGAAGCCAGGAGCACCTGAGTCCTGGGGCGGGCGAGAGACAGGCCGTCCCCGGTCTGGCAGGCAGGCAGGGCCTGAACAACTGTGCTGGGTGGGCTCTGCTGGGACTCGTTCTTACACCTGCCCACAGCTCCATTGTGGAGGCAGGCGGGTTCGTGCCTGACGGGCAACCATCTACACCTGCCGCAGAGACACACTAGAGAGGGCCACTCCGTGTCCTCCAGGAGCTGAGAAGCAGGCAGCAGGTGAGCAGGCACAAAAGCCACCTGTGCGCCCTGCCTCCTTCGTACATCTGTTGTGTATTTGTCAAGTGTCAGACACTGCACTAAGCACGGGGGATAAGGGCGACACCGGCTCCGGGAGCATCACCTGGGCCTCGTCTCCCAGAGGTCCTGCTCCTCCGGCCCAGATTCAGAGCAACTCACCTGCCTCTGGAAGTCACACGACTTTCCACCAGCCAGGGCCCACCAGGGTTCTGCATAGCCCTGCACCTCCTCTGTTCAAGAATTCAGACCTCACGGAACTCTGGGTTCTTCCTCCCCGGGTTCCCAGGCTCTTTTGGCCAAAGGCAGGAAGGAAATAATTCTTCATTTTAAAAATTCTTAGGCACTTTTCAACCTTGCTGTCTGGATGAGTTTCCCCAAATGGACTTTTCTTCTCTGGACACAAGGAACTCAGAACTCCCCTCGGGGCAGGGTGGAGGCAGGCAGAGGGACAGCGGGGTGTCCAGGCTGGACGCCCTGCCCTCTCCTGCCCCTCCGGCTCAGACGCCTGCCAGTCAAGTGTTTCCTGCAGTGACTCAGCCCTATGCATGGAGGGTCAATGTGGGCACGTGTATACACATGTGGGTGCCCATGTACAGTACGTGTGTACACATGTGTAGAGTGTATGTAGCGAGGAGGGGTGGGGACCAGGAGCCACTGTGGCTTCTGGTGGCCTCACACCTCCTCCCCTGGTCCACTGCCTTTTCACGTGTGCTGTTTCTGGAGACAAAAGTCAAAAGGAAGAGCAATGGAGACTCGCCCACAGGGCTGCCGCACAGCGCCAGGGAGCCGTGTGGGCGAGAGCCTGTTTGTGTGAGTGGCTTGCGGCTGTGCGCGTGACTGTGAGTGCAAGTGACAGGACGCATGGTTTTATTGGTCATTTAGGTTGGTTGTTTTTTTTTTTTTTAACAATAAAGTATCTTTTTTACTGTTATTTTCTGTGTCACTTAGCCTGTTTGCGGTTGGGTCAGGGGAACCACACAAAGGTCCACAGGCCCTTCCAAGCCAAGATTCATCATATCTGGGAGCTGGAAGGGGTCCCAGAGATCATTAAGGACAGTGACTCCCAGCTAGGCAAAGCTACCGAACTAGATTCTTGACCCCTACTCATCCCAGATCAGAACCTATAGGGCTGGGGCACAGGAAACTATTTGAAAAAAGGCCTCCAACTCTGTCTGCAGTGGTGTGAGACCCTCGGTTTAAAGATGGGGAAACTGAGGCTCTGAGTGATGAGTCCACTGACCAGCACTGACCACTGTTCATCTCTGGGAAACACTCAGCCACCCTCTCATTCCCGATGTTCCTTACCTAGTGGCCCAAGAGGGAGAAGGGGTTTGAGGTCTCAGAGCCAGAATTGCACAGAGATGAGACCCAAACTCAGTCTGACACCCAGCCTGGGGATCTCCACACAGCACCTGCCTCTCATTCTCCAGGACAGGGACCCACTCTCTAACTGCCACCTCTCTCGCCTTCAGACCCCGCCTTCCCTTTGTCCTCCTGAGCCTGCACTTTCATGGACTAGCCACCAGAGGGATGTCTAGGATCAAGATCTGGCTTGCTGAGCCTGGGAGGATGGAAGGTTTTCAGGGAAATCCTCCTATCTCAAGCCAGTGGGGCTCTGGTTGCAAACCTCGAGTTTGACACCGCAGGCAGATTTTACAGTTCACCGTAATAACCCCTCACTACCATCAGCCACCGCCTCTACTGCCACCCCTTGCTGAGCACGTGCTGTATGTCAGGCGCTGTGCAAGTACGTAGCATGTCTTATCTCATTTTATACTCATAAAAACCTCCTGAGGTAAGTACTATCATCGCCATTTACAGATGGAGGAACCGAGGCACAGAGAAATTAAGCAGCCTCTAATTTACGTCAGTAATTTCTGGGGAGTTCCTGAATGACAGGGCCAGCATTCCAATCCAGAACTACCTGACTCAAGATACATGCTTCACACTTGGGTTCATGAAACCAAATTGCAAATACTGGACACCCCAATGAATGGCAGCAAGTGCGACTTGGAGGGCTGAGTTCAGAACAAGCCAAGAACATCACTCTAATTCTAGGTGGCATTAATAGAGCCCGAGTGTGCAGATTTGGGGAGGTGGGAGTCTGCTCACATTGGGGCTCAACTCCAGGCCGCTCCTGTAATTCTCCCAGTTTGGGGGCCAGACTGTAAGAGTGACACAGCAACCTTGAGCATGGATACAGGAGTGTGGCGGGGAGGGAGGGGGCAGGTCGAGGACTTACCACTACGCTCTGTGAGCAGTCGTATTGATACGGAAAACTCCCATCTATTACTTAGCACAGCAGCCACCTGAGACCCCCCACCTCTCACGAAAGACCCGCATCAGCATAATACGAATTTAACACCTGGCCCATCAACTAATCTATTACCTGGTGCATCAGCATAATACTAACCTATGAACTGGCCCATCAACTAACCTATTACCTGGCGTATCAGCATAACACTAAACCTATCACCTGGCGCATCAACTACCCTATTACCTGGTGCATAAGCATAACACTAAACCTATCTCCTGGCCCATCAACTAATCTATTACCTGGTACATCAGCCTAACACTAAACCTATCACCTGGCGCATCAACTACCCTATTACCTGGTGCATCAGCCTAACACTAAACCTATCACCTGGTGCATCAACTACCCTATTACCTGGTGCATCAGCCTAACACTAAACCTAACACTTGGCCCATCAACTAATCTATTACCTGGCGCATCAGCATAACACTAACCTATCACCTGGTGCATCAACTACCCTATTACCTGGTGCATCAGCCTAACACTAAACCTAACACCTGGCCCATCAACTAATCTATTAGCTGGTGCATCAGCATAACACTAAACCTATTATTACCTGACACATCAACTAACCTATTACCTGGCAGGCATTAGTCACCTGAGACCACACCCCTTGGATCACCCCAACTTAATAAAAGTGGGAAATATTGGGTAGACAGGGCTTAGAATTTGGTGGTGAGACCCCGCTGAGCCCACCGGTGAATAAGCCTTGATTCTCTGACTCTCCGTGTGCCGCTCGGTTTGTCCTCGGGACCACTCACTGTAACACTTGCTGTAACAGTTTCAGGAGCGAGAGAAGGCCTTTCTATCAGACAGGGAAAGGCAGCTGGGAGTCAGGACAAACAGCACAAGAATTGTGAAACTGCTTCCTTCAGGTGCTGGTGGGGTGAGGGAGGTTTGCACAGCTGTCATCACCTGGGCGTTTTGGAAGTCTTTATAGAAAGGGCAAATGTGTTTTCCCAAAATCAAAGCAGTGCTGGGGGCAAGGAGACACCTGAGGTCTCAGAGGGAGGCCTGCGGCCGGGGCTAGAATCCCCCGAAAAGCAAGAATCTAGGGTGGAGGAAGGGCAGAGTCAAAGACCCAGAGGGGAAAACTGCTGAGGATTTGTATGGAGATTCTGAAAGAGCTAGAGGCAAAAAAGATCCAGTATGTAAAGTTTTCAGACATGGAGTGACTGGCCCAGGGCCGGCAACTGGTCTGGTATAGAACTGCCAACCCATCCTCTTTCTACAACATGACGAATTGAAGTGCCAGCCTGCGAGGGTGCCGGGCTCAGGTGCCAATCAACTGCCCACGTGGCAGTGTCTAAGGCAGACTTCGGAAGTCCGTGGGCAGCCTCTGCCGGTTCCATCTATTGAAGATGACACTGAATTTAGTAATAACCAAACAATTCCAGGTACATGATGCGCCTCTGCAGGCAGGCCGTGGAGGGAGATCCAATCTGACTTGCCCAGCGCCCTCAAGCAGACGATCTAGGGAAAGTGGCCAAGTAATGACCTCTCTAGCACAGGTAGGGATGGGGCTAACCCGAGAAGGAAGGTGCCAGCACTGCTGAGAGGGAGTCGTAAATTCCCACTGAACTGGCCAGGAGGTTCCACAGAGGCCCAGCCACCTGAGCTGGGTCTTAAAGTTGATACTCCGATTTAGCACAGAACGAAGGGCCAGCGAGGCCAAGCGAATGACCTAAAGTGAAGGCCTAAAGGTTGGGAGTATTTGGGCAACGGTGGGCAGCTGTAGCGGGTGGAAGTGGAGGACTTACATAGGGCGGCCGTGCAAAGCAGGCTGGGGCCAGAAGGCGGGATGACCAGACTAGGGCTTGAAAATGTTCTGTGTTCACAGAAGGTGAGGTGAGAACTGACAGAATACATTGCTGGTGGGAATACAAAATGATACGGCCACTTTGGAAAACAATTTGCCAGTTTCTTGTAAGGTTAGCATGCACTTGCCATGCAATCCCATAATTCCACCCCTAGGTATTTACCCAGGAGAAATAAAAACATGTCTACACAAAGTCCTGTACCTGAGTATTTAGAGAAGCTTTATGCACGATAGCTAAAAGTTTGAAGCCACGCTAACATCTACCGACTGGCGAATGGATAAACAAATGATGGTTCATCCGCACGATGGAATATTACTCAGCAACGAAAAGAAAACAACTACAGACACGTAACAACATGGATGAACATAAAATGCATTATTATGTTAAGTGAAAAAAACCAGACACAAAGAGCTACGTACGTAACGGTGCCATTTAAATGACATTCTAGAAAAGGCAAAACTAGAGACAGAAAAAAATAGCTCAGTGGTTGACAAGGGCTGGGTGGTATAGAGATGGGACTGACTGGAAAGGGGCACAAGGGAACTTCTGGGGGCAAAGGAAACATTCTGTACTTTGATTGAGATGGTGGTCACATGACTGCATGCAAAATACACCAAACTGTTCATTTTAAAAACAGGTGAATTTTATGATATGTAAATTATACCCAAATTTTTTTTAAGAAGGTGGGAGACCAATGGCCAAGAATCTAGCAAAGTGCACCCACTAAAGACACATATAGTTTCTTAGCACAACCTCTGCAATGGGCCAACTACGAGGAAGCCAGCCTACCTAGCAAAGAGCCCTGGGCTTAGGGTCCAAATTTCCGTCCACTGTCACTCAAGTTTATGCCTCCAGCCGTGCAGTGGGCATACCTTGAGGGCCTGGCTATCTGCAAGAAGGAATTATAGCCACTAGGTATGAATGTGAGCGGGAATAAAAGCTTGAAGAGGCGTGCAGTCTAAGAGAAGATTGAGTGCTCTGCACAAAGTGAGCAAGACATGCTCATAAACAATGGATATACAGCAAAACAGTAAGAACTCCTTCTAAGTCTTGGTTTTCAAGTCAGCTGATACTTCAGACAATGTTCAGTAAGTCCTTTGTGCTTATGAAATATGGCACTTTATAACATTCTCTCCCCCCCTTACAACTGTCCCTCGAGGCAGACCTCCCTCCTGAGGCTGCAACAGAGACGGGGAGGCCGCTGGGGACTTGCAAAGCCCTTGGCTTCTGGGGCCAGAAGGCTTGTGTGTGTGTCCCCATTCTGCCACTTACTGGTTGGTGGCTTGGAACAGTCGCTGAATCCCTTCAACCTTCCAGTTCCAGAAACAATATGAATAATGAAAATAGTCATAATACATTCCCCACCTTCCTCTCTCGGGAAAATGTTATACTTTAATGGCGTTTCTGCTTTTCAATTCAGTAGTCAACAAAGATTAGTTTTCAAATCTACAGGGCAGCTCAGATGGTCCTGCCATTCCTCTCCTGTGTGACTGTGACACTATGATACACATATGCTGGGTTTGGCCCAGGGTTCCTGGCTCATAACTCCTGTAGCCCTTGTTATTTCTCCCCAAGGCAGGCCACAGAAACTAGAAACATACTCGCATCTCCCCCTGCCTTTCTGTCTTGGAGCTGGCCATAAAGAAATTCTCTGACTTACCTTGTCTGATTGCGGGTCATGAGATCCTCATTCCAGAGAGAGTCCGGCCCACGCCCTGGAGGAAGGAAATGCTGCAGGGAGAGGCCAAGAATGTGAACGGACAAGCCTTGCTGGGCTCCATCTGTTAGTATCAGAGCACACCCTGTTTGTCAGTTACAATTTTACACAGCTGTCAATCATGCCTGTCTAATGAAGTCTCTACAAAAAGCCCAAGGGACAAGGTTGAGAGAGCTTCAGACAGCTGAACACGTGGTGGCTCCTGGACGGTGGTGCCCCTCGGGAGGACATGGAAGCTCACACCCTTCCCCATACCTCACCCCACACACCCTTCATCTGTACCCTTTTGTAATGTTCTTCATAAGAGACTGGCAAATGTGTTTCCCTGAGTTCTATTAGCTGCTCTAGCAAGTTCATCGAACCCAAGGAAGAGGTCGTGGGAACCCCAATTTTTGGCCAGAGCACAGGTAAAACAACCTGGGGCTTGCAACTGGCATTGGAAGTAGGGGGGACAGTCTTAGGGACTGAGCCGTCAGCCTGTGGGATATGATGCTATCTCCAGGTAGACAGTATCGGAATTAAATTGGAGGTGTTGACTTAAAAATCACACAAGTATAAATTTGGAAAGGAGAGCTTTATTTCTTACAAAGGGTTACAGCCTGCAAGGTGGCCATCCCCACAGGCTAGGAAGCATAGCTTCAGGCAAAGACCAGGCACTTGGAGAGAAAGGGCGGGTATGGCAGGAATTTAAGCTGAACAGGCTGGCCAAATATACATATTCAACAGGTTACAGGAGGAGCTATGAATATTCACGAGGCATGTCCTGATACATGCATACTGGATAAACACACATGTTACGTATGACCCATGTTCAATTTGGGGTGGAGACTTAACATTTAAATCGATTACAACTAGGCCCCGTATGTCAAAAGGCCTTTTCAGGACACAAGGCACTCAAGTGCACAGCTTCTTTTAAACCAGCCAGAACCAGTCCCTGGCCTGTGGACTCTTATCAGGAGAAGGTTACTGAAATCAGTCTCTCATCCAATCAAAGCTGTAGTTATGGCTCGTGGAACAGGGGGTGGGGGTCAGTGTCTGGGGGTGGATGAGCAGGAATTGATTTAATATTGCTTATCTCAAGGCCGGGCTTGTTCAGCTGCTAGAGAAAAAGAAAAACCTTGGGGCAGTCAGAACATGGTTTATTCTTTACGTGTAGGGATGTGAGACTTAACTCTTGCCTGGCATGGCCTTAGGATCTGTTTATAATTTGGTATCTTATTGCCACAAAGAACCAATCCTGTCAGTCTTACGATCTCTATTTTAACATGCATGCGGGTCAGGTGTTGTGTCTCAACCACAGAAGGGAGGTGGTACAATGAGGCGTGTCTGACCTCTTGTCCCGTCAGGGCTGGGAAGTCAGCTCTTAAGGTTTCTCTGGTTCAATCAGCTGGGGCTTAGGATTTTAATTTTAGTTTAGGATACCCAGCTGGTATCCGCTGCAGAAATGCTTGCTTGCTTGCTGGTGGGGAGAAATCCCCATATATTTTGGGGTCAAAGAAGTCTTCTGTGTTACTTGTCATACTGAGTGAGAGAATAGAAAAAAAGCACTTTGAGTTGTGTGTCTTCTTCACAAAGTGACAAAAACGGAAGGAGACTCATCTCTTCTGCTGTCCTGTCCTTAAATCAATCTCCACATTTCAAGAAAACCTTGTGTTACCTAATTTGTCAGCGTTCTTCAGAGAAACAGAACCAGTAGGAGAGACACACACAGACACACACACACACACACACACACACCCCCTACTGGTATCAAGGAATTGGCTTCCGTGACTGTGGGCTGGCAAGTCCTAAATTCACAGGGTAGGCCAATAGGCCAGAAACTCCCAGGCAGGAGCTGACGTGTGGTTTTGAGGCGGAATTTTCCTTCAGGGAAACCTCAGTTTTGCTCCAAAGGCCTTTGCACTGATGGGCTGTGGCCCATCCACATTGTTGAGAATAATCTCTTTTGCTTAAAGGCAACTGATTAGCTATTAACCACATTTACAAAACTCCTTCACAGCAACACCTAGATGAGTGTTTGATTGAATAACCAAGTTGACACACAAAACTACCTGTTATGTGGGGTCCTCTGGTATGCACAGAGGGGCCTGAAAACTCCTACTCAAGTTTTCAAGAGAAGCAGGAGATTTAGGGAGGGGAGGATTGTCTAACAGAAAACAAAAGTCCTGGTCCCTTTCTTTGAGGGCATGTCTTAATTCCATGGAGGGTCCTACTGTTAGCACTGCTCCCCCATATGAACTCCCCCATATGAACACTTCCAAAAAAACAGAACTCTGTGGCGTAAACTAGAAGCATTTTAACCTGAGATCTAGTAAAGTGATCTGAGTGATGTGAAAAAAAAAAAAAAAAAAAAAAGCATAAAACAAAGACTCAGACTGCAACCTCTCAAAAATAAAAAATAAAATTCATTTATTGAAAAGGAAAAATTTAATACATGATCCATATGCAGAACCCAAAACGAGCTCTGCAAGCTCTGGCATGACCCACATCTCTACACATACCACGCTGGGAATACACAATACACATCCACGTAGGCACATGACACACAGTGCTGCCTGGGTATCGAGACCTGCCGCGGTCATTTGTCTTATGCCTCTCATTCACACAGCCACTGACACGGTTTACAACACGGTCACCTGATTTTATTATTCATTGAAAGAAAAGAGCTTCCCCAGCTTCACCTCAATTTAAGTTAAAGAACACAGTTAATGACAGGGACCTTCCCCTCATTTCCCACCCTGCTTACTCTGATAACCTCCTTATCAGCACCATTGATGTCCCTCGGCCAGGGAATGACCCAGTGGTACAAAGGCAAGGGAGGAAATGTACCAGGCTGATGCTGTGACCAGCCTGTGACCAGCCAGACCAACCGTCTAAAAGTACTGACCATGATTTCAAAGGCAAATCACACCCCTTCCTTTTCCCCCTATTGGTCTCGCAGATAATGTACTTTTGAAAATTAAATTCTAAGGCAGACTGGAAGTTAACCTGCTAATCACTAAGTCCAGCCACTTGTGTCTCCTCTTCGAGGAAGCAGCACTGTGTTCCCACCGGGAGCCAGTACTGAGGCCTGCCTTAACCTCTGATTAGCTACAAAATCAACCCGCGGATACAGACCCCCTTGCCATGAGCAGTGACTAGAACTGTAAACAGACATAAATTGAGATTTTTGCACTTCCAAAAAAACAGAGGTGAACATTAGTGTTAACCAGAGATGACATTTTAGGAAGGGAGAAATTTGAGAAGAAAAAAGTAAGACGAGAGAACAGGGAGGGGGAAATGGTTTTTCTAATGTACTTGTTGGGCACGAACACTTTAAGATTACTGATAAAACTAAATTCTACCTTTCACGGGACAGACGGTGAGCAGTGAACATCAGCCAACAAATCTGGCTGCAGAGGTGAGACAGGAGAAGCTTCGTCTAAGCTAAGTCATGCCACACCTTCCCACACATCTGGCCAGGGTTTGTGCCGACATGACAGCAGCACAACATAAATAATGCCACTTGCGAATGGTGACAGCTCCTAGGCAGAGTGAACAGAAAATGCCAGGTCACACTCATCCCAGCAAGTGCCTGCATTTAGGAGGTGGTACACTGCCCACCAAGAGCTGACCTGCTCCCAACAGCAGCATTTGGAAGAGAAAACCACCAAGGGGCTCTGAGAAAGCTATTCCTCTGGGTTCACAGAAATTGGGGAGATGGGGGCAGGGACACAGAGCACAGCAGTATCTGCCCAGAAAGCCCACAGTTTGCCTTTGTTCCAGCAGATACAGGCTCATGTTCCAGAAAGCCTCTGCTCTGTTGCTCCAAGAGCAGATTTCCACTTATCCTGGTGCTTTCTCACCAGGCACCAGAGTCAGGGCATAGCATCAGGAAAGCTGGTTACCGATCAGCAATGGGAAGGAAGACAACAGAGAGGGTCTCTGCCTCAGGAAGCCCTGTGAGTGCCAGGAGAGACCCTGAGCGGGCCCAGAGGGCTACCTGCACAAGAGGAGGGAGAGCTCCCTCCCACTACTTTCTTCTGGCTGATCCTGTCCTCGACCCCTAAGCGCTGTGCACCTGCACAGCCAGGAAGGTCCTCTGACCTGGATCCACCCTGCCTGGGTCTTCCGGAGTAGCCATGCAATCGGGCTGTCAGTGTAGCAGCAGCACAGGAAAGAGATCAAACAGGCCATGCCAAATTAGCTTCCAGGAATCCTAACGCTAGACTCAGCTCTCCTACACAGCATGTCCTCAGGGCCAGGGGACCCCAGTATTCCACTGTCCAGTCCTCAGGTCCCAGCATCACAGTCCCAGTCTCAGAACTCACCTGGACAGTGCTGCCTCTAGCAGTTCTGCATAACCGGAAGCCTCCATTGGGGAAGCCGTGGGCAGGACACAGGTCTGCCCCTTCGACTGGCATGTCCCTTCTCAATGAAAACACCCTCAGCACTGCTGGGGGAAGACGGATGGGCTGCCAGAGCCCGAACTTGGCAGCAAGAGATGACAGTTTATCTGAGCCCACTTTGGTAACTTCCAAGCCTGAGACTTCAGGAGTAAAGGCCTTTGCTACTCCCAGCTAGATTCTTCGTCACAAAAGCACCAGTTAGAACCCACCAAACAGCAGAAAAGGTGGGCAAAAAGTGTCACTCTCCTAAGGGAGAACAAGTCAACAATGATGACATCTTCCTAAGTTAATGTTAGGTCATTAAATCTGAAATGTCCGATTTCAAATTAAAAGTTTAATTTATCTCAAACAAGAAGCAGTACCATTAATCAAAGTATGCGCCTACACTATCGACCCAGTTTTGTCATCTTAGCGGTAGCTTGTGTATGCCAGCAGCGAAGAAGCCTGGAGAGGGAGAGGTAATGAAATCGAGAAAAGCATTTTCCACAGCTTGTTGAGAATTGAATATTTTTCCTTGCAAGAAATGGTACAAAGCCTGGAAGAAGTAGTCAGTTGGTGCAAAGGTCTGGTCAACACACTGGATGACAGAGAGTTTCCAGGTCAGAGTGTTGTCTTGCAAAAGGATTGGCCTGTGTCTATTGAGTGATCTCAGCTGTTTAATGGCAAGCATCCTCATCATTTCATCCAATTGGTTGCAGTAGACATCCGCTGTAATCGACTGACCAGGTTTCATGAAGCTGTAGTGGATAATACCAGCGCTGGACCACCAAACAGACACCGTTAGCTTTTTTTGATGAATATTCAGTTTTGGACTATGTTTCAGCACTTCATCTTTATCCAACCATTGTGCCGAATGCTAGCAATTGTCAAAAAGAATCCATTTTTCATCACACATAATACTGTGTAGAAATGGTTCAACTTTATGTCGTGACAGCAAAGAAAGGCAAGCTTCAAAACAATTTCTCTTCTGATATTTGTTTAATTCATGCAGAACCCATCTATCCAGCTTCTTTACCTTGCCCATTTGTTTCAAATGGTCTAATATTGTTGGAATAGCAATGTCAAACCTTGCTGCTAATTCATGTGTAGGTTGAAATAGATTCTTTTCCACTAAAGCTTTCAGCTCATCATTATCTACCTTGGTCTCAGGTCGTCCATGTGGCTCATTTTCAAGATTAAAATCACCAGAATGGAATTTCTCAAACCATCAACGTACTGTGCATTCATTAGCCACATCCTTCCCAGATACATCATTGATATTTCAAGCTGTCTGCACTGCACTGGTTCCACGATGGAACTCTTATAAAAAATAACAGGAATTTTTGACTTATCCATTGTTTCACAATAATTGCTCTAAAAAAATCTGAAAGATAATCACAAGCCAAAACATGTGTTTGAAAGAATGAGGATGTACCTTCACATACACACACACAAAAAAACCCCAACAAAACCCAAGAAGTGTCAAAGTGAAATGTCAGAGATATCAACGGTCAAACTTAGTACTTAAGGAAATCGGACATTTCGTACTTAATAACCTAATACATTAGGTGAGTATAGGAGTCAAATGCAATGAAAGTCCACTTTTCCGATCCCTTCACCTGAATTCAGCTCTACTGGCTTCGGAACAGAAGGGAAAGAAAAGCTGGGGCCATGAGGGTGGCTCACAGCCCTTACAAGCTTTGGTGAAACACAAAAACAAAACCCTGATCAATTGCTGCTGCTCTCCCGTAGCCAACTCTCAGGGTGAATCGTATCTGCAGGGAAGCAAGAGCCCGGTGATGAGGGTGGAGATGAGGGGTCCGCTCTGCTACACACATACAGGCACACACACGTAAGCACACGCACAGCTCAAGACAGGGGAGTTAACAAATGCCCTTCTGAAATACTTCTCACGCCAAGAGGAACGAAGAGGCAGCCCAAAGCGAGGCAATGTATCTTCCTCTGCCTTCTCTGCAGTTTGCTCCCAGGTCTGAAGGCTGACCTTCCGGTGAGCCATCCTGGGGCTGTTGGCCACACTCAGGGAGGCACGACCGGGAAGGACAGAGGTTGCAATTAGTGTTCAGTGGTTCCTGTCGAAGTTCAGGGCACAGAGGCAGCATGGGCCCCAGTTCTGCCCCATTCCGCAGTGATTGTAAACAAGCACCGTGCGTAATGTCAGACCAGCTACTGTGAAGTCTACGAACTTAATTTCGAACTTTCTGTGCACACTGACCTCACCTTCTCATCCATGGCAATAGCGTGATAGCAACTGACAGCTGCCAACGCCTTTGCTTGGCAGGGGCTGAGGCTGGAAAATGGGCCTGAACACACGATGCAACCATTTTCCACACCTGCCACTCGGCCACCGTCCCTCAGCCCAACGCATTCACGGTATCTCTTGGGTCCTCCAATAGCTTTTCTGCATGAGACCAGGCTGGTCAAAGGGAGGCAAAAGCCACGCCTCCTGTGGAGGTACAGTTTTAGATGATCCTGATTAAAACTCCTGGGGTCCTCAGCCAAGGGTGACATTTCCTGGAGCAAATTTCCTTTCAGCAAGAGAAGCTGAATAAAAGTTTCCCGAGGAAGACACAAGTCATAATCACCCCAGATCTAGAGACAGAGTCTAAAAACAGAAAGCTAATTTTAAATAAAATATAAATACTTTCAGTTCAGGCAGCACTTCATATCTTTGAAGAACTAAAGCAACTAAGAATCCCGTACTGTGACCCACACTGAGGAATCCACAGAAGAGAAGGTGTTGCCCTGGGGGCGGGTCACAGCAAGGCAGAGAGTAAAGACTAAAAACTCCAGCCTGGGGGGCTGGTTTTAAACCACCAGGGAGGTCCAGCCACCCCCTGGAGACTTGAACAGGGAGAACGTTGAGGTACAATATTTGAGAGAGAGATAAGCAAGAGGCCTGGCTTTACGGAGAGGAGGAAGAGCGCCCACTTATTTCATCTAGGCCTGGCCCAGGAAAGGAGAAGACACAAGGTGGGGAACACTAAAATTTCTAAACAAAGTGAGCTGTGCAATGGGAGAAATTTGGTGAGAGGCATCAGAGGAAGGAGGAGGCAGGGTGAGGGAAAGAGCTAAAGAGCTCTGGGTTGAAAGAAGTACAAACAAAGGATGACAGCGCTGTCACTAGGGCTACCTCCCGCGTGTCTGCACTCCATCCTCTCCCCCACCCTCAGCCTTACTGGCCCAGGATACGCAGGGGCCAGGTAGAGGGGTTCCCAGACAGCAAGCCTGCCTTTCCCCAGAGCCTGGACCATACCTGAGGCTCCAGGGACAGATTCTGGGGGACACATGAGGGTTGGGGTGGACAGGTGCACCCAGGTCACTACACAAAGGCACGGGTGGAATTGACGAGGATGGTATCACTGCTTGGCTGGATCAGCTCGCTGAGGGCCTCGTAGGTCCCCACCACGAAGCCCACGAAGCCCAGGACGCTGATCAGGGCGTCCTTGATGATGGTGAGGGGGCTCATGCCCTCCGAGTAGTAGGTGGAGATCTCCAGGAGGGGCGGGATGATGAGGGCCAGCGCGCTGCTGCTCACAGAGCCCACCAGGGAGATGACCAGGTCCAAGCGGGGGATGAGGATGGCCAAGATGCCTGCAGGGAGAGAGCACATGCCTGTTCAAGACTGCCCAGAGCTGGGAGGGGTCTCCTCACTGGTCAGCAAATTCAGCACCTATTCATCTTATGGTGTTCAGGGATAAGAAAACATAGACATTATCCAGTCCAATCTCTAAGCAATAGATGCCCAGAGACGTGGAGTAACTGGGTCACATCACAAGGTCAGCAGAAGTGGGAATGGAACGTGGATCTTCAGGCTACTTCCCCTGGCTTTCGGCTTTCCCCGCTACAGTGCATGACTTTTCTGAGCAAAAGGAACCAAATTACATTGTAGGGCAATCTGGTCTCTACCAAAGGAGCCAGGTTACGGAGCAGGAAAGGAGGAGGACCGTTTCTGAGCAACTGCTTTCTTACCCCTGACGGTACCTCCAGCACGAGCATCTCTACTTGATTAACAAGAAACAAAATGTTGGGGGGGACCCTCCTTCTTCTGGAAAGATATTATACCACGATAAACTCCATTTCCCACAGCATTTTCATACAGGCAAAAAAAAAGCAGTTGTTTGCAGGTTGACCTCTGGCAAAGCCCCACACAAGGACCGTGTCCCTATGTCAGGACACTCAGTGGCTCCCACACCTGCAACTGAGCCTCGGGCGAGGGAGGAGGGAGGAACTGCCGAAGATGAGCGGGCCACTGCATTAGGAACTGGCTTCCATGCCACGCCAGCCACTGCCCAGGTCACCAGACAGCACTGACCAAAACCAAGAGCAGAAGGCTTCACCGAACACACCCACCCTGTGCCCACAGACCCTACTCTTCCCATTTCACTGATCCTTCCACGGGGTGGGCAAAGGCCAGGGCTTCATGGGTTTATTGAGGACTGCGGGCTCTGGAATTAGAGTCTTGTGTTCCGACGCTGGCTCTGCTGCTAACTAGCTGGGTGACACTGAGGAAGCTATGGCCCCTTTCTAGTCCCCAGTTTTCTTGTTGGCAAAATGAGGATACTGACTGCTCCTACATCACAGAGATGTCATGATATCAAACGACGTTACACAGGCACTCAACAAAAGGGACGTCATACATGTGAGTGGTCTTATCACTGGCATTCATCTTGTTGGTCGTGAAAAGCGCATCATTAACTGATTAGTAATCAAATACAGCTTGACGTTGGTCTTTCCCACTGCTGGGCTACAGCTGGAAGTCCTTGGCATTGGCACAGTGATCCACAGCTTATCTGTGACCTCAATGATTCCCACGAAAGGGTTACTTTGCCATGGTGGGTTCGCTTCTAACTTCATTTTGTAAAGCAAAAGTGTAGTCAAGTCACTCTGAGGAAGGAGCCTGCCAGAACATCTCAGTGCAACGCGGCCAATTTTACCTCCAGCGTCTGAAGCAATCTCTGCTTCTTTGGCTGAGCACCAGAAGAAAGGATTGAATTACATTTAGAGACTAGATTTTATGAGAAACACTGACTTCCAAATCGGAATATCATTCCCTGCAGTCAGACGAGAGGCGGGTCGGAACCAAGACTTCCCAGGGGAGGACAGATTCATGCCTCCTGTCTCCCACTGACTCCAAAGCTGTGCGGTCCAATACAGCAGCCAATAGCCACGGGTGGTATTTAAATTTAAATGAATTAAAGTTAAATAAATTCTGCTCCTCATTCACACGAGCCACATCTTAAAGGCTCAGCAGCCCCCGGTGCCTAGTGGCTATTGTACTGGACAGACGTGAACATTTCCATCACCGCAGAACATCCAGCAGCGTCTGGCAGACAGCACTGCTAAGCACTTAGCAGTTGAGTGAATCTGCCCCAGTTACATGAGTATGCAACTCCACGACATTATTAGTGTCCCCGTGGGAAAAGAGCCCAGAGGGGAAAATGATAGAAATTGACAGAGCCAGGACTAGGGTCCAGGACCTCACAGACCAGACGAGGGAGGAAATGCAGGGCACCCACAGAAGGAGGGAGGATGGGGGGCTGGCGGATCAGCAGAAAGAGCCTGCCCGTGAAGAACTGGGGAGGTCAATGCCCAGGTTAGCTTTCTTAGGGAACCCCCCAAAGTGTTTGGCAGAGAACCCTGCATACGCTCAGCCCTGACCTCTTTCTGCTTCGTCAAAGGGAACTGGACGAGGGTTTCAAGTCTGATAACAAAAGGGTCCAAGGATATGGAGTCTCAGATCCACCTCTGGCCATGTTTGGTACCCAGGGGCAATGTTTCCTTATTCCTTCTTCTGCTAATCACCCATAATGCAATTCCCGTGAACATCTGCACTGATCTCAAGACTTTGGAAAGCGGACAAAGAGTGTAGGCTTTTAACTTGCCCTGCAAGTTAAAAACAGTCCGTTTCAGCTCTTAATTATTTCTAAACAAACAGAGTTTATTTGAGACATTCCCAAACCTTAAGGGTTGAATTTGAAAAAAAAATTGGAGGTAAAAATTGGAGGTGGATGACGAAATGGCTTTCTCACAATGGGTGATCTAATGCTCAACAAGAGCTGATCTGCTATGTGACCAGGACTAAGACGCTTGCCCCCTCTGGGGTCTGGATCGCCAAGTGCCTAAGGTCAGCCTCACGGTGACGGCTCCGGGTGTTCCACTGGGGTGGAAACTGCACTGCGGCAGCAGGCAGGGGAACTAAGCCCCAGGGAGAGGGCAGTAGAGGAATGTGGCTAAGCGAGCGGCCTCTGGACTCAGAATGCCCAGGCTGCAATCCCAGCCCCACTGCTAAGTGGCGAGTTACTCAAACTCTTTGAGACTCATGTCCCCAACTACTAAATAGGAATGGTCAAATGAGATCATTGATTGATGTAAAGGACTTAGAGCACTGGAGGCACATAATAAATGCTCAGTGTTCACTAGTATCATCACCAGTCCCTGCTCCATAACAAGCTGTGTGGCCCAGGGCAAATCAGCTCACCATCTTGAGCCTCAATTCATCTCCCTATGAAATATGGTGACTGTATTAACACTGATGATCTCTGAAGTCTCGCCCAACTCTGAAATCCTAACGAACTGGACAAGCTAGTGTGGGTCACTTAGGATGTGACCTGGGATATGCTCTTAGCTCACTGACAATAGGAGAACACGTGTGCTGCTCCAGAGTGGCACAGTGGAGCGATGGGACTCCTTTCCTGGAACTTACGGTGCTCCAAAAAGGCAGCTTCTAGCCTACCTGGTTTTGTATCCATAAAGGAGGGAGTAGGAATTATTCCTCTGGCACCAGCCCCTTGAGCATCTCCACGATGCTCACACCCACTCAAGAGAAGGGAGGCCCTTATTATCAGAGGAAATTAGCCCCTGGCAGGAGACCAGTCAGACAACCTGCCCGGCCCACCCCCAGCCCTGAGAGTCAGTCACCTCCCCACCCTCTCTCATATTAACCTGGGAGGTCATACGGGCACTTCATGAAAGAGTTAAGTGGAATCAGATATGTTCCCCTCTGTGATAAGAGTTAAGTGGAAAGAGAAACAGAAGTTTGAGGGATCAGAATATTTTATCCAATTAGACAGAGATCTTCCACTTCATCATGATATTTTATAAGTAATCTAAAAACTTCTTCTTGTTCTTACTACTACATAAGTATGCCTAATAAAAATATTCTTAATAGAGGCCAGGTGCAGTGGCTCATGCCTGTAAATTACTGTAAATCCCAGTAATTTGGGAGGCCAAGGTGGGAGGATTGCTTGAGGCCAGGAGATCAAGACCAGCCTGAGCAACAAAGCAAGATCCTGTCTCTACAAAAATTAAAAAAAATTAGCCAGGCATAGTGGCATGTGTCTATAGTCCCAGCCACTCAGGAGCCTGAGACAGGAGGATCACTTGACCACAGAAGTTTGAGGTTGCTGTGAGCTATGATGAAGCCACTGCACTCCAGCCTTGGCAACAGGGTGAGATCCTGTCTCAAAAAAAAACAACAAAAAAATTTCTTAATAGAGATTTTATAAAGAGGCAAACATTTCTCTTCTCTTAAAGCCAGGACCACAGGGCTACAAAGAGAAGTCCCTCTTCCTGTCCTAGCTGGACTAGGCACCACAACTGAACCCTAATTAAAGCCTGACAATGCAGAAAGCAAAAAGGGGGAGTCTCCCACTAATACAATGGGGCAAGAGGAAGAGAAGGATGTCCAAACCGAACTGGAATAAAAATCCCCCAGAGTTCAATAGCAGGGGTGTCTGTTTTGCCACCATGCAAAATGGCTTTAACTTAATTGCAGAGGCAGCAATCAACTATTTAAAAGGATACAGGGGCAACTAAGATCCCTTCCAGCACTAAATGTCTTTAACTCAATAAGGTAGAGACCTCAGGAAGCAGCCAACTGAGAACACCCCTCACCCCACTCTCCCCTACTTCCCTCCTAAAAAATAAACCCCACCCCATCCAAAGAGGAAGACAGCATATTCCCAACTGCAGTTCCACAGCCCTGCAGCAGCTCAGCCGTGGGGTGTACAGCTCAGCCCACAGCTCAGCCGTAGGCTTACTGAGGACAACCTAAGCCAGACCACACGATTAGTCAAGAGGGCTCCAGAGTATTACAACACCGCTTCCCTTCGGGTTAAGACTAAGGATATGATCTTGACAACTGCTGAAGCAACATGAGGCAAACGGTCATATTCAAAGAAGGAACTGATTGGGATCCTGGAGCTTGTGGTTTTGAACCAGCATCAGAAAGAGCTGACTTATGCATGAGAGGAGAGAAGAGAAGAACACTTACAAGAATGCACATATACTTACAGAAACACCTCAGACATTTACAGCTCTTGTGTTGGGGATTTCTTTCTGCTATTTTGTTAATGTTATGGTGGATGCTGTTCCTTTTAAATGTCTAGATATCTGTCTTTAAAATTAACAATAATCTTGGACAGATACAAGATTTAATTTAGTGGAGGTATAAATAAAAAAATACAAAAGCAAAGGAAACAACCTACATGTCCAACATTAAAGGAGTAGTTTAGTAAATATGATCCACCAATGCAATGGAATACCATGCAGTCATGAAAATATTAATGAACAATATGTATATTCATGATATAAGATCAAAACGCAAAAGACAAAGTTATGTGTACACTGTGATTGCAACTATTTTCACAATGCACTCATGAAAACTAAGACAGAGAAGATGAAATGCAAAAAACCCAATTACTTCGTTAAGTCAGTAGGATATATGAGAATTTCTTCTTCTTTTATTCCCAAATGTTTTTACATTAATTTTATTTTTTTGGAGTAATATTTTTGGAGAAATTTAAAATCAGGCCCAAAGTAGCTACATAGAATCACAGAATTTTAGAGTTGGGAAAAACCTCGAGATCAGATAGCCCTCATATCTTACAGCTGAGGAAGCTGAGGCCTTGTGAGGGTGCCTGGGGGGCCCAAGGTTGCACAGCTAATTAATGACGCTGCTCTTCTTCACTGCAGCTGCAAGACTGAACGTGTGAAAGGCCAAAAGATACCGAGAAGCCACTCTGTTTGGACCAGGAAGCTTCATGCTCTAAGAGGTCTGACTGCTGGACTGTTTTGCAGCTCTGTGTTCCAGTTTGAACAGGCCTCTTAATTGATATGGTTTTATGTTACTATGTCTTCAATAAAAGGTTTCCGACTAATACCTCATACCTAACTCAAGTAAGATGTGTCACGGGGCAAATGTCACAGAGAAATAGTATGAATCATTGTAGAACAAATTGTTGCCCCCAAGGAATCCAAAAAAACAATTGATCCTCCACCTCCCGACTCCCCTAGGTGGAGCCAGCCTCTTCCAGCTTCTTCTACACAAGGTGGGACATAGGTGACCTGCTAAGTCTGCATTTCCAAAAATACGGGCTGGAAGTAAAAATTGTTCCTATGAAACTGTAACAAAAAGAGGACCACTCTCTGAAATGCTTGTTTTCCCATCTCCTCCTCTCCAACAGTTTGAAATTAAGCATCAAAAAGTAGTCATCAACTATAATCATCTTTGGGGGCTGGAGGAGAATGGTGAGAAAGCTGAATTCCAAGGTGGGAAAAAACCTAAGGCTAGACCAAATCCCCCCATTCTCCTCGGGGATGGAGTGGGAGGAGGAAGAGGCAAGTTGGGGAAAAGATAGGAAAACACCAGAAACTGCAATACAATACGCTGCCATTAAAATGTATAGGTATAACTGAAAAAAATCAGCTACATCAAAGATTGAAAATCACAAAGGAATCAAGCTTGTGCCGAAAGATCTGAAAGGACAGAGAAGCAAGAACAAAATGAACTCACATAAATGCATTTCAGTTGGCGCTACAATGAAATGCCCCTACTGATTCCCACAATTACTTCAAAGTCTCCAGGGAAGGTCAGAAGAGGCCAGAATGCTCTCAGAGATGAAGAGGCTGCCTGCTTGAATAGGATGGCAACGCAATGCCACATCACAAGAGATCACAGGAGAAAGGAAAAATGACCGCATGCACTTGAAGATCAAAAGCAGCCTGTTTGCTTTGAGCACTGTGCTGTAGAATGGAGACAAGACCCACGGACAGAGCCGGGAAAGTGAAGCAAACACCAAGAGGCATCTGAGGATAGCACGAGGTCTGCGAATCAGTGACTGCGGCCTCCTGGGGGGCACAGCGGGGACAAACCTGGCAGGAAGTGTGGCATAGCTACAAGAGGGCGAAGCCAGGCTGGAGAGGAAGGCGGGGCAGTGAGAGGAGTCAGGCCCATGTCACTGCCCCAGCTCCACGGGACTGCACATCTTACCTAGACAGACCTGCTTTTTCTAGAGGAGCCACTTTGAAAAAAAAAGCAAATTATTTGAACTATCCCCATCCTTCTTTCCAGCACCCTTTGGATTCAAGAACTGGGCCCTCAGAGTGGACATTACAAACACTGTACAGGTGGAAGCTTAGAGCTGATCTATACACGGAGGAAACCTACACATCTGAATCGAGGCATGGAGAACTGCTGGCACAAGACAGGATTAGAATCTGGAGTCCAAACATCCTATCTTCCCAGCACACATTAAGGCCATTTACTGGAAGGCAGGATGTATCATATGCTTTTCAGTTGCTCTGGGAACAGCAGCTGGCTTTAGACAGTCCTGGGCCCTGGATTAGCTGCTCCCTGGGCTGTTTCTAGGCTGGTCTAGGAGATGGCCTGAAGGTCTGACTATGAGCAAATGCTAGAAAACATTCACATCTTTCATCCCTAAAACATTCAACACTGATTAAAATAAAAAAATCATACAGATCTATCTTTACTCCAAAGACAGAGGCTCGGACTGAATAAGAAAATTTCCAGGGAAGTCTCAATATAATTATAATTTAAGCAAAGCAATATAAGAGATATATATATATATATATGTATAATGTAAGCAAAGAAGTTCTTGTCCCAAAAGAAAACCTAAAAAAAAAAGAAAAAAGAAAAAGAGCCAAATAGAGTGAAAAAAAGAAAAAAATCTATGCTTCAAGCATTTCATTTGGAAAGCAAATCTCCTTGAAATTTAAATTAGATATTATAGACCAATTTGTTCAGAGATTCTCTAGCCTACCAACTCACAGAAGCTGCAGAAAATAGAATAAAGAATTTACTTTTTCTGGTTATAATTTACACCAGTTTTCAACCAACAGCAAATAGGGTGATATCCTGCCTTTTAACTCACACCGCTTGGCATGGGGTTGGGGGAAAAAGAATAAAACATAAAATGACAAATCAAACACCTAGGTTAATCAGTAGAAATTTTCTAAATATATTTAGTAAGAACAACATCAAAACGGAATCTAAGGAATAAATTGTCACACCGGAAAAACAACTGTATGAAAAACTAAACAAACACGCACCCTCTATCAAAGTAACCTGCACTCATTACAGATATGGCTTAAATGGCTCTTTTAGACTTTTACATCTTGTTTTATAGGGGACAGTAATTGTATGTGTTTACTCTGAATTATGACCATCTTTACAGCACTTCATACCGTATCTATAAACCACTGTCCTCATTCCTGTGTCTTTTAGGGTACATGTATAATTAATTCACTTCACCATCTGGACGTGCTCAACTCAGAGAGTGAGATGACGTCAGGTTTTCTGCTCACACAGCGCGGGCAGCTTCCCTGCAACATCCACTCTCTCTCGTGCAAACCCTAGGGACTGGGCGGGTGCCCTTGGGGAAAAAACAAGCAAGGCAATTATCTTGTTTTCTACTCACACGTCAGGCAGACGAGCACAGTGCGCACGAACAGGTCTACCACTAATTCGCAGTGCTCGGGCACCCGGGACACAAAGAAGGGGATGATGATCTCAGCCGGGACGTAGAACTGCAGTGCATAGGTGAAAAAGATCCCGATGGAGTACAGCAGCTTAACAGACTGGTACAACCTGTCAAGAGAGCCAGGACGCCTTCAAAGCCTGCTCAGCACACTTACCCATCAGCGGGGAGCGTGCAAAACGGCCCCACTGCAACTGGGCGACACCTATCAAGGTTATAAATGCACATGTCCTTTGGACCCAGCAACTTCATGTCTAGGAATTTATCTCACAGATGGACTTGTACATGTGCACAAAAGCTTACATTCAAAATATTTCCCTGCAGCACCATTTAAGAAGGAAAGACTGAAAACAACCTAAATTTTAACCAGTGGGGAACTGATTAGATAAATCGTGCAATCCCCACATAGCTGTTAAAACACAGGAGGTAGGCCGGGCACGGTGGCTCACGCCTATAATCCTAGCACTCTGGGAGGCCGAGGCAGGTGGATCATTTGAGCTCAGGAGTTCGAGACCAGCCTGAGCAAGAGCGAGACCCCATCTCTACTAAAAATAGAAAGAAATTAGCTGGACAACCAAAAATACTTAGAAAAATTTAACCAGGCATTGTGGCGCATGTCTGTAGTCCCACCTATTCGGGAGGCTGAGGCAGGAGGATTGCTTGAGCCCAGGAGTTTGAGGTTGCTGTGAGCTAGGCTGATGCCACAGCACTCTAGCCCGGGCAACAGAGTGAGACTCTGTCTCAAAAACAAAACAAAACAAAACAAAACAAAACACAGGCAACAGAACTCAAGGTGCTATCTCCATAATATACTATTAAGTGAAAAAAGCATGAAGCAATAGTGTTTACAGAGTGCTACAATTTGTCTAAAAAAAGAAAAAAGGAGGGAAAAAAAACCCTCCTTCACACAGACATATGACGATCTTACATTCACTAAGCATCTCGGAGGGAAACCTAAGAAACCAGGAATATGGTTGTCTCTGAAACGGAAAACCATAAAACTGGGGACTAGGGGCAGGGTTGGGGTGAAAACTTAATGTTCTGTGTTTACCTTTTGGAATCTTTGCAATGGGCATGTATCCTTTCAAATATAAAAACAATTAAAATGTAACAAGCCTATTTATATCCTTCCCATCCAATTCACGCTCCCCAGAATCAGACGATGACCAGGCAGGTCCAAGAGGCAGGAGCAGAATCCATTTTTCCACTGCGCCAAGGCTACCTTCCTACAACAGCTCCCTGCACCGCTTCCCAGGGAGACTGTTAACTCACCCTGGGGTTTCCCTATCTTAACACCCCAGTCTATGATCGATACGTAGTTATAGATCTGACTTGGTCATTAAAGGGATTAAGCAACGCTCCACTTCAAACCAGACACTCATGTATTAAGCAGCAAGAACCATTTGGCTTGCCTTATTGAAAATCTCCTGAAATGCGGTAACATGCTGTGTGTATAATGTGCACTGAGTTTATCTGTGGTTGAACTTAACACCTAGAAGATGTTCTTAAGCTATAAGCAGGAGAACACCCTTAGAAAGATGTAGTTCAGTAAAACGTCTTACTTGCTCAGGCATAGATAATAAAATCTCTTTATTTTCCTCTTTGGAAAAAAATCAGCTACTGGCTCTATAATTAAACAAGGAGCAGCCCCAACACCCTCTGGAGTGCTGCGAAGTCTGGAATCAGGAGAATGACACCTGCAGGGACAGCCAAATGAACTGCACCCAAATGGAGGCAGAATGATTCCAGCAGCTGGGTTCGGGGCGTTGGGAAAGGAGACAGATGCTCGTCTATGGCTTCAGATCCTGTGGGCCGCTTCTGCTGCTCCCAATCCATGTATCTTCCGGGGAAAGGTGACACGGTGACACCAAACTACCACCTGACTCTTCCCTCTTGGAAAGGCAGGAACATTTGGAAAGGTAAAAGCAGGTGGATATGTCAATTACCCTGATTTGACCATGACACACTGCATCCATGTATCAAAATAACATATACAATGTTATTTGTACATATGTACAATTATTATGTATCAATTAAAAAAGAATTAAAAATAATTAAAAAACAAAAGCAGGCAGCAAAGAAAGACCTTTTGAAAACAATGGCGCACTTCAGGGCTACCACTTGGCTGGCTGTGCAAACTTGCTTCCCAGACCCCGGATGGTTTGGGTGTCCCTTGCTGGATGTTGGCACTACGAATAAATATTTTTCTCAATTTGCTCAATCTGTCCTCACCCAAAGTCTCACTGACTACAGGTCTAAACAGCGCACCCAGGCAGATCAGCCAGGATGGACTGAGAGGTTATTCTGATCCCTGGAGCACTCAACAAGCTCCTCAGCATCTGCCAACAGCTGCTCTCCACAGTGAATTTTAATCTTCCAAACAGCATGGTTGCTTAGTACACGCCCTGTGATATCTACCTCTTGAGAAAGCATTTCGGTATGTCTCAGCGTTTCCCTATAATACATCCACCAAGGAAAGAGAGGTACAACAGGACTCCTGGCAACCCCTTGTCCATGGTGAGATACTCCCACCTGCACAAGCCTGCAACTGCCAAGGGAGAGGCTGGCAGGGGCTGGTAACTAAATACAGGCTTGCTCTCCTCTCTCCCCATCTACTTGGAATAGTATAAAGTGAACCCACTGGATGCTTGGCTCTTCTGGGCTTAGGATGTCCAAGGGAAAAAATGGTCTATCAGTCAGCTGATCAACCAGTGGCTTTGGCAGCAGGGTCCACAGGACCTCTCACCCAAACACAGGGGTAGCAATGGGGGCTGGCAGTGGTCTGGGGGATGGTAGCAGCGGTGGGCTGGAGTCGGCTAGGCTGGAGTCGAGTGGGCTGATGTAAGAGGTCAGTAAGAGGAAGAATCCACACTCTGACCCATTCATTTTTAAAAACATCCAGTGCCCCTGGTTTCCCTCCTCCCTCACGTACCAGCAGTTGGGCAGGTTGAGGGTTATGCTGCCTTTGATAATAGATCCAAATTGCAGGTACCCCAGACACCCCAGGCTGATGTAGAGGGCAGTGACAATGACCATTCCCACGTACAGGATGAGGGGAAATTTCTGGGGATCCTTCATTTTGTTTTCAAGAGGCAGAACCTATGAAAGTAGTGAGAGAGGAGAGAAAGCACAGAAAAAAAGCAAAATTAATGGCCAACAAAAAAATTAACATCCTCAGAAAAAAGTAACTTCTTTATCCCCAGAATTCCCCCAAAGCATATCTGTCCTTTACTAGGCAAGCACACAAATCAAAGTTATTTCATCAGGAGTTATACTCTCGGGACTGGAAGGGATGCCACAGCCCGCTGCCTAACCAGGAAGTCCTCAGAGGCCAGGGTGGGGCCAGGCTGGAGCCCAGGACTCCTGGCACAGGCAGCACTCTGTCCTCCGCTGCAGGAGCCCTGCAGGCTGGGACTGTCCTTCGCTGCGTGAGTGCAGCTGCACAGTGACCAGAACGCCCTCTCACTCACGGCAGGACAGCTGGCATCTAACCTGAGATCCCAGCTTCCGGCTAACCTGTCAAAAGCATGCAAAATATAGGTCAGGGAAAACTGCCACTCTAGCTCAACAGGGACAGGTACCAGCAGGGACAAGTTAGACCTCCGAGTTAGAGAAACTGAGGTGCAAAAGGCGGCATGACTTAGTGGAGGATCTCGAGACTTGGGTACTTCACAAAGCCCAGTTTCCAGACTCCTGTTTCAAACCACTGACCTTTGCTGCCTCCTTCATCATCGCAGGAAACAATCTTTAGGTTTGGCAAAAGCAAAGGAAAGACCCTTAATGCAGATAAGGTCATGGGGCTGGGGAAAACAGCAGGTGTGATTGTGATGGTCCTCACAACCTGCCGTCACCTGCACTGGATCTGGTATGGCTAATGACAAACACCAACACAGGGCGATGTCTAGCTGCCCCACGAACTATCTTTGATATTGTCATTACACTCACTTTCCTGTAGCACCTGCGGCCACGAGGCACAACAGATCCGTGCTGTACATACCCAGCAGCACGGCCCTACTGCAGGCCCAGTGCTCTGAGCGGCGCCATAGCTCTGCAGCTCCCTCTGGCCCGCAGAGTACCCCCTGCCACCAGCTCCAGGGTCTCAAGCTGCAGTTAATCCACGTCCACTGGAAACAGCTTCTGAACTTACCCATCAGTTTCCTTCATACCAGGAGAACAAAGAGCCAGAGGGCAGGTGCCCGTCTCCCTTGTGTCCTATCTCAGGCCTGGGACAGTGGCATAAACCCAGAGAGCACCATGAACACACAGTGTGCAGCCTGGTGCTCTACCCTGACACGCTGGGCAGCCCTTCCATCCGGAACTAAAAATCAAAACTGCAGAGTTCTCTCTCTATTGCAAAGATGGAAAATACAAAGACACCTTGATGTTTACAGGATGACTCTATACCTGCGCCTTGCCTAATGAAACAAAACAAAGAACAACTTCTGTCCTGTGTCGTTAGAGGAAACTGATAGAAACTGAGTACAATGTCCCTTAAGAGCCCAGGGCCTCTGGGCATCCTTTCACGAACCTTCTCCACCTCTTCCTCCAAGTCCTGAGTTCTTGGCACGTGTTTCTCACTGCTGAAATAGGGCAGGAAACCCTTTGTGCTTGAGTTAAGGTGACACGGCCCTCCTGGGCAGCCCGGGAAAGAGCACAGGGAAAGGTTTACAACCTTGGGACAAGCAGTGATTTACACGCAGTCACTCCTGAAGCTTCGCCCAGGATGTGAGAGCCATCAGCTCCACCTGGGTGATTTCTCAGGATTTTGACAAAAAAATCTGTCCAGCTTCTAGGTTTTCTTAAAAGTAAAATAAGGTGCTAGGGAAATCAATGGGGAGAAAAAGAAATGCCATGAAAGGAGAAGGGTCTTCCCATTGTCAAATCCTTGGCTAGAAGAGCTACTAACTTTCTTCAGAGAAGAATTCTGTACCTTTATTATATATTTAAAAAAAAATCAAATTAGGTACAATTGAGTAGAAGATTTCTCTTTAGGAAAAAAATTTGGTGAAATCACAGCAATGATGGGGGAAGCTGAGCCACGTGTGACACCACACCAATGTTCCAGGGCAGAGAAATTACTCATATGTTTATTGATTTAATAATAAAATCAATAACATTATTAATAAAAATTTATTAAACATTTACCATGTGTCAGGGACTGTGCAAAGCACAGTCCCCTCATTGAATCCTAACAACTACTAATCATTAAGCTCACTTTTTAGGAGCAAACAATAAAGGCTCAGAGAGGTGTCCTTGCACAAGGTCACACGGCGACTCTTTGGCAGAGCCAGGACTTACACCCACATCCGTCCGACTCCAGACCCTGTGCTCCTGATTGCCGAGTACTATTGCTTGCTGCACACACAGGAGAGGAGTGTGCAGTGGAGGAGTCTTGAATGTAAACATTAAAAATTACATATAATTTACCTTCAAAAGTTGAAACTGGAAAACTCAGTGGAATCCCTGAAATACTATGCATTAACTGGCTGGTAAGTTTCAGAAGGTAACGTCTAACAGTGTTTCCTTAGCATTCCTTGAAGATGACCTCAAGAACACTGAGGGCCCCAGAGAACACTGGCCCAAACCACAGTGTGACTCTTACCACTCCGATGCCTTCAAACGCAAAAATGGCCGTGCCAAAGAAAAGAGGGTAGGTCTTCCAGGACGCCACCAAGGGGAGGTGGCTGGGGTCTGGGATGTCCTGAAAGAGAAAGAAAACAAAGCAAAAGGCTATACAGAGATTCAACATTTGAACCCCAATCAGAGAGGTCATACCTTTTAATAAATCCAAGATTCTCTAAAGGGACAAAAGTCTGATACTTGACAAATGATTGGGGGACATTTACCCTTCATATTTTTTTCTCTTCAGGCAGAGTAAACCCTACTTGTCTTGGGGAAAGACTAGCCCAATGTTCTATAAAAAACTGAGAAGTTGGAGCTTGCATAAAAAGAGTCATATTCCCTCACTAGGTAATCCCATCCCCAGAAATTTAATCCAAGTAGAAAAAAATCAAAAGATGAAAAAAGTTGAGCAAAGCATAACAAAGTAACTGGAAACAATCTAAATGCTCCCAAACAAGTGATCAGTTAAGTAATTAACCACACAGCAGCATTATAGAATAGTATACATTATTAAAAAGTAACCATTGAGATAACTAAGTAGAATATGAAAAACTGCTTATGAAATAATAGTGAGAAAAATTTTTTGATTTATATATTCACTATGATACAACTATATAACACCCATACAGATAAAACTGGAAGGGGGGGGTGGTGAATTTTTATCTTTTTATTCATTTATTTATTTATTTTTGAGACAGAGTCTCACTCTGTCGCCCGGGCTAGAGTGCTGTGGCATCAGCCTAGCTCACAGCAACCTCAAACTCCTGGGCTCAAGTGATCCTCCTGCCTCAGCCTCCCAAGTAGCTGGGACTACAGTTGTGCACCACCACACTTGGCTAATTTTCACTATTTTTAGTAGAGACGGGGGTCTCACTCTTGCTCAGGCTGGTCTCAAACTCCTGAGCTCAAGTGATCCTCCCGCCTTGGCCTCCCAGAGTGCTAGGGTTACAGGCGTGAGCCACCACGCCCTGCTGGTGGTGAATTTTTAGATTGGTTCTTTTCCTTTTTTCTCTTTTTCTTCTTCTTTTAAAAATTCTTAGCAATTAGTTTGAATACTTGGAAAACAGTACCGAGAGGCACACAATAGGAGTGTTGGGACATTTGGAAAAAAATAGCAAAAAGAATATTTCAATAAATAGGCAGAAAAACCCACAAGGCAATTGTTAACTGCAGATACAATGTAAAGCTGTCTAAGCAAGGAGGTACGGTCACAAAATCCTCCACTCAGCAACCAGTACAGCCTGAGAGGAGTTGGGGACACAGGTCGGGGCACAGGTGGGGGCGCAGGTGGGTCGAGGCTGCTGTCCTTCTCCAATCTGGCTTTTTAAACCATTTGCATACATTGCTTATATTAAAATAAAAATTGGTTTTAAAATGGTCTTTTACAATGTTTTAAAATTGATTTAACTATAATATATAGGTATTTAGATAAATACGAAGTATGCTCTAACAGGGTGATAGAGTAATATCAGGTGAACAAAAGGAAATCTACTATTACTCTCTATAACAGGCTTCTCTTTGAAAGATTTCATAACAACTACACTACGGTCTTTTGAAAAATAAAAAATAAAAATAAATACTTTTCTTTGGACCCCTGCTGAGAAATGTTAGACTTCTTTAAAAGCAGCATTTTGATACCTGGAATGAAGACAGACTAATAGGTATTTTTGTGCTACAATGAGACATTAGACAAGATTGTTCTGTAATTATTCCTGAGTCACAGATGTAACATAAGTTCTCGGAAACAGGTGCTGTCTGCTGGTTAGCGGATAACTCCTGCCCAGGTTCCTACGTCAGATCAGGTTGAGGTATCAGGTAGGGAATTTCACAACACATATCTGGGGACACTGGGAATGAGACTCGCTGAAGAAATATATAATTCTGCATACTTACTGATTGCTACTGACTCACAACCCAGCAAAGTGAGAAAAGTTTAATTCACAAAGAAACATACAAATTAAAATCAGCTGATTATCAATAGAGCTCCCCAATTCTACAATACAGTCAGTCCTCACTTAACGTTGTCGATAGGTTCTTGGAAACTGAGACTTCAATTGAAACAACACACTGTCATTTTCTTCAACCTCGTTTCTTTATGACAACGATGAGGCAAAAAAATGATTTCATTATACGTCATTTCCAAGAACCCATCGATGATGTTAACTGAGGACTTACATCAATTATAATAATAACAGCTTTTTCAGAAAATGCTGTTAAATGTACATATGGATTGTGAGATGTACTCCAGTTTTGGGACCATTATAACTGTGAAGAAGTGCATCTCGGAATTGAGGCTACGCAGTGATAAAACATTTATTGGGAGGTCCCTCTGGGCAAGGCACTCTGCCCAGAACCGTGCCAGTCATCGTCACTCCACATGCCGAAGACACAGGGAAACCACCAGGTGGGAGACCCTGGCCTGTTTCCTACCATGGCACGTGCATGAGGGACAAGATTATATTAATATCAGACCTGTACATGCTCAGAATTAGGGAAAACATTCAGAAACATCAGACAGCAGGGGAATGCTCATGGGAAGCAGGACGCAATGCCAGCACAGAACAGTGGCAATGCACAGCAGCAACCAAAATGACCCAGGGGGAGCATCTTTAGCTGCAGGCCACAAAAAAATGAAGCTGGGACAATACTATGGGCAGTGACCACACCAACGCAGAACCAAACCTCCTCCCCTGCGCTGCACCCGGGCAGACAGCACTACTTCATCACTGCACGTGCTGAGCCCAGAGGCAGGCTTACACCTGCTCGCAGGAAAGAAGCAGGGACAGACATCTGTCCCCGCTCTGTGCACAGACATCACTCTGGATGGACACTGCCAGTCAGCTGGGACGGAGGCGCTACAGGAACCCAAATTCTCATCCCAACCCTCTGATCATGGCAACCCCTGCAGTCTAACTGCCTGCCACAGTTTAAAATTAAATGTGGGCTGGGCGCGGCAGTTCACGCCTGTAATCCTAGCACTCTGGGAGGCCGAGGCGGGCGGATCGTTTGAGCTCAGGAGTTCGAGACCAGCCTGAGCAAGAACGAGACCCCGTCTCTACTAAAAATAGAAAGAAATTATCTGGACAACTAAAAATATATATACAAAAAATTAGCCGGGCATGGTGGCGCATGCCTGTAGTCCCAGCTACTCGGGAGGCTGAGGCAATAGGATTGCTTGAGCCCAGGAGTTTGGGGTTGCTGTGAGCTAGGAGGACGCCACGGCACTCACTCTAGCCCGGGGAACAGAATGAGACTCTGTCTCAAAAAAAAAAAATTAAATGTGGCAAGTGTGCCTGTGTACAAGAGGTAGCCTCATTGACTTTATCTTTAATGCCCATCAGCATATATCCTAGGCACCCTTGAGAGCTCTGATTACAATGTGAAATCACGGTTTATTTACCCTTCCTTGTCTGATAATGGAAATGGTCAACTGTGTATTCATCGGCCCTCCTTCCAGTCCCATAAAAAATGAGATAGTGGTGAGTAAAAAAATAAAAGATTAAAAAAAATGGGATATGGAGAGCTGTTTATTTTATGTTTGAAAAAACAGTTCTGCAGAAGAGTCATTATCTGCCACTCATCTGACTTACCATGATGACAAGGAAAATGCAGCAAATGATCACTGAGGACAACGTTAATCTCAATTCATAATGTCATTTCCTTAGCACAGGCGGTCCCTGGTTTTTATGACTCACTGTTCTCCTAGAAACCACAGCCGTGGGTGACTGGGTCACTATTAAGCAGAATGTGTGGAAATGAAGTAACAGGCACCTGTCAGACTGACCAAATTAAAAAGATTGATTTATCCAGTGTTGGCAAGGGTGAAAAAGCAGATACTTACATGCTGCAGAAGGCAGTCTCTATGAAATGAGTAAATAGTTTTTGGAAAAAGGAACTTGGAAATATAAAATATTTGAAAGTGCATACTCTTCAGCAATTACTCCACTAGATAAATATCTTAGAGAAGTATTTATATGAATGCATGTCCACAAAAAGAAATGCATAAGGACATTCACTGTCTTAACATTTAATACTAAATATTATAAATGACCTGATCGTAGACTGATGGGGGAACGGCTATTGTCTGCGATGTTATGTACCAATGAAAAAGCATGAAGCAGAGCCACGTATATTAACCTGGAAAGCTCTCTAAGGCACTTTCTAGGGGAAAAAAACAAGGTAGATGAACACTACATATGATTTTTCTAAACTATCTTTAAAAAAATGAAAACAAAATCGACTTTTATTGATGTATTTCTCTATCTGCTTACATAGCATGTAAATGCATTCACAGGATCTAGAACGAGACAGACCCATCACACAGAGGCGGTCCCTGAGAGGACACTTGGTGTGGGGTGTGGTGTCCCAGAGGCATTTGTAGTGTCTGCATTTTAATGAATATGTATTGATGAATTATTTGGGGAATTAAATTTAAATAGCTTTTTTAAAGTTATACTTGTATTTGCCTGCTTTTACGTTTTTTTCTCTTCTCAAAACTTGGCAAAATGCATTGTCTTTCTCAAAATAGCCACGTGTTTAAGGGCACATTTTTCTCAGCCTAATCTTCTTCTCATCTCCATGAGGATGTTTTCTCTCCCGGTAGCCCACAGACCTGCCCACAAGGGCTAAGTGAGGGGTGGGGGACAATAAATGAATTGATGATTTTGACAAATGAATATAAAACTGGAGTTGGTAACGAGTTACTTTATCTAAATACAAATTAGAAAAAAATGATTTCTATTTCCATCTTAATATTTTTCCCCACTTTCCAATTGTGTACAATGATCACGTGTTAATGATCTAAATGGAAAAAGGCTAAATCGGTGATCTTAATGGGGGTGATTCTCAGGGACATCTGGCAACGTCTGGAGACATTTTTGATTGTCACAAGTAGGGGGGTGGTTGCTACTCGCACCTAATGGGCAGAGACCAGGGACGCTGCTAAACATCCTACGTTGCACAGGACAGTCCCCACAATAAGAGTTATCTGGCTCAAAATGTCAACAGTGGGGAAGTTAAAAACCTCTAACCTAAATATGCCATAAGTCAGCAGTCCCCCACCTTTTTGGCACTAGGGACCAGTTTCAGGAAGACAATTTTCCACAGAGGGAGGCAGTGGAGGGGTGGGGGGCACTCAGGCGGTGATGCAAGCGATGGGGAGCAGCTGTAGATACAGATGAAGCTTCACTTGCCCGCCACTCACCTCCCGCCATGCGGCCGGTTCCTAACAGGCCACCGACTGGTACTGGCCTGCGGCTTGGGGGTTGGGGACCGCAGGCATAAGTAACATATAACTACGTTACACTGACTTGTTCGGTTTGTTTCCTTGCTACTTAACAGGAGGACGGGGGAGGGCCCAGGCTGGTACCTGCACAATGAACTGGAAGATCATGACCAGGCTGACCAGCATGCTGACATTGGCCAACAGGGAGAAGACAGAGAGGGCTCGGAGGTTCCTGACGAAGGCCAGCAGCACCAGGAAGGGCAGGAAGGAGAGCATGTAGAGTCGCGAGTCCATGATGGGGTTCTCAATCACTGTCTCGTTGCTGTGGCAGTTGTTGGTGGTCCCATTGGCCGCTTCTATCACCTAGAATGCGGGGCAGGAAGTAAAAGGAAAAGCCTCCCAGCCAGCAAAAGCTGGTGGATCTCCCGCTGGAGGAGATTCTTGACCGAAGGCTCGGGTGTGTGAATAGGCCCTTTAGAAGTCTGTGACCAGTGGGCCGTCTTTGGAGAGTTTCATGATCATCATCAGCAACCCCATTGTCTGAGCTGGGTGTGATCATATTTTCCTGAGACAGGGGGCCAGACAGGAGATGGGGAGGTTTCTCTACGCCCTAGGACTTCAGATGAGAATCAAACAGAAGACACGGTTCTATGTAAAGTGTTAAAACCTTCACCCTTCTGTTGACCAGAACCGGTTTGGAAAAAATCATAAACAAAAATTTCACTTATCCCTTCCCATTCTCTCTCTCTCTTTTTTTTTTTTTAACTAGGACCCTACCTGTTTGAAGTTGTCAGCCAGAAACACAAAATAGACAGAGCAGAATCCCAGCTGAGTGACAATCAGGAAGAAGTCCACGATATGCCTGGAGATGCGGAAGGAAAGAACACAAAGATCATTACGAGATATAAAATGCAGGACTACCGGAGGGACCCGTGTTTCAAATAGTGCTTTTCCCAAGCCATCACAGACCATTCCCAGCAGGTGACAAAGATGAGCATACCCTGGTAAAAGGAGGAACTATGCTAGATGCCACTGGTCTGGGGCTTTGGGAGGAAGGTGAAGGAGGTGCCCTCTGTGTGGTTTCTGAGGTCCCCTTCCTGCAGCACAGACACCCTACACTGCCCAGCCCCTTGGCAACCCCCCTGCCCACCTGCCCACCTATCCCACCTCACACTTTTTTCCTAGAACTACTCAACCAACATAAGAGATCAGGAAGTGGACCCCTTCACCATCTCCTTCTAGTACTTGGATCCAAGAACCAACCTAGTCTTACATAAGTACACAGAAATAGATGTACCAAAACAGATTGCTGGTTGAACAACAGTTGGTAACAACCTAAAGGGTCATCAAAAGGAAAGTGATTATTTCCATTCTTAAATGGGACATTACACAACAGTTAAAAAGAATGTGTTAAATGCACACGTGCTGATAGAGAAAACAGTCTAAGACATTCAAGGGAGATATTATGTATGTTACTGTTTCCCAATAACATACACAGTATAGTCAATTTATGCAAAAAAAATTTAAAAACATAAGTGTGTTTACAGACATATAGAAAATTCCAAAAGGATACCCATGCAACTGTGACCAATATTTACTTTTCCTTTTCACTTTATGTCTTGATCAAAAAAATGCTTTTACTATGAGCACACATTTAAAAACCACACATTTTACTAAAAGAAGGAAGGGAAGGGAGGAAGGAAGCAAGTGTGGGAGAAAGGAAAAAAGAAAAAAAAAGAGACAAAAAAAGAGAAAAAAAGAAAGGAAAAAAGAAGTAACAACCAACCAACTTATGGTGTTCACTTGGCAATCTGGCTTCTCCCAGTCACAGAAAATAATTTTGCCAAAAGACTTATATAATCTGCATCACAGGATGAAGCTATGAATGCATGTGACAGTTTCCTCTATGATCACAAAAAGGAGCTTTTCTAGAGAACATAGTTTTCATGTGGTTTAATGCTTTAAAAAAAGGATTTCAGCCCATGTTGGTATCAATTTCCTACATCTAAATATAAGGGGAAAAAAAGAAGACTATTCCCCTCCAGGCATCTGAAAAATTACCATAGGGAGAAATTTCCAGACCCTCCTACCCAGTTCTAGCTCACCTCGCCTCCCTGTCGAAGCCTTTCCTTCTCCTGTCTCCCTGTGTGCTTCTCACCTGGCACAGCCAGACGAGAGAATCTCTAAAGTTCCTCCCACTCTGAGCACCGAGGATGTGTTCCTAGCTCATGACACTTTCTTCCTGTTGGTGTCTGATCTCATCTTGTTCTCTGACTCTCTTCCCACACATCTTTCTCCTTACACAGACTACAAGGCCCTGGAGGGCGACGACCACATAATTTACCGCAGAAAATCTCCCCTCCCTGGCTATTAAACAGAACTGTTTTGTTCCACTTATAAGAGAGTGCTTAAGTATATTTGTTGAACGAACGGTGAATCAAATACAATCACTGGTCAAAGACTGCCAATGCTGGAAGGGACCTTTGAGACCTTTCAGGCCAGGCCCCATGATTTCCCGATGAGGAAACTGAGAACCAGGGAAGGCAGGGGTCAGCCAGCTCACCACCAGCAGAACTGAGGTAGCACCCAAGTCCACTGACCCAAACAACACTCTCTCTGTCCCTCACACCGTCCCCCACATCATGCCCCGACACTGGGAGGCCGCGGCTGGAAGGAAGGAGGAACGAGTTACCTGCCCCAGTGTGCATGGTTCCGGAGACAGGAGCAGGGGCTGGATTCCAGTCCATACATCACAGTGTCCCCATAGTCCACAAAGGATTTGTTCAGTCTGGGGGAAGGGGAGCAAGAGAGGAAGAGCAGAGTATGTGGGTTAGACCATGACAATGACAGAACAAACTCAGCCACCGAGACCTGGGCCAATTCCCCATCTGTCACCCTGGAGGTACCACTCTGAGTCCTGTATCTAATGCTTTCGAGGATCAGAAGTGCTAAGTTGATGGGATAGTTACTGTCATTATAATGAACAACCATCTGGTGATTAGAATGCGGTGTCTATCCACCGGGCATAAGAAAATTTAACAGATGACAATGAGCCGAAAAAGATCCCAGCAATAGCCCAGGAAGGGGAACACTGCAGCAGTGAGCAGCCACCTGCAGCTAGTGTCAGGAACAGAGAGTGGTCTGCCTAAGTGCTCCCTTTTCAAGGTTGGTTACAAAACCCCAAAGGACAGTCTGCCACTCGAGAGGTGGCTCGGAGGGCTCTCACCTGTGGCAGAAGTGGCGAGCACATTTCACCAGGATGCCCATGCAGTGCACGGCCACGATGCCGATCACCAGCAGGCTGAGGGGGCCCATCTGGGGACAGGCATTGCAGGCAAAAGGAGGAGAGACAAACAGGCAGAGTTAGGGGTGACGATTTGCAAATGATTAGAATGCTGCTAAGGCACTTTCCACCGACAAAACTCTGAGCAAATGTGATCGCAGAGATAGGCTCCGTGAGATGGGCGCTATCTGAACTTCGAGAGATTTAATCTCATGCAGAAGAAGGACACAGGGTAAGTCTGTTCTGAAATGGCGGCAAATCAGCAGACCGAGGCTCCCGCGACTCTGCGGGAAGAGATGGGCTAAGGGATGTGGGGGGAATGGGGAGGTCACCCCTGGAGAAATGCCAGATCAAGACAGACTGCACTTAGCTGAGGACACGCCCCATCTCTGGGCTACCTCCAACCCGAGAAGAAACCAGAATGACTTTGGACAGGTAGTCTACAGGAGGTGAATCATAAAAAGAAGACGTAAGATTCTCAGAGTCGGCCACTTAGGGCTGGCGTGTGGAAGGGCTGTGTAGACAATGAATAAACATTTGTTACTAACTCGTTAGTTCCTATGATTGACAGAGACTGCTTGAGCCATTTCAAGTACATCGTCTCTACCAGTAAGTGAGCTCCACAAGGGCGGGAGTCTTCGCTTAATTCACGGATGTGTTCTATTCTAAGAGCCTAGAGCAATGCCTGGCACACAGAAGGCTCTCAATAGATATATCTTTAGATAAATGAATGTCTGAATTTTGCTTTTTCTCAGCTGAATTAAAAAGAAATGTTTTAAAAGGAGTAAATTTTAAAAACAACAAAAAACTATCTCCCCAAATTTGTTGCAATCCTTCCCTCCAGCGATGCAGACCCTTACCAAGATGCCTGCATTTTTCACTGCCAGAGGCAGCCCCAGGAGTCCTGTGCCAATGTTGCCTTTTAACAGGTGGATCAAGGTCTGGAACCATCTGAAATGGAAAGAAGATAAAGGGAACATTAACCATCATGATAGCTGACTCTCACTGAGCACTTAGCACTATACTAAGTGCTTACATGCATTATCTTATTTGATTTCTAAAACAACCCTGTAAAAAGATTTTATTTTATGGAGGATGAAGCATTTGCTCACAGTCACGCATGTAGTAAAGATCTGAGCCAGGTTGCAAACCCAGGCGGTCTGACCCCAGAAGTCACTCTCATCCACCCTGCTATCAGCCTGCACTCTCTGTGGCATATTGTGTTAACTGCAGTGGCAGAAATAAGTATGAATAAGGTGCAGATCTCGGTCTCTAGAAATTAATAATGTCTCAAGGAAAACATGGGGACACATTAATAACCACCAAAGACAGAAAGATCCCTGTCTTTAAGACAAGCCCAGGAACAGAGCGCAGGGAGAAGGGAGGCAGGTGAGGCTGTGTGCAGAGGAGAGACCTGAGCTGAGCCCAGCAGGATGGGCAGAACCTGCACACATGCTGCTGGGGGAGAAGACACCACTGGCAAAGGGAGGGGTCTGGGAACAAGACCCCAGAGAGACACGTGGGGCACGAACCAGAAGGAGCAGTACTTGGGTTTAGTGGCCACTCAAGTCAGGGTGAGGGTGAAGGTGCAGCGGGCAGGGAATTTCTCTTTTTTCTACTGGGACTAGAAACTCATCAAAGGACGGATAGCAGAGGAGTGGGCTTGTCTTCAGCATTTTCCATCTCCTGTTACCTCCAGAAGGATAGGAAACAGGTCAAATACAGCATTGCTTTGCCTCAAATCACTCAGGATTTGGCCGCTGGCACTGTCTGGAAATTTCTGCCCAAATAACCTAAATCCCTCAAAACTGACGCTTACATGCATTTCTTCAAATCTGCAATTCAGTAAAAACTCAAAGAAACTAACACTTGTTACTCATAAAGGCCATTAATAAGACCCAGCTACACCCTCTGGAAAGGAATTTTACTTTAACCTTTCTCCTTTTAACTTCGGGAGGAAAATCTCTTGGTCTTCCTGCTGTCCCCAGCCTTTTCAGGAAAGATCAAGGGAGCTACTCCCACTCTCAGTGAGAAGAGGTTAAGTGCTCTCCTGCCCATCCTGAGGACTGCAAGAGCCCATTATCAGTAGCAGGATAATGGGCCTATTAAATTTCTATCTTAGCAAATGTGTAATCCACTTAAGGGCAAAGGTAGGCATTATACCAAGCCCACTGCCTGCCGGAGACCTCCCCCTGGGAGTCTGGGTCCCTCTGGCCCTGGCTCTGCCCTCACCTCCGGATGACAATTCCCTCCCTTCCTTCTCTGGCCCCGTTGTCTCCTCGGTAAAGACAGAGGTCTTCTCCACGGTGCCTTCAGCTCAAACACCAGGATTCTAGGCAGTTGGCCACAATGACTCTTTTTAGTAGAAGGCCCCAAGCTGGGATTACCCCATGCTATGTGAGTATCACAGAATCAACTTCATGGACTGCACAGTCTTAACTGCAAGGGTGAACTATCTTTCTGGAAAGGAAGAGGAGGAGCCCAGATCTCTGGAGTTCCATTTATGCTCCATCAGTAGTTTTTAGACTTCCTGGTCTCAGGACCAGAAATTTATTCTCTGATAAATTCTCTGATAAGGGTCCTGAAGAATTTATTAGAGAATAAATGGGTCCTGAGACCAGAGATGATGCTTATGGGGATTGTACCTGCTGATGTATACTATATTAAAAAACTAAAACTGAGAAACTTTAAAGATATTTCATTAAAAATAGCAGTAAGTTCATTATATGTTAACATAAATAACAAATCTTTTTTAATGAAAAAAAACTCCATTTTCCAAAAAGGAAAATGTGAGAAGAATGGTTCCGTCTTACTATTTTTCCCCCCAAATCTCTTTAATATCTCACATAACAGAAGACAGCTGGATTATCTGCTTCTAAGTTCAATCTACTGTGATTGACCTTGTTTTGGTTGAAGTATATGAAAAAAATATATTCTCTCATAGACATGGAATCAGAAAAGGAAGGAGTATTTTAATAGCCTCTTCAGACAATTATGGTAATTTTTCTTTGACACTACTCCAAAACGCAATACACAATAGTTTCTTAGAAGTTAGCTGCAGTGTGGAAGCTGAACTTTTCATACTTTTAATTTTATGTTAAAATCCATTGATGGTCTTGCTCTTTCGATGGATCTTTTACCCATGCAAAATTTCCTAACATCATCTTTTGGTTATCTGGAAGATGTCAGTTCCCTGAATTACGCAGATCTTCCAAATGCTAACATCTTTCATTATACAATATCAAAAAATCACATTCATTAGTATCACCACTGATCTCACCAGAAAAGTCTGTAAGTAGAGGGAGGCCATCAAGCTCATGGGACTGGACATAAGTTTTTTTCCAATTTCGCTTGAAATCTCTAACTTTATTGTGGGTAACAATTAAATATTTTTGATTGTTTTTTTTTAGGGGATGGGCTTATTTCATTCATTTTCAAGACAATGTCTACCAACTACCCAGTTCTGAATAACCTATAGCTTGTTAGTTGTTCTTTCTAGTAAAAATGTGTTCTATGAAAAAAAAAAAAAGCAGCAAGTTCAGTTAACAACTCAATCACTCATGGTCTTTGCCAGCGTCATACATACTCTGATATGTGCTAAAAGTGCTTCATGCGGACTTCCCATTTTGTCCCAGGGAGTATTAAAAGACCTGTCCTGAAGGGTCATGATTTTAAAAAATTAGTAATCTGATTATTTCATCACATTCTAAAAATCAAAACTTGCTTTTCTCTTTACGCATGTGTGACAGTGAAGAATACAACAATGACTAGTACAATTTGGTGCCACTGCCGCAATTCACGCTACAGTACCTGTAATTTTACCCACCATTGCTTCTACATAATCAGTGCAAATATCAACACAGTGAAAAGGCAAACAACATCTTAGTACTATTACAAAGATAGTTTTGACCTCGTAGACCTCTCGAAATGGTCTTGGGAACCCCAAAAGGTCTGCAGAACACATTTTGCAAACAGCTGCTCCAGGTCACCTAGAGAAAGCCAGCTGCAGTCAGCTGGTGTCTCAGCCTGCCAGCCGGGGGAAGAGTCACTGAGGCTCAATCAATAGCTGGTATAATGGAACTCAGAAGGGCAACAGAAGAGAAATCTGCCCAATAGCATTAAATGAGGGTGTCTCCAAAACAGTCAATAACTTGGTGGCATTAAGTGTTAGGAAATAACCTCACTAAACACATCATCATGGAAATGTTTGGAGTTCCTATTTGCACCCCCTAATTAGGGGTTTTTACTGAGCCCTTAACTTCTAGAAGTGTGCATGCGTATGTACCATAGGACAAGAAATACTTCCATGTACATTGTTCCTTGGCAAACTAGATAACAGGGTGGGGCAAGGTAGAAATAGAAAAGGAACCCAGCTCAAAATGTGTTCCTCACACTTCCTACACAGTAGAGATTCATTTGGGTTAACAAGGTTCTTCAAATCAACTTACACCTTAATCATACCCGGCATGTCCTCTACATAACTGCTTGTGTGAATCCTATGCCCCAGCTTGGAAGTACTTGAGTCCCTCCCAGTGAAATACTTTTCCCTGTACCACCTGTGATGGAACTGCGATACTCACCATCACCTACAGATGGGCTTTCCTGGTCACCCACCTTGTATCCCAGTATCAGGGCAGGAAGGAAACCTCAGAACAAAGTATACCCTGGAAAAGTCCCAGTATAAGCCCAACGAAGGTATCTTCTGATTTGCTCAATTTCCAACAAACAAGGGGAAGTAATTTTGTGTTAACCACTAGTGATAACCCAATATGGGAAAAAAGAAATGTTCAGAATGGCTAACAGGCAGGCATCAGCTTCCACATGTCCAAAACCTAGGAGCTACTATCCTGGAGTCACTAGTTGGTTGGTTTTGAGCTTCAAAGAAGTCTCTATGAAAATGAAAATCCAGATCCCATCTGGCAAGTATTGCATAGACAAATTACGCCTGAGAAAAAGTAGCAGCAAAAACCGGAAGGGAAACTATCGAGAGAGAAGCTTGAAAGAAGCATTTCACAATAACGAGTGTGACCTCTAAAGGGAAGCTGTCATGTGCCACTGGCTGTGTGTGGGGCTCCTTCTGCCTGGGGGCAGCCAGTGGGGTGGATGAAGTTAGAGGAAAGAGGGGAAGGATGAGCACACTGCTGCCAGGTGTGGTCTAAGCAATCTTTCCCGTCAGCTACAAATGCAAGCAAAGGGGGAATCTACACAAGCGTGCCATGTGAGAAATGAGCTGTGAGACAGGCTCTTCGTGAGCAGAAATCAGCTAGTGGTGGTGAGGGGCCGGGAATGCAGACACCGTATCCTCTAATTCCATCCCAGGTCACAAGAGAAAGTGCCCTGCGCCAGGTGAGTGCAGGTAGATGGGCTTCCCGTTGGGTGATGATAGGGGATGGCATAAGTCTAGGGCATGAAGGTGCCCTCAGTAAGCCACACCCCACCCACAAGAGAGCACAGAGAGGGTTACAGCTAAGCTTGAGGGCTGCAAAAGCCAGGACCAGAGAAATGTCAGAGGTCTGCTGAGGTTGGAGAGTAGCTGAGATACTCAGTGAAGTAGAAGAAAATCATCCTCTGCATGTTCTAATTCAAGTGGTGAATACCACAGAGTCAGCACAGCTTCATAGTGGGGTCCTCAGTTTTTCCTTACATTTGGGGAAACTGAGGCCCAAACTCAGCCCAGATGAGTCTTGGGTTTTAGTTTCCAGGGACAAGCCTTAAGCCCTCCTTGGAGAATGCAAAGTGGATCTTCTCTATCAACCCCCGAATTTTTTAAGTGCGGAAGTTATTCTTCCCTCTTCCCCCTTCTTCAGCCAAATGAACTGGCAACGTGGGGCAGAAGTATGGGAGAGACTTTGCAAAGGAGGCTTCCAATTGGGCTTAGAGATTATTTGAGGTTCTTGTACAGATGCCACACAGTTCTAAATTAAGAGAGAATGTCCTTGCTAGAAGCTTTTCTTAAGTCCAAGCACTTACTGAGCCCCAGCTTTGTGGGACCACGACAGCTGAAAGGAACAAAGAATAAGAAACAGACTGGAGGGTGGCAGCCAAGGGTGGCACTGAGATTGCAAATCTCAGGGAATCGCCCGCCTAATCTCTTCATCGCTTACGTTCACCTGTAAAGTAGAGGACTGACGAAAAGGAGGAGAGGAGAAAAAAAGAAGTCTAAGGGAGACTCAGGAACATGAAGCCCACCCAGGAGGGCAGAAGATAAGTGGTACTTACGTTGTGCTGTTGCTTTCCCCAAAGCGCTGGTAGGAGCCCGAGGAGGGGTTGCTGAGGCCGTCAGAGGGGCTCTCCTCGGGGCTCACATCAGTGGAGCTGTAGTCCTGGTAGTCTTCGTTCCGCAGTCTCTGCGTGGACATGGCAGCTGCGGGGGGAGGGCCAGCGTTACAACCTCCCGCAGCTGGGGCCTGCAGCTCCATGTCTGGGGTGGACTCTGGGGCAGGAGCAGTCATTGTCACAGCTGCTCACTGTGACAGCTGCACTGTGGATTTAGTACGAGGGTGCCTGGTACCAAGGGAAATGGGAAAGTGCAAAGTGCACAGGGGCGGGCTGGGTTCCCTCGGCTTCTGCCTCCCAACTTTCCCAACTGGTGCCGCACTCATAAATATCTAAATTTGACAGAGTACACCTGGACAAAGCAGGTGAGGCGCTGCACGGGAGGGGTGAGAGAAAGTGCAGAGAAGCCCTTCCAGGAAGCATTCCCCATTCCTTAGGTCACGGTTACTAACTCCTTTCTCTGCGCTTATTTCTTGAAGCTTGTGCAATAAAGTGTATGTGCACCCACCTTGCCCAAGAACAAGCTCTCAGAGGGTAGGAATCTGGATATTTCTCCCGGATCCTCTATTTCCTCTGCCTTCACTAGAGAACCCTGTGGCATTCAAGAAATCTCCTCTCGATCATCCAGTTCTGCTCAAACTCCCCCAGGTCCCAGAGCCACAAATGATGTCCTCCTTCTCTCTGCCATGACCTCAGGCCTACTGTATACTCTTTAGAGGCCATCGGTAACTCTCATCTCCTGACTCTATGACTCTTTTCTTGCCACCAACCTAGGTACTGAAAAATAGTAGCTGAAAGCAGCTCGGAGGAAGACCAGGAGCATGAGGGGTGCTCACCCCTGGTCCCTGTCTCAACATCTCCCCTCCACAATCCTCCTTCCTTCTAATTTTTTATGGGTTTGCTCATTTTTAAAAGATGGAGAGAGAAGAAAACCTTCCTGCTGTGTGCTGGAAGGACGACGAGGGTGGTGTCCCTGGGTGGACTTTCTCAGTAACGCTACTAGTCAGAGGAGAAGAACAGGGGCTTCTCTACGATACACAGGAAGGACACATTTGGAGTTGCGTAGCCCCCAGAACCTAGAGACCATTGCTAAAGGAGCCGTCACAGGTCACTCCAAGCCCCTCATTTTATGGATGAAGAATCAACCCCAAAAGGTGAAGTGACCTGCCCTGCTTGCAGCTCGGTAGTAGCAAAGCAGAAAGCACTGTCTGAATCTGGAAACATCTGCCAAATACAGCACCAGCAGCTAAGAGGCAGTAGTATTACAGTACAGTGAAAGAGAGCCAACTTCCTACTTTCCGAGAATCTGCAATCAAGTGAGAAAAGAAGGTACATTAACATTAAAAATTACAAATAAAAACCCTTCTGACCCCTGTCCGTGAGGCTGTCCTGCAGCACGTGGCTGGACGCCCCCCCACCCCGAGTCTGACGTGCTGTCTTGTGAGGAGAGGGGACGTCCAACCGCCATCGTAACACTCCGTCCTGCCCCAGCACCCACCACGAGCCACCAGGGGACAGTGCTCTGCTGAGGGCTCCCCAAAGGCCCCTTCCGGGGGACTCTTTTGGAAACTGGCCCAACTCTAGCACCAGAGTGATCCACGGGAGATCTCATTTTCTCCCACCAACTGTAACGTAGGAAGGACCCCAAGCAATCTCACGGGGAAAGTTCTTGGCAGAAAGCCAGGAAAGGGCCTGGAAATCCCAGGGCGGATCCTGCCGAGCTTCACTGCCGGAGCCACCCGGCTAAAAACCTACGAGGGCTTCCTTTACTCACAGGCTGGAGGACAACAAGGACGTCTTAAGAGCTCTGGGGCAATTAAACTCATGAGAGGGCCAGGAGAAAAAAAATGTATGCAGTATCTTAACGGGAGCAGTTGAAAACCTCTTGCTATGCAGGCAAAAGCTAGTAAGTTAATTTCTATACACGACAGGAGGCTTGGGTTCCAAGCCTGCCTCTATCGCCAGTGTGCTTAGTAAATCTGAACAATTTTCTTTATTTGTCTAGGATCTCAGTTTCCAAATGTGCAAAAAAGGAGAGGAAGTTGTGGACTAAACTATCTCTCAGCCCCCCTCTAGTGCTAATATTCTAGGAATCAATAAACATAATTCTTAATGCAAGCAAGAGCTAATTTCCAGTCTCTTCCAACATACCAAAGCAAGTAAGGAATAGAACCTTCCGAGTGAATCTTGTGAGAAAGAAAAGAAACTTTTTATCTGAGGAATGCAAGCCCCCTTTAAATTACCAGGCCCAGAAAGGCATTAAAATGTGACAATGGTCATGTCTCTCCTTCCTTGAGCTAAACAATTAGTTCTTGGATCCACTTGCTATGTGGGCTGTAGTCTAACCAACTCTACACAGCCATAAAATGCCATCCGCCCCACAACTCATACCCTATAGTTCAACAATGTACAGCCGATCACTAATCAATGTTATTTCTGCAAAGCAAGGAGAATTCCTGTTGAACAACTGTGTATCAGCCCACTCCTTGTCCCCTTTTGGCTTTAAAAAAAACTGCTTAT
>CM052447.1:19570399-19645641 GCA_028533085.1 Varecia variegata
AAAAAAAACTGCTTATAACAAAGGACAAAGGCAGCATTTCCTGAGACAACCTGGAAATGTTTTCCCAGGTGCTTTGAGTGTTTTCCTCACTTTGGCTCCAGTAAACTCTTTAGGATTATATGTTGTGCCTCAGCTTCTTCCTTTAGGTCAACACCTGTACGTTACTGAAGGTGAAGGGAGAGAATACAGGGACTGATAAATTCCCCAGCCCTTGCCCATCAAGCAATAAACCACTCTGTTGCTTACTTGGTACAACTATTATACAAGCTCAATTTATTTCAAACACTGAAAAGTGGCCTCTTTATGTTGTATATAAAAACTGAAGTTAACCACAGCAGAAGGTCACTAAGAAAACTGTTCCAAAGGAAGCCGAATGCCGGGCACAGTGGCTCACGCCTATAATCCTAACACTCTGGGAGGGCAAGGCGGGTGGATCACTTGAGGTCAGGAGTTCAAGACCAGCCTGAGCAAGAGTGAGAACCCGTTTCTACTAAAAATAGAAAAATTAGCAGGGCGTGGTGGTGGACACCTGTAGTCCCAGCTACTTGGGAGACTGAGGCAGGAGGATCACGTGAGCCCAGGAGTTTGAGGTTGCAGTGAGCTAGGCTGATGCCACTGCACTCCAGCCTGGGCAACACCGTGAGACTGTCTCAAAAAAAAGATTCAAGGGACTTTCAGAGACTTAGAAAGGGCTTGATAACACATTCCTTACTTCTGGAAATTGCCCCAAGGGAAGAGCTCTGTTTCATGTTGATATAAATTCTGAAAAAAAAAACAAAAAGCTGAAATCTATAGATCTAAAGACCAAAAACAACTGCAGGATATGGGAGACATAGCTTAGCAATTGCATGCATATTGAAAAAAGAAAAAAATGCTACTTAGGAGTTTCCATTGATGATAAACTCAACAAAAGCCAAAGATATAATAATAGATGCCAAATAAACTAATACAACTTTAGGTTGCATTAGAACAGGAGAGGATCACAGGTAGACGACAGCACCACTCAGCTCTGCCATGCCTTGTATCTGCTCCAGGCAGCGTACTACAAAGGGAATAACTACAAACTGTGGTGTATCCAGGGGCCAGATTAGGATCAAGGCGGGGATGGAAACCAACTCAAGGAGGAATGGTTGGAAGCACAGAGAAGGTTCAACCTAGCAACTTGGGATGTACAAAAACTGTCTTTAAAAGCTGTCTTATGGATCTGACTTGTTCTTTGAGCCTCAAACATCAGGTAGAGCTAGGATCAATAGGTGGAAAGTAAAGGGAGGCAGATCTTTGGCTAGATATAAGGAAGAACTTTCTATCAAGGACAGTTATCCAAATGGAACAGATCAGTCCAGAAGAAAGCGTGTTCCCCATCCCTGGAAAAGTCCAAGTGGAAGCCCTTTCTCACAGTCATCGCGTAAGGATTCAAGCATCAGAGAGGATGGGTGCAGTCAATCCCTGGAGTTCCTTCTACAGCTCTTTCTGGCAACCAAGGCCTCCTCCTCTTGCTCTCTCCCTGTCCCACTGAGTGCGAGCCTGCAGGGCCACCCCACCCAGAGGCTCCCTTTGACAAAACCTGATTTCCAAGACCATTGCTGCAACTGCCAGTTCCTGCCCTATGGGAGATTTTTTTTTCTCCCCCCCCCCCATGGGAGATTTTAATAGAACTTGTTAACTGCAAATTGAGGGTTGTAACATGTGAAAGTTAAAGATAAGCTTGTCCTTCAGGTCCTTGAGGACGATGTATAGAGATATTTGTGTTGTGGTCCATCTAAACCAAGCCAAAATCTCCATAAGATATTGAGACTCAGGTCAGGCGCGGTGGCTCATGCCTGTAATTGTAGCACACCTGAGGCAGGAGGATCGCTTGAGGTCAGGAGTTCGAGACCAGCCTGAGCAAGAGTGAGACCCCCGTCTCTATAAAAATAGAAGAAATTAGCCAAGCAACTAAAAATATATATATAGAAAAAATCCTAAAGACAGGAACAAGGACACAGACTCTGTTGCCACGTGACTTCCATATGTTTTGTTTTTGAAACAGTCTCGACAGAAGTCCACCTAACCTACCACAGAAGTACATCCCATACACTGAGACTTCTGCCTGAAGCAGTCTGGTGCTGGGGCAGGCAGAGGGCAGCTGCTGACCTCAGCATGCTCTACCCAGAGCAGTTGCTGAACAGACAAACGTGCTCACTTCTCACCCACAATCATACAGATCACTACATGTTAGGACTAGGCATGACTTCGGTTCCACATTGAGAGGTGAGAAAACCGAGGTCCATGCAGAAAGGCTGACTCGTCCAGGCCCCAGCTGGTCAAAGAAGATTTGGGATTAGATCCAACAAACCAGAGTCCCAGTCCAGTGTTCTCTCTACCACGATATAAATTATCTGCCCTCTCTAACGTCTTTCTGGGAATAAAACTGGCCCTCAAGCTTGGGGCGGGATTAGGTCTGCATAGCAAAAAGTATGAGAGTTTGGAGTCTGGTAGTGTGACCCTGAGTTACTCCCTTTGCCTCATTTTCCTCATCTGAAGATGCTGTTAATAATACCTACATCACAATATTATTATGAAGATAGGAGGAAAAAAATACATAAATGTTAAATATGTTGCCTGGCACATAATGAACCCTTATTAATGGTAGCAATTGTGATTACTAAACTATAGAGAAGTTCAAGGACAGGAAGTGAGAAAGTTCACTATACAAACTCCGAAGTACTTTCTCCATTTCGTACTCTGGAGAGCTGAGCCAGGTCCCTATCTCAGAAATGGTGATCTAAGTGCCATGAGCATCTCAGTAACCCACATACACAGATTTCCTAACTTCTTGGAAAAGAGAAGCACAGAGATTTTCCTACTAGAAAGGGTCATTGAGAACTGGCCCTGGGTGTTAAGGGTTTTAAGAGAAATGTTTTGGGAGATAAAAGAAGAGACAGCACCAAATGCAGCATCATGAGGTTCCTATTTTGGCCTGTTTACAATGGCCCATCCGTTTGACCCCACACCCATTAGACAGAGGCTACCTTTGTGTTCTCAACCCAGCAAGGCCTGGCCAATGGAGGGACATACAGGATTCCTCCAAGGCCTGGGTTGAGGTAAACACACTCAATGTGGGTTTCCTCTACAGGAAAAAGAGAAAAGAGAATAGCTGGCCTAGATGTTAGTGGTATTAGTCAGTCACACGCTTCCGGAAGGGGTTATCAGCACCCAAGAGTAAAAACAAAAGACCATTCACTCATCTGACCCTGGAAGGGATATCAAGCATTTGAAGGGGGTGGGAGGACAGGGGAGAAACATTGCAGGGGAGGCAGAGGGAGGTGATAAAAAGGAATAAAAAACAGGAATACTTAACATGAGAATGGGTGTCTGAGGCAAGGGAAAAAAATAAAAATAAAGCAGTCACAAAAGTGGACATCTACTCCCTCCTTTACTCCACATCCCACAGGATTATAAATCCACTCCTAGAATGTCACACAACCTCTGAGTTGGAAGAAAACTGAATTCTTTATCTAGATCCAATCTTCTACCCAACACAATAACTTCACCTACAGCATCCCCAAAGTAATTGCCCAGTGACAATTACCTCCAGTGACAAGCGCTCCATGATCAGCGTTCCAGTGTGGGAGACCACTAGTTCTTTTAAAGTGTTCAAGCTCACCAAACACCACTTCCCTTATGGCGCTTCCATCCATTGGTCCTAGCTGTAGCCTCCGGAATATTACAAAATAGACGAAACCCCTCTTCCTTGCACAGCCTTTGGAAAAGACAAAGACAGCTAGCTACGAGCACTTTGCGATGCCACGGGTTGAGGCCAAATGAACAGCTACACAGCTTAAGGGGAAAATAAGGATTCCAGAGCAGGCAATTATAAGTGACACAATCATACAACAAAGGGAGACAGACTAAATACTGTCTTCAGAACAGTGTCTGTGGCATACAGCCTCCACCCCAAATATACTGAGTCTTAAACTCTGAGTGAATGACAGAGCCTTTTGTTCCCTGACTTCTTGACTTCAAGAACATCTTTAAAGGAAATACATTCTAAACGTACGAGTGTATTACTATAAAGTAGGCTCTAGACAAGAGTCAACAGAGGGCCCTGATCACTGAAGACAGTCTGTTAGTATTGAGCTTAGACATAACACAGAGATAAGAAGAAAGAGGAGGAGCATTTCATGGCAAGGTAGCAATAAGCACAAGGAAACTGCTTCCTGGATAACTGGATGAAGTCTTGTTGCAAAGTTGATACTTAATGAACATGGGAGGGGGGGATAAAAATTTCTCTGAATAAAAAACAAAAAGACCTAGATGCACAGCATCCAAATTACAGCAGAAGGGGCCCTTAGGGATTCAACTCCATCCCTGTATAGACTGAGAAACCTAAACACAAGTCACCTAAGGCTGCCGAGTAAGTGGCAGAGCTAGAACAAAATCTCCTGATTCGTCAACCTTGGTTCTTTTCATTGTACCACGCTGCTACCTTATTTCAGCAAACCTCAAACAAATGTGAAACATCCACCCAAATAACCAGTCTTTACCAAATATAACAAGTTATAGAAAAAAACAAAGCAAAGGTCTTTATAGTCTCCAAGTTCATGCCAGGGCTCTCCACAACCTCAGCTCAGCCACCTATCCTCCCAAGAGCATATTCCGATTCGTTATTTCATATTTTGATATGACTTACAGAGAATCGCAGGACGATCAGAAACCAAACCTACAGAATGATGAGTGTGCAGAAAAATCCCCAACAAACAGAGAACCACACCCAGAGCCAATCCAACCCAGGCGATGGAGAATGCAGACAGCTAAAAAGGGAGAGGACTAAAAGAGAAAGGGACAGGAGAGGGGTGTCTTTTCACATGTCAAGTTTCCTGCAGGAGGCAGTGTGGTGACCAGCAAACAGCTGCCGCCGGAGCTTAGGAACACTTGGATTCTAGTCGCATGTCTGCAACTAACTCACTGGGTGACCTTAGGCAAGCCGCTACCCCTTCCTGGGCCTCGGTTTCCCCAACTGTCCTAGGAGGGGTTGCACCCGACGATTTCCAGAGTCCTTGCAGCTCTGGTGCTCTATGATCCAGAGACCCATTATCAGCAAGTCCCCAGCAGAGCTCCCGCAGCGGGCAGGACACTCACTAGAAACAGCCGGACCTCTTTGGGAACAGTGGAAGAAGCTCTAGCCGGTCCTTTGGGTGATCTTCCCCATCTCGGGACCTCAGTTTCCCCACCTGTCAAATAGGACGGAGAGACCCCAAGCCCAGGAGGTCAAGGGAGATACTGCGAGGGACAAGGGAGCTCCGCTTCGCCTCGTTGCGGGAGGAGCGCCCGCGTCGTACCTCAGCTGCGAGCCGGGGGAGCCGAAGAGTCGCGGACCCGCAGCCCACGCCGGTCCAGTGCCTGACCGGGAGCATCTGCTACGCCGGGAGGAGGGCGAGGTCCTGGCCAAGGCGGGGAGCGCCGCCAGCCGGAGCGGCTCAGCCAGGGACTCACGGCCGGGTTCCGGTCCCAGCTGTGGCTCCGGCGCTGGCTTCAGCACAGCCCACCCTCGCCCCTTGGCTTCAGCACTGACCACGCGCCGTCCTCCTAGGTGTCCCGGGCAGCCGCTTCCGGGCCTTGTCACGTGATCCGGGCGGCCACACCGGAGGACTAAGTCACATGCTCCCTTGCTCGGCTGCTCCTTCTCTTTTCGTACCACGGTCGCGAGCTCGGCTCCGCAGCACCTCCTGGCGACGTACTGCTGCCACTGCAGGGAGGACCGTGTTCCTGGGGACTGGGAGGCGGACCTGACGCGGGTGTTGGTCTTGGGGCATGGACAGAGTCGAGTCGAAGAACACTGTCCCCTGAGTTGTGTTCTTGCCATATATTGCTAATTTTTAAATTTGCTATATTTCCTTTCACATGTATCAATGAGCATGCGTTGATTTTATAATCAAGAAATATGCATCTTTAAAAAAATCTTGTAGTCATATTTCTAGAAGCATACACAAACTCTCATCTGTGCTTGCTAGCGGAAATGAGACTATGGGGTAGGGAAACACCATCTTTTAATATATTTAAAAATTAAAAAAATAAATAAATAAATAAAAATAAATTTTAAGTAACATTTTTAAGTCGATGGCAACATTTCAGTATGTTTGAGGCATATGTATTATCTAGCTTTCTCCTTTTTCTCCTTCTCTCTGCAGATTTTTCCTTTAAAAATTGTGTGGCAAATAAACTTCAAGTAAAAACTGTGACAAGAGACACAGAAGATCATTGTTTAATGATAAAGGGGTCAATGCATCAAGAGAACATACAATTGTAGATATATATGCACCCAACACTGAAGTACCTAAAGATTATATGTACAACAGATACTAATGGACATGAAGGGAGAAATAGATAGCAATACAATAATAGTAGGGGACATCAATACCCCAGTTTAAACAATGAATAGAAAAACCAGACAGAAAATTAATAAAGAAATAATTGGACTTGAATTGCACTTTAAACCAAATGGACCTAGCAGATATATACAGAACTTTCCATCCAGTAGCAGCACAATACACATTTTTCTCTAACACACCTGGAACATTCTCAAGGATGGACCAAATGTTAGACCATAAAATATGTCTTAAATTTAAGAAGTTTGAAATCATAACCATATTGTTGCAGACCACTATGATATGAAACTAGAAATCAATAACAGGAGGAATCTTGGAAAATTCACAAATACGTGGAAATTAAACAACATACTTCTAAACAACAAATCAAAGAAGAAATCAAAAGGAAAATTTAAAAATACCTTCAGGCAAATGGCAATGGAAACACAACATACCAAAACCTATGGGATGCAGCAAAAGTAGTTCTAGGAGGGAAGTTTGTAGCAATAAATACCTACATTAAAAAAGAAAGAGCCCAAATAAATTGTTTAACATTGCACCTCAAGGAACTTGAAAAAGAAGAATAAACTAAACCCTAAGTTAGTAGGAGGAGGGAAATAATAAGATCAGAAGGGAAATAAATCAAATAGACAACAGAAAAACTATAGAAAAAATCAATAAAAATAAGAGTTTTTTGGAAAAAATAAACAAAATTGACAAACCCTTGGCTAGTCTGAGAAAAAAAGAAAAGACTCAAATAAATAAAATAAAAATGAAAGTGAAGACATTACAACAGATGCCTCAAAAGTAAAAAGGATCATAGGGACTCTGATGAACAATTATATGCTAACAAATTGGATAACCTAGAGAGATGGATAAATTTCTAGGAAAAAACTACAACCTACCACAACTGAATCAGAAAGATATTGGAAGCCTGAACAGACAAATAACAAAGAGATTGAAAAGTAATCAAAACCTCCCAACAAAGAAAAGTCCATACCAGATGGCTTCACAGCTGAATTCTACCAAACATTCAAAGAAGAATTAATACCAATACTTTTTTTTTTTTTTTTTTTTTTTTTTTTTGTGAGACAGAGTCTCGCTCCTTGCCTGGGCTAGAGTACCGTGGCATCAGCCTAGCTCACAGCAACCTCAAACTCCTGGCCTCAAGCAATCCTCCTGCCTCAGCTTCCTGAGAAGCTGAGACTATGGGGGCATGCCACCATGCCCAGCTAATTTTTTTCTGTTTTTAGTAGAGACAGATCTCACTCTCGTTCAGGGTGGTCTGTAACTCCTGAGTTCAAGCGATTCTCTCGCCTCGGCCTCCCAGAGTGCTAGGATTACAGGCGTGAGCCACCGCGCCTGGCCAATACCAATATTTCTTAAACTGTTCCAAAAAATAGACCGAGAAGGAATACTTCCAAACACATTTTATGAATCCAGCATCACCTTGATCCCTAAGCCAAAGATATTGTAAGAAAAAAAAAAACTACAGGGTGATTTCTCTGATGAACATTGATTCAAAAATCCCCAATAAAATATTAGTGAACAGAATTCAACAACGGAAATCAATCTTCAAAATGATTACACATCATGAGCAAGTGTGGTTTTTCCCTGGCATGAAAGGCTGGTTTAACATATACTAATCAGTCAGTGTAATACATCACATTAACAGAATGAAAGATAAAAAACCACCTACTCAGACGGGCGTGGTGGTAATCCTAGAACTCTGGGAGGCTGAGGTGGGAGGATTGCTGGAGGTCAGGAGTTCGAGACTAGCTGCAGCAAGAGAGAGACCTCATCTCTACTAAAAATAGAAAGAAATTAATTGGACAACTAAAAATAGAAAAAAAATAGCTGGGTGTGGTGGCTCACACCTGTAATCCTAGCACTCTGGGAGGCTGAGGCGGGAGAATTGCTTGAGCTCAGGAGTTCAAGACCAGCCTGAGCAAGAGTGAGACCCCGTCTCTACTAAAAATAGAAAGAAATTAGCTGGACAACTAAAAATATATAGAAAAAATTAGCTAGGCATGGTAGCAGTGGCACATGCCTGTTACTTGGGAGGCTGAGGCAGTAGGATTGCTTGAGTCCAGGAGTCTGAGGTTGTTGTGAGCTAGGTTGATGCCATGGCACTCTAGTCCGGGCAACAGAATGAGACTCTGTCTCAAAAAAAAAAAAAAAAAAAAAACAGAACTCATACTACTCAATAGTAGAAAAACAACCCAATTAAAAATAGGCAAAGGACCTGAATAGATATTTCTCCAAAGAAGACATAAAAATGGCTGGTGGGGATATGAGCTGGTATTCAACATCATTACCCATCAGGGAAGTGCAGATCAGAGCCACTATGACATGCCACCTGTTAGGATAGCTGTTATCAAAAAGTCAGAAGATAACAAATGTTGGCAAGGGTGTAGAGAAAAGGGAGTCCGTTGGTGGGAATGTAGATTGGTGCAGGATTATGGAAAACAGTATAGAGGTTCCTAAGGAAATAAAAAATAGAACTACCATGACCCAGCAATCCCTTTTCTGGAAGGGAGATGAAATCACTACCTTGTAAAGATATCTGCACTCCTGTGTTCATCGTAGCCTTGTTCCCAATAGCCACAATATGGAAACAATGTGTCTGTTGACAGAAGAATGGATAAAGAAACTATACACACACACACACACACACACACACACAATGGACTATCAAAAGGAAATCCTGCCATTTGCCACAACATGGATGAAACTGGAGGACATTATGTGAAGTGAAATAAGCCAGACACAGAAAGAAAAATATTGCATGATCTCACTTATATGTGGAATCTAAAAAAAAAAAGTCAAATAAACAGATAGAGAATCAAATGGTGATTGATTTACTGGGGACTGAGGGTGTTACAGGGAGGAAATGGGGAGATATAGGTCAGAGGATACAAAGTAGCAGATGTGTAGGGTGAAGAAGTCTAGAGATACAATGTACAACATGAGGACTGTAGGTAATAACATTGTACTATATAGAGTAAAACAGAGGCTGAGAAGGGTGGGGGGAAAAGGGATAAGGAGAGATTTGTTAAAGGATACAAAATTACATCTAGAGAGGAGGAATAAGTTCTAGTGCTCTATAGCACTGTAGGATGACAGTTAACAATGATAATATTATATATTTTCAAATAGCTAGAAGAGAGGATATTGAATGTTCTCAAGATGAAGAAATGATAAATGTTTGCAATAATGGATATGCTAATTACCCTGAACTGCTCATATGTTTTATGTATTGAAACATCACGATGTACCCCATAAATATATATGTGTCAATTAAAAATAAATAAATTTAAACATAAAAGTCAAAAAATTGTACTGTATTTGGAATTCCTGCTAAATGAGTAGATTTTAGCTGCTCTTGCTACAAAAGGAAGCAAAAATGGGCAACTATACAAAATGATGGCTATGTTACTTTGCTCCACTATTGTAACCATTTTACTATCTATATGTATCCGATAACATCGGATACATATAGACAGTAAAACATCATGTTATATACCTTAAATAAACACACAAAATGTTTTAAATTATGTTCTTATTCAGGCTAAAAAAAGAATAAACTATTAATACACATACAAAATGGACAAATCTCAAAATAATTATACAAGAATAAATCTTAAAATAATTATGCTGAGCAAAAGTTAGAAAAAATATTCCATTTATATAATATTCTAGAAAATACAAAAATAATCTATAGTGATAGAAAACCCATCAGTGGTTGCCTGGGAAGAAGGGAGAGGAAGGGACAGATGAGAGAGTGATTACAAAGGAATATAAGAAAATTCTCAAGGTGGCAAATTTGTTCACTATTTTGATTATTGTGATGGTTTCACAGCTGAACCATACATATTGAAACTTATCAAATTATACACTTTAAATATATGCAGTTTATTGTATGTAAATTATATTTTAATAAAGCCTTAAACATTTAGTAAAAATTATGTAACATTAATATATTCTTACTAGAAAAGCTAGACATTATACAAGTACATCAATTAAAAATCCCCTTCTCCCAAGTTTACTCTCTTCTCCAAAGTTTTATAGGTACCAGCATGTTAGTAATGTTCTCCAAACCCTATATTATGCAATTATAGAAATATATATCTATGTATAGAAATGTACAGACTCATGGTGTTAAAATTTAGAATCATGAATGCCAGTAATTTTTTGTTTTGTTTAAGACTTTTGCTCTTCACAATTCTCCCATCTCCCCCTATTTTACTCCCTACCTATCCTCCACTTTTTTTTTATTGAAATAGGTTCTCACTCTGTCACCCAGGCTGGAGTGCAGTGGCATGATCATAGCTCGATGCAGCCTCAAACTCCTGGGCTCAAGTGACCCTCTTGTCTCATCCTCCCAAGTAGCTGGGACAACAGTTGTGCGCACCACACCCAGTTAACTGTCCTCTACTTTCAATATGTAGAGCATTGTTTTAAGATTTCATAGGTCCTCTTAGAGGCTCTGATGTGTATTGACATACATTAAACATAGTCTCTTCTTTATAGCACATACTATTAGAAACATTTCACCAGGACAATAGGTATGTAGTGGGATTATCCCAAGCAAACTAAAATGTATGGTGTGGTAGGCAGAATAGTGGCCCCAAAAACGGTCACTAGGAGGATGGCTTTAGCCCAGGAGTTTGAGGTTGCAGTGAGCCATGATCACACCACTGCACTCTAGCCTGGGGGACAGAGTGAGACCCTATCTCAAAGGAAAGGGAAAAAAACAGTCACTTTGTAGTTTGTAACATACATTTCTATTTTTTAAAGTTCTTGTGGTCTTTTTAAACTTTCTCTTGTTTTGTTGTTCCTTTGAATTTTACTTATAGAAATTCTTTGAGGTCTGAACTGAAGATAGGTTTCTCCTGAAAGAATTTGTATTAATATTTGCTTCAGCCAGCAGTTAGTGACTATCAATATAGGATTCTGTGAATTAAATTCTGGACTTGAGGTATTTTGGACCACCCAGGTAGATGAATTTGGGCTCCAGAACTGAGTGAAGTTTGAAATCTCATTCCACATTTTAGCCACAATTTTACACCATCCTCTGGACACTAGGCTAAGGTAGTTGCTTTTCTTCAAAATTCCTTGACTGGCAGGTGGGCAGGCATGGGATGGAGTGGAATATTGGTTTATTTCTAGTTCAGTCTTATACTGAGGAAGAAGCCCTGAGCTCTTGGATATGTCGCTTGTCCCCTGTTCCCCATAAGGCCATGATATTAAAGCTCACTAGGTCCCACAAATACCCTCAAAAAAGAAAAAAGCTGCACTCACATCTCTGAGTTCTTATCTTCACTGGGTCTGAGTGATTCCTCACCCAAAAATTCCTTATTCTCTGCAAGACAAGTAAGAAGAGGACCAAAGATTAGCCATGCAATTTGGCAGCAGGAGGCACTGTTGGCCTTGGCATGAGAAGTTTCGATGGTATGAACGTCTGCTGGAGTGGATTCAAGAGAATGAAAAGTGAAAAACTGGAGAGAGTGAGTAGACAGAACTCCTTTGAGGAGTTTTGCCATAAAAGGGAGCAGAGAGGTGAGAGATTAAAGATACTACAGTACATTTATATGTTCATGGGAATGACACAGTAGAAAGAGAAGTTTTGATGATGCAAAGGAAGGAGGGATAACCACAGAAGCAGAGCTCCTGAGCAGGTGAATGAAAGGGGATGAGATAGAGGGACTGAGGAAGAACGACGAGGGCTGGGATTTTGGAAGGTGAGTATGTGCATTCCGACATAGGTCAGTGGACAGATCCAGTGGCTGGAGGATAAGAAAGCTCTCTTCTGATCATTTTTATTTTCTCAGTGAGATAAGAATAAGGTCATCAGCTGAGAGTGAGAAGCTAAGAGCAAAGGAGGTTTGACTCGAGAGAGAGCTGGAGAAGAGTCCTCTTGCAGAATGAAGAATAATGTAAATAAGACAAGCGGTGCATTTGCCCAGCAGTACCAGGACCCAGCTGCAGTTTGTGTTCATAAATTTAAAGTGTGACCAGCTGATTTTCTCTGGCCTCATCCAGCTGCTTGGGTGTAGGCTTGAAGTAGATGGAAAGGTGGCTCTAATCAGTTCGGTGGCTTTGTAAGGTGCAGTCAAAGCAAGGAGAGGGACAGCAGGGATCAAAGTGTGTGGCAGAGATGGCTGCAATGATTGGCTTATCACAGGTAAAAAGGGGAGTCAGGCTATGAGGGGGCAGAGAGCAGTGAATAGGTAGCTGAGTAGCATCAGGAGACCAGAAGCTCCGATGAGATCAAAGAATTATTGGAATGGAAACTATCTGTATTAAAATAATGCATAGTTATCAGAGTCTGATTTTTATGAAAGTATAGCTATAGCCAGGAATTAATCAGCCATTGTCCCCTAACTTCCTTACTGCTGGTTCCTGCTTAATGGCACTATCTTCCCTGATAGGTGCAAGATTTGTGACTGTCCCCACGACTTCTGTAGATAACGTGGCTACAGTAAACCCCAAGACTTGTGCTTCTCTAGATAACATTGCTAGTATAAAGCCTAAGACTGGTCTTTGGAGTATTTTTCAAACTCTACATTCTGCGGGGGGGGGAACCCATTGATGCCAACCAGACCCGTGCATAGGTGTGGGAACAGCCCCCACAGCCTTGAGACCCCCCCCACCCAGGAAATCTCCCAACAGAGAAGATAATCTCTGCTTCCCGACCCTATGATTTCACCTCCTGCCAGTCAGGACCCAATTCCCTAGCCCTTTGCCCACCTAACTATCTTTAAAAATCCTTTCTCCCAAATTCTTGGGGAAACGGATTTGAGAAATTCCTCCCATGTCCTCACACGGTGCCTGCAATATTAAACTCTTTCTCTGCTGTAACCCCTGCTGCCTGGGTGTTTTGGCTTCCTTCTGAGCAGTGGGCAATGAGCCTGGTTGGACTGTAACACAGTCGACAAACTAGTGCACACCAGCTGGGATGACCGGAGTTGGGGAACCACCCAGAGACTAGAATGCTCAAATAGAGGTTTGGAGGGTGGTGTGACTTTTGGTAATGACAAGATCTAGGGTTTGCTGGTGGGAGCAGGTGTCTGAGGTGGGAGGAGGACAAACTAGTGAGAAGCAAGGTGGTCAAGGTCATAAGAGGCTGGAGCACAGATGATTCATTTATGGTTATAGTAAAATAAAGGGCAAGAGCGAGAGCGTGTACATGAGCAAGAGCACGCAGTGTTATAATATCTGTGGGAGGAGAGGCCTGGCCCTGAGGCTATGTGTGCTGCAGGCAGGTCTGCTGGCAGGTGTTTCCACGGAGCCAGCAGGACCGGGCACGGTGGCTCACACCTGTAATCCTAGCACTCTGGGAGGCCGAGCTGGGAGGATAGCTTGAGCTCAGGAGTTTGAGACCAGCCTGAGCAAGAGTGAGACCCCGTCTCTACTAAAAATAGAAAGCAATAAGCTGGACAACTAAAAATATATATAGGAAAAATGAGCTGGGCATGGTGGTGCATGCCTGTAGTCCCAGCTACTTGGGAGGCTGAGGCAGGAGGATCGCTTGAGCCCAGGAGTTTGAGGTTGCTGTGAGCTAGGCTGATGCCATGGCACTCTAGCCTGGGCAACAGAGCAAGACTCTGCCTCAAAAAAAAAAAAAAAAAATCAAAGGAGCCAGCAGTCTTAGAGAGAAGGGAGGAATAATGAATGATATAAAAGCAACGAGGAACAACATGCTCTCCCCTCCTGGCCCTGCGACATGAGGCAGGCGAGGGAAACAGAGCCCGCTCTTGGAGGCCTTCAGGGAAGCAGTGACCGCAGGGGAGCCACATGGCAGTGGGAGCAGGAAGGTGAAGAGGCCATTATGAAGATACAAGGGGTTTTTCCCTCTCCTCGGGAAACCTTTGCTGACTTCCTCTACACGGGCAGCTGCTTTTGTTACACACGCGGGCCTCTTTTCACTTTCCTTCAAAGTGCTCATCACAGTTGAAATTTTTAAAATTTATTGATGGGAAACTATGATTAATATTCATGATTTCCAACTAAGTTCATCACAGCCAGAGACTGCGCTGCCTGGAAGCGCTGGGTTCCCAGCACCCAGCAAGGTGCGTGGCGCGTGAGCTCTCACTTTGGCAGGAAGGAAGACGGGAAAGAACAGACTGTTAGAGCCACTGTGAGTAGCCTGTGTGGGGGTGGAGGAGAAGCCCATTTACCCATTCATTCATGCTTTAGCCATTATTCTTCCCAAGGAGCAGAGTCTGTGCCACTCTGGGTAAAGGGGGTGGAGCTGTAGTCAAGCTGCTGAGCTCACTAAAGCTCAAAAGCTGAGGGCTGTGTTGAGCAGCCGCTGCAGGGCAAAGCTGTTCTTGCTCAAAGCCTCTGCCAAAGCCATGGCTGCTCACAACCCCTCGCACACCCAGTGCTTGGAGCTGAAGAGCGAGGTGTCTACCTGCCCGAGCCTGGGAGTGCCTCCGCCAGCAGACGGTCTCTGGACAGTGCAGCTCAGAGAATACCCTACCAGCCCCCGGAGAGGCTGCAGCAACTCCTCCACCCCAGGCTCCTCCTGCCAGGAGGGGACCAATGGAATCTCGTAAGTGTCCTTTCCCCACCTACAGGAGCTTCTGGGCCTGAGATCTTGTACTTGGAAACTTCTGTGGGGATTTCTTTTCCTTCTTTCTAATAACCCAAAGAGCTAGATGTGGGCTCTTCCCTGCTCTTGACAGATGGGCAAAAAGAGATGTAGAGACGTTGTGTTAGTGGCAAAGATAATGCTCCTTGAAGCTGATGCTTTGAATCCTAAGTGTACTTCTTTAGAGGCCCATTCATTCCACATTCCTGAGCACCTGGGAACTATGGAGCTGCGGCAACGAACGCAATATGCCACTCAGGGCCCCGCAGCTAAGGATCCGACAGCCTAGGGAGAAAGATATGTTGAACACATGCAACTGAAATTCCAGAGAGAATAAAGTCAGTGTTCTACAAGGGTTCCAAAAAGAAATGAGTTATTTCCAGATGCTGAAAATGGGAAAGGCTTTGTTTTAGAGGTGGCAAAGGCTGAGCTGGTCCTTGGAGAAGTGATGTTGCCACTGAGGACAGCCATTAAGCATTGTGTGCCTCCACTGAAGAAGACAGATCACACCTCCGCCAGCAGAATGACAGTGATGATAGTATCCATCTCAGACAGTGCCTGGCACATGGTATCGGTTTAGTAAAAGATTAGTTAATTCTAGTATGGGTCACACTAGCTGCCCACAAGGGGAGCAACCTGAGGGCAATGACCAGGCCTTATTTATCTCCTGACGCAGAGCCTGAGCACACGGGGATCAGTAAAGGGTTGCAAAATGAATGAACGAACGAAAGAGGGACCCTCTTTATCATCCTCTTAGTTACACAGAGGGACAATTTTTTTGAGAATGTGTATGGTTGGATCTTAGCAGGGGTTTCTAAAAAAGGCTATGTCATTGCCAGAGGTCTTTTAAAAGATAAACTGTCATCTGTCCTTGAAGGTTTCAGGGGCCAGCCTGCTTGAGATTTGTTTCTAGTAAGTGTTCAAGCGTTGGCTGTAGTAGGAAAAAGTCAGGCATTTTAAAGGAGGAGAGAGAATGTTGCCGCTGAGGTTGCAGGAAAGCACGTGGCTTAGACCACAGCAAAACACGCTCTGATTCCCATCCCAGCGTTGCTACTCCCATATTAGCTGTGACCTTGGGCAAGCTCCCTGAGCCAGAACTTTCAAAAATCATAGGTAAAGTGGTGAGAATAACATCCATTGTTATTGTCCCACAGCAGAAAAAGCAGGTATTTTTATTGTGTTTACAAAGAACCAGGTGTTCTTTCTTGAAGAAAGAACAATGCATCTGAAAGAGCCACTGCGACACATCACACTCACTTCTGCTCGGCCAGCCAGGGCTTGAAGACCAGCCAGGAGCAAGCTGGGTGCTGGGCCCCCCTCTCTCCTGCCGGGATCACCTCACCTCCCTCAGTGAAAACACACGGTTTTTGAAGACTGCTTTTCCCGTTGTGGGACAATATTGCAAGGTCAGAAACTGCAAGTGGGACGACACCGCGGAGGTCACCTTGTCCTGTACACCCTTACCTCTTATTGGTCCGGGTTTAGAGTAAGAAACATAGTATTTTAAGCAAAAAAAAAAAAAAATGCTAGAAATATATTTAACAATGCGAAATAGGGGCTTACACATCCATTAAAAAGCTTGGGGGGGGGAGTCTAGACTGGACTTCCCAGAAACATGTCTCTGAAGTGGCCCGCCAGGGGGGCCTCCACCTCCTCCACAATCCGGAAGGAGGACGCAGGAGGCCCCAGAGGACCGAGGTCAGGAACATAAGGCTGCCTGCGGCTGCGTCCCAGGGACCGGCATTTGCCACGGCTGCTGCAGCAGCTGCCTCTGGATACCTTAGAAGCTGGAGCAGAGCCTGGGTCACTCTAGGAAACCTCTCCTGCCAGCAGGAAACAGCCAACGCAGCAGGGAGATGGCTTCCACCCCATTTGACCTCCCTATTTTGTATCTAGAACTGTAGCTTCAAGGAGTCTAGATGCAACTGTTCACTTTCCCGCCTCTGCAGTTGAGGAAGGCTCACCAAAGGCTGTGGGAAGAGATCCCGACTGTCGTCAACCCTATCCTGCCCACCTCTGTCGCTGTCTGAACAGCTCTGGTGGCAGGGAGCTCACCGGATGGGGATCTGAGTGCATCCTAGAGCAGGGAGAAAGTTGCTGCATTGTGGCATCTGCCAGCTGGTCTTTTGCTCCATGCTTGGACGCATGGCGCTGTCTCCTCCCTCGTCCCCATGGCAGTCCCGAGAGGGGCAGGGTGTGAGCACGGCTGTCCCAGCTTCCACTAAGTCCTTTCAGGCTCTACTCCTGAGACACAGTTTCCTGGGCCTTGGCCACTGAGCTGTCACGTCTGGATAGGTTTCAGTCTGACAAGACCCTAATAAAGTGGGGAATTAGTGAACCAGGCCCAGGAATGCAAACAAACCCCACACGGTGCTGCAACTCTTCACAGTTCGGCCCAGGACAAAAAGCGTGACACGTCATGGTTGCCAGGACAGGTGCAAATAGTCCCTCTCATCCTCTGCTGGTGGGAAGCAAATGGGTACAGCTCCTTGGGGAGTGATTTGCCAATGTCCAGCAAAATTGTAAATCACACACCCTTGATCCACTGCTTCCACTTCTGAGAGTGTATCCAACAGACAAGCTCTCATATACGTATGAAATTGGATGTGTACAATTATTCATTTCAGCTTGGTTTGGAGTGGCAAAAGATTGGACAAAAAACGAACTACTCACCAATGGAGAGAGCTGGGTAAATAAGGCATGATACAGCCAACAAAATACTATGCAGCTGTTAAACAGATTGAAGAATGGGCCACATCTATGATGCACTGATATGCACAATCTCCCTCTTTAAAAAAATTAATGTAGAAGTAAGTTTAACACTGTAAAAGTGTGTATGTACTTATATACACATATATATGTACATGCCTATGTATGTATGTATGTATAAAGAGAGAGAGAGAGAGAACGTCTGGAAGGATTCATGAGGAACTCTTAGCAGTGGTTGCTTCTAGAAAAGGGCATTGGGAGTTCAGGAATCATAGGTGGGAAGATTTACTTTTCATTCTATAAACTTTTATAATATTACTTTTTGTAATATTTGTATTTTTACCATATATATACTACTTTTTTGATGAACTATTTATTTAAAAAAATAACCAAGCCCAATAGTGCAAGTATGGCCTGTGTTCTACAGAGCAGAGTGAAGCTATCCACTCCCTCCTTCTAGATACCATTTTTGTAAATATAGACTCATGGCATGTTGGGTTTTGTTTTTCCTTATCCCATCCATCCATCCATCCGTCCATCCATCCATCCGTCCATCCATGCATCTGTCCATCCATCCATCCGTCCATCCATCCGTCCGTCCATCCATCCATCCATCCGTCCATCGGTCCCCCCACACGCACACAGTGTCTCTACACCAGGCACCTGCAGGCATGCTTCCTCCTAGCTCTTCCCCAAGCGGTTGGCTCTGGGGCCAAGGTCAGCAGTGACCTCGCTCATGCCTCCCTTCTCCCCCACCTCAGGTGGCTGCAAACCCTGATCCACGTCGTGAAAGGCAACATCGGCACGGGGCTGCTGGGGCTGCCCCTGGCCATGAAGAACGCGGGCATCGTGGTAAGAGGGGCTGGGAGTGGTCCTGACTTGGGGTCACATGGGGTGGCGATGTCTTTGGTGCTCTTATGCTTGCCCGAAAGCACACCTCGCTCAAGCGACAGGGGACACGGTTTGACATCAAGTGTGCTTGCGACGATTTCTCTCTGGCGTCCCCTTTACGGGCTGACTCTGCTGCACACCTTGGAGACAGAAGGTCTGAGTTCTGCTCTGCTTCTTGTAAGCCGCCTGAGCTCACCTGAGCTTTGGCTCGTTTTCGTGGCTGTTTATTTTTAACCGCTTTATTGACGTATCCTTTACATACCATAACATTTATTTACTTTAAGTGTACAAGTAAGCACATTTTCAGTAAATTTACACAGTTGTGCAACCATCACCACAGTCTAATTTTAGAGCACATTGCATGGCCCCAGAAAGAAACCTTCTGCCCATTTGCAGTCACTCCCGCTCCTGGCTCTTTTGAGCCTTAGTTTTCTCACCTGCAGAATGGGAATTGACAGCTTACTTATGAGAAAGATTAAATTAAATAATACATGTAAAGTTATTTTTGTAAACTTTAGAGTACTTGACACTTGAATGGGTTCTGCTACTACTACTATTAATAGTACTATTAATATTACTATTAATATTACTATTACTACTACTATTATTATTTATTAATGATTATTTTCATCTCATTCATTCCCCGGGACAGGGGATTATAGATGGGTCTTAGGATTCCATAGGCCTCGTGAAATTGTAGGCAAAGTTTAGTGATTCATATCTGTTCTTTTTCTAAGAGGATCAATTTATTTCATGAAAAAGGAGTCTGGGACTCAAAAAAAGAAGAAAAGTTCATAAGGTTCTGTGGACAGTCTTGTGGAGTGGCAGCCTTTTTCTTCCCTTTTGACGTGGAAGTCCCTATTGTCTGCCCTTAAATGCCTTCTTATCTCTGGAGATCAGTTTTGCCCCTGAAACCTGTCCTCTGCCTTTCTTCCTCCAGTGTCACTGAAACCTCCACACACACCCCCACCAGGCTTGCTGCACGCTCGGGGCTCTGTCATTGTTGTCTGTGTTACTAGAGGTGACCGGGGTGTCTCCATGTCCAGACCCACGTCCTGTCTAACGTAACGTGCTTTCACTGGTACGTTCTCCGCTCTCCTCTCCCAGGCAGGGAGAGGCTCTTTCCGCAGAGTGGGTGAGCGGGAGGGTGCAGCAGGCAGCCCTGCCCGCTCTCCATGGTGTCATACTGCCTGTCCACGTGGGACCACTTACACCCTTGTACCAGTATCAATAGCAAAGGGCAGAGTTCTTAATCCCCTAGTGTATATTTCTGAAACATTTAGGGTTTTTTGTTTGTTTGTTTGTTTTTAAATAGACTTTATTTTTTAAAGTTCATGGCCAAATCGAGCCTCCCCCACTGTCAACATCTAGCAGCAGAGTGGTACATTCATTACAATCGATGGACCTACACGTCATCCCCCCAAGCCCACAGCCTACTTTGGGGTTCGCTCTTGGTGTTGCACATTCCATGGGTATAGACAAAGATCTAATGGCATGTATCTACTATTAGAATATCTTTCAGAGCAGCTTCACTGCCCTAAAAATCCTCTGTGCTCTGTCTCTTCATCTCTCCCTCTCCTGCAACCTCTGGCAACCACTGATCTTCTACTAAGTCCAGAGTTTTGCCTTTTCTAGAATATCGTATAGTTGGAATCATACAACATGTAGCCTTTTCAGATTGGCTTCGTTCACTTAGTAACATGTATTTAAGTTTTCTCCGTGTCTTTTCATGGCTCAATAGCTCATTTCTTTTTAGCTCTGAATAATATTCCATTGTCTACATGCCCGTGTTTATTTAGTCACTCACCTCCTGAAGGACATCTTGCCCCAAGTTGGGGCAATTATAAATAAAGCTGCTATAAACAGTACGTGGACGTAAGTTTTAACTTCTGTGGGTAAATGCTAAGGAATGCAATCGTTGGATCATATGGTAAGAGTATATTTCATTTCATAAGAAACTGCCAAACTGACTTCCAAGGCGGCTGTGCCATTTTGCATTCATACCAGCAATGAATGAATGTTCCTATTGTTCCACATCCTCACCAGCATTTGGCGTTGTCAGTCTGTCAGTGTTTTGGATTTTGGCTGTTCTAATAGGTGTGTAGTGGTAGCTCGTTGTAGTTTTGGGTTTTTTTGTTTTGTTTTGTTTTGTTGGTTTTTTTTAAAGAGACAAGGTGTGGCTCTGTTGCTCAGGTTGTAGTGCACCACATGCTCACTGTGAACTCCTGGGCTCAAGCAGTCTTCCTGCCTCAGCCTCCTCCCAAGTAGCTAGGACTACAGGCACACTCCAACATGCCCAGCTAACTTTTAAGTTTTTGTAGAGACGAGGTCTCGCTAGTTGCCCAGGCTGGTCTTGAACTCCTGGCCTCAAGCGATCCTGCCGCCTTGGCCTCCCAAAGTGCTGGGATTACAGAAGCAGCCACCATGCCTAGACTCACTGTAGTTTTACTTTGCAATTCTCTAATGACATGATACAAAGCATCTTTTCATGTGCTTATTTGCCATCTTCTTTGGTGAGGCATCTGTTCAGGTCATTTGTCCATTTTTAAATCAGATTGATTTCTTATTGTTGACTTTTAAGAGGAGAGCAGTCCTTTATTAGATATATCTTGTGCAAATATTTCCTTCCAGCCTATGGCTTGTCCTCTCTTTCTCTTAACAAATCCATTTTTGTCCCATGATTTTCATGCTCACAAAGCTACTCAACTCTCTTCCTTCTGTTCACACCCCCTCTGCAGCTGGGTCCCATCAGCCTGTTGGCGATAGGCCTCCTGGCCGTGCACTGCATGGGGGTCCTGGTGAAGTGTGCCCGCCACTTCTGCTGCAGGTGAGAGCCTCCAAGTCCCTTGCACACAGGACTTTCTTTGCTTTCCTCTTGCCAGCATGCCTTGCCCAGTCTCCTATAATACTTCCTGTCTTTATATCTCTACCAGAGCAAGCCCCTTGAGCACACCCCACCAGCCAAGAGTTTCTCAGTTTTTCCATCACAAAAGCAGTGTCCTTTTCACTTTCCACACCATTTTAAAAATAATATTGGATAGGCTTTTGACGCCTCTCTAGGATTTTAAAAACTCAGCTATATACATTTATTGTTTATAATAAATATATTTTTAAAAGGTCTGGACTTAACCACTCCACACTGTTAAAAGTAGTTACGTCTGGGGAAAGAAGTGGGGAGAAGAATTAGCCAGGGATGAGGCAGGGGAGGATGTGCACAGGGACATTCATTTTTTATACTTCTGTACGTTTGACTTTTTTATAATAGGCATTACTGCTGCTATATTTTTTAATGAAATGGAGGGAGAAATTCACTTTCCTTCTCATTTCCTTGAAATTCTGATGTACCCTTAAGAAGATGAGCCCCTGCACTCCTGGTAAAAAGCATTGCACCAAGGGGTAGTGTGCATGATAATCTCCATTGTTAGCATGAAGACCAGCAATCCGTGTGATCTCAGGGAAGCAGCAGGTGTCATAAGAAAATCATTGTTGCGGGAGTCAAAAGACCTGAGGTCAGGTCTTGACTCTGCCCCCCAGCTCACTATGTGACTTTGGACAGGTGCTCTGCCCCCTCTGGGCCTAAGTGTCCCCATGCATTCAGTGAGTACATGAGGCTCATTAATCCACTTGAGTGATGGCACCAGGAAGACAGGCCTTGCCTATCTCGTTCACTGATAACGAACCCTTGTGCCTTGTTGTACAACTCCGACACTCAGTAGCCACTCACTAAATACTTGTTTACAGTTAGTAAATGATTTTTGGAGCCCTTCAGAGAAATGAGAGAAGCACAGTGGGCACCAACAGGCATCTATCCCTTCTGCCAGGGTTCCTACCACACATCCTTCCATTCAGCCTTGTGCTGGGGAAAGTCCTGTCTTGCTCTCTCACCAGAACATTCTTCTGAACCCGACAATGTCCCGTCTCCTGTGCTCTCTCCTGCAGGCTCAGCAAGCCCTTTATGGACTATGGGGACGCCATGATGCATGCCCTGGAGGCCAGCCCCTGCGCCTGGCTCCAGGACCACGCCCGCTGGGGGAGGTACATTGCCCTCTGCTGGTCTGCAATGGGGTAGAAGACTTACACATGGGTCTGGATGGATTCCTCTAGGGACAGAGCCAGGTGCTTCTGGAATCCATAAGTACAGATGGGGAAACTGAGGGCCAGGGAGCAACTTACCCAAAGGTACAGAGTGAATCATGACTGGGCTGCAAATCACAACTCCAAGCAATGGTGTTGTATGACTGTGGTCAACTCCTGGTCCTCTGCGGCTGGACCACCCTGAGTATGGATGAACTGATCCCTGTAGCTAAAGTTTCTAGTCCCCTTTCTCAGCAGTCAGGGGACATTTTGACAGCAGAGCTGTTTCATTTTCTTCACCAGCTCTCCTTCCTCCCTGTCACCTCACTGCCACTAGTCTTTAGTCATTGGGCAGCAACAGATTGAATGATAAGACTTTATTTGATACTGCTCTCACCGTGAATACTAAATCATCCTCAGTTCAGCAAAGGTCTAGCTTTGGTAACACATTTACCAGCAATCATTTATAAGAAATGCATTTTGACACCACATTTCATTCTAAGAGTGATTTGGGGTGCTCAGTGAATGTCTTTCTTCACCTGTGTTGGCTCTGTTAACTTGGGATCTGTCAAAACAGAAAGAGCCTGGGTCCAAGGCAAGCTGGGCCTTGGGTGCTTGGCTGGTGGAGACCATCCGGCTCTAGAGGCTGCAGCACCCAAGGCACAGAAGCTAGAAGGTGCCACAAGCCAAAAGGGGGTCAGGATAAGGGGGCTCCTGGGCAGTCTGGGATGGCTCATGAACCTGGACATCAGGAGATGCCAGGCAGCATGTGGTGACTCAAAGTCAGATAGACTGTGTGTACTTTCCATTCCATTCATTCATTAATTCATTCATCTGTTCATTAAACAATATTGACTGAGTACCCACTATGGACCAGGCATCATGCTAGGTGCCAGGGAGATAGAGCTGAATGGAATAGACATGATCCCTACCTTGATAGAGTTTTTAAAACCTCCTGGTAGAGTCAGGAAATAAGAAAAGAAGCGAATGTATAATTACAAGTTAGGATAAGACCTATGAAAGGTTGGAGAAACCCTCTCTGAGGAGGTGAAGTTTAAGCTGAGGGTTGAAGGCTAAGTGAGAGCCAGCCATCTGAAGAGGGTTGGGAAGAGCATCCTAGAGAAGGTGTGTGCAAAAGACTGGGGGGTGGGAAGAGCTCAGAGGACTCCAGGAACTGGCACAGTGTGCGGAGTGAGGAGGAGGAGAAACAGAAGGGAAGAATGGAAAGGGAGGCAGGAGCCAAATCAGGCAGCAACTGGCAGGCCAGTTAACACATCAGAACATTATCCCAAGAGCAGAAGGAAGCCCCAGAAAGGTTGCAAGCAGAGGAAAAACATGCTGTAAGCAATAGTCTCTAAAAGATGAGTCTAGCTCTTGTGTGGAGTGTGGGCTGCAGGGGCAGAATGGAAGCAGCTTCAGTGTGGGGGAAGGGATGGCCAAGACCAGGCAGAGTGTTTGGCGTCCAAGCCAAGTCAGCTGGAGTTTAGGACAGAGCTCTCCCTCTCCAAGCAGACGAGGCTGGGCAGCAGACGATGGTGTAGGGAGGTCAAGGCAGGCCCTCATGACTCCATAACTGGGCACGAAGGCTTTGCTGGAAACATACCTGAACATAAGTGTAATGAGCCTGCCAGGGTGTCCCTGTACCTTCTGGAGCTGGAGGAGGTCTGAGGCTGCAGCAATTCTTCCTACCTGTAGCTGTAGGAAGCAAGGGTGCCAGGCAGGAGAGCTGAGATAGAGGCTGATAACACCAGCAAGTTGGGTGGCCCCATATTCTCTTTGCCTTCCTTCCTTTTATGACAAATAATCTTCTCCTCCCAACGCGCAGGTACATTGTGTTCTTCTTCCTAATTGTGGACCAGCTGGGCTTCTGCTGTGTGTTCCTTATGTTTCTGGCAGATAACTTGAAACAGGTAGGTCGGAGCACTCAAGCAGGAATACAAGATGGTAAGAGATAGCCCAGTGTGAACTTTGAGCAGCTCCATCCAAATCAACCAAGATTGTGAAAGCCCGAACAATTCAGCCTTTGCTTGGGGCCCTCCAGGTTCTTATCTCTCAGCATCAACAGATAAAAACGAGCACACTTTTTCAACTTGAAAATCTTCACTATCTACCTGTTGGACAGATTATATTGCAAGCATCTTAATCTGCCTCATAAGAACCTAGGCAATCTGATCTGCCACTTCTCTCTCTATGTGTGCTGTGCTCCAATATGTCTGAGCTATCTACGGTTCCCAAATATAGCCCACCTTAGCCAACACTGGACATTTACTCATGCTGTTCTTCCCATGTATAATGCCCTCCCTCCTCCACTCTCTCATCTCCGCGTATCCAAATCACACCCATCCTAAGTGCCCTCTTCCTTCGGGTGTCGTTCCCTGATCCACACAGCAGGATTATCACCTTATTTTCCCCTTCTCGATTCAAGCCAACTGTTTCATTACATGTACAGTTTCCCTTGAATATATAATACTTATGTGTCCACATCTATCTCCTCCTTTATACCTAGCCTGTGAGCTCACAGAGGCTAGACAAGTTTCTCCAGATCTCTTAAAACAAAATAACTACTTGATAAGTATTTGTTAGGTGTGTCTTTTCAGCAAATAGCTCTGCATTCTCTTGTGCTGGGAGAAATTCAAGCAACATAGCTCATAAGAAGGCAGGTTACAAAGCACTGTGTTCACTTAGGTCTCAATTTTGAAAATATATTATGTTTGCATATGTCTATGTACGTATGCATGAAATATAATATCTACTCTAAAATATTAGCAGTCGTTACCTCTCTGAAAGGAATCTTCAGGTGCATCTTTTATCTTAGTTTTTAAATCTTTATGGTTGATTTTCCCCCCTAAGAACACAAGAGCAACACAGTTCTTTCTTAAACAAAACCAAACAATAGTATAGAGATTATAAAATATAAAAGGTCTCAATAAATCTCTCCTCTTGCAAAAATACACATTACAAGTATGTGAATAGTGTTTCAGCATTTTTTCATTAAATATCCAAATATGCATTTGTAGTAATCATTTTTTCAAACTATGATATTGATGTGCTCTTTGCTTTTTTTCATGCTTAGTGCTATGTCATGGACTCAGCGTACATAATTTATTCATCACACCTTTATGCCAAGCATTTGGGTTGTTTCTATTTTATTTTATATTATTCCTGTTATAAACAATACTGTAAAGAGAGTCTCCAAAGATAATTTTGTTCTCTTTATATTTTCTCTTTGCTTCTTTATATTTTTGACCATAAATATTTTCTGTCATCATAAAATAAAATCCTTATTTGGAAAAAAAAAAAAAGGAGATGTCTAAGTCATCTCTGTCTCTGTTCAGAATTTCACTACATGCTCTCATTCAGTTAATACATTCATTTATTCAAGGAACACATATGGAATATCTACCATGAGCGGGTCACAGTGCTGGCAGTACAGCAGTGAGCAAACTGGATAAGGTTCCTGCCCTCCGGACACTTAGTACATTTTAGTGGGGAAGATAAACATTTAGCAATAATCATTCTAGTATGAAGTTACAAACTGATAAACCCTATTGAGGAAACGGGCTAGGTGCTCTGGGAGCAGGGCCTGATGGAGTTTGGAGGGGATGTTGTCTCTGACGGCTGAGCAGTCACTGATAAGGGAAGGTTGGGTGAGAAGGAAAGTGTTCTGCAGAGAGGAAACCTTTCAAGGGTGGAAGGTTGGCAGGAATAGCTGGAGGGCATGAAGGTGGGGACTGGCAGGTCACAGCGGAGGTTCACATCAGCCTTTCTTATCCTTAGGTGATTGAAACAGCCAACGGGACCACAGCCAACTGCCAGGGCAGAGGGGTTGTGACCCCCACACCCACCGTGGATGCCCGCATCTACGCGGTGTCGGTACTGCCCTTCCTGGTGCCGCTGGTGTGCGTCCGGAACCTCCGCACCCTGTCCACCTTCTCGGCGCTGGCCAACGTCCTCATGCTGGGAAGCCTCGTCCTCATTTTCCAGCACCTCCTCCAGGCAGGTTCCCCACTCCATGCCCTCGCTGGGGTGGGTGTGGTTTGTGTGTGCACATAGCGCAAAAGCCTGGAAACCGACCCTCCAGACTGCCAACAACGATTTCCTGCAGAGAGCGAAATTTCAGGTTTCAGGTTGAGATGTGTTTTCTTATATATGTCTGCATTGTTTGACATATACACAGGTTTGGCACACAGAAAATATCTTCCACTATTTTCCTAATAGAATGCCTCTTTATTTTATTTTATTTTTGAGACAGAGTCTCACTCTGTTGCCTGGGCTAGAGTGCCGTGGCGTCAACCTAGCTCACAGCAACCTCAAACTCCTGGGTTCAAGGGATCCTTCTGCCTCAGCCTCCCGAGTAGCTGGGACTACAGGCATGCACCACCATGCCTGGCTAATTTTTTCTATATATTTTTAGTTGTCCAGCTAATTTCTTTCTATTTTTTTTTTCAGTAGAGACAGGGTCTCTTGCTCAGGCTGGTCTCCAACTCCTGAGCTCAAACGATCCTCCCGCCTCGACCTCCCAGAATGCTAGGATTACAGGCTTGAGCCACTGCGCCCGGCCTAATTTTTTAATACCCCAACTTCATAGAATGAGTATCTCTCTCTCTCCCTGCTTTTCCATGTACATTTATAATGCAACACAACCTGTTTAACAAAACAACCCATGGGAAATGTCTGAAGACATTTCTGACATGGTCTTACGTTCCAGATACAGTCAAACGTTAGACCTCACACAGGCCATTTAGAAAGTGAACAAGTGTCCACAAAGAGGATTTGAACTGGAGACAAAACAATTTCTTGTAACAACTGCATTCACTTGTGTTCAGTATCAAAGTTTAAGTATCCATAGACTACTCTCGTAGTTTATTACTTAGTTATAGCCGTTTTACTGAGTTTTAGTTATATTTTAAGAATTGTTTGAGTATTGGGGGGTTGATGTGTCCTGTGACATAATTTTTCCCGTTTAAAATAACAGGAACTTGGTTATCAGCTCTTTTGCACAGATCAGCAGATTTTTAGGAGCAGATTACTGATGTTAAGAAGGTTTTGTTTTGGTTTGGTTTTCTCCAATAAGCAGATAATTTGTTATCAGGGGAAAAACTGTAATAAGGACTTTTGTGCAACTCAAAAAGTAACTGGAGGGAGAAAGGAGACTGTACTGGAAGATGCTGGGAAGTGTCGTGGAACAGCCGAGCTATGACAAGGATGCTGCGTTCAGGCTTTGGAAGCGACCTCGAGCCAGGGGCAGACAGACGCCTCCGACACTTCTGCTCAGTTCGGCTTTGTTCCTCTCTCTTTTTTTTTTTTTTTTGAGACAGAGCCTCACTCTGTTGCCCGGGCTACAGTGAGTGCCATGGCGTCAGCCTAGCTCACAGCAACCTCAAACTCCTGGGCTTAAGCGATCCTACTGCCTCAGCCTCCCAAGTAGCTGGGACTACAGGCATGCGCCACCATGCCCGGCTAATTTTTTGTGTATATATATATTTTAGTTGGCCAGATAATTTCTTTCTATTTTTAGTAGAGACGGGGTCTCACTCTTGCTCAGGCTGGTCTCGAACTCCTGACCTCGAGCGATCCACCCGACTCGGCCTCCCAGAGTGCTAGGATTACAGGCGTGAGCCACCGCGCCCGGCCCTTTGTTCCTCTCTTGACGTGAACCAGCTCTGTCCACAGCTTCTGGGTCTTGCATTTTACCATTTCCGTCACCAGAAGGAGACAAATCTGGTGTTGTCTCAGGTCTCCAAATCCAGGAAAATTGGATCAGGTGCTACCCATGAACCAACCTACTACAGTCAGGGGAGCGCAGGTGGAAACAGACCTAATGCAGAGCGGGGCCAGGTCGCTGCAGGAATGTAGGGGAGGGTTGCTGAGCAGATAATCCTGCAGGCACCCATGGCAACGCCTTGGAGAAATTAAAAGAAATCAGGAGTAAAGACTGAGCAGAGTCCATCCCTAGCCTTCAGCTGTGCTCTTTTATGAGACACAAAAACTGCCCCCGACACCTGTCATGGGTGGAAATCCATTAAGGAGAGGCCTGAGATGTGAGTATGAGTCCTGGCTTTGCAACTCACGAGCTGTGTGAGCCTCGGCAAGCCATGCTTTTAAAATAGGGCTAATAATTGCTACCTTGTTCGGCCGTTTTGGTGTAAAACTACTGGTGAGAACCCAGCAGTGCTTAGGGATGCAGCAGAGTCAGTTTAGTGGGTACAAGTACAGACTCTGGACGAGTGGCTCCCAACTGGGAGTGATTTTGCCCCCCAGTGGACATTTGGCAATTTTTGGAGACATTTTTGATTGTCGCTGTTTCTTCTTTTTAATAGCCGAAAGCAAGGTAAGGACACAGAGGCTAGATGCAGACTCCTCAGATAGTCTCCACCTCCCGAGGGCCCTCCTGCCTGGGCAACAAGGAAAATACACCTTCCTGCCTTTCTCCCCCGGGAAAGGGTCGTTCACTCACCACCCCCTGGCTGAGGGGGTTTCTTCTCCTTTTTCCCAGACAGAATAAAGGACCTTCAGAGACTCCTGCAGACCAGTTGCTGTAAATGTCCCGGAGGTCATCTTGTTGGCTAGTGGATTTTTAGTGATGTTCCTTTTCATGGCTGGTGTCTCTTTGAGAGCTTGTTCTAGAGCTGTCAGGCCTCACCAGATGCCAGGATTCTGCTTTCTTACAGAATCAGAGATAGGACAGGACTTAAAAGTCATTTAATTAATTCAGTGGTTTTTCAAGGTGTGTTTCCATGCCTCAGTGCTATGTGTAATGAGTTTAGGGAGGAGATGGATAATGCTTATTTATTTTCTTAATTATATACTTATGTTCTCTTCTATTCATGGCAACTAAGAATTGTATTAGAATGCTTCTTTTTAAAAATCAATTTAATTTTAAAATACTAACTTCATGAGGAAAATAATGCAAGTGGCACAGAAAAGTTTCAGACGTGCTATTTTATTAATAGTTCAACTTCCTCACTTTACGGAAGGAGAAACTAAATAAAGCTAGAGTGACTCGGCACCATAATTTCCTTACCCTTAAAATGAAGACAATAATCCCCACTTTGTGGGGCTGTGGTGAAAACTAAGCAGTGTGTTTAAAGCACTCAGCACAGTGTGTGGCCCATCAGAAGAATGTAAGAAATATTTCTGCTTATATTATCTTTATAGATGAGGAGCCTTGTTATGAGCATCTTTCTGGGCTTCAGGCCCCCGTGTGTACAAGGCATCAGAGCAGAGGATTTCTAAGGACCTTCCCTCTCCTTCCCTAAGCACCCCTGGCCATCCAGCAACCTCAGCTTCTTACTGACCCCAGGAGCCAGCTCCAGAGCAGGGCAGAGGAAGTCAACTTCCGCCCCAGCCCCAATTCCCCACCGTACTTCGCACATGGAGAAACTGAGGTCCCGACGTACGCTTGGTGCCCTCAGCCCTAGAACTCAGCCCCGCTAACTCTCAGTTCCTCCCTGAGTCTGGGGGATTCCTGCTACCTCTGTCCTCTTAAAGAAAGTCTGTCCCCCAGATGGTGAAGGGTGGCAGAAAGTCGAGCACCGCTGGCTGCTGGCTGCTGGCTGGCTGTTTCTCCATTTGCTGTATTTCTGTTGTATTTTCTCACGTCCAGTTCTATGGTAACCATGACCCTTTGTCCCGGGTTTGTCTATCAGGAAATCCCAGACCCCAGCAGCCTGCCTCTGGTGGCAAACTGGAAGACCTACCCCCTTTTCTTCGGGACAGCAGTCTTTGCCTTCGAAGGTATCGGCGTGGTAAGGATTGAGATGGGATCCCCACCCCGACGTGGAGGGAGGAAGCTGTACGGGCTGGATGAAGAGCACTGGCTTTGGAGCCCAACACACATGGGTTTGAATACTGTTGCTTTTGTCCTTTCAAGCTGTGTGATCTGGGACAAGCTATTTTTTTAAAAGAAAATCTCTCTGAGGCTCAGTTTTCTCATCTGTAAAATGGAGATTAGAATACCTACAAAGCAAGGATGTTGGAAGGACTTGATAAAATAAGGTAGGCCAAATGATTAGCACACTGCCAGGCACAAAGTAAATCAGGATGATGATTATTTTGCTTCACCAGTCCTTACCAAGTGTATGTAAAAGAATGCTAATGTGCTAGGAAAAATATCTGATAGAAAGCAGTGGGATGTTGGGCAAATCTCTTTTAAGTGGGCCTCATTTTATCCATTTGTAAAATGGGAGAACTGAAAACCTATGGGTGACAAATCCCTGATAACAAGTCAAACTACTTAAGCTCTTATGGTCTTCATATAAAAAATGACTATTTAATCTGGCATGCCCTTAATCAGTACCTTTCAGTGCTAGAACTATTTTAATCCAGCATGAGAAAAATTACTTAAAAAGTCAACACTAAAAGGGAGTTTAGCAATGCTTTTCAAATATTTATTATCCTCTGAACACTTTGAATGAAATCACAAAAGAATACAATCTTTAAAACAAATCTGTTATTCTTACATACCTCAGAAAAAATATAAATATATGGGAATATAAATATATGCACACACAGAGAGGACAAGAATATGATAAAGCAAACATGCTAATATTTGAGGAACTGGTGAAAAGTATGTGGGGATTCTCTGTACTATTCTTGCAACTTTTCTGTAAGTCTAAAATATTTCAAAATAAAAAGCTAAACAAAGAGATAGATCAGAAATTTATCCCCAGCGGAAGTGGTACTCACATCTATGCACGGATAATGAAACTGAGGGCTGGAAATGCTGTCCAAGAGCATAGGGCTGTTAAATTCCAAAGCCCGGGCTTAAAGCCTCACCTTCTCGCCCCTAGACCAATGCGTTTCCCCTCTGAGATTCTTCTCTGGTCTTCCCCTTTTAGTTCTCCTCTGACAGGATTGTGTTATTCGGAGCTGATGCTCCCACATTACCACTGTGGAATACAGAATTACAGATCATAGACAGCTAGGGCTGGATTAAAGCATAAGCAAGCAGAGATTTTTCTAAACAACTCACTCACACCACAAATAAGGAAACTGAGGTTTCTTCAGTCCTGGTGCCAGTACAATCTCTGTTTATTTTCCATCCTTTGCTCAGAAGCTGTCATATATTCTGATACATAAGATACTCTCCTCTCCACCCCCCAAGCAAAAGGAATCCAAAATTATATTGCAGCCCACACACCTGTGTTACCGCTGGAAGGTCACCTTCCACCTGAAATTGAGATGGAGCGCCCTCTGGTGGGAAGAGTGTGGAAGCACAGCTCCTGCAAAGACACCCGCTTACACATTCTTGTTGTGATTTTCTGTAACAATAATGATATTAATGATCATCAACATCCATGGGCCACAAAGCTACTCAGAGGCAGAGCCTTTCCTGGGCATGGAAGAGGATACTCAAGTATGGATGGTTGGGCTAGAAGACTTTTAAGGTCTTTTTAATGACTCATGTTGTCATTCAGTAGCTCCTTAGATCAATTAGATCTGAAGCTAGCACGATCTCTTGGAGTTTTTTGGTTGTTTTTTTTTTCTTCTCTTGAACTTTCTGATGACTGAGATATATGAATTTAGAATAACAAACAGTGGGTAAACGGGGTCTTTACATAAGCAGGACGGACTGTGTAATTGCTTGTGCCCCCTCCGTGTGCAGGTTTTGCCTCTGGAAAACAAGATGCAGCACCGCGCCCAGTTTCCACTTGTCCTCTACGGAGGGATGTTCCTGATCATCATCCTGTACATAAGCCTGGGGGCCTTGGGCTACCTCAAGTTTGGGGCCACCACCAAGGCGAGCATTACCCTCAACCTCCCCAACTGCTGGTGAGTGAGTTCAGGCCTTGGAGCCCAGAGTTCTTATGGCCACTGGGTTCTAGGATGACGTGCAGGGCAGGGCTGGCTTAGCTCCCCTTATCAGAGGAGAGGAGCAAGGGAAGAGAGGCCAGCCAGGAAACTGCACCGTGGGAAGAGGTGGGCTAGGTGAATGAAAAGACCTGGGTTCTTGTCCACCATGGCCACTAGTCCTCCTGTGCTCTGGGCAAGCTGTTTCCCCTCTCTATACCCCAGTTTCCCTAGCTATCAAGCAACGGGATTAGACTAAGTGATTTCTAAGTGTCCTCTCAACTTCAACCGATGTGTCAGTCGAGTCTCTTTCATGTGCAAGTGACTGAAGTCCAATCCAAACAGGATATAAGTTTTAAAACAAAAAGAAATACTAATATATGTATGCCTCTAGCTTCAGGCATGGCTGGATCCAGCTATTAAGTGGCATCATCAGGATTCATTCTCCCTCCATCTCTCAGCTTGTTCTTCTCTGTGTAGACTTTATTCTCTTCCTATACACACAGTGACAGGTGACTGCTAACACCCCCTCAGTAACAGGCTTTTCTCTCAACAGCCCATTGTAAAGAAGATTTGTCTTTTCCACAAGGTCCATTAAAGGCCTTGGGATAAATTCTGATCATCCCAGCCAGGGTCATGTGTCCATTCCTGGACCAAGCGCAGATGAAACATGCTGGTCGGCTGTGCCTGGGTCACTGCCTTGCTGGGGTCGGGGGACGCCCTGAACCTGGTGGCCTGAAAGTGGGCACAGGGAGACTCCTGCTAACTGAGGAGGTGAAGGGTTGCTGGGTTGCTTAATCCAGCCAATGTCCATTAGAACATATAATAATTACAGTGACATCTGGGGACCTCAAATCATTTGACATTCTTACCACGTCTCAGTAAGACAGGCAAGCCATGGGAACCACTGAAAAGGGTGGTGAGTGGAACATCACTACGGGGCAGCAAGCAGTGTCTTCTCCCTTTTGCTCAATATCCTGACTTTCTAAAAGCACTCAGATTCCCAGGCATAGACCCCCCCATTTTGTTCTGCCCCCACCGTGTGCTCCTACGTTACCATCCTCACTGGAAATGTGCTCCGTGTCTGTGCACGGCATGAATGCAACAGAGAGTATTTGGACCTGAGAGGCCGGGGTGGGAAGTTCCAAACGGTGAGTCACAGCTGAGAGCCGTCCTCCGAGAGACAGGAGCTGGTGTAAGGATCAGGCAAAGTAACGGTTATGGAGGTGCTTTATAAACTCTACAAATGGGACTGGTGATAATTGCGATTAATGTTACCAGGCCCCCAGGGAAGTCCATGTGGACTGACACTGCTCTGGCCAAGGCACTTATGGCCCAGAAAATACTCCTTTTTCTCTCTCATCATTCTTGTCACGGACAGGGATGGCGGGTAACAGAGAACTCAGCTGAACGGAGGGACGTTCTACCCAGGCCTTTACAAAATGCTTGAGACTGTGATTTCTGGAGTCAGTCAGATCTCGGTCTAAGTCCATGTTCCCCACTTGCTAACTGCTTGACCTTGGAGATATTATTTCACCTATCAAAAGCTCAGCTTCCTCACCTGTAAAATGGGACAATAACAGTACCTGCTTCATAGGGTTGTAGTCAAATAATCAATGTGACTCCAAGTAAAGAGCTTAGCACAGTGACTGTCACATGGAATTAACTTACCAAGTTTTGGTTCGTATTATATTCCCCTAAACATGCAGTCCCATACATGTCATTTCTCTTTCTTTAAAAAAATAATAATCTAAGCCAATATACATTTTTTTCTTGTGTGTGACCCCTAATCGATTTTTGGCTACTACAGTAAGTGAATGGCCCTAAAAAAACAGAAATCCACATTTTTGATCTAACGTATAAATAATAAAGATTTAGAAAAAATATAATAACTTTGATTTAATATGCTGAGTAATTTGCACCCATCCTTAAGAAGAAGAATAGCAAGCATGCACTGAGTGCTCCCCGTGTGCTAAGCGGTACCCAGGCATGATCTCATTTTATCCTTGTCACAGCCCATCTACCACGTGCAGACCTGGTGCCGGGGAAGGGGAGTGCTGACATGATCTGGCCACCTGCCCTAGGCCCATGGAAAGGCTGGTGCACACACACCAACTCATACTCCATGTGAGAGGCTCTGTAAAGCGTGAGGACTAGTGTTGTGGGAACTCAAAAGGAGGCAGATTAATCCTGACCAGGGACCAGGGAGGCATCACAGAAGCCTCTGAGACATGAACAATGAACAGGAATGTGACAGATGACAAAGGGAGGGAAAGGGCATTCCTGGCAGAGAGAGCGGCACGTGCAAAGGCACTGACTGTGAAGGTAAATAGCGTGCTTGGGCAATGGCTCTGAATGTCTAGTGTAGTTACAACATCGAGCACGTGAGGGTGGAGAGGGAGGGACAACATTCTCAGCGTGGTAACCATACCAGACAATTAGAGCCACCGGACCTGAAATAGGATGGGCTTTGAATCCCAGGCTCAAGTTTGGAACTCTTTCTTGTAAGCAACGAGATATGATTAAAGGCTCTTTGAGCATTGGAATAACGTGTCATTAATCTTTCCTCTGCCTTATGTCCACTAAAAAGCAGTGTTATTTTTTCTATTCTCGATTAAAATTAGTCCCATGTGGTTAGTATTTCATGATCATAGACTTTCAGAGACCATCAGATCCAGCCCCTGCCTTTTAGCAGCTACAGAGTACATCCCCGTTTTACAGATAAGGCAAATAAAGTCCAGGAAAGTAAAGTGACCTAGATACTTAGGCGTAGAGGCTGAGTTAGGATGCCAGGTGTCCTGAAACTCAATCTAGTAATTTTTCCAACATGCACATCAGTCACTCTCTGACCTTCTGCAAATTCAATTATGAAAAACAGAGAGCTGTTTTTAAAGTGCAGGCAGTTTCACCCACCTCACCACTCACATAACAGATGTCCCAGAAGGAGTTGAGATGGGAAACATGAACCCACTATCTTCTCTGTAGGTCTTGGCACCTTCATGCCCTTCCTAGAGTGAGTCTCTAGTGCCTAGATATGCAGCCACTTAACACACTGCTGTATTTTTGGGTGATTAGCGAGTTATTGAAAGTAGTTTTGAGGATTCCCAATTTGCGCCTCATGCTGCGGCCTGAGAGCTCTCCCCACAATTCCCCATGGGTCCCCCAGAGGCTACTGGTGTCTGTGCATGGATCTTTCCTGAAGCCCTTTGGCTCCCGCAGGTTGTACCAGTCTGTCAAGCTCCTCTACCTGGGCGGCATCTGCCTCACCTACCCCCTGCAGTTCTATGTCCCTGCGGAGATCATCGTGCCCTTTGCTGTGTCCCGGGTGCCGAACCGCTGGGCCTTCGTGGTGGACCTGGGCGTCCGCACGGCCATGGTCTGTCTGACATGTGAGTAGAAGGCGGGCGGCCTTGCTCCTTCCTTGCCCCTCCACCAGGCCCCAGGAGTTTGCAGGAGTCAGGCCACTGGGACCTCCCTGGAGCAAGTGCAAGATTCCAGGCGCAGTAAATGCTTATGCGATTAGGCCGAACCTACGAGAAGCACATCAGTCAGGTTCTTTGGTATCAAGCAACAGGACAACTTAATCTAAAACAGAGGGATTTAGAGGTGGCTCACAGACTCAAAGGAAAAGCTGAAGAAGTAGACATTGAAAAAGACGGAGACCAGGCAGAGCTTGAGATTGAAGTCAGAGGAATTAAGGGACTCTGCCTCTGGGATAAATTTCCACCAAATCTTTTCTGTTCTTTAGCTCAATGCTCAAGATGCAAATTCTATGGCAAGAGAGTCCAATCGCACATCCCCGTCTGGTGGGCAAGGAGAGTCAGGGCTTTCTGATTGACAGCGCCACCGAGACCCCCGCGCAGTGAGAGGGACAGTGCCTCCAGCCCATCTTTAGTTTTAATAGTAACTATAAATCTAGCAACCTGGACGGAGTCTAAAAACAGAAACGAAATTGTTCCCTACTTTTTATCAAACTTTCCTCTGGGCATCTGAGGGGCTGGCTATAAACTGGGCTTCTCGCATCGCCCTCCTCAGGTTCAATTAGTTTGGCAGAGCAGCAAATTTACTGTCATTTTTGGCTCAGAGGACATTTAATTATTAAGACATCAAAACCCATAAACGCCAACTTGCCTTGCCATATGATGGTTAAAGAGACATTCTCATTCCTTTCCTCCTCCTTCTGCGTGCCGCACTCCTAGGCAGACCTCAGGGTTGGAAGGGAGACAAAGCTCCCCAACAGGGTGAAGAAACTGCTTCCTGTACTGCTTGGTAATTTTACAAAATATCAAAGGTTGAAAGATTTGTACTTCAGGCTTTACCAAATCCCTGCCTGAGCGCAGCGACACTGAAGCTACTCCATGTCTACTAATAAGACATAAGATCAACACTGCAAAGCAGCAAACAAAAGAAAAGGTGTTTTTATCAGGGTTTCAGGAATTGTAATTCAGAAGACACCAATCTAGCAAGCAGCTAAATCATGTTCCATCTGGGAAGGTTAGACAGGGGCTTGAAGTTTACATATCTGGAAGGTTTTAGCACAGTCCAGGATTGATAATGGCAAGTTACTGGCTCAGGATGTCTTTCATTGATGATCGGTCTGGTTCTGTGTAACTACCTCTCCAGGAGACTGGTGATCAGGCCCAGTACAAACAATTCCAATCAAATGCAGCTGCTTTAACCATTTGGATCAATTCAACAGGTCAAATTCCATCTGAGTGTGTATGTGACTGGAGTCCGACTCCTCATGCCTCTGGCTCCTTTTTAGATACTTCTGATACAACCATCTTTATTTTGGATTTTCTTTCATACCCTGCCAAAATATCCTGTCCTCATAGAGAATTATCAACAAGACACGGAGATATCCCTCAGTGGTCCTGTGAAATGTTTTTCAATGCTCTGCCATCTAGGAGTCTAACTGTAGGTGTGTTCCCCTCCAGGGCGATTGGAAACCAGGTGTCTTCTTTCCCTGCAGGCATCTTGGCCATCCTCGTCCCCCGCCTCGACCTGGTCCTGTCCCTGGTGGGCTCTGTGAGCAGCAGTTCCCTGGCCCTCATCATCCCGCCCCTCCTGGAGATCTCCACCTACTACTCAGAGGGCATGAGCCCCCTCACCATCATCAAGGATGCCCTGATCAGCATTCTGGGCTTCCTGGGCTTCGTGGTGGGGACCTACCAGGCCCTCACCGAGCTGATCAAGTCAGGAGACTCTCTCCCCTTTCCCAATGCCACTGGCACCTTGGATCAGTCACCAACTTTCAACTCAACACTTCCCTCTTCACTTCCTAAACTGACATTCTAGCCTTGTTTGAACAAAGATTTTTCTTTAATTGCTAATATGTGTATTTTTGTGAGGCCACCATGGTGTTGGGCGGAGAGCACAGGAATGGGGTCAGAGGATCTGAGTTCTAATCCTGAGCTCTGTCATTTTCTCCCACCAGATCTGAGAGGGTACGTCCTCATGGAAGCCTAAGTATCACAAATGCCGGAGGGGATAAATGTCCCTAAGGATAGCCAGAAACAAAGGAGGGAATGGGACTACCTAGCCCTGGAAACTATGCTGTTACTTGGCCAAAGGAAATGCCAAATCAGAGTTGCTGTTCAGCAGCACCACACCATAGGAGACACATTCCACAGGTTCCTGGGCACAAACCTCTAACTGACCTTCCCACTCTGCTGGGGTATCCCCTTTGGGACCTCTCCCATTCAGGACAGGCAGCCAAGGGAAACTTAGGCTTAAGAAACCTTCTAGTGCTAAAAAGGAATTAGTGACCTAGCAGGAAAAAAAATTCAGCTGGCAAATTACTAAGGATTTCTAAGCAGACATATCAAAAAAAAAAAAAAAAGACAGAGAAGACTGAAATAACTAATCCTGCAATGCAAAGATATAGATGTACATCCACAAGAAATACTAGCAAACAGGGAACAATGACCCTCCCAAACAGACAAAGCAAGGAATCAGTGACTGACGCTAGAGCAAAGGTGATATGTGAACTTTCTGACCAAGAATTCAAAATAGCAGTTTTAAGGAAACTCAATAATTTCCAAGATAACAGAGAAAAATAATTCAGAAATTCATCCGAGAAATTGAACAAAGAGATTGAAATAATAAAAAAATCAAACGGAAATCTTGCAACTGAGAAATATATTTGCTGAACTGAAAAATTCATTAGAGGGTCTCAACAGAAGAATTGATCAAGCAGAGGACAGAATCAGTGAACTTGAAGATAGTCTATTTGAAAATACACAGTTAGGACTATAAGCTCCATGAGGACAGAGATCAAGTCTGTCTTATTACCCAAAATAACCACAGCACACATCTTGGCTCAACATTATTTCACAAAATTAATGAACCACACTGTGTCTTTGTCAACACCATAGACAGAAGGATGAACATTGTTCCTTGTATTATTTTACAAAAGTTTAGAGCAGTTCCCCCTTATCCATAGGGAACACATTTCAAGACCCCCAGGGGATGCCTGAGACTGCAGATAGTACCCAATCCTGTATATACTATGTTTAAAATAAAGTTTGAGTTATAAATAAGGCACAGTAAGAGATTAACAATGATAATGAAGAATAAAATAGAACAACTATAACATTACACTGTAATAAAAGTTATGTGAATGTGAAAAAAAAAGAAAATGCACAGTTAGAGGGAAAAAAAAGAAAAAATGAAAAGAAATAAAAATTGCCTACAAAACATAGAAAATTACCTCAAAAGACCTAATCTAATAATTATTGATGTTCAAGGGGGAGCTGAATAAGAGCAAGGAGTAGGAAGCCTATTTAAAGAAATAGTAGCAGAAAACTTTCCAAAACTTGAGAAAGAGATAAATGTCAAGGTATAGGAAGGTCAGAGAACAGCAAACAGCTTCAACCCAAATAAGACAACCCTAAGGGCTGTAATAATCAAAATCTTAAAGGTCAAAGACAAAGAAAGGATCCTAAAAGCAGCAAAAGAAGCACATAACATATCAAGGAGATCCAGTTTGTCTGGCAATAGACTTCTCAACAAAAACTATACAGACCAGGAAGAAGTGAAACAACAATTTCAAAGTGCTGAAAGAAAATCACTGTTATCCAAGAATACTGTGTCCAGCAAAGCTCTTATTCAAATATGAAGGAGAGTTAGAATCTTTTCCAGACAAGCAAAACATATGAGAATTAACCACCAGCAGACCCATCTTACAAGAAATGCTAAAGGGAGTTCTTCAATGTGAAAGGGGAAAAATCCCCACTACAGTGCCAAAAGGAAACAGTTGAAGGTATAAAACCCACTGGTAAAGGAAAGTACATAAACAAATCCAGAATACTTGAATACTGTAATTGTGGTATGTAATCTACTCATAACTCTATGAAATTCTTAAGATACCATCTGAAAGCACAGGTTTTGTCTGTTTATTAGGTATATATGTTAAGTATTTGGAGAGTGGCAGAAAACGATTACTTCAATTTTTTCCACTACTTTGACTCTGACATGTTTATATCTGTGTACTAAAAACATTCTTCCTTGGTAGAAATTGGGGTAATATAAGAAATTCATTATTTTAAAAACACTAAGATGTTTGGGTTATTTGTTCAGCCAAATGTTATAAATTATAAATATAGGAAATAAGAATTTTTCTAATAAGCTAAATACTAATTATAGTCATTAACTTTCACCATTTCTCATCCTATTGTCTGATGATATCATTGTAAAAATTAACATACACCTGATTTATCTGGAATTTATAAATATTCATATGTAATTATACATTGGAAACTCACAGAACTAGTACCACATCAAACCTAGCTTTTAACTTGAGAATGCAATAAACCCTTGGCACAGAGTTTATTTTTAGAAAAGATATATTGACTTAAGTCAGAAGTTGGCAAATTTTTTCTATGCAAGGCCAGATAGTAGACATGTTAGCCTTTGTGGTCCATACAGTTTCTGTCACAACTACCCAACTCTGCTATTGTAGCATGAAAGCAGACATAGCACATAAATGAATGGCCATGGCTGAGTTCCAATAAAACCTTATTTATAAAAACAGGTGTAAGGATAGATTTGGCCAACAGGTCATAATTTGCCAACCTCTGCTTTAGGTTATCTCAAAAGAAGAGACAAACCAGGTAAGACTAGTATTAGTATTTGGTCCAAAAGGCATCCCATTCATCTTATAAGGAAGCAGAAGTCCGCAAAGTCTCTTACTCTCCAAAAACAGCAATGGAAGCTCCATCTCTCCCTTGTCAGAAGAGCCCTGACCCCACCCGGCTAGTGCTAGAATGGCTCCTTTTAGTGCCAAAGACAATGATGGGTTTTATCCAACCACCTTTCTCCTGCTACCTACTACCTACTATCACACAACGCTATGTGGGCCTGTGGCTAAAGCAAAGAGGGGAGGTTTGGGCTGTGACCCAGGGAAAGGCCTTCTGTGGCTTTGTGAATGAGGGTCTGAAATCTTGGGAATGAGGATTTTCCAGTTGTCTACTACCACCCCCCGTGCTGTCCTAGTCTGTTTTGAGTTGCTATACAGGAATACCCGAGGTTGATGAATTATAAAGAAAATAGGTTTACTTGACACACAGTTCTACAAGCTGTACAAAAAACATGGTGCAGGACCTGCTTCTGGTGAAGGTCTCAGGAAGCTTCCACTCATGGCAGAAGGGGTAGGGGAGCTGGTGTGTGCAGATCACATGGTGAGAGAGAAAGCAAGAGAGAGAGCAGAAGAGGCGCCAGGCTCTTTTCAATGACCAGTTCTCATAGGAACTAAGAGTGAGAACTCACTTGTTCCCAGGAGAACAGCGCCTGGCCATTCCTGAGAGATCCACCTCCACAATTCAAACACCTCCCACATGGCCCCACCTCCAACACTGGCGATTGAATTTCAACAGGAGACTTGGAGGGCCAAACAAACTATATCCAAACCATAGCACATGGCATGTCATTAAACTCCTCTAGCTTTGAGGTCCTTATCTATAACATGGGGACTATAATTCCTACCCTTCTTCATCCCAGATTTGTTAATATCAATGGGATTCTGGATGGGTTAAGTGCTTGGGGAACTGCATAGTCCTCTACCCATGGGAGCACCCTGCTTAGGTGAATATTATCATTAGCTGCCTGGTTTCTTTCCTTAGCCCCCAAATAGCTTCCTCTTTTTTGTTGTTGTTGTTTTTTGTTTGTTTGTTTTTATTTTCCTCACCAATCTGTACCTTTGAACAGGGAATCATGAGCAGGTAGAGGGGAAAAGACAGGTGGGGTCATTTTTTTAAACTTTTTTTTTGCCAGTACCTTGATCTTGGATGGGTGGAGTCTTAATCTGATGGGATTGGTGGCCTTATGAGAAGAGGAAGAAAGAGAGCTCTTTCTCGTTCTCTCTCCAAATATGTATATCAAGGACAGGCCATGTGAGGACACAGCAAGAAGGTAGATGTCTGCAAGGCAACAGGAGAGCTCTTGCTAGAAACCAAATCAGCCAACACCCTGATCTTGGATTTCCTAGCCTCTAGGACTATGAGAAAATAAATTTCTGCTGTTTAAGCCACCCATTTTATGGTATTTTGTTATGACAGCCCAAGCAGATCTAAACAGGGATTCTTATTATATAGTGACAGAAAACTTAGCTGAATGATGTCCTACAGTTCTATGGAAAGCAGAATTTATAAGCGATAAACTTGAATGTTTAGATAAGGAGATTTCTAAGCAAAGCGTTGAAGGTGTAGCCTGACTTCTTCTTGCTGCTTACAGTAAAATGCAGGACGAAAGAGAGAAACTGAGGGAACTGTTAAGCAAAAAGAAACCAGGACTTGATGATTTGGGGAATTTTCAGCCTATGCTTATTGCAAAAGGAACTAAAATTAGGAGATTCAGTGTCAGGAAAATGTGCTCTGGAGAGAAAGCCGAGGTTATGGCTGAATTATCTTTTGCCAGTGCCTTGGCAGGATGGAAAGGTCAAGCTATTCATTCACATACAGGCTCTTTGAAGAGATTGGGTGTGTGACTCATGGATCTCCTCAACCACCTCAGCAGAAGCCAGAAGTAGAGATAGAATTTTCCAGGAAGCATCTATGTGGGACCCTCTTATCCAATGAAGTGAATCGCCATGATATACCTGAGAGACCCACAAGGTTTTGAAGGATGTTATACCAGCAGAAACACTGCCAATTTGCACTGAAAGGAATAGAGAGAGAACGAAATGAACAAAGGTGGATGGACTCCCAAAATTCTACAGACAGGAAACAGGTGGATAAAACTACTCCACTGCAATTATGTTCAAGAAAAAGGTAGAATGACTCTGAAAATAAAGCCTTGGGCCAAGAGGACATAGCTGTGGGCCCATAGGCTGGAGCCTCAAAACACAGAGGGTTATTCCCAGGCCTTGAAACCTCAGGAGGTTGCCTGGTTGGATTTTGAAATTGCTTAGGGCTGTTTTGGAATGGGAACATTTGTAACTGTTATCCTATGCCTGTATCACTACTGTATTTTGGAGACAGATAACTCGTTTTCTAGTTTTCAGATCCATAGATGAAGAGAAAATTTGCCCCAAATGAATTATACCTATAATTTCATCCATGCCTGATTTTGATAATTTAGATATTGAGATTTGGGACTTTTGAGCTCAGAGTGTTTAGGTAAGATTTGGAACTTGAATTAAAGCTGTAATGGACTGAGACTTTTGGAGATGTTGGCATAGGGCCAATGTATAATATTTTATATGTGGGATGGATGTGAACCATTGGGGGTCCAAGAGAAGACCATGAAAGCTGAATAATAATCCCCCAAAATATCTACGACCCAATCCCCAGAAACTGCAAATATTACTTTATCTGGGACTTGGCAGGTGTGATTCAGTCAAGGACCGTGAGGTGGGGAGTTTATCCTGGGTTATCCCTAAATGTAATCACAGCATCCCTGTAAGAGAGACACAGAGGGAGATTTGACTGCAGACAAAAGATAAGAAGATCACGTGACAGAAGCAGAGCTAGAGGAAGATCAAGGAAGGGGCCATGAACCAAAGAATGCACAGAATGCAGCTCGGAAGGCTCAAAAAAACCAGGAAGCAGATTCTCCCCTACAGCCTCTGGAGGAAGCAGATTCTCCCCTACAGCCTCTGGAGGAAGCAGATTCTCCCCTACAGCCTCTGGAGGAAGCAGATTCTCCCCTACAGCCTCTGGAGGAAGCAGATTCTCCCCTACAGCCTCTGGAGGAAGCAGATTCTCCCCTACAGCCTCTGGAGGAAGCGTGGCCCTGCTGACTCGACGTCAGCTCATTGAAACTGATTTCAGGCTTCTGGCCTTCAGAACTGCAAGAGAATAAATCTGCTCATCATACGACAACTTTTACGACACCAAGTTTGCGGCAATTTGTTAGAGCAGCCATAGGAAACTATTATAAGCAAGGGAAAGGACTTGACCTCCGAGCCTTATTTCACATTTATAAAATGGGACCAAGAATACAATCATTCATCAGATATTCTTTGAGAGCCTACCATGAGCAAGGTGTAAGTTTTGGGGACATGGAGGTGACCAAGTACTTACCACTTTCATGGAGCTTAAATTCAAGTGTGAGGGATAAACAACGAGGAAGCAAGTCCAGAGCAAGAAAATTAGGGACTGTGAGAAGCAGCATGAAAGAAAAAAGCAGAGCACGTGACAGAGAGTGACCAGGCAGGCAGTGGATGCTTGCTTTAGATAGGGTGGTTGGGGGAGGCCGTTGGAGAAGCAGAAATTTGACCTAAGACCAGCAAGGCAAAAAGCAGAGGATAAACAGTGCAGGTGCAGCGAGCAGCAAAGGCACAATCCAAGCAGGGAAAGGACAAACTTTACAGGGGAACAAAATGGAGGTCATTGTGGCTGGAGCGTAGCCTTCCAGGGGAGATGAACAAGGTGTGGTGGAAGGGTGGCAGGGGACAGGTCAGGCAGGTCTTTGTGGGTTGTGGTTAGGAATGCAGATAGGGTTCCCAGGGCAATTTGGAACAGGTGAGGTTTTAGGCAGGGGAGTAGCATCATCTCTTGCTACGGTGAAGAAACAGATCTTAGACAAGGAAAAGAGGGAGGCAAGGAAACTAGTTGGGAAGCTATTGCGGTTTTCCTAGCGAGAGATGATGCTGGCTTGAATGACAATGGTAAGGAGGAAGGATTGCTGTGAATATTAAATAACGTAATGAGCACTAAATACCTGGCACACAGGAAATGCTCAATATTTTATTTTAGAAAGAGAATCTTGCTCTGTCGCCCAGGCTGGAGTGCAGTGGTGCAACTGTAACTCACTGCAGCCTCGAACTCCTGGGCTCAGACCATCCTCCCATCTCTGCCTCCTGAGTAGCTGAGACTACAGTTGCACCACAACACCCAACTAATTTTTTCTAGAGACAGGAGATTTGGCTGTATTCTTCCAGCTGACCTTGAACTCCTGGCCTCAAGCAATCTTCCCACCTGAGACTCCCAGCACTGGGATTACAGGTGTGACCCACCACACCCAGCTGGAAATGCTCAATAAATGGTAGCTGGCATTATGGTAGTGTGATGATGATGATAATTGTCATTACCATTATTAGCTTCTGCTGAAAACAAACAGCTACGTGAAACCCAGTGGGGAGTATGAACAGAGTTAACATCCACTCTCACAACAAGTGTGAAAGGCCCCCCTGTGTCGTCATTCCCACTCCCCGGGAGAAGCCACTTGCTGAAACCACTGACCTCGCTCCCTCCCCAGTCCACCCCCTGCCAGCAAGTTCAGAAACCTAGAAATGTGTCAGTGCCCATTCCTGCACACAGGAATATGTAATTAGGCCACTTGGGGTTCTGAGGGACAGCTTTTAATTGTCCAAATGCCATGCTAGGTCAGATGCACCTTTGGAGACTGGACCTAATGTGGTATTTGCATGAAAACTCCTCAAGATATCATTGACTCGGGCTTTCTCTCTCTGTCACTCTGTGTCTCTGTCCCTCTCTGTCTCTGTCTCATGGACACAATCATGCACATGTGCATACACATGTGCATACATGCACACGTGTGTACACACGAACACAAGGCATGTGCATGAATGCAAACACGTGTGTGCACATGCACACACATACACAAGCACACACACAGACACACACAATTCTCTCTATCATTCCCAGCGCCCCAACAGCCCAAGGCGCCAGCATCTCTCACTTGGTCAGCCCCTGCCTCCTTTCTGGCCCTTCTGTCATCCATTGTTCACACAGATCTTTCCAAACCCCTTCAGTGACTTCCCAGCACACATCAAATAACACCCCAGCTCTTTTCCAGGACCTGTGCAACCCCAGCCTGACTCTGCCTCCTCCAGGCTCTGTCCCCTGCACTCCCAGGACTCGGGCAGCCCTGGCCTCCTTTCAGCTCCCGGGACCCTCCACCACTCCCTGCCTGGGCCTTCTCCCTGTGCTTGCTCTGCCTGGAACGCGCTGCCCACTCCTCACCCCTCCCTCATACCCCAATTTCCCCACCTCTGGCCCCTTCTCTTCCCCTCGATTCTTGGCTCAGATGCCACCTCCTCAAAGTCCTTCCCTAACAAATGTACCTAGATCACCTCTTCCCTGCCACCTCCCTCACCTTCCATGGCGGCACCATGTCCATTTCCTTGAAAGCATTGTGAACGTGGGTCGTACAAATTGGGTCGTTCTTGTCATAGCCAACTAAATCAGAGGGCAGGAACCAGGGGGAAAAGCACTCAGGGCGTAACATTGCTCCGAGAATGTGATTCTCTGCAAGCCTGGCCGCTGCCACTGCCTGTTGGGACCTGGAAGCAGTTTTACCTGCTGGCCACCGAAACAACCTGCTGTGACTCCAGGACTAATTTTACCCAGGCCATCACTCACCCATCAGCGCTTGCGGCTCCCCAGACCTTCACTGTTGCCCACGAGCTTTCTTCCAGAGCAATACGTAGCATTTCTCCTTTTTATAAAACCTCCAACTGGCCAGGCGCGGTGGCTCACTCCTGTAGTTCCAGCACTTTGGGAGGCTGAAGTGGGAGTATCGCTTGAGGACAGGAGTTTGAGACCAGCCTGGCAACATTTTTCACTACAAAAAATTTTTTAAAAAAAAATTAGCCAGGCATGGTGCTGGTGGCATGTGTCCATGGTCCCAGCTACTCAGGAGGCTGAGGCGAGAGGACCGCTTGAGCCCAGGAATTCCAGATTACACCCCAGCCTGGGTAAGGGTAAGACCCTGTCTCTAAAAAAAGTTAAAAATAAAAAAACCCTCCAGCCTTCTCTTTGTTCTTCAGACTTACCGAAGACCACCCAGTCTGTGTGTATGCCCCAAACTGTGACTTTTGTTTCTCAAATAAAACATTTTAAATTTAGAGATTCATCTCTGTATTTTATTTTACTTTAACAGCATTTGCTACAATTTGCAGTTATGTTTCTCATTTATTGTCCACTTTCCCCACTAGACTGTGTCCTCCACTAGACTGTGAGCCATCTAATAGATGGTTACAGAATGTTTGTATCCCCCCAAAATCCATGCATGGAAACCCTAACCCCCAGCGTGGCTGTATTTGGAGATGGGGGCTCTAAGGAAGTAATTAAGGTTGAATGAGGTCATAAGGATGAGGCCCTGATCCAACAGGATTAGTGTCCTTATAAGAAGAGACACCAGAGAGTTCCCCCACTGCAACCCCGTGGGTGCACACTGGGGAAGACCGGGTAAGGATGTAGAGAGAAGGCTGCATCTGCAAGCCAGCTACAGCCAGAAACCAACTCTGCTAGATCTTAACCTGGGACGTCGTCCATTCTCTAGAACTATGAGAAAATAAGTATCTGTTGTTCGGGCCATTCAGCCTGTGGCATTTTCTTGTGCAGATCTAGCCAACTAAGCCACAGGGACTTGTTTTGTTTGCTCACCAACGTCTTCCAACTTCCTGCCATAGCACTCACCACATGGCGGGGACTTGGTAAATATCTGTTGAATGAGTGAGCGAATCTTTCCATTTGTACTGCACTGGGCACCTAGCAAGTGATGAGAGCTATTCGCTCATCTTGTTCTTTCCCTCTCTGGGCCTCAGTTCCCCGATCGGTGAGGTAGTACAACTCAACAAGATGGCCTTTCCAGTCCCCTCTAGTGACAAAATGATATGATAAAGACAGTTTCCCTCTCCAAGGCACTAGCCATGACCTAGGCACTGCACTTGTTCATTTCTCATTTAATCCTCACTCCTGCCCACAGACACCCCATCAGTGTTTACAGTTGGAGAACACCAAGGCAGAGCACAGAGTCACCAGAAAGGGAGCAGTGTGGTTAGTGTTACAGACATTGTCCTTTATCCTGAGATTATGCCCTTCCAGCTTCTAGGGGTTGAAATATTCTCTCTTTTAAGAAATGATGTTGATATTTTAAAGGTCCTTATACAACGAAATGAGAATTTGGCCACCTATGCCAGTCCCTAAAATTTATTTGGAAATTTCATCAATGCATGAAGTCCCAGTCTTGAATGACATAAACTATGCACGTGGAAGGGTTTTAAATTATTTCAGAGTTTCTACTATGCACTAGTCAGGTGGAGGAACATGGAACAACTAAGCTACAGCTTCAGAGGTGCATTTCAAGAGGCCTGGATTGAAATCAGAACTCTGCCTCTAGTACTAACTGAATCACCTTAGCCATGGGAAGTAAACCCCTCTGAGCCTCAGTTTCCTCATCTATAAAATGGGAGTAGTAATAGTATAGCAAAGACTTGATACATGTGAGCTGTTGCTATCAGTATTATTTAGGTGTGCAGGTTGGTCACAGTCTTTAGCCATGGGCTATGAGGAGGTACCTGGGGGGACAAGGATGGGGTGGTGAATTCCCACTGGGCAGGGGTTTTGTTTTGTCTCTGGAGTCCCCAGTTTCTAGCCCAAAGGAGTACTAATGTTCATTGCCACCAGACTGTATGACCTCGGGCAAATCATTTCCCAGCCTTCTGCCTTGGTTCTCTAATCTATTAAAAAGGAAGTGATTACTCCCACTCCATAGAACAGTGGAACTCAAACTTTGGCCAGTATCAGAATCACCTGAGGAACTTGGGAAAAATAGGTCCAAAGGTCCAGCCTCTACACTACTTCAACAAGCCTGGGTCTCCGTGTTTACTGTCTCTCCAGATGATTTGACACACACCATGGTTCAAAACTGCCATAAAAGAATGAAAGGAACAAGGCTCTCTGTTTATTCTAACAGATCATAAGAGATTATTGTCATTATTTAAATCCCATTTTATTCACCCTTTATGGAGATGTCAAGGCTGTCTTCATACAGGTTGCACATTCCCCTCCACCAAGGGAAGCTGAGCCAGAAGACCCCTCCCAAGCCCCTGGGGTCTTCACACCTTTGGAAGTCATCTACAATCTGGTACCCATTTCACAAGGGGGAAAATGAAGGATAATACCTTTCCCCAGGGCACAAAAGCTTCGGGTAGAGCCACGTGGAACCCAGGGCTCCAAATGCCTGGGCCACCAGTGTTCAAAGGGCTCATTTTGGAGGAGTCCAATGGGAGAAGCCCTCTTGCCTGCTGACTGGTGGTGCAACAAGGTGGGGGTCTATAGCCCCACCCCACCCCATCCTGTAAATGTCATTTTCGCTGACGATGCCTGGAAAGGGCCCCTGGCCAAACACTGATAATCCAGCAGCCCCTTTCGGAAAGGTTTGAAGATTAACTCAGGGTTCTTCTTGCCACCTGGAGAGGAAAGCAAAAACGAGCTCGTATCCAAATATCTCAAGCTCCTGGGCAATCTTATTTACTGATCTTGTTGCCTGATCAGAAACAGAGCCCTGTGGGTGACATGAGATCTGAGATTAGAAATTAGGATTGTAGAATTTCCATGCTACAAATGGGCAGGTCACAGGATGCAGCCTGCTACTCCGCAGACCAGAAAGACTGCCACGTAGTGCTGCCACACAAGGCAGGAGGGGACATTTCTCAAATCATCACAAGTGTTTCAGTGGATTCAGGGCAAGGAACCTGAAGGGTGCGGCCAGCTTTCAAACCAAGGGGGCAGTGTAGTGGTCAAAGCATCAGGCTACATACACAGAAAGACCTGGCTGGGGGTAGTTCCGGCTCTGCCGAGTTCTAGCTGTGACCTTGAGCAGGTTATTCTTCACCTCTCTGAGCCTCAATTCCCACATCTGTAAAAACAAAATAATGAAGCTACCCAGAGAAGTAGCCAGGCTTTGGGGAGCCTGAAGCTCACACCACTGTGGGGAGAGTAGCGGTGAGGGGTGGGGAGGGCCTCTTTAAGGAAGAAAAATACTAATTACACATTCAAAATTGCATACAGGACCTTGGAAAGAGCCCCATGTAAGGAGGGGCCTGACAAATCCATCTCGGATTCGACCAGTTAACAGCGGGATTATTTAAGCAAAGCTCTGGCCACCTAGTAAGCCCTTAGGAAATGTTAGTTTGGGGATGAGATGAAGGCGGGGAGAGTGGTATGGCTTATGTAAAAGGCTATAATTTTGAGGGAGTTCATCTGCACTGAGGCAGAGATAATGACAGAGAATGGGACACTAGAGAAACGCCCAAGATGTCTTTAGCTGCAGAGTGCAAGCCTGGATGTCACATGTGACCTTAGACAAATCACACTCCCCTGGTGCCAGTGTCCTGCCCAGGACAACGCGGCTGGGTGTCTACAGTCTCCGCCTCTTCCTCGGTTCCAAAAGAACACCCCCTATTCATGCCACAGAGCCTGGCAAAAGCTAAGAAGCACTTAGAGATAAGTAAGTGATTGTTCCTATTTTCCCAATTTAAGAAAGGGGAGCTCCCAGCAGGGACGCCTTACAGCAGTTTGCGGAGCCAGCGAGCTGTGGAACCCCCACCCTAACACGGAGACACAGAGGCGGTGCGTAGCTATTTTCTTGGAGGCAGAAATAGAGTATTAGTTAAAAACCCTGACAACGGGGGCTCTGGGCCCGACGCTGTCACTTTCTAGCTATGTGACCCCAGACAGATTCCTTTACTTCAAGAAGGCTCAGTTTCCTCATTATTTAATTTATAGGATTCAATGAGAAAATATAGATAAAACACTTAGAGGAGTGCTTGTCTCTTCGTAAAGTGCTTAATAAATATTTGTTATTAAAATTATCAGTGTTGTAGTTGCTGTTACTACTGTTATTAAGAAATACAGTAATGGTGGGTGACTGGGTGACTCGGTTCCCAAATCCCTCCCTTCCCCCCTGCTCCTCCCAGGAGTCCTCTTCCACTGGCTTCTTCTGGCAGGAGGAGGTTCCCTCCAGGGAGGTGGGCGGGGCCTCGGGCCAGCTTGGCCAGAGCCAGTTAAGGCACGAGCCACCGAGCTGGGGTGCACACCTGCACGAGGTACCCTCCTGCTTGCCTCCTTCCAAAGCAGACCTCCTTGTCACCCTGAGCTCTCCCTTTCTAAAGCAGTCATGTCTGTGACAAAGAGTGCTGGGGCTCCCCAGGGAGCCGTTACCCTCAAATTGGACAGTATGTCGACTCCTGAAAGTGCGAGGAAGCTGCAGAACAAGGACTCTAGATTCTTGGATGGGAGCCCTTCAGAGTCGCCGGGCTTGGAGAAGACCAAGGGCATAACGTGAGTGTTGTTTTCTGCCATCCCCATTTCTGCCCTCCAGCCTGCAGCTTGCATTGGCAAAAAATCCTGAGGGGGGTGTGGCTGACCCCCAACCCATTGTGCAGATGCAGAAACTAAGGTTGCACAAGGTGCAGTCAGAGGCTGAGTCAAGATGAGAGCCTAAAGGTGCCGGAGCAGAGACTGTCAGAAAAGCCCTTTGGGACATAGTGATCCAGTCCCCAGCATGTGCAGAGGGGAAACTAAGGCCCAGTTACACCAGGCCACATGCATAGGGGCTGGAATCAAGTGCTGGTCCTAAAGTCAATGTTTTGTTCCTGGCCAGTCCTGTTAATGTTGGGGGAAGAGACAGAATCCTTAACTTCTTGGAGAAGGTGAGTCCTGAGCTTAAAACCACAGCGGCCTCACGGACAACCAAGCATTGCCTCTTCCCTGCCTCTTTCCTGCAGTGAGCCCGGCCTTTATTTCAATTGAGAATTGCAGTGATGACACCAAAAAGCACAGCACGTGGAAGGTTCTAGTGTTCTCCATTTTCCAGGAGGCGGGAAGGGGAGTCACTCACAAGGCTTTCAAAACATGGCAAAGAGGGAAGCCCAGCTGCAGGGCTCCAGCCCCCCTTCCCCAAACCTGACCCCACCACTCAGCCAGACTAGTTAGTTCATTTAGGAAGAAAGTACGGGGGCATGGCAGCAAAGAGGTTCTGCCGCTTTAAGAAGACAGGTTTTGCACATTGGCGTAGCAGAAAGAGCACTGGACAGAGAATCAGAAGGCCCGAGTTGAGTTGTGACTCTGCTCCTTCTTTTCTCTGAGTCTCGGTTCCCTGGACACAAAATAGGGCTAAATAGGTGGCTGCACAGATTTAAAGAGGATGCTTGTGGAAACCAGATCTGAAAGTGTGTGTTCATGGTGTGCAGCCGGGAAGGACTGTCAGGGGCAGGCAAAGCTCCTCTCTACAGCCATCCTGCAGGACACTTGAGGGACAGACACAGCGAGTGGCACTACATCCTGGAACAGTTGCCCCAGGACCAGTCCCGGGGGTTGCTAAGTATCAGTGGTCCTGAGGGTGAGAGGGTGAGCTGTCTAGGCCTTGGGGGCATCCCCTGCTGAGCAGAGACATTTCTCAATCAGAGACCTTGAGGAAATCCACTGACTTTTGTGTTCTGAACTGATGCAAGGTTTGGTGGCAATTGCAGCTACTTAAGATTTGAAGGAATAAAGCAAGTGGGAGCTAGAGGGGAACCAGGGCTTGGAGAGAAGCCACATAACAGGCTGGGTAAGCCTGGCACCTACAGGGTGGGCTCACCTGGGTTCAAATTCCCACTTAGCTGCTTACCAGCTTGGGCAAGTGAACAAACTTCTCTGTGCCCAGTTTCTCCTCTGTGAAATGATAGTTTACTCCTCCCAGGAGATCCGAGCATAAAGCCCCCAGACACGGTGCTTGTAAGCACCGCTGCCGTGGATATGATGCCAGTCCAAGGTCACAAAGGAGTTAGGGCTGGAGCCCACATCGCCTGACTCCCAGTCCAGCACTTTGCATGACTCACCACACGATGTTTTTAAGTTGGCTGAGCGGCCCAAAGTTAAAATTCCAATTTCCTAAGTCGTTTAGTTAGAAATTTCCAAAGTGACCCATTGACCCTTTCCTGGTTGCAAAACAAGCCCATCACTGGCGGAGTAGGGTGTAGTGCTCTGTCAGCAATGTTGACACCCACGGGGAGAAAGGCATGCGAGACTCTCCGCCCCCTTTCTCCCGCGATTGTTCTCTTTAACCCTTAGCAAATCCGTGGACAGAACCTCAGGAGGCGAGAGGATTGCGGGTTTTCTCATAAAGAGATGGGTGCTTGGGGTAGTCCTTTCAAAATATCATTACTCCTAACATTCACAGAGGCTCAGTAAAGGTGAGCATGTTGCCCAAGACGACATAGCCAGTTTACGTAGTAGCCTTGGGTTTTAGTCCCTGGTTTGTCCAACCCCAGAGACTAGGATCCTTCCAGGATACCTCTGCTACTTTTCAGAATAAGCCTCCTAGCGGAAAGGCTCTTGTGGAGAATGTCCAAGGTTTCTAAAGTTGTACGTGTAAACCCAGTACTCACCTTGATTCAACCTGGTCCAGGTACAGAGAGGTGTAGACATAGGTTTGTTTTGTAATCCACCCACAGAGAATGTCCCTCCCTGGAAATTTTTCCTCTGATGATTTAGACCTTGTCCTCTGGACCAACCTTCACATCTGTCTTAAAGAAAGGGTCTGAGTTTTTGTTTTTGTCTGGGGGAAGGGAGGCATGCCATTCCCCAGCCTTGGTGCCCTTGGCTGAGAAGGACAAAAACCACAAAACCTCTGGAGCCCAATCCCCAAATGACTGTGTCCCACCAGACCCCATCTAGGGACTCAAGTCATCTCACCTATTTATTCAGAAATCTTGATGATTTCTTGTTTCTGCCCGCCCTTTTCACTTTTCTCTGAGTTCTATCCTATCTTACTACTAGTTTGATGACCTTAAGCTAGTCGTTACCCCCTCTCTGAGACTCAGTTTCCCCAGTTATAAAACAGGGTTGTTCCTTTCCTCATTCTGTCTGGGTTTACTTCCAGGAGACAGTTCAGCAGAAGGAGGGGTGAAGAACAGGGATGCAGCCCTGGGTTCAAACCTTGGTGCCCCGATATATCCTGGACAAGTCATTAAAAAATCTCTGTGCCTCAGTTTCTTCACCTGCAAGATGATAATAGTGTCAACTTCGTAGCCTTGACAAAAGGATTAAATGAGATAATACATGTAATTAGCATAGTGCCTCGTATAGTGAGTATTACAATGGCATATACTGAGTGTTAGCTGCTAAAACCAGGGTAATTCTGGGCAAACCTGGATGACTAGTTACACTGTAGAGGACCCAGATGTGCCAGGCAAGGACCCAGGGACTGAGAGATGGCCAGGAGCCCCCGAGCCAGCTTGCCTCGGTGCCGGCATGCTGCGAGGGAGACTGTTGGATCTCCTCCCCTCCACACCCCCTCCACAGCCTCACGTCTCCTTGCTCTCCTTTAGGTTGTTCGAGACCTTGGTTCACCTGTTGAAAGGCAACATGGGCACAGGGATCCTGGGACTGCCCCTGGCTGTGAAGAACGCTGGCATCCTGGTAAGAGGGGCTGCCGCTGGTGGGGCCACTCTGACTGGTGATGGAAGGGAGGTGGGAAGAGAGGCTTTAATGGTTTTTAGTAGCTTGCAATGAGCAGTCTTTCCAGGAGGCAGCTTAGTCCAGACTTGCAGTCTAGACATCCAGCCTGGGCTAGAGCTCTGGCTCTGCCACAGACTTTAGTGGCCTTGGCAAGTCATCAGTCCACTCTCTGGGCCTCAGTTTCCTCCCTTGTAGAGGAAACTATGACCAGTTTTCCAATTATGCTCTGTAGAGACCTGGGTCACCTTGGGGAAGGCTTAGAGGCCACCTAGGACACGTGTGGTCAGGATTCTGGGTCCCCTACTTGCACCAATGTACCCCATTGTAATTGTTTTCTGTGCTTTATTGGACTAATACTTGAGATCATATTTGACCAATAGCTGCTGCTATTATAAAGGAGCTTGCAAACCAGTTTTCTAGGAAGTTATTTGAGTCCATAATGAAATCTGCACTACCAAATTCCTCCTCACAGTGTTCTTCATAAATCCCTTCTCCTCTCTCCTCCCTCGCCCCCCCCCAGGTGGGATCACTCAGCCTGCTGCTGATGGGCGTCATCGCCGGCCACTGCATGCTCATCCTGGTCAGGTGTGCCCAGCACTTGTGCCACAGGTGAGGGAAATAGCATCCTGTGTCAATTCCTTAGGTACATGATTCTCAGGGACATCTCAAAGCATCCTACACATAGCAAGAGTTTACTTCTTAATTTTCTCCAATAAGGCGAAGAAAGTGAGAAGAGCATGTAGGGATAGGCAGCTCAGGTGAGACTCTGCCGTGTGGCTCCTCAGGTGATCTCAGCCAGGCCATAGTACTTACGTGGTTGGTCATCTGTAAATTGGGCATAAACAATCCATGCCTAACCCCGCCTCAGAGCCTGGTCGTGGGGATCCAGTGGGATCGTGGCTGTGAAAACTACTGCACCCATGCGAGGTGTGTGCGATTACTCCTGCTATGTAGTAACCACCTCACGTAACAGGTAAGGAAAACAAGCCACCAAGGAATTGCTGCCAGGTGTTGAAGCCTGAATGAGAACTTACATCTCTGCCCCAGTGTTCTTTCCACTCTCTAGCTGTGTCCTGCCTTGCTCAGCGTCTCTTGACTTTTGAGCATGTGATCTTAGGTTAAACGCTCTCTTGGCAACAGTCTATGCGTTCTCTCCTGCAGGCTTAACAAGCCCTTTTTGGACTATGGGGATACGGTGATGCATGGACTAGAAGCCAGTCCCAGCACCTGGCTCCAGAACCAAGCCCACTGGGGAAGGTAACTTGACCTTGCTTTGTCCGCAGTGGGGTGGGGTACAGGAGGAGAAGATGCTGCTGTCAGCGATGCCTTCTTCCCTGGCAACGTGGCTCATGTGGCTCAGAACGTCAGACGTTCCACATGGAAGGGGTTCGTTGGCAACATCCTGATCCAGCCCCACTCCTACTATTCCTCCAGTGACAGGGTGCTCATCCCTTTGCTGTGGGGCTTTAATATTATCCACTCTTTTATTTAACCACGTTTATGCAGTTGCTGCTATGTGCCAGACCCTGGAAATACCATGGGGAAAAACACAAATAGCAAGAACCCATAGTCCAGTGGGAAAGACAGATGTTAAATAGCTTAGGACACAGTTATTTAATAACCACTGGGATAGGTACGATGAAGGAGAGAAGCTTGCCACAGAGCAGGTAAGAAGTGTGTCGGCTGGGGGGAGAAGGGGATTTCTAGATGGAACAGATGAGATGAGTCCTGAAGGAAGGAGTCCTGAAGAATGAGGAATTACCTGGGGACAGCAGACAGGGGCCTGGAGGGCCTTCCAAGAAGGAGGAAGAGCAGGTGTGGATGTCCCGAAGCAAGAAGGTATATGTGGCAGTTTCAATGTACAGAAAGACCAGGTAGCTTGAGGGCAGAGAGGGAGGGAGGGGGAACTGAAGGAGCCAGGTGCCCTGTCGAGTTGTACATTTTAGACCCTCTTAAAGGTTTTGTTCTTTTTTAAAGGAAGCCATTGGAGGGTTTTAATCAGGGAAGTCATCATATTTGCATTATTTTAAGATCTGTCTGTCTTCTGCGAGGAGAATAGATTTTATAGGAGCAGTGTAGACAGAATGAGATCCACAAGGAGTCTGTTGACAACATCCAGACAGGTGACAATGGTGGCTGTGACCAAGCTGGTGGCAGTGGGGATGAAGAAAAGTTGACTTGGTTTTATGAATGGGATCTTGGGTTTGAGAAAAGGAAAAGAGTCAAGGTTGACTCAGCTTTCTGATGACTTCTATTTTGGACAAATTGGGTGTCTGAAAGACATTCAAACGGAGATGTCAAGTGGGTGTGTATAGGTTTGGCCCTAACTTCACGCAGGAGAGCCAGAGTGGAAGTTGTCAGCCACTAAGCCATGGGCAGAAGAGGTCTCTTAGGGGGAGAGTATAGAACGAGAAGAAAAGAGAGGAAATGACCAAGACGTTCAGGACTGTTTGTTGAGCTGAATGAAGTCTTCCTCCCTAAAAATCCCACCTTTTATCTATCAGAGATGACACAGAACGAGTCAATACCCTTTGTCCTCTCATACTGGGGACTAAATCTACTCCTTTGACTTTATTTTCAGATCTTTCCCCACCCCATCTGCCTCCTATTTTTGAGCACCATCTACATTGTCAAAGTCTCTCTTGAACTGTGATATCCCAAACCCCTACAGTACTTGCCGTGTGCCCCTGACCACAGGAAGTAGTCTACATGGCATCATGGGTCTGGCCCCAAACTTAGCCCAAACCCCATACTCAATAAAGTCAGCCTGGGAGGAGACTCAGAAGGCTATGGGACAATGACCAGAATTTTCCCAGTTTTGTGACCCAAGAGGAGACTTGCCTGCCATAGCCCCTCAAATCCTTCTTCTCATGGATGGGCAGATAAAGAAACTTCTCCTACTCCATTTAGGGACCTTATTCCACTAATTATCACCTGTCCTATAATTGGAACTCCTTGACTATGGGCTCTTCCTCTCAGCCTTTAATGTGTCCACCTATCTACATGTTAAAAATAATAAGTAAATAAAGCTTCCTGGACTTTACACCATTGTAGCCACCATGCTATCTTATATTCAATATACGTTATTCACCCAATATCTACTGAATACCTACAATGTATCAGGAGGTGCTTTAGGCAACAGGTCTACAATGATGAACAAGATGGGCACCATCAAAACCGGAGCCCGCACTCTAGCTTCATGAAGGAACAGACCACCCTCTGTCCTTATGTCCCCTTCACCTCTTTCACAGGTCACCTGGCTTTACTGTCCTTATAATTCTACTGAAGTTCTCTCTACCAATGTCCTAAGAGACCTCCTTGTTGCACCTTCCTTACTCCAGAGAACCTCTCAGCAGCAGTGGGTACAATTGACCGTTCTCTTCTTCAAACGTCCTCTTCCCACTTGGCTTCTATTAAACCTCTTTTCCCCTAGTTTCCCTCCTACTTTTCTGGCTGTTCCTTTGCATTGGTTCTAGGCTTCTTCGTTTCTATTAAATATCGGCGTTTAGAACATTGATTTCTCCTCTCCTCTCTCTGCACACTCTCCAGCACCCATCTGCCTTCTCAAGGCTTTATCCATTACCAACTCAACAGTTCCAGACCCTAATACAGAGTTGTCTCCTGGATGTCTCCTGCAAGAACCTTAAGCTCAACAATTCAGAATGTGTCATTTCTTCCCCGTCTCCTAAAACTGTTCCTCCTTCTGAGTTTCCAGGTTCATTTTGTTGTCCAAGCCAAAAGCTATAAATCACCTAAGATCATTTCATTTTTCTTTCCCCCCTAGATGTGATCACCAAGTTCTATAAGTTCTAGGTCCCTGGTATCTCTTAAAATGTTTTAATGCTCTCATGCTAAGGACTGCGTCTTTGTCCAGGCTGCTGCTATCTTTTGCCTCCATTATTGAAAGAATCTCCCATCCATTCTCCTGCCCTCGGTTTTGCCCCTGCCATGGACTCTGCACACAGCAGCTGGAGAAATCTGCCTGCTCACTCTGCTGAGATGCTCTTTTCTTACTTCTTCTTCCCCTCCTCCTCCTCCTCTTCCTCCTTCTTCCTCTTTTTCTTCTCAGTCTTTCTTTATTCCTTTTCCCAAAGGACTCTCACTCACATATTAGTTTTTCTAGGAAGGCTCTCTGTCTGCCCATAATTTGGATAAAATGCCCTTTACCAAGGCCCTAATGCCATATTACAATAATTTTTGTCCGTCTCAGCCTCTAGTCTACAAACCACTAGAGGAAGGGACCATGTGTCATTTGTCTGTGTACCCTCAGTCCCTAACATGGTTGGCACATGGTAGAAAATAAATATTTAACATTAATGACAGGCTGAGTGCAGTGGTTCATGCTGTAATCCTGGCACTCTGGGAGGCGAGGCGGGAGGATCGCTCGAGGTCAGGAGTTCGAGACCAGCCTGAGCAAGATCGAGACCCCATCTCTATTAAAAATAGAAAGAAATTAGCTGGACAACTAAAAATATATAGAAAAACTTAGCTGGGCATGGTGGCATGCACCTGTAGTCCCAGCTACTCGGGAGGCTGAGGCAGGAGGATCACTGGAGCCCAGGAGTTTGAGGTTGCTGTGAGCTAGGCTGACGCCACGGCACTCACTCTAGCCTGGGCAACAAAGCAAGACTCTGTCTCAAAAAAAAAAAAAAATTAATGACAGCTAAGTAAAAACATGGTGTCCTACATTAATTAATATCGATTATGAGGAATTGTGCAGAGCCAGGTTTGGGGGAAGGATGCTGACCATGAGGAATTTTACCACTTGCTGAGCCAAGTATGTGAGGGTAGTTGAAAACCATTGATTAAAAAGAACTGTTGTTACCTCACTTCTTTGCCCCATCGTTGATTGTGGTGGAAGGACTGAGGGGTCTGGTCCAGGGTCACCAACCCCTGAGGACAGAGGGCACAATGGCAAGAAATGGAACCGACAAGTTGGTTTCTTTTATAACAAGTTTTCTTTCTCTCTCCCCTCCCTTCTTCTAGGCGTATCGTGAGCTTCTTCCTTATTGTCACCCAGCTGGGCTTCTGCTGTGTGTATATTGTGTTTCTGGCCGACAATTTAAAACAGGTAGAGTGTTCTAGAGAATAATGGGAGGGAAAAAGACTTGGACAAGGAGGCTCCCCTGCTAGTTGTTTGTTTAACAAGTTGCTTCTTCTCTCTGAGTTCTCAGTTAACCAACAAAAGAAGTTAAACTAGATGTTATCAAAGTGGCCTTCCCCTGTTCACATATTTGCAGATTTCTGTGTGGTTACTTTTGCCACGATACCCTTTGTCCCATATCTTGGACTTGTCCTCAAGGTTAGTCTCTAAAATCCTAAACCAGAAAGATCCTTGGATTTTGTCAATCTTCCTGCCTTGGAGTTTAGTCATACTTCATGTTTCTAAAATCGATACAATTGTTTTGTCATGATTCCAGACCTTCTTTGGGGCATCTGTTTCTACCTGTAGCTACTTATCTGTGGCTTAACGGCTGTCGTCCCCAGGAAGTCTTGCTGATCTGAACTTGATGTTATTTTGCAGCAATTTGAGCAAAATAATATGGTTAATAACACAGGCCTTCCTTAAACAATAAGCTTTAAAAAGAAAATTATTTTTAGGGCTGTTTTGCTGCTTATGGCAGTGATACCAGAAAGTCAGAAATGTAAAAAAGTTAGAAAGAAAAACATAGTAAGAATTCAGAGTTAGCTATCATGTCAGGTACAGTGCTGAGCATTTTACATGCTTTCCCTCACTTAATTCTCTTTATGACCTTATCAGAGAAGGTACTGTGATTATTCCCATTTTACAGATGAGAACACTAAGGTTATAAACTCTATAATGTATACATGGTCACAGAACCGAGGTTAAAAACCCAGGCCTGTGTAACACCAGAGCTCAAGTTCTTAAATACTAACCTGTATTTCTTCTCCAAACAAAACAAAATAAAATAAAATTACTCTCAATCCAACTATTCATGGTTATAATTTAATGTAACATTAACTAATTAGCATTTTGCAATGTCCTTATATTTTGTAATGTAATTTTTAATAGTTCATAATATTCCATCATATAGACCATAATTTAATCGGTCTTGTATCACTGGATATTTCTTTTGTTTTCTCACTCTAATTGGCTGCAGTGGCACACAAGTCTTTATGCACTCCATTATTTTCTTAGTGTATGTTTCTTACAGTAAAATTACTGGGTCAAAGAGTTTGATTGTTTTGAAGGCTCTTAAAACACATTGCAGACCTATACGTACCATCTGCATTTATTATCATCTGCATTTATTTATCATCTGCATTTATTAACAAACAAGCACGGTCTCAAGGCATTTACAGGCTAAAACCCAAAAAGTTAAATATCAACATGATATGTTGGTGCCAGGTCAGGATGCCATTAAACACCCTGAGGTCAGGGGCGCTAATTGTGAACTACATGGCAGAGATCACTGGAGAGGGAAGGCTTCCTCCAAGGGGGTGCACCTGAGGGGTGTTGAAGGGCAGGTTGGAGGGAAAATGGTGGCAGCCAAGGTGGGGGAAGGGACGAGTGAAAACCCAGAGGCCATAGGAAAGGAAGAGCCTTGAAGGTTGGATAGGGCCATTTATGAAGGGCCTTGAGTGCCTGGCTAATGTTCCCGGTATTTTTCCTGCTGTAGTGAGGAATCAAAAAAACAAAACTGAATGTTTCATTTATGTATCTATGGTACGTTGTTAAGTGAAAAGGGGATTTTAAAATAAAAGGATGTATACTGTGATTGCAGTCTTATAAAATAAAAAGGATGCATATGATACATATAATTAGGGATATTGTGTAGAAAATATATAGATGAATATATTCCAAGGTGTTACCATGGCTATTCATGGATACTGAGATTATTGATGCTTTTACCTTTTCTTCCTGCTTAACTTTAGTTTCTAATTGTTCTGCAGAGGATTGTATTGCTTGCATAATAAGACTGTATCAGTTAAGTCATACTGATTTTAAAGGGAGGGTGGTCACCCACCCCTGACTTTGCAAGAGAGTGTTTATATTGTGTTTGTGTGGGGGGGTGGTTTCTTATTTATCACAATGGTTGGGGATGTTAATGGCTTTCATAAGTCCAGGGATACTAAATATTCTCTAATGAATGATCCAATCCATACAAGGAAGAGTTTTCTCACTTGAAATGCCAGTATTGGTCCAATTATAAAAACAGTTAGTGTTTGGATTAAGAAATAGTAAATGATACGGAGTTTTGGTTATAAGCAAAAGAAACAGATCTGGGGGAACTTAAACAGAAAATAAGTTCAGTGAGAGGATGTTAGCTAACTTACAAAATTTTAAAATGGGTTCTCAGTAAAGAACAAGAACCTGGGTAGCCAGGAGGAGCTAGACAGCAGAACAAAGGAGCAGTCTCATCGGGGATCTACTATCAGAATTAATTTTTACCCTTTCCTAGTTCTGTCCTTGTGTCCTTTTGCTTCGGATTTGGATTCCGATTCCTGGAAGCGATACTGAATGCCCTAGCTTGAGTCAAAGGCCAGTCCTTCAGCTCTGCCATGTCACTGTGATTGACAGTCCTCCAAGGCTGCCTTCAGTGGCCAGAGAGAATCCACCAAAAATAAATCAGTATCAGGAGGAATGGATGCTAGGTTGCCAAAAGCCAACAAATAGCCACTCTGAATCCAGTTATTATTTTTTATTAAAGCTATTTGTGCAGCCTCTTTTGAGGAAGTATGGGGTTGAGGGTTTAGAATAAGAAGTTCTAAATTCACCCGACCTCACTGTGAGACTTGGCACGGTGGGGCACTCCAGCTCTTTGTGAGGGAGTTTGATGATGGGCGAGGCACTGAGCCAACCGTGCGGTCAGAAGTTTTATCATCTCCTCCTCTGGCCTTCCCCATTCCTTCCTCAGGTAGCAGAAGCCATCAATAGCACAACCAACAACTGCCACAACAACGAGACGGTCATTCCGACCCCCACCATGGACTCGAGACTCTACATGCTCTCTTTGCTGCCCTTCCTGGTGCTGCTGGTCTTTTTCCGGAACCTCAGGGTCATGACTATCTTCTCCATGTTGGCCAACATCAGCATGCTGGTCAGCCTGGTCATCATTGCCCAGTACATTGCCCAGGTGGGTGCACACCACACACCTGGCTCCTCGCGTGGGCGGGGCCTTCATATCCACTATAGAGCAGGTGCCAACCCTCACTCTTCAGCCTAATACTCACCTACTGTAGCATTTCTCCCACAAAGATGTCTCTGTGCGATCTCATTCTTCTGGATATCTCCTTGTTCATGCTGTTTTTCCAAACACCTATTTTTATGTTAAATTCTGGCTTTAAAAAAAATATGCTTTGCAAGGAAAATATCGTAATTGGCGAACTATCAACCATTCCTATAACAATTGGCTGGCAGCAAAAGGCAGATGAAACCAGGTTTTTGTATTACAGCTAAAACTTATTGAATTGCCCATAGCCTATAATTCCAGGCGCCCTAAGTTACTCCTAGGGAAGGCAAGAAAAAAAAACCCTAATATTTAGTCAGAGAGGTATTAATAGAGAGTCTCAAAAACCATAAGAAAATCTAATATGATGTTAGTTACAATTTCTTTGAGGTTGAATTAGGGATATTGATTTTCCCTCAATTTACTAATTCCTTATCCTTTCTAATTTTTCTTTTCAACACTACATAGAAATTTAAACCCCAGAAATCCCTGAGCATACCCAATAACTTTCAGATATTTTTCTCTTTGAGAAGCCACAAGAGAAAAATAAGTTGTATTGTTTATGAAACTTAGTAAAAATAATAAATTAGTCAAAGATTTTAGAATAACTACGGCTCAGCCTTTTGTTCATTAGGAGGTATTGGTGAATTCTACAAAATCGAATTTCCTAATGAGATAGCTAACTCTGATTCATGTTTGGACTGTTCCAGAGTTTGCCTTAGAAAAATGGTTCTGTAATTATTTTCCCCTTCCTCCACACACTTTCCCCTCTTCAATTTATAACTCATTAAAGAAGAAAAGGGGACTTTCATATCTAACTAAGTACTTTGGGCTCCGTAGAACATTACTGTGACTACAGTCTATTTAAAGGTGTTCTTAGGCACTTTAGGTCAGCACTAATCCGTGGTGTGTAAGATTTTCTTTTGGAGGTTTTTGATAAACCAAACTCCCTCCATGAGATACTGAGCCTTCAGTACCTTGCGTTTCCGTCCTCTGGTTCTTTGGTATTATGCAGCGCTAAAATCAACTTTGATCGTGGCCTATTTCCTTTTGATGTTTTCTAAACTTGTTGATATTCAATTTAAAAAATTCAGCTCTCCTCTCAGAGGACCCCTCTCTTAAACGAGCTCAAATGTTCTTTGAAAGTGACTGTCTTATTGCACTTCTCTCTCCTATAGGGCATTCCAGACCCCAGCCAGTTGCCACTTGTAGCAAGCTGGAAGACCTACCCTCTCTTCTTTGGAACCGCCATTTTTTCATTTGAAAGCATTGGCGTGGTAAGGTTTGAATTGGGGTGGCCTTTTCCTGGTGCTGAAAAGGAGCTGTGAGCTCTGGGCTTCTGTGTCCTCCTGGCCATTGTGTTGGGCCTGCTGGAAAATGCACAAGGGAGAAAGTAACCTCTGGCCTCACTTGGATCAGTTGTCACCAGCAAGAGAAAAATAGATTACAACAGAGAAGCCGTCAGGAGACAGTTTTAGTTTTGCCCCAATACATCTGTTAAACATTCATCCTCCTATCAACATGAGTTTTCTAATCTTTTAAAATCAAGACTAATGCTGATATACAATTTAAATTCAAGGATTTGATTAAACATAAAGGAGTTTTAAATGGGAAAGTACTGTGTGTTTACAATACGTTATTCTATAGTCTCTACTTCCACATTTGAGGAAGGGTAGTGATGTCTATCTTTTTTTATTTGTATTTATTTTTTTTTTTTTGAGACAGAGTCTCGCTCTTTTGCCCGGGCTAGAGTGTCGTGACGTCAGCCTAGCTCACAGCAACCTCAAACTCCTGGGCTTAAGCGATCCTCCTGCCTCAGCCTCCCAAGTAGCTGGGACTACAGGCATGTGCCACCATGCCCGGCTAATTTTTTTCTATGTATGTTTTTAGCTGTCCAAATCATTTCTTTCTATTTTTAGTAGAGACGGGGTCTCGCTCTTGCTCAGGCTGGTCTCGAACTCCTGAGCTCAAACAATCCACCCGCCTCGGCCTCCCAGAGTGCTAGGATTACAGGCGTGAGCCACCACGCCTGGCCTGTCTATCTTTTTTTAAATATAAAATACTTTAAAATTTACATACAGAAAAATCTACTTTTTCGTGTACATTCCTATAAGTGTTGAGAAATGCATAGAGTTATAGTTACACCACCGTCAGGATGCAGAACAATTCCCTGACCACAAAAACTCCCTCATGCTGCTCCTTCGTAGTCAACTCCTCTCCCTACCACTAACCCCTGGCGACCACCTTCTGTCCTCTGCCTCTGCTGTTTTCTCTTTTCCAGAATGTCACGTAGGTGAGATTACACAGTATGTAACTTTCAGAGACCGGCTTCTTTCACTTGGCCTAGCGAGCTTTAGCTTTATCCGTGTTGTTGCGTGTGCCAATAACGTGTTGCTTTCTGTTGCAGAACGTCCACTGTCTGGGCAGTACCACAGTTTATCAACTCACCTGTTGAAGAACATGTGGGTTGTTTCTATTTCTTGGCAATTATTAATAATCCTGCTGTAAGCATTTGTGTACAGGTTTTTGTATGAAAGTTACGTGTTCATTTCTCGAGGAGTAGGATGGGTAGGTCACATATTCCTGCATCTTTAACTTTATAAGAAATTGCCAGTTTTCAAAATGGCTGTAGCATTTTGCATTCCCACCAGAATGTGTGAATGTTCCCGTTGTTCTGCCTTTGCTAGCACTCGTACGTATCGTCAGTATTTGTTAATATTTCAGCCATTCTAATGGGTGTAGTGGTATTTGATTGTGATTTAATTCACATTTTACTAATGACCAGTGATTCTGAGCATCTTTTTGTGTGCTCATTTGGCATCTGTATGTCCTCTTTGGTGAAATGTCTGTTCAAATATTTTACAACTTTTTAAAACACTGAGTTATTGTTTTCTTTTTGTGGACTCTTAAGAGTTATTTATGTATTCCCAATGTAAATCTTTTATTGGATATGTAATTTCCAAATATTTTCTTCAGTCTCTAGCTTGTCTTTTTATTCTCTTAACAGCGTCTTTTATAGAGCAAAAACTTTTAATCTTTATAAAGTCAAATTTATCAAAACTTTTTTTATAGATCCTGCTTTTGGTATTATATTTAAAAGCACTGCCTAACCCAAAGTCACAAAGATATTCTTTTATATTTTATTCTAAATGCGTTAGAGTTTTAATTGTACATTTATATCTATGGTTCAGTCTGAGTTAATTTTTATTTAAGGTGTTTATAGGTTGAAGTTGATTTTTTTAATAAGATGCCCAATTGTTTCACCATCATTTGCTGAAAAAACTACCCATTTTCTATTGAATTGCCTTTGCATCTTTGTACAAAGTTCATTGGCTTATGTGTATGCATCAATTTCTGGACTGCCTATAATGATTCATTGATCAATGTGTCTATCTTTTCACCAATACCAAGCTATCTAGATAACAGAAGCTTTATCTTAAAACCATGTAGTATAAATGCTCCAACTTTCTTTTAATTAATATTTGTATGATATATCTTTTTCCTTCCTCTTATTTTTTTTACTGAGGTAAAATTCATATAACATAAAACTCACCATTTTAAAGTATACAATTCAATGGCTTTGAGAACATTAACAATATTGTGTAGTTATCACTACTAATTCCAGAACATTTCCATCACCTCAAAAAGAGCCCCTAACCTATTAGCAGTCACTTTCTTTTTTTTTTTTTTGAGACAGAGTCTCCCTCTATTGCCCTGAGTAGAGTGCCATGGCGTCAGCCTAGCTGACAGCAACCTCAAACTCCTGGGCTCAAGCAATCCTCCTGCCTCAGCCTCCCAAGTAGCCAGGATTACAGGCGTATGCCACCATACTGGGCTAATTTTTCTATTTTCAGTAAAGACAGGGTCTCGCTCTTGCTCAGGCTGGTCTTGAACTCCTGACCTTAAGCGATCCTTCTAGCCTCTCAGAGTGCTAGGATTACAGTCGTGAGCCACCACACCCAGCCAAGTAGTCACTTTCTAATTCTCCCCTTCTCCCAGCCCCTGGCAACCACTAATCTGATATATGTCTCTATGGATTTGCCTATTCTGCACATTTCATGATGTGGCATGTGTTAAAATTACCTTCTTTTTTAAGGCTGAATAATATCCCATTGCATGGATACACCACACTTTTTTATCCATTTTCAGCTGATGGACGCTTGGGTTGCTTCCACCTTTTGGCTACTATGAATAATGCTGCGATGAACATGCATGTACAAATGAGCTCTTCAAGTCCCTGCTTCCAGTTCTTTGGGGTAGACACCAGAAGTAGGATGCCTTCCATCTTTATTTTAATGGTTCTCTTTCTCCTCCTTTCTCCTTACACTGTAATATTTCTACAGGTTCTGCCACTGGAAAACAAGATGGAGGATGCCCGCCACTTCCCAGTCATCCTGTCTTTGGGAATATCCATCATCACTCTCCTGTACACTAGCATCGGGGCTCTGGGCTACCTGCGATTTGGAGACGATATCAAGGCCAGCATAACCCTTAACCTGCCCAACTGCTGGTACCTCCATGGGCCCTCGGGGGTGGGAACTCAGGGATGGGTGGAACATGCAGATCACTTCCTTCCCTTCCACAGCTGGGAATCCAAGGTCTAGAGAGCCTCCCACAGGGAGAAACAGAGTTGTCATTGGAACCGTGGTCTCCAGATTCTCTGTCCAGGGAGCTCCTCCTTCAACAACAGCCTCCCAAATTGAGTTAGGCCTTGACACCTGAGTGTGAAGAGGACATGATTTAAGGAGAGAGGGCAGAAGTGAGAGTCCTTGGTCACCTAAGGAGAGAAGGGAGGGGCACTGGGAGAGAGCACGAGGCAGAGCACTCGGGGTGGCCACACTTCCAGTTACATTTACTAAGACTTGTGACCGAGTCTTGCATGCCACAGCCAATGGTGTACATCTGCCAAGTCAGAGTAGCTAAGATGAAAAAGCGTGAAACAAAAACCAATTTTGGAAAACCACTGGAATCTGTAAAAATTATATGTTCCAATATACTCAATTCATGCAGCAGCTGCCAGAGACGTCACAGTGCCATATTTAAGCAGACACATGAACCCACATTGCATCGTGCAGCATTGTCTCCCCCTGTGGGCATGTCATGCATGACAGGATGCCTCCATCTTTTTTAAGCAGACAGTCACTTGGAGGCCTAATTTGCCTTTTTCTCCCAAGATGATAAATGCCATTCATCAAAAATTTGCTGCATGCCAATAATAAGCACATACCAGTCTAGGACCCAGGCAGGTGTTGATGGTGCTGGCGTGAGTAGCCTATTGGAGCTTCACTACCTCCACCAGCTCGTGATCCAGGGGGAATGGGGGCGGCAGGGGCGGGGGATAGACAGTGTAGTACACAAGCTGGAACACAGAACAGAAAAAGAGGCCTTAGGGATTTCCAAGGAAAAAACCACATCAGAAGGGGACAATAGGGAAACTCGTCGTCCAAAAGACAACTCCGTCCAAACAAGGACAGCTATGGTACACCTGGGTCCAAGTCCCAGCTGCACTGCCTGCTAGCTGATGGTTGCAGATGATTCACTTCACCTCTCTGAGCCTCAATTTCCTCATTTATAAAGCAGAGTTGTGGGGATTGAGTTAAGCCATGTCTAAAAGCATCTGGCATGTGGTACCTGCTCAAAAAGAGGGGAATTAAAAAAAAATTGATAGGGTTTGGACAGATGGAAATGGAATAAAGAGGATATTCCCAACAGAGAGATTAGTACAAGCAAGAAACACAGAAATGTGGAAGTTAGCCTTTTTTAAGAAATGAGCTAAACACACGCACGCACGCACACTTATTAAACATGGAAGATGCATCTACCACATTAATGGACCAAAGAAAACTAGTCGTATCTTGATATGTCAAAGAAAACTTTGATAGAACTCAACATCCTCTGAAACCTCACACACTCTCTGCCCCTAGTTGGAGGCCTGCAAGTGACCTTGTTTCTCCTTTTATTCCACCCCTGACCACTGCCCCCAACCTCCACACAATCCTATTTATAAATTGTATCTGCCCCCAAGGATCTGGGGTTCTGAAGTTCTCTCAACCAACTAGAAGCGTCTGTTGAGGGCCTGTTACATACCAACAGCTTTGAGAAATCCAGAGAATTCCTAAGGACTGACAGAACTCACAAAGGACTAGGCTCTTTTAGGTCCAGGGTTTTGGTCTTAAGACACTTATCATCTGTGTCTACCCAGGCCAAGTATCTGACCTGAGCCCCTCTTTCCTAAAATCTAAAATAGAGCATTGGGTGACAGTAGTTTGTGAAGGTGCTATATACACTCATGCTCAAGATTCTTTTCATTTCAGGTAGAGGTGACCCTTCCCACTGTTCCCATTGAATCCATAATGCTTCACTCTGTTTTTACTGCATGTTGTGGTGTGACTCCCTCTTGACTCTTAGAAGGTCCCTTTCCATCATTTTCGGACAGGGAAACAGAGGCCCGAGGGACTGTGCCAAGGTCAGAGGCTGATGTTCCCAGAAGGCCGGTGTCTGAGCACAGTGGCCCTGCAGAGCAGTGCTCTGGTTTTTCTTGCAGGCTGTACCAGTCGGTCAAGCTCCTCTACGTCATCGGCATCCTGTGCACCTACGCCCTGCAGTTCTACGTCCCCGCAGAGATCATCATCCCCTTCGCCGTCTCCCAGGTGCCAAAGCGCTGGGCGTTGCCTCTGGACCTGTCCATCCGCTTCGTCCTGGTCTGCCTGACGTGTGAGTCAAAGCAGAACACAGTGTCCCTGCCGATCCTTCCCTGGGTGCGTCAGGAATCAGCCAGATGGCAGAGGATAATCACAACTAGCATTTACTGAGCACTTACTATATTTCTGGGGCCATTCTAAAGCTTTACAAGAATTAACTCATTTAAACCTTAGGGACAACTCCATTCTTACATGTACGTAATTAGACAGATTTATTGGTGTCCAGCCTAAGGGTGACACAGCTTATTGACCAACAATCATAACAAGAACTGACATGTATTGAATACTTTGTGCCAGGCACTGTGCTAAGCTCTTTCCAGTCCACATTTCATAGTATTTTATTCCGTCATCATGAGAATTCTCCAGAGCTGGGACTATGATAAACCCTACTTTACAGAAGAAGAAACCAAGGCAGTGAGTGATAAATAATTGGCCAGGAAGTGTCAGTGGTGGGATGTGAACCCAGGTCATCTAAGTCCAGAGCCAGTGTCCTTCACCTACCTCCAGGAGAGGCATTGGAAATGGGCAGCCAGGCTGGGTGCAGTGGCTCATGCCTGTGATCCCAGCACTTTGGGAGGCTGAGGTGGAAGCATCACATGAGGCCATGAGTTCAAGACCAGCCTGGGCAACATGGCCAGACCCTGTCTCTATAAAAAAAAAAAGAAATAAAGAAAGAAAAGAAAATGGGCAACCAGTGAGTCTAATATGGCAATAGGTATTGTTTGACCCTCACAGTGTTGTATACATTTGGGCCAACATTAAAAATGTAGGCAATCTCCCATACAAATCCAGATTTCTAACTTTGGGGGTAGAGGAAATAAAATGATTTGACAAACCTGGGGTCACATTCTCCATCAGCAACGATCAGCAGGAGCTTGTTGGCCCCTGGATGGTCTTGTGCTCACCTGTTGGCCTAGGCCGGCCCCGCTCACCCCCTCTCAGCCCTCCCCTGTGCCCAGACCCCATGATGGGGAGTGCCCCTGTCTGCAGTATTTCACCAGACGCCAAAGGGGATGTCAGAGACTCCTGCATTAAGTGTGAGGTGGCCCAGCTATCTAAGACTTCCTTTGACTATCACTGCTAAAGTTTCTTCTTTTTCAAGGCTGAATAGTATTCCACTGTATGCATACACCACATTTTCTTTATCCAATTCATCTGTCCATGGACATTTAGGAGATTTTTTTTTTTTTGGTATGACAAAGTCTTTACTTTTAAATGAATATCAGTACATCAAGTAATAACATGTAACAAGTTCTTGAATTCTATCATCTAGTAATTTTGATTAAGACAAACTAAAAGCAGCCCCAAAACAATCACACTGACCATTAACAGAAATGGACTGTGTTAAGGCTGGCTGCCCCTTCCCACAGGTTACAAATAACTACTTCTTCCCTTTCCATAGATACAGCCCCTGACCATCAAGAAATGTTAGGGGAAAAAAATTATTTAATCCCTTTCTTTCATCAAAGAACCATTTCTTTCTTTTTACTAGATCTAAGAAAGAAAAAGCCAATCTTGATATCTATGTTGCTTGAGCTAAAGGCATAGGAAAATAGGCAATGTATACTCATTAAATTTCTAAGAAATATGAAGTGAAAAGATGAAATCTTTAGATAAGTTCTAAGTCTGTACAAGGAAGCTAGATTCGCTACTCTCCAAAAAGTGAAAGGACCTGCTACATCATACACAGAAATAATTTAATGCCTTTTCATAAGAATATAACTCAGGCTTTGCTAAAGCTACGTATTCCATGAGCGCATCTAAAATAGCAATCCATGGAAAAGGGGCATCTTTCTCCTCCCTTATCCATTTGTGTGGTAGTGTTCATGGATTTCTGGCCAGATGTTCCAGACCAAGGCCAGGAGGTTGTCCAAGATTCCATCCCTGTTGTACCTGTACCAGGGTGCAGGACGGCCCTCTCCTCCTGGATCTCCTTCTCTGCTTCAGTGCTGCGGCTGCCCTGGCCTCCAACTCCTTCTCGCTCTGCAGGCGGCACCGTTCAACTTCAGCCCTGGCTTCCTTGGCCTGCTTCCTCCTCTGGGTCTTTGCTCACGGCCTCAGACACCTCCAGTGCCCACCGCTCGTCCTCCCCTGCTGCTGACAAGCCAAGGAGATTCTTGATTCTCACTGTACTAGACCAGCCCCTTGCACTTATTAGACACTGATTTTTTTTCTCTTGAAGTGATTCATTCTCAGTTTGACCTTGGTACCAGGAACCACTCAGAATCTTAGAGATTCTAGAGAAATCAAAGAATTTGCCCCAAAGTATGAGGGTAACAAACCCTGAAGCCCAAAACTACAGCTTCTTCAAGCATTGCCCCAATTAATACTTATGAGTAAATAACTTGGAGTGCTTCATTTGCATGAATTAACGTATTTAGAACTTTAATGCCACATGCTGTATGAATACCTAAAAGGGTAGGTGGCATTTATCCTCGAGCTGACAAAGGGTTGGAGACTTGGCCAGGGCCACCCAAGAAAAAGCCAGATTCCTGCCTTCCAGACCCGTTTTCTTTCTGTTACACCACACCCCCTTTCCAAAGGAAGCCTAGTCAAAGCTTCTGGGATTTCTTGGTGACCAGGAACATTTTCCATCAAATAAAATTAAAAATATAAAAGCCTAGGCCTGTAAAAACATCCTGCTGAAAAAAATATAATTTTGGAAATCTTTAGCTTTTCGTGTTTCTTCGTTGGGTGTTTTCTGACATGTCTGTGAAACATGGAGAAGACACTTCTTTAATGAGACCGTGGGTCTCGTTCCCACTGAAGACCCCTTTGTGCTGTAAATGATTTTACATCCTAATTGTCTGCAAGCAAGAGGTTCTTGTACTCATGTTAATAATTTATTAAACTATTAAGTCTACAAAGGCAGGGTTTAAAAAAAAACATTTTGTCTGGTTTTATACATTGATACATCCCAAACAGCTTGCACAGTTCCCAGCAATGTTATTTAGTGTTATTTGTTAAGTAAAAGCTTAAGTGTTATTGACTATGTAGGGATCTAAAATGTACCTCAGTAGCATAAAGATTATTTTAAGTTTAAAACACTTGAGTAAATAGCAGCTGCAGAAAAAAGCTTTACCTAACCTTCTTTTGCTGACTGAACCAGGGCCACCGGAAAAATAATATCCACCATAAATCCCTTCTCTGGGAGGTTTAGAGCCAGAGAGGAGACTAACCGCTATCGTTGCAATGACTAATCGCTTAATAAACTTTATCTGAAACGGATATACCTTCCATTTGTTCTTCCATAGAAGCCCTTCCTCCTCCTCCCTTTCCTCTTATTCAGTGGGTATCTGGCTGTTCTGGAAGCCAATTTATCTGCAGTCTCTAGAGCTTGTAAATAAACTTTGTCTTTTCTTCTGTTAATCTTGTCTATTCTCAGTTAAATTCACAGGCCCCCAACCACTGACCCTAAGTTGGTAGAGGAAACATTTTTCCTCCCAACAATATGAATATATATATATATATATTTGAGAAATAATTGGAAAGAGACAGGGTTTCTTCTCATTTGTTTTTGAGACAGGGTCCCTCTATGTTGCCCAGGCTGGCCTTGAATTTCTGGGCTCAAGGGATCCTCCTGCCTCAGCCTCCCGAGCAGCCGGGACTTTGAAATTCGCTATGACACCCAGCGGAACTTCTAATGTGTAACCTCTAGGGAGCGTGAGCAGGGGTATTAGAGGACTTTCAACTTTTACTTTCTATAACTTAATTTCTGAGAAACACTGCTTTATTTTTTTAAGAGGATTTTAAGGACAAACTTTGATAGCTTGGTTAAGCCTGTGATTCTCCATCTGTCCTCTCTCATCCCCCTGCAGGCATCTTGGCCATCCTCGTCCCCCGCCTCGACCTGGTCCTGTCCCTGGTGGGCTCCGTGAGCAGCAGTGCCCTGGCCCTCATCATCCCGCCCCTCCTGGAGATCTCCACCTACTACTCGGAGGGCATGAGCCCCCTCACCATTATCAAGGACGCCCTGATCAGCATCGTGGGCTTCGTGGGCTTCGTGGCGGGGACCTACCAGGCCCTCCATGAACTGATCGAGTCAGAAGACTCTCTCCCCTTTTCTAACTCCACCACGTTTGTTCAGTGAGCAGGGTACTGCTTCTTGCCCACCAGCACCTGACTTATAATGACATGGATGTCTTTCACTTGCATTATCTTTATAATGCATCTTTACTTTGCCTTTTCTCTGGGCCAACTCATGGTGAAACAAGGAAGGACTCACCAGCTACAAAGTCTAATTGGTAATTTTAAATATATATGTATATATACACACATTTTGGTTTATTCCTTTTTCTTTCCATCTCTAACTTGGCACTAATTTGAGAACTCTCCCATGGAAGCTCTAGAACCTCGCCAACTTTTTGGTAATTCACACAGTGAATTTCCCATCTACAGTGGAGCCATGCAAAAAGAAGCCACCAGGGGCCACTACAGGGCAGCAACTGGCGGAAGGAGGTGCAGCCAGCGGAGGCTGCCCGTGCTTTGGCAAAGGGTTTCACCTTTTCTGCCTGCTTCTCTGATTGTTTGTTTGTTTGTTTCTAACAGCATGAAGTTGATTTTCTTGAGCTTTCCAGGTAATCACATTGCAAATAATATTCCTTCTTTCTTTCCAAATTTTATGCCTCATTTTCTTTAGCATTAATGACATAGTGGCACCAAACATCTTTTTCTAATTTCACACTTCACTGAAGCTGCTTTTAATGTTTCATTGTTAACTGTGATGCTGACTCTGAGATCACCTTCTTTCTCCTCCTCAGATCAGGTTAAGGAAGGTTTCTTGTATTTTTATAATGCTAAGAGTCTTCCCTGAAAAGTTGGCCTGTATCATGAAATTCTATCAATGCTTTTTCCCAGAAGCTATCATTGACCAGTTTTTTTCCTCCCACCTTAAATGTTGTCTGTGGCAATGGATTTGTTCCTGTTGAATCATTTTTGGATTCCTAGGGAAAGCTCCGTAGTGTACTCTATAATACATTTTCAGGTTCTCTTTGATGTTGTTTTAAGATGCTTGTATTTGTATTTAATCTGGTCATAGTTTTTGTGTATACTCTGTCAGATTTTGGTATCAGAATCAGGATCATTTTATAGAAAAAAATAGTGAAGGCTTTCTTTTCTCTCTATACCCTGGGAGGGTGTAAATAGCATCAGGCCCCATGGTAAGGTGGCAGGGGGGCCCTGAATCGCCAGATGGCCTCCAGAACCCGCCTGCTCATTTCATAGCTGATTTCTTATTTGTAAAGAGCCTACTGAGTTTCAAATTTTTAGAAGTTTCTAATCCACTGGCCACATTTTTTTTCTCTTGAGGTGATTCTTTCTCAGTTTGACCTTGGTACCAGGAACCACTCAGAATCTTAGAGATTCTAGAGAAATCAAAGAATTTGCCCACATTTTCTTTATCCGATTCATCTGTCCATGGACATTTAGGAGATTTTTTTTTTGTATTTTTTTGGTATGACAAAGCCTTTACTTTTAATTGAATATCAGTACATCAAGTAATAACATGTAACAAGTTCTTGAATTCTATCATCTAGTAATTTTGATTAAGACAAACTAAAAGCAGCCCCAAAACAATCACACTAGTATTCACTGTCCTAACCATTAACAGAAATGGACTGTGTTAAGGCTGGCTGCCCCTTCCCACAGGTTACAAATAACTACTTCTTCCCTTTCCATAGATACAGCCCCTGAACATCAAGAAATGTTAGGGGAAAATTATTTAATCCCTTTCTTTCTTCAAAGAACCGTTTTTTTCATCTTATTAGATCTAAGAAAGAAAAAGCCAACCTTGGTATCTATGTTGCTTGAGCTAAAGGCATAGGAAAACAGGCAATGTATACTCATTAAATTTCTAAGAAATATGAAGTGAAAAGATGAAATCTTTAGATAAGTTCTAAGTCTGTACAAGGAAGTTAGATTCGCTACTCTCCAAAAAGTGAAAGGACCTGCTACATCATACACAGAAATAATTTTTTTTTTTTTTTTTTTTTTTTGAGACAGAGTCTCGCTTTGTTGCCCGGGCTACAGTGAGTGCCGTGGCGTCAGCCTAGCTCACAGCAACCTCAAACTCCTGGGCTTAAGCGATCCTACTGCCTCAGCCTCCCAGGTAGCTGGGACTACAGGCATGCGCCACCATGCCCGGCTAATTTTTTCTGTATACATTTTAGTTGGCCAGATAATTTCTTTCTATTTTTAGTAGAGACGGGGTCTCGCTCTTGCTCAGGCTGGTCTCGAACTCCTGA
>CM052447.1:19646141-19684128 GCA_028533085.1 Varecia variegata
GGCTCCAGCTATCTGAGGGGCATCATGGGATTGAAACCCTGGTATTCTAACAAGTCTGGGACCCTTTCTCTCTTTCCACTGCTTCCCTCAGTCCAGTAATTAACAACGTGCATTCAGGACCTCGGCAACATGCTGGTTGGTTCCACAGCAAGGCCTGCCCCACCCTTGGAAAGGTCACCTAGGAAGAAGGACCTAGGGAAGAGGGACAGGCTGGAACTTGGGCATCACATCCTATAAGGGTGCTGGACAGGAGCCTGAGTATCACCTGTGCATGGGATCTGGTCCAGGGCAGACATCTCAAATGTTCTGACACCCTCTCCAATGGGAAGGAAGAAATGTAAATGCAGAAAAGATAAAATCACTGGCTTGGCCATACCCATAATGCCCGTTCCCCCCTTACCTCTCCCAACACGGCACCCCACCATCATATCTCCTCTTTCCTGCTTTGCAGACTAAATCAATGCACAGCTACTATTTAATCAAAAAGAACAAATCCAATGATATTCACTTAAATATCTGTGCTTAAAAAGATACCTGCAAGAAAAGAAAAAAGTTGTTAAAGCATAAAATATACCATTGTTAGAAAATTAACAGAATACTCCATGCTAACATGCAAATATATAATAATTACTTGCTCTGGGAGTAAATTGTACCTTTAACAAAAATGTTTTAAGTTACACGTTGTTTATCTTTTCCCCCTAGACTGCAAAAGACTTTTGTGAACTATGGAGAGGCCACGATGTACAGCCTTGAATCCTGCCCAAACACCTGGCTGAGGACACACTCCATGTGGGGGAGGTAGTAGAGCAATAGCGATAATAATCCTCACCAGCTCTTCCTTTATTTCTAGTTACACAGGTTTGAATGAATATGTTCTTACAGTAAACTATCAAACACAACATAGAGACTCCTCCCAATAGCCCATCCCCATCCCACTCTTTATAATCATTGATGTCTAGCTAGTAAATATTCCTCTAGATGTTTTTTCTCTACATGTGTATCAATATACAAATGTGAATGGAAGTATATAATTTCTTTTGTATTGTCTTATACATTTTTGGAATAATTTTTGGAAATTTTCTTATTCATCTGACAATATAATATGTCCCTAATTTTTTTCCATGTTGGGACATATAGACCAACCTCATTATTTTTTAAGGCTCACAATGTTCCCTAGTGTGGATGTACACCACAGTTTTCTTTGATTGTTCCCCTGGTGGTGAACATTGAGTTTGTTACCTTGCTTGATAAAAAGTTAATGGTGTACAAAATGGTTTTCTCTCTCTTAGCTTCTCAGATCATCTCAGCAACCTTGTGAGGTCGGCAGGGTGGGTTTCTATTGTCCTGGAAATGGGAGGTGGCCCAAAGACATAGACAGCGATAGTGGTGGAGCAGAGACTTGACCAAGAACCTAACACTGCACCCTTTGTCTTCTTTTTACCAGTCTTCTATTCCTTCATCTCTACCACAAACATACTTAATTTGTCAGAGTATTTGTAGCAAACCAAAGACCTCAAATCATTTCCCCTATAAATAATTCAGCATGCAGCTCTAATGGATACGAATTTAAATGGTTCTGAAAAATAAGTGTGGGGGTGGGGTGGGTGGTTGGATGAACACATACATACAAACATACCTACATAATGCAATTTGGGGCCAAAAATTAACAATTGATATATTTAGTTAAAGATTATATGATTGTTCATTATACTATTTTTTTCGACTTTTTCTATAGGCTTTAAAATGTTCAAAATAAGAAAAATGTGGGGAAAAATAAAAAATAATATCCACAGAAATAATTGTTTCAAAACATAAACACATTCAAAAAAGGTAATTGTAATGTTTGTTTTCACCCTTTGTTTTACCTCTTCTTTTCTTTCCCAGGTACACCGTCAGCTTCTTATTAATCATCACCCAGCTGGGCTTCTGCAGTGTTTATTTTATGTTTATGGCAGATAATTTACAACAGGTAAAGAGGTCTCTCCTGGGCAGAGTGGGAGAAAGGCAGACCTCTGGCTCCCAGGGCTACATTAGCAAAAGTATAGTGTTCAGGTGATGGGAGGAGACAGCTTCATCTCCTGGATGAGACCACACTTAGAAGTTCTCTCAGTCCTGGGAATCACATTTTTAAAAGATCATTGAGGAGCCAAAGTAATTTCTGAAAATTTTCTAACCAGGGTAGAGAGAGCGAGGCTTACGATCATGACCAATCAGAAATAATTGAGACTTTTTAGCCTGAAAAGCATTGGTGAAATTTACTTTAAGTATCTCAAGGTGGTCATGTAGAAGATGCCTAACTAAATGTATAGGCAAGCAACCTGCAACCTTCCCCTCACTGCATTCCCAACAGACATTACAAATCAATCACAGCATTCTTTCTTGGCTTTGTGGAATACAGGACCTTACTTGTTTCTGTGCACCCAAATAGCCAGAAAGAACTATGACAAGTATAGTAGATAGAATATTCAAGCAGATGGATTTTTTCCAAATTACAGACCTTTATTTTATTTTTTATCTTTTTACATTGATGTATAATAGTTGTACGTATTTAGGGTGATATTTTGATACATGTTATGCAATGCATAATGATCAAATTAAGGTAATTGGGATATCCATCACCTTGAACATTTATTACTTCTTTGTGTTGGAAACATCCCAAATCTTCTTTTCTAGCTATTTTGAAACATACAATAAATTATTGTTAACTACAGCTGCCCTACCGTGCTTCCAAACACAAGAACTTTTTCCTTCTATCTATTTTTCTACCCATTTACCAACCTCTCTTGGATAAAGAAAATGTGGTATATATGTGCAACATAATATTGTTCAGCCATAAAAAAGAATGAAATCTTGTCATTTGCAGCAATGTGGATGGAACTGGAGGACCTTACGTTAAGTGAAATAAGTCAGAAACAGAAAGACAGATATTGCATGTTCTCGCATGTGAAAGCTAAAAAAAATTGATCTCATGGAGGTAGTGAGTAGAATTAAGTAGATAGATTTTGTTCAGTATGTAGAGCTTTCCAACTTTTAGCACTATTTAAAGAGGATATTCTTGTGTAATAAATTCCCTTTCTCTGAAAAATGTGGTGGGGAAGAAGAGGTGGGGCTAGATGACAAAGGGACCCTTCAGCCTTGGGACTTTATGATTCTAAGGGTTTCTTGTCACAATCATGGGCATTACAGTTAGGGTTGCCAAATTTGGCAAACAAAAGTAGGTGACACCCAGTTAAATTTGAATTTCAGATAAGTAGTGAATAATATTTTTTTTTACTATACGTCCTATGCAATATTGGGGATATAGTGATACTAAGAAGTTATGTCAATCATCTAAAATTCAAATTCGATTGGCGTCCTGTGTTTTATCTGGCCACCCTAAGTATGCCGCCTTTCCTTATGCCGAATGTCAGATGGTGGAAGAAGCCCACGTGACCTCCAACACATGCCAACCCAGGAAGAACCTGGTGCTGACCCCCATCCTGGACATTCGTGTCTACATGCTGACAATCCTGCCCTTCCTCGTCCTGCTGGTGTTCGTCCAGAACCTCAAGGTGCTGTCCGTCTTCTCGACTTTGGCCAACATCACCACCCTGGGGAGCATGGCTCTCATCTTTGAGTATATCATACAGGTCTGTGCCTGAAACCACAGCAAAAGGGGGTCGGAGTCCTGGGTCTCGGAGACCCTGGGGGAGGATTGTTAGCAGGAGGGGCAGGTGAGGGTGAAGAAAGGAATCCCCTGCTCTGAGCAGCCCCTGCCAATATGACACCTAGGAACACTTCTGCCCTGCAAGCTATTAAAGCTAATCATCACCCATCATCAACATCCTCCCCCTCATCATCATCATCACATTGGGTAGCAATAAGTCATTCAACCAACAGTTACTGAATACCTTCTGTGAGCCAGGAGTTGTGCAAGGGGCTGGGGACCCTGTGGTAAGGAAAAGCAGATAGGGTGTCTGCTCCCGCAGAGGCTGCATTCACTTGGGGAGATAAACATCGCTCACATAACCAACAAAAATCGTGAAAGTGGCAGGTGGACGAGGAAAACGTGGATGATAAAGGAATTTTATTTACTTGGTGCTAAGTTCTTCACGTTTATGAACTCATCCACTCTTTACAATAATACTATTTTGGAAGTAAAGTCAGCCCTCTGTATCTATGGGTTCCACATCTGTGGATTCAACCAACTTCAGATAGAAAATACCAAAAATAATAAAAAATAATACAAATTAAAAAACAATGCAGTATAGCAACTGTTTGCATAGCCTTTGCATTGGTATTAGGTATTATAAGTAGTCTAGAGATGCTTTCAAGTGTATAGGAGGGTGTGCATAGGTTACATGCAAATGCTACACCATTTCATATCAGGGACTTGAACATCTGCAGATTTTGGTATCCGAGGGAGGTCCTGGAACCAGTCCCTTGTGGATACCAAGGAACCATGGTACTATCTTTATACGCAGTGTATAGATAAGGAAATTGATAAACAAAGTAACTTTTCCACTAATTACAGTCAGTATGCTTCCCAAGCCCATGCTATACTCTCATCACAGACCATGAAATGCCACCATTATGGTTTCATTTCTTTGAGTCTTTGAATCTTTGGAGTTGCATTAGTTTCTTATTGCTGCTGTAACCAATCTCCACAAATGTCATGGCTTATAACAGCACAAACTTACTTTACAGTTCTAGAGGTCTCACTGGGCTGAAATCAAGGTGCTGGTCGGCCGCATCCTTTCTGGAGGCGTTAGGGGAGACTCTGTTTTCTTGTCTTCCCCAGCTTCCAGAGGCTTCCTGCATACCTTGGCCTGGGGGTCCGTCCATGTTCACAGACAGCAACGTCAGGCTGAGCCCTCTCGTGCTGCTCTCCCTCTGATCTTCCTGCCAATTCCCACTTCCACTCTGCAGGACCCTGTCCCACCCAGACAGTACAGGATGATCTCCTTATTTTAGGGTCAGCCGATTAGCAACCTTAATTCAATCTGAAAACTTACTTCTCCCTTGCCATGTAACACAGCACATTCACAGGTGCAAGTGGTTAGGGTGTGAACATCTCTGGGAGCCACTATTCTACCCACCACCGAAGTCTATTGAAATAATCATCCTCCTCAATCCACCATAGCTGCCGTACCAGCCAGTGGACTGCACAGCCGTAGGAGAGTGATGGGAAGGAGATGTTAGAGGACTGGGAGACAAGACACCTGAATTCTTGTCTGGGCTGTGCCACTAACTTGCAGCCTGGCCTTGGGTAACTCCCTTCTCCCCCCTGTGTCCCACTTTCTCCACATAGGAAGATGGGAGGGCCCCCAACAGCCAAAATGTGGAAACAACTCAACTTCCCATCCGCTGATAAATGGATGAACAGAATTTGAGATGTATGTTTTATATACACACACACAATGGAATATTAGTCAGCCTTAAAAAAGGAAGAAATCTCTGGCACATGCTACGCCATGGACAAACCTTAAAGACATTAAGCCAAGTGAAATAAGCCAGACACAAAAAGATAACTCTTGTATGATTCCAGTTACATGAGGTACCTAGAATAGTCAAGTTCGTAGAGACAGTAGAATCTAAGGAGTTCCCAGGAGGCTGGGTAGTGGGGTATTGATATTTCATAGAAACAGAGTTTCAGTTTAGGATGATGAAACAGTTCTGGAGACAGATAATGGTGACGGGTACGTATCAAAGTGAATGTACCTAATGCTGCTGAATTGTACGCTTTAAAACGGTTAAAGTGGCAAGTTGTATGTTATGTATATTTTGCCACAATAAAAGTAAATAAATAAGTAACCATTTCTTTAAAAATGAGAAGGCCGACTGAGCTCTAGATATTTTAATGGGTGCTCCTGACGCTGATTTTCCTCTGTTGAGGTCAGGTGTGGCCCAGCTTTCCACCGGGCAAAGATTTGGGATCAAAGCCAACGCCCTTGTCCCACTGTGTTTCAGGGGATTCCATATCCCAGCGACCTGCCTCTGATGGCGAACTGGAAGACCTTCCTGCTGTTCTTCGGCACAGCCATCTTCACATTTGAAGGCGTCGGTATGGTAAGACCGATGGGGTCCGAGTGAACAGTCCCCAGTGCTCTGTGGAGTGGCCAATTTGGGCTCCAGATTTCTAAATAAATAGTATCTATGAAAAGTGCAGAAGATGATCCTCTCCTGGCGGAGGGAAAGTCAGAGCCCACATGCAGGATGCCTGCTGCTCCACGCCCCACGCTAAGCCGTGAAGACCGAGTGAGAAAGCACTAGTCAGCCCAGGTGGAGCTGGGTGTTCCTGGAAACAGCCAACGCGAGAGAAAATGAAAGACGTCCACCTGGAGAAGGACGACTGTGCTTGTGGGGGGACCCTGCTCCTTCACAAAAGGCCACATCTCTTTCCACCTTGTCTCCCCCAAACTCTTTTCACCCCCAGGTTCTGCCTCTCAAAAACCAGATGAAGTACCCACAGCAGTTCTCCTTTGTTCTGTACTTGGGGATGTCCCTTGTCATCAGCCTCTATATCTGCCTGGGGACACTGGGCTATATGAAGTTTGGATCGGACACCCAGGCCAGCATCACCCTCAACTTGCCCAATTGCTGGTACGTCCCTGCCGTCCTCGGCTGGGGGTGGGGCGAGGCATGGGGCCTGAGCCTGAGCAGCGGAGTGGGGCATTCTCTTGGGTTATCATTACCAATAAATATTTACTGTTAATATTAGCACTCATTATAGTAACAGGTAAGTTGGATAATCCAGGCACTGTGCATTACCCCATTTAATTCTTGCAATAGCCCTATGAGTTAGCATTATTATTATCAACTCCAGTTCATAAATGAATAAGTTGATATTTGGAGAGGCTGCAAGTAACTTTCCCACCTCACGTTGTTTGTAAGAAGCTGAAACTTGAATCCAATCTGTCTGACTTTAAAGTCCCAAGGCCCTGAAAACAGAAATGATCTGGGAATGTTTTAGAAACAGAAACAGCAATAACAAAAATTATAACTACAAAGTAAGGATTGGAGTCCCACAGATGGACTGCCACTCGGCTTCCAATTCCAGAAATGCACCTAGGCTGTCATTGCTGTGCCCCCACTGGAACTTGGTCCGGAATCCCTGTATTCAATCATTCATTCATCCAGGAAACAGTGCATTCACCACGTGTTAGTTATTGTCATTGTTATGGTGATATTGGGTACATAGTGTGACTAAGCAATCAATATAGCCAAGAGTTTAAGAGCGAAGGTTCTAAAGGTAGCTAATGGGATTTGAACCCTGGTTCTTATGTGACCTTGAGCAAGCTATCTAAGAGTGTAGGTCTCATGTCCATCCTTGTCAGTACGATGAGGATAATACTAATGCCCATTTGTATCAGTCAGGACAGACGAGGATACGCTCCAATAATCGATATCTCCAAACTCTCAGTGGCTGAACATGCAAATGCTCAATCCTGTGCTCATGCTACATGCCCATTATAGGGTGGCTGGGGTGAAGCTACGCACCATCCCCACTCCAGGGCCAGCCACTCTCTAAAGTGTTGCCGGCTGCCAGGGCCGTGAGCACAGTGAGTCATTCTCTTTCCCATGAAGCTGGTAAAGCCTCCTTGGAAGTGACATACATCTCCCCTGTTCACATGTCGTCGGGCAAAGCAAGTCACATGGCCACACCTCACACCGAGGGGGCAGGGAAGTGCGATGCCACCACATGCTTAGAAGTATTTGGTGGACAGCACAAAAGACTGCCACGCTACCTCCTGAAGTGACTGTGAGGATTAATTGTTTTAATTGACAGAAAATGCTTGGGAAAGTGCCCGTCACATAGTAAGCACTCACTGAGTGTTAGCTATCATCACTGTTCCGTGTCCCCCCACAGCCTTCGTCCTTCTGAGGTGAGTAGGATGATAAGGCATTCGTTTCCCACAAAGCCAGAGCTGTAGAATGAGAAAAATGTCACCAGCCCCACCCACGTCACTGTGTTGGGCTAATGACTAGATGAGATCATAAACGTGGCATTCCTTGGAAGTTGTACCTTTACACCAGTAAGATACCATCCGAATATGTTGTTCTTATTCTGGGCAATCTGCGCTGCCTCTGGCAACCGGGGCAGGGCACTCTCCTTCCTGGGACCTCAGCTAGAAAATGAGGGCTTTGAACTCCATCAGGACTTCACACCTCTTGGTGTGAACCTGGCTGGTCATCATCTTCAGGGGAGCCTTAAACAAATATCTCTTCCCAATAAGAAAAAGGTCAACAACCCAACGAGAAATGGGCCAAGAGCATGAGGAAACAGTTCACAGGCAAATAAAAAAGTAGATGGCCAGATGGCCAGATAGAAAGATGCTTGAAAATATAATAGAAATGCCCGTTTAAAAAATTCGATGACAAAGACCAGCATGCCCTCACACGCAGTTTGGCAAAGATGTGAGGAAGCAGGTCTTTCATATACTAGAACAACAAATAAGCAATATATCAGTAGCTATCAAAATTTAAAATCACGTAGACTTTTACCCAGCATTTTTACTTCTGAGGTTGTATACCATAGGTGCATAGATACATGTACAACAGTATTCTTTGCAGCATTGTTTACTTGGAGCAAAGACTAGACATAATCTAAATATCCATTAATTGGTGATCAATTAAAAAAGTTACAGTATATCTATGCCATTGGAATACCAAGCAGCCATTAAATAGAAGAGCCAGATCTGTGTGTACTGATAGGGAACAATCTTCAAGAAATATTGGATGAAGGGAAAAAAAGGAGTTCAACAGTGTATAGAGGAATGATGCAATGCATGTGTGTACGCATGTACATGTGTGTATTCAGGTGTGCGCATGTGCACGTGTGTGTGTTCCTGCATTCTGTGTAAGCTTGTACTTACACAAATTATTTCTGGAAGGGCCACAGGAAAGCTCTGAGTGATTGCCTAGGGAAAGGGGAGCTGGAGACTAGAAATTAAGGTGGGAAGGATGCTTTTCACTGCATGACTTTTGTACTGCAAATTTTACTCTATGCAGATTTTACCTTTTTAAAATATTGAAAGAAAAGAAAGCCATAGATTCCTGGGCCACAGGTCTACTGACTCAGAATCTCCAGGAATGTGTACTTTTAATAAGTTTCCCAGGTAGCCCTGGTGGCCAGTCTGGCCTGAGTCACTGGACACTAGCCAATTCTATAACTCAATGACAAGTACAGGTTGAGTATTCCTCATCTGAAATGCTTGGGACCAGAAGTGTTTCAGATTTTGGATTGTTTCGTATTTTGGAATCTTTGCATTATATTTACTGATTCACACCCCTAATTTGAAAATCTGAAAATCTGAAATCTGAAATGCTCCAGTGAGTATCTTCTTTGTGTGTCATGTCAGTGCTGAAAAGTTTAAGATTTTGGAGCATTTCTGGTTTTGGCTTTTCAGATTAGGGATACTCCACCTGTACCAGCGTCTGAGCAATGAGTGAATCCTGAATGGCTCTTCTGGGGACCCACATCACATTTCACATCCTATCCATCTGTCTGCAGGTTGTACCAGTCTGTCAAGCTGATGTACTCCATTGGCATCTTCTTCACCTACGCCCTCCAGTTCCACGTCCCAGCCGAGATCATCATCCCATTCGCCATCTCCCAGGTGTCAGAGAACTGGGCACTGTTTGTAGACCTGTCTGTCCGCACAGGCTTGGTCTGTCTGACCTGTGAGTAGGATAAAAGGGCACTCTTTGCCCAAAGCTATGACGGGGAATCACACTGGTGCCCATCCCACCATCAGTGGCTCAGCCACTAGGCTTCTTTGTGACCTAGGGCCAGATGCTTGGATGTCCCTGGATCTTGATTTTCCCATGTGAAGTGGGGCTTAACAGAACTACCATATAGTAATGTTACAGTAATCTCTACTGTCTACACATAGAAAGTATACACTGGCTGGTTTATGGGACAAAGAAATATCATTCATTTAATCACCCTTCTATATGCCTCCTATGTGGCATGCACTGTACTGACATTATCTAATCATCTAATACTCATGACTGCCTAGCAATGTAATATTACCAACTGAGGGAACTGTGACCCCAAGAAATTAAGTAACATGCCCAAGTCATACATACATGCTAAGTGGCAGAGCTGGGATTTGAACATGAGTTGTGTAGCACCAAAGCATATGTTTTCCACTGTGCCATATTCCTTCCTATTGCTAGTTCTGAACAAGTATCCTATTATAAAGTAGCATTTAACTGTAGGGAAAAACCCCAAAGGGATGATTTGCTGATGTCTTGGAGATCATTTTTGGGGGTGAACTCTTTTCTCCTTTCCTCCCTCCCTCTCCCTTTCTTCATGCTCCCTTCCATTCATTCATTCATTCATTCATTCATGGGCGCCATTGTAGGTGTTTGGGAAACATGAACAGGGCTGGGAAATTCTTTCTTTGGAGCATGTCCAGACATGGAGAATCAGAAAAGGTGCCCCATGAGGAAAAGAATTAGAGATGCTTTGCTTGGAGATGCAAAAGCTTTGGGGATTTCTATGTTTGTCCTTGAACACCTGTAGGGTTATTGCACAGGGGAGAGAGCAAATTTAGTATTAAAGACTCCAGGATCAGAGTTTAAAGTTGAGGGAATAAAGTCTCTGCACAGGGTCAGGAGAAATCTTGTAACTCTTGGAGCTATCCAGCAGAAGAACACACTATCAGATAATAAGCTTTAAAGAGCAGGAGTTCTGGAGCAGAGGCAGCACACCTGCTTGGTTTGGGGTGTTAGAGTTCTCAGTCTGTACTGAGAAACCTTTAAATAGATTGTTCGAGATCATTCCTAGTAGGAAGGGTGTAAGTTGAAGAGAAAGACGGAGTAGCCACTCAGGATCCGAGAAAACATGGCTAGAGACAGCTGATCTCCTAATGACATGTCATACTCCTGTGATGTGCTGAATGACCACTTCCTCCCCCTCTATTCATCCATCAATTCTGTCCCCTTTTATTCATTCAATAATCATTTGTTAAGCACCTACTCTATGCCTGACATTGTACTAGGCATTAGGGATACACATGAATAATGAAGAAGACATAGCTCCTGCCCTCACAGGGCTTACAGTTGAGTAGAAATATATGCAAAGAAAGCATTACAGCAAATTGTGATGAAGGTTAAGATGGAACATGATGATGCACCTCATGTGATGGTTAAAATCGTAAATAAAAGACACCCTCTACACATAAGGAGGTCCTGTAACACAGCCTGGGCCAGGTCAGGAGAGTCCTCTCCAGTGAACCTAAAGATAAGCAGGAGACGGATGAAGAATGTGCACATGAAGGGAGCAGGCTGTGCACAGACCCAAGGCACAGACTTGCCTCTAGCCCCTTCAGAGAACTAAAAGCAGTGGACAGTGATGAGAGAGGAGGTCAGAGCTTTTGGCAGAGCCCAAGTCCCAAGGGTCCTGTGCCGAGGAGTGTGGGCAGTGGGGAGCAACGGAAGAACTCTGAGCAGTGGGTTGGCATGACGAGCACTGACCCTCTTAGAGCACTCCTCCAGTCCACCTTGCATAGAGCTTTCCCTGAATATATCTTCTCTGTCCCCTCGGGGTGAGCTCTCCTGGAGGACAGATGCTGGTTTTTCTGTAAGCAGCTTATTAAACATCTGATGAAGGAGAGCTGTGGACAGGGACCATCCCATCAGAGGGGCGATGGACTCCCAACCATGACAGTTTATGAGTCTCTCTCATTCTCTGACTGTACATGTCAGAGCAATTTCAGAAAGAAGTGATGTTTTCTTAAAGATCCAATGAGCTGGTATAGATGCTCTCCAGAACAGGCTTTCTCTACTTTGTTCATAGAAAGATCAGATGATTGAGATATTTAAGGTGATGGATATCCCAAGTACAGTGAGATTTACAAATTATATGAATACATTAAATTATCACATATACCCCAAAACTGTGTATATCTAAATTGTTTAAAAAACAGAGTTAAGTTGTGATAGGTGGGCTGGGAAGAAAGCATGTGTTTGTATAAAATTAAATTATATAAATTGCATATTTATTCATTCATACATTATTGAAATTGGACTCCTTTGGAAAATCTGACACTAAATGTTCATCCTACATAAGACAGATGGAAATTTAAGAGTGTTTCTAGAAGAGCAGGGACGCAAGATGGGAAGCCTAGTGCTTTCTTTGGGTTTTATGTCCTGCTTAACTATCAAGGTCCTTCTAAGAATAGATAAATAAGTAGTTGATATTTGGATAGCAACAGAGGCATCTCCCGTTTTTTATTCATCCTTGCTTCTAACAGAGGTTTTATTATGCAATAGTACAAAGATTGATTCAGCATCTGGATAAGAGTCAAGCACTTATTGGGCACCTACAGTGTGCCAAGTTCTTTGCTATACATGAGAGGGAGCATAGCAGCGTGGAAAGGACATTAGATCGAGCATCCCAGTGGATTCTCATCTCAGCTCCATGTGAACTTGAGCAAGTCCTGTTTCCTCTAGAGCTTGAAATTTCCCCGTATCTGAAGTGAGGAGGTTATAATAAGTAAGTGATAGAGGAGACCTTTCAATAAAGATTATATGTGAAAAATCCAATATACAAAATATAAAAAGAGAGCATCTGTGTTGGTGCTTAAACCAGGGGTGGGAGTTCAGCGCTGCATTGCCTGGTGAATTGCCCGAGCCTGCTCAAGACTGTTCGAGCAATATCTCAGGCATCTGTGGAATTCTAGGGCTCCAAAACAATGGTTTATTTCTGAGCTCCCTTTTTGCAGGGACGTTCACATCCAGTAATTCTAAATTTCTCCTCTTGTCGCAGGTGTCTCAGCCATCCTCATCCCCCGCCTAGACCTGGTCATCTCCCTGGTGGGCTCTGTGAGTAGCAGTGCCCTGGCCCTCATCATCCCGCCCCTCCTGGAGATCATCACCTTTTATTCTGAGGACATGAGCTGTGTCACCATTGCAAAGGACGTCATGATCAGCATCCTGGGCCTTTTGGGGTGTATATTTGGGACATACCAAGCCCTCTATGATTTGACCAAGCCCATCAACCCTTCCGTGGCCAACTCCACAGGTGTCTATGCATAACTATCTATTTTTATTCTTACGGCTCTCCCTTCCTCCCACCCCCAATTTGACCTCCGTGTGGATGTTATATACCTTCAGCAAACCCTCACATCTCTACGTTAACTAGTGGCGTCTTTTTATCTTTCCAAGAGGAGCATAGGTAACACAAGTTAGTACTGAGGCCTCTCAGGCTATGCCTTTTTTGGTTTTGGTTTTCTTTTCTTTTTTGTACCTCTGAACCAAATCACATTCAACCATTCGTGTTATCAGCCTCATTTAATGGAAAAGGGATGTCATTCACCCCTACATCTCTGGGAACAGAGACCAAGCAGAAATGCAAAAGAAATTGTTTTCTCTATACTGCAGTAGCTGCCCTTAAAGCATCAGATTTAGAAAAGTGTATGTTACAGGAGGAGAGTTTCCTATTTAGATATTCTAAGTGAAAGAATCACGGGCAGAACGAAACTAGAACTTAGCAGTAATTTTGTCCAACTGCTGCCTCTGCCACTGATTTCCGGTGGGACCTTGGGCAAATTCCTCCCCCTCCTTCAGTCTTAGCTTCTTTGTCTGTAAGTGAAGGGTTGAGCTAATTGATTATTAAGGGCTCTGTCAACTCTGACATTCTGAAAGTGAAAAAAAGAAGTTAATTTATTTTCCAACCATGAAGACTAACCATGCTAGTGTTGGTAAGGATGTGGAGTAACTGAAACTCCATGTGCTGCTACTGCAAATGGCGCCACCATTTGTAGTTTCTTTAAAAGTTAGACATATACCTACCATATGATCCAACTATTCCGCTTCAAGATATTTAACTGAAAAAAGAAAATATATACCCATAAAAAGACTTGTACACAAATGTTCATGGTAACTTTATTTGTAATAGCAAAAAAAATGGGAAACAAAGTAAATGTCTATCAGCAGGTGAATGGATAAACTGTGATATAGCCGTACAATGAAATACTACTCAGCAATGAACAGAAACAAGCTGTTAATGCACACAATAAAATGGATAAATCTCAAAATAACTATGCCGAGTGACAGAATCCAGACAAAAAATAGTACAAACTGTATGGTTCTATATGTATATAAATCCAGAAAATGCAAACTAATCTGTAGTAACAGATCAGTGGTTCCTTGAGGGTGAGAGGGAAGTGTTACAAAGAGACATGAGGAAACTTTTGGAAATGATGGTTAACGTTTACTACCTTGATTGTGGAGATGGATTAACAGGAGGGTACATATGTCCAAACTTATCAAATTGGGCTCTTGAAATATGTGTAGTTTATTATATATCACTTATACCTCAATAAAACTGTTAAAAATAGAATGTGGGCCAGGTATGGTGGCTCATGCCTGCAATCCTAGCACTTTGGGAGGCTGAGGTCAGGAGTTTGAGACCAGCCTGAGCAAGAACGAGACCCCGTCTCTACAAAAAATAGAAAAGTTAGCCGGGCATGGTGGTGCATGCCTGTAGTCCCAACTAATCAGGTGACTGAGGCAGGAGGATCACTCCAGTCCAGGAGTTTGAGGTTGCAGTGAGCTATGATGATGCTGCTGTACTCCAGCCTAAGTGACAGAGTGAGACTCTGTCTCAGAAAAAAAATGTGAAGCATGATTCAATTTTCATTTTTTTTAAATAGAGTCAGGGTCTCACTCTTGTTGAGGCTGGTATCGAACTCCCGACCTCAAGCAATCCTCCCACCTTGGCCTCCCAGACTGCTAGGATTATAGGCATGAGCCACCATGTCTGGCCTCAATTTTCATTTTTTTTAAATCAATCACATGCATATAGTCAACTAATTTTGAAGAATACACAGAACATAAAATGTCATATGAATTTTCTCCAAGTGGGTTGAATTATGAGTGAAATGTTACGCTTCTTTTTTTTTGCTTGCCTATGTTGTTGCATTTTTTAAAATAATATATTGATTTTATAACTAAATAAACTTCATTTGAGGGGGAAATTATTAATGATTTGTAATGGAAATACACTTTTTATAAACTTTTTATTGTGAACTATAACACCTATGAAAGCATGTAAAGCATTAATCTACAGTATGATGAATATTTATAGAGAACATCACCTTCTATTAGATTATTGATACTGTGGCTTGAGTAACAGGAATTGGCGGGAGTTAGCAGAGTCCCCTGCTGTAATATATCACTCATTTACCAATGATCAGATGCCGGGAGTTAGCTACTCTCCCAGCAAAACAGGTCCCAAGGCAGGATCATCGCAAGGGATTTGGAAATAATAGGAAATAAAGAAAGAAATAATATAGACAGAGAAATGATTGAGACAGAGACAAAGTGCAATTTAAATGATGGGGGAGTTAGGGGTCCCCTCTAGCATTCCCGTGAACTGTGAGGCCACAAGTGAAGTCCCGCATCAATATTTATTGTTACAGCATAGTTGTGTTTTGTTAGAGAATTATGTGTACAGTTCATTTTTTGAGGTTTCCAGGGGAAACTTACCTAATTCTGTCTACAAGAAGAGATGATTACACAATTTTTCTAAGATAAGCATGTTAAGCCCTAAGTTAAAAACAGACCTAGCTGAGCATATAAATTAAAGATAAAATGTATAAAATGAGAACATTGAGTCTGTGTACTACTCTAATCTACTTCTTCTAAACGCAGAGACATGTGGTCAGGAGTGAAGCAGAAATAGCCTTGGAGTCTAGGATAGTTCCAGCTGCACGTTATCTGCTGGGCAGGCATTTTAATCAGCTTCTCCATCAAGGACCCAAACCGAGCTTCTGCCTTGCAAAGAAGCTCAAGGCAATGACCAGCAGCAAAGAAGAAACGTTGCTTTGCAAATGTCCTCTGACAATGCCTCCTTTGTTGGAAGCAGCTTCTGTTCTGTGAACTAACATGACCACAGATTCCTTCAAAGGCAAAGCCCTGCAAAACCCCTGAAACTTTTCACATCTCAGCCTGTAATCCTAGCACTCTGGGAGGTTGAGGCAAGAGGATCCCTTAAGCTCAGGAGTTCAAGACCAGCCTGAGCAAGAGTGAGATCCTGTCTCTACTTAAAAAATAGAAAAAATTAGCCAGGCGTGGTGGCCAAAGTACGATTAACAAAACAAAGTCATTAACGTCAGTGAAATCCTATTTCTGGTCCTTTTTTTTTTCTTTTCTTTTCTTTCTTTCTTTTTTTTTTTTTTGAGACAAGATTTCATTCTGTCACCCAGGCTAGAGTGAGGTGGCATCATTATAGCTCACTGCAACCTCAAACTCCTGGACTCAAGCCATCCTCCTGCCTTGGAGTAGCTGGGACGACAGGTATGCGCCACCACGCCCGGCTAATTTTTCTAGTTTTTTGTAGAAACGAGGTCTTGCTCTTACTAGGCTAGTCTCAAACTCTGGCTTTAAGTGATCCTCCCACCTCAGCCTCCCAGAGTGCCAGGATTACAGGCATGAGCCACTGCGCCCGTAATGGCTCCTTTTCTTAAGCCAGCATCTAAATCAGGATCTCCAACGCATTCAGTTGCCATAATTCTTTATTCTCTTCCAGTCTGTGACTGTTCCTCAGTCTTTCCTTATTGTTCGTGGCCCTGGCACTTTTGAAGGGTACTGGCCCGTTATTTTGTAGGGCTTCTTTCAGTTTGGGCTTGTCTGATCTTTTTTCATGATTTCCTTGAGATTACACATTTTTGACAAGAATATCACAGAAGTGACATTGTGCCCTTCTAGCACATCCTATTAGGAGTTGCATGATGTCAATATGTCTTATTAGTGTTGATGTTAACTTGGTCACTTGGTTAAGGTGGCATCTGCCAGTTTTCTCCACTACAAAGTGACTGTTTTTCCCTTTATAATTAGCATCTTGTGAGATCTTAAAGTGATGCAAAGTCCTGTTTCCCATCATACTTTTATCTACTAATTTTGCATCCAATATGTTCCTTGTCTGCAACAATTATTCCTTAGGTGTTTGTCCAATGGTGGGTTTTTTTTTTTTTTTTCCTGTTTCTATAATTCCTTCTGATACAGGGAGTAAATCAATGAGAGAAGGAAAGTCCCCTGAACTCGCCAAGTCCGTTCTTGGCTTCATGCAGGAAGGAATTCAATAGCGAGCCAACTAGCCACAGAAAGTTTATTGAGAGACAGACAACAGATCCTACTCCACAGACAGAGTAGGGGTCCTTTCCTGAGCAGGAGGCAGACTCCCTATGGGGCAATGGTAATGTTTTTAAATGCTCAAAAATCCTGTTAGGAAACAGCTGTATGTGACCAGCATTGTCTTGAGGTCAGACCATAAAGGTTAATCATAAACTGCTGTCACAGAAAGGTTAGCACAGACAGTTCGTTAAGGCATCAGCTTAGTGATTCATCCATCCCCACCCAGGTGGTCTCTGGCTGGCGACTTCTTGGTGGCTTCCTTGTTCAGGGTGGTTAGGGTCTGGTATCGGTCACAATGCCTGCACTCAAGCTCTCTCGACCTTCCTTTTCTCCCCTATCCCTACATTATTCTACATTTAAGTGAGATTCTATTGTGTATGGGATCCTGTTGTGTATTTTTATTCCATGGCTTATAACCCATTCTTGTCATTATTTTGTTGTTCAGATTGCCCCAGAGTTGGCCAGTGAGAGCCCTTCGAGTTGGTTCCTGTGTCCTTTCAACGTGCTCTCATTATCTACAATATGCTTATCTTCTCAATCCTAACATACACACGGAATACCTTCTGAATTGCTAACCCCTACTCCTGTGAAAAATAGACTGATTAGACTACCCTGTTTGTGTATAGTACCTTTCACCTTTACCTTTCTAGTGTCCCATCAAAATACTGTTAACTTCAGTTAGCTATTTTTCTTCCCCATCCCTTTCGGTGCGGTTGTATTATTCATCTGAAATAGTTCGTTTGTTACTGTTTGCATTTCATTTTGAATTCTCCTCATATCCTGGTTGATTTTAATTATTTTGGGGGTATGAGAAACACTACTATGTTTCTAAGAATCACGGGTATACAAAATACACTCCGATATACCCAGAAGTGTCCCACCCAGTACACCCTTTATACCTTGTTATTCCCCCTTCCTTCCACTCTGTTCCCACCTACCCTCCAAAGATAACTACTCTCGTTAGTCTCTGGCTAATCTTTCCTTATTTATTTATTTATTTATTTATTTATTTATTTATTTATTTATTTTGAGACAGTGTCTCGCTCTGTCGCCCTGGCTAGAGTGCCGTGGCGTCAGCCTAGCTCACAGCAGCCTCAAACTCCTGGGCTCAAGCAATCCTCCTGCCTCAGCCTTCCGAGTAGCTGGGACTACAGGCATGCGCCACCATGCCCAGCTAATTTTTTTTCTATATATATTTTTTTAGTTGGCCAGATAATTTCTTTCTATTTTTAGTAGAGATGGGGTCTCGCTCTTGCTCAGGCTGGTCTCCAACTCCTGACCTCGAGCGGTCCTCCCACCTCGGCCTCCCAGAGTGCTAGGATTACAGGCATGAGCCACCATGCCTGGCCTTTTCCTTATTTATTTTTTACAGACAAGCAGATACATGTATCTTCTTATATCCTCTTCTAACATGAAAAGTAGCACATTATGCTTTTTTGCACTTAACAATATATTCTGAAAACAACTCCATACCAATTCATAGAGCTCCTTTCTTTTTTACAGCTAAATAGTGTTTTATCATGTGGGTACAGTTTATTCAGCTATTCGTTTATATGTAGACATTTATGTTGCTCCCAACATTTGCACTTTCAATGTTGCAGTGAATAATCTTGTGCATATATGTTTGTATTGTCAGAGGTGTTTCTTCAAGGGAAATTCCTAGGTGTGGAATGGTGAGGGCAAAGGGCAAGGGCTTGTGTAGTTTTGTTAAGTACTGACAAGTTCCCCTCCAGAAGGGTTATATCAATTTATATTCCCACCAGGAGTGCCTGTTTCCCTATAGCCCCACCTAACGAAATGTGTGGTACTTTTGTCTTTCACTAATCTAAGGTGATAAACAATATCTCAGTATTATTCCAATTTGCATTTCTCTAATCATGAGTGAGTCTGAACATTTCATTTTTAAGAGCCATTTTTACATCTCTATGTGAGTGTGTGTTCGTGTCTGTTCCCAATTTTTCTATCAAATTTTTGGTCCTTTGTCCCTTAACTTTTAATTCTTCATATAGTAGGAATATTAACTCTGTCTGTGGTATATGCTGCAAATATTTTCTCCCCGTCTTTTGACTTTATAGTGCTTTTTGCCAAGCATTTTTTCCCTCCTTATGTAGTCTAATTTATCAATCTTTTATTGCCTCTGGATTTTTCATCCTGGTTTTCTTTTAGTATTTGTCTGGTTTCATTTTCTTACATTTGGATCCTGGATGCATTTGGAGTTCATGCTTGCATATGATGTGAAACATGGGTCTAATTTCAACTTCTCCAAATGGCTTCCAGTTGGCTCAGCACCATCTATTAGAAAGTCCACCTGCCCTGTGATTTGAGACACCCCCTTCCACTTCTCACCTCCCACCCCCAAGAGACCTCAAGGAACATTTGACCCAAAAGCACGGCAGGTATAAAAAGATCAAGTGAGCCACCGAGGTTCCATTCAAGAATGTGAACTAAAAAACAATGGTGAGAATAAGGCAGAAAGATTCAACAGAGGGAAAAAAGGCTGGAGCAGAAGTCACGATGTGATGGGAAAGCAAAGCCGCAGATGAAGGAGCCAGACGGTGACAACACAGAACGCTGCAGAGACAACAGATGGCTCACGAGACAGAAGCAGAGGAGCTGGTCTCTAAAATTGCCGTGGCTTACCTGAACCACGGTGACAAATCCTCCCAATGCAAACAGCCCACCCAAACAAGCTTCTGAGACCCCAAGATGTGTACGTGAAATACGCAGCCAAGACAAAGGAGAAATTCTCAGCAAGTTAAAAAGATTTATTGCCATTCCAGGCTTCACAGGAGCCCAGAATGCCGGGCTGGTGTGTGGTTCAGGAAGTTGTCATGGCATGACAGGGTGGTGGACAAATCCAGGCAGCCTGACATCGAGTCACCCTCTCTTTGTTGCACCCCACAGAGCATCTGCTTGTGGGGCCGACTCGTCCGTACCTGCGCCATTCACCTGATGGGTCTCCAGGGCTGGGACAGGCAGCCCTGGGATCCCTGCAGCTCACAGCTGAGAGGCCACCTGCACCTCCCCTGGCACTGGAAGAGCCTTCTCCTGGGAGCCAGACACTATGGATTTGGCCCTATGGAGGGAAATGGTGCCAGGAGTTGTCTTGAGAGGACGAGGTGTGCACGGTCTTAGATCAGAGGTTGCAAACTGGATACCCACGAGCCAGATTTCCCCACCAACATGTCCATTTGGCCCCTTTGGCCCACAGTGTTAAAAAAAAAAAAAAAAATTAGCTGCCAATGTTTAAAAATTGTAAGATTTCATATAAAAATCTGGATTTTTGGCTTCTCTAGGAGAAAAAATTGAGTCTATCTGGCAATACTAGGCTCACAACATTTTTACATGGCACTGCCTGCTTATAGCTGAGTCATCCTTATGAACTGGCTGTGCGCTCCAAATTATCCCAGTCCTTGTCATCCTTAATTAGATGCAGCCGGAGCCCAGGCTCGGCTGCCGGGTATCAATGCATATGTGCTCTAACTTTCTGTGTAGTATGAGAAGTATTTACCATATCCATTGTATGTATTATCTTTATCAAAAAAGGAGGCAACGTGTTTCTAGTAGTCCTCGTCACTCACTGAAGTCTCTTGTTTGACCCTGCGACACCTGAGTTTGTAAACGAGTTCCTAACTATCTCCCCCAAGGGACTTCCCACACACACCCTGCCTCTCCAGGACACACTGCACCCCGGTGTTAATTGGGCAAACCTAGAAAAGAAATCAAAATTAATCACAGAAATTAATGGAGGACCGGACTAAGATCAACTACTTAAGCCTCTTCGTTGTAAAAAGGGGCTGGAGTAGAATGAAAATGTTAATACTCTCACTCTGCTTTTAAGTTAGTAACCAGTAAAAAAGAAAGTCATAAAGGTACTTCAGGAGGCCAAGACTGGGTCAGTCTAAACTTGATGTCCCAAAACACATTGGTTCCCATTCCTTGACTGTTTGGGAAACGAATGAAGCGCTTTATAGAAAGAAAGCCACAGAGGTGGGGGAAGGGACATGGCTCGCCCAGCAGATGTCCCGGGCTGTCAAGAGCTGCCAGACTGGGCCTCCATTAGATCAGGGCCGCTTGCCCCAGCCTAAAATGTAAGTGACGCAAGGTGATTTTCAGTGAGGGTAGCAGACTCATTGTAGGAAGGAGTTGGAGAAGGGCAGGGTCAGAATTTGGCCTTGGCAAACACAAGACAGAGGAAGAGAGACCTTCCTCTACCCTTTCACTCTGCTGCGGCTGGTGGCCCGTTATTTGCCCTTTAGAGAGGCGGCAATCTTGACGCAGGCCAGACGGTTCCCGCCGCTGCTCAGGATGCTCTCGATGCGGTAGTTCCCGGTGCTGAGCCAGCTGGGCAGCTCCAGGTCAGGCACGGTGAAATCACTCTTGGGCAGTGAGTAGGTGCCCTGTGGGAAAGTCAGCGGACCACCAGTCAGTGGGGGCCTGCCGATGGGATCTCTCTCGTGGAGCCACCGCTAAGATTATAGCCAGGAACTGCCCCTCCTCCTAACAGCAACATAAGGTTAGAGACTGCCATGGCTCTGTGGAGCACAGATTATTGTAGCTAAAGGGACTTGGAGATCACATCCAAGTTCAAGTCTCCCATTTCAAAGATGGATAAACTGAGGCCCCCAAAAGTTAAGTGATTCCAGATAGGTCATACCAACTTGCATATCCAGAAACATCCAGATCTACAGGAGGAGAATGCAAAGACCCTTCTGTCTAAGCCCCATCTCTTTAGCACAGGAGTAAGGCTGTCCCCTCGCTAAGTACTCACATCTTTAAAGGGACAGTGGCAGGGAAGCCCATAGGTGTGCAAGGGCTCTGGGCAGGGCTCCCCAGGGGGAATAAAAGTATCAAGCACATCACAGAAGTCTTCATATGTACAGCTGCCGATCTGTTCCATGCACGGGATTTTGACCCAGAAGCCAGCCACTTCCTTCTCCACAGTTAATTCCACCTGGTGAAAAAGAGTTTGAAAAAAGTTACAAGTGTAAATTCCAGGGCAAACATACCAGCCTCTCTGTCTTTTTAAAAGGTCAGCAATAGGCCAGGCATGGTGGCTCACATCTGCAATCCTAGCACGCTGGGAGGCCGAGGGGGGAAGATGGCTCGAGGTCAGGAGTTCCAGATGGGAAGATATTGACTGCCTTCCTCCAAGCCCAGAAAGAAGGCAGAAGTCAACAAACCCTGTATCTCAAGTGGACAAACTCAAATTGCTCCCTCGCTGGCCTCAGCTGCTGCTGACACACACCCATTATCCTCACCCCCACTCACCCCCACAGCACCCTCCCAGCTCCCTCTCTCCTGCCAAACCTGCTTCCGCCACCCCTCTGCCTAGAGCCAGAGAGCCTGGGTTGGAATGCTAGTTCTGCCACTTACTAGCATTATGCCCTTGCGGGAGTTACTTATCTCCTCTGAGTGTCCATTTCCTCATCTTCAAAAGCCTGATATCTCATAGTACCTGCCTCTCGCACGGGCCCCATGCAATGAGACAATAACTGCCCAGCCCTTAACACAGTGCCTGAAATCCAAAAAATGTCTCCTACCTGACTTGTATCCCACCTTCTTCCTTAGTTAATACCCTCTCCTCATTTCCCCAATACCCCAATAAAAATGGTTGAACCAGTTATGTCCTGAACAAGAACACCCAGCCGAGGGGCCAGCAGGGGGCCAGCATCCTGCCTGGCTCCTCCCAGCAGGCTTAAGAACTGTAGGGCTGCATGGTCTAGAGGGGGTAGTGCCTTCCTCACCCCTACTCCTACCCCCAGCCCAAGCGGGACGTAGGAGGGGTGCCGAACTGAAGTCCATAGATGGTTCTAAGGCAGCAGCCACGCCTACCATTTAGGGATTACAAACTATGACTCATTTCTGATTCTCAATCTACTGGCTAGGATGGCTCAGAAAAGCAAGCAGAGCTGGGTAATTCCAGGACTTCCCTGGGACTTCCATAGCACAGCCTAAACACACTCTTCTGTGTCATGGGACCTGGCGTCGGGATCTCGGGTTCTAGCCTTAGGTTGGCACGCACCTGCTGGGGCCCTTAAGCAAGTCCCTTCCCCTCTCAGGGACTCTGTTTCTCCATCTTGACAACCAGGTACCTACCTGTTATGACATCCTAAAAGTCAATTTCTTGCAGTTTGGGGGGGGAAAAAAAAAACTTCTCCTTTTGGTCCCTGCATACGGCCACTCACACAAAGGCCCTAGATAAAGACTCACTGACAGCAAGTGACTTGAAGGGCCCCCGTTTTAGGGGAGGGGCACTTATATCTCTGACACAGGCCCCAGGCAGGGGGCATTGCAAACACATGACTTTGGCAGGTGGGGGACCACGTCCTTGGGCCTGAAAGCCTGAAATAAGCACATACGGCAAAAACAGGGACAATTTACAATACTTGAGTACAGGAAAACCAGGGTCTGCAGGCTGGAACTTGAGGGAGGGCCAGGCAGTGGGACTTACAAACCACGCCAGCTCCCACATGGCAAGTCAGAAGAGGGAAGGAAGTTCCAGAGCAGGCCCCGATCTCGCCCACAGCTTGTGGAATCTGGGGCATCCAACTGTTAAAAACTGCGGCTGGGGTAAAAACCATCTAGGTCCCAGATGAGACTTCTGATTAAAGAAATTTCACTATAGCAAAGTCAGAGAAGAGAGGATCTGGGTTGCTTTCTGGCTCTGTGGCTAACAGGCTGCATGGCATGGGCTGGTCACTCCCCTCCGTATTCAGTACAACGAGGGGTTGAAGCCCCACGGACCTTGAGAGCCCTCAGGCTCAAACAGTGCTTAGGTCTGGGCAGCTCTCATAAGGGGATCTGCTGGGAAGGGGAACGTTCTGGAAATGAACCTGCAGTAGCACTTCCCTTAACTCCCCTGCAAACACACGGAGCATTAAGTCTACCTCCTGCCAGAAGGAACTCAGGAGCAGGAACCGCAAGATAAACACACCAGCCCTGCCTTGGCTAACAACTAGCTACATGACCTGGGCGAGTGGCTCCCTTCCCTGAGCCTCGTATCCCTACCGTCTTCTCTCCCTAGCAAGCGTCGGAGAGGCTTTCATCTAACAGTACCCTGAAAGGAAAAAGGAGCTGGAGCAAAATTACGTGGGTAAGAGAAATGTGGGGGGAAGGGAAGGAGCCGAGGGGATCTGAGGCCAATTTTGACTAAGCAAAAGTGAGAGTAAAGACAAAAGAAGTTAATTAGGCCCAAACTTATGACAGGTATAAAATCTACCTTAATAGCTTCTGAAGCCAGGAAAGGCAGGCGAGGACCGAAGAGGGGGCTCGCCAGCTTCTTGCCTCCAAGCCAGCTGTACAGCCTCGGTGTTCCTAGAAATGCTGCCAGCGGTTGTGTGGCAAAGGCAGGAGGTGGCAGGAGAGCGAGCATGGCAGCAGGCCTGCGGCCCAGATTCAGCAGAGGGGGCATGCAAGTGGTATTTTTGTGACCCTGGTAGAGTGACAGTCCAGGGTCCATACATAAGGAATGATTCTGTCCCTCTGCCCCCTGTCACTTGAGGAACAGTAAAGAAAATGCAATGGCCCAGCTGGGAGAAGAAGACTCAGGAGCAAATGCAGGGAGCTGAGAGTTGCTACATAGCTAGGACTTGTGTCTAGGCCAAAGGGGCTGCAGGGCAAGATGCATACTAATTGCATTGTCAACAAGACCAAACGTGCACTGTGCTTGTCCTGGGTGCTGGGCCCTGTGTAGGGAACTTTCTACATTATTTATCAACTCAGGTATTGCTCAAGGGAAACCTGGAAGGTAAGGGCTATGATTAAGCTAAGTCTAAGGGTAGTTACAGGGACACAGATTCCAAATCAGGAATCTTTCAAATAATTAAGACAAAACTACCAGAATAGATCTGGACCAGGAACAGACTGGAGGGCATGTCAGAACATCATATAAAGATGGCAATGTAAGCTAGAGAGTAAAGGACTACAATAAATGGTGTTGCAACGGATACATAGAAAGCCTTTATTGTTCTCCTAAATCCACCCCTAAATTAGGCAATGGACAAAAATAAACTGGTTATTCCCAAAGTAAATACAAAAGGCAAATAAACTTATGAATAGTCATCGAAACTCACTAGGAATGGCATAAAAGACTGGCAAAGATTTTCAGAAAATGCTCAGTGCTAACAAATGTGTGGAAAAAGGGAAATCTGCTGCTGCTGGTGGGCAGGTAAGTTGGTTCACACACAGGGAGGCACTTTGGCAATGTGCATCAAAAGACCTAAAAAGTCTGTATCTAGAGAGTCAGAAAATTCTAAAAAGATGCATTATAAGAAAAATTTCTACAAAGATCTTTATAATAGCAAATAAATAAATAAACTAAACAAACAAAAACTAACCTGGAAACAACCTAAACGTCCAACAATAGATTTTTTTATATAAATGATGAAAGATCCACAACAGAACATTTCTACTATTAAAAATGATTAGGTTAAGAAATGATTGGGTAAGCCTACCTAATCACTAGAAAGAAGCATGAAACACATAATGGGATACAAAAAAAAAGCAAGTTTACTAACACATATCATATAATCCCATTCATTGGTATCAATGTGTATGTATTCAAAAATGTAAAAGAAAAACCTGATAGGATATATAAATAGCTAACGATGACTCTCTTGAGGAGTTAGATTACAGGAGGGTGTTTACAAGGAGCACTGCTTATTTTCATACATATCCATTAAAAGGAAATATGTATGTTATACATGTATGTTACACGTGTGATTGTATAGGGGAAAGTTGCGAAGCATATCCTACAACATGTTAAAAGTCCACGTGACCTCGTGGCACAATGGTAGCATGTCTGACTCCAAAATGTTAAAGGTCCTTATTTGTTATCGCTAGGTGGTGAGATTTCAGGTGATTTCTTCTATTTATTTTTTGACCACTTGTGTTTTCTAAAGTGAGTATATATTGCTGGCTAATTGATGCCTATTTTATAATTAACAATAGCAGCAACAAAATTAAAATGCCCAAGCAGAGCTGTCAGACAATGGTGAGCAGTCAGCGGTGGCCTCCAGACAAGGCTGGGGCGCTTTTATCAGTGAGGTATCAGTCATCCCTGCCCTCATCAGGAAGCCGCTCGAGCTGACATCAGAGATTCCTTTCAATCCTCTGATTGTGAGATTCCATGAACCCAGGTAAGAGTCTGAATCTACGCTTCCTGTGCTGCCCTGCAACTCCAGGATCACAGTTCCCTAAGCATTCACCCCTCGGGGCCCCTGCTAGCAGGCCATGGCACCTCCCCTCCCAGACTCACCTTCAGAGGAGAAGTGAGGGCGACACTGGTCTTGCCGTTGGCACTGATGGTCACGTTCCCAGGAACGACTATGGGGTCAGGCTCCAGAGTCAGGCTTTTGATCACCGCAGGGTCCTTCCCTTCGTCACAGTTATCCCAGGAGAAGCTACTAAGCTGGGATGGCCAGGCATAATCAGGCAGTATAGAAAGAGGAGAAAAGACAGGTTGAGGAAAGCGACTGTCACAGGTCAGAAGAGCCCACAGGACAGGCTCCTGGTGGTGTGACCGTGGGCAAGGTCCCTGCCTCCCTGAGCCTCGTCTGTAAGTCCACACCTGTGAACCTGGGATGATACTTGTCCTACCCATTTTGGAGGCAGGATGAAACTAAAAGACTCAAAAGACATAATCTCCCAAAAGTGTGTTGTAAACTGTAAGGCACAATATATCAGACCTGGAACTTCAAAATAGGAGACCCACCTTATCTACCTTTGGTGGCGACCTGCCCTAACTTCCCACCTCCCTACTGCCCACTCCTCTCCAGCCAGTCTTGGGATCCCGCTAGAGGGCAAATTCCTGGAGAAGTCACCTTTGCAGCCCACACCCAGGATCTTGTTCTTGTCACACTCCATGCCCCATCCAAGGCCAGGAACAATGGGAAATGTAAAACACAGTGGGAAACAGAACAGCATCCAGAACCCCACTCTCAAGGCAGGCCACTAACCCAGAAGGGAATAGGGACACATGAAAACATCCCCAAGTGGGTCACTTGTTGATGAATAATGCCCAGTGCACAGACTTCCCCAGTCCTAACCAGTGCTTTCTTCTTCCCATCCCATTGCTCATGCCATGTCCTCCACCTGAGTCACCTCCACCCCCCTGCTGAGCCACTTCTGCTCTTCCTCTGCATCCCCCAGGAGGTCTCCTGATTCCACCACCATTTTGTCCAGCACCATGTGACCACCCACTCCCCACTCCCACCGGGCCCTGTCTGCCTGTCACATGATCCCGACACCTCCTACACTGTGCAGGCTCTCTGCCCACCCACTCACACCTTTCCCAGTCCCCGGCAGGCCACCTGCAAGAGACCCACCGTTCACACCCCATCTCAGAAAGAAAACTCTCCAGTCCCACATGCCCAGGCTGACCCCATCTTCAACATGCCCAGCGCCAACTGGATCAAAAGGGACACCTAACTCAGCTAGGCTGACAGAATCTCCCTGCCAGATTTTGGAATTAAGACACAAGAGGCTGAGGACGTGGGGCTTCACACTGTCATTGGGTCGTAAGTTTGGGGACAGAGCACCTAGACCGGGGACCAATGACCAAGCTAAAGTTGAGGAAGGGACAAGAACTAAGGGCTCTATGGACTACGGGAAAGGGAACAGATGGAGTCGCCCTACCCTATCTAAAGAGCAGTATGGCGTAGCAGTGAGGCCTTGGCTTGGGAGCGAGCCACAGTCAAACAGACCTGGGTGGAAATCATAGCTCAGCCACATTTACCACGTGATTCTATAGGCCAGTTACCACTTTGGAGCCTCAGTTTCACATCTTTTAATTGGAGGCATTTCTGTCTTCCTCTCAGGGCTGTTGCAAGGGTGAGAGCATGTACGTAAAGCTTGCAACCCAACGACAGGCACAGAGCATGAGCTGGCTCCCTAAATGGGAGCCATCAGATGTCCCAGCCTCCACTTCCTGCCATTAGCTCCATGGGACGCCTTGTTTATCTGTAATAAAGTTCCCCTTTTCTTGAGCTTCTTGGAATGGATTTCTATCCCGTGGAATGAAAGGTTGTGCCATGACTAAGAGAGGCAGGACAGGATGGGTGCCACTAAATGTTGCCTTCAATGTTCATTCCACACGTATTTATGGAGCAACCATTATAGGCCCAGGGCTAAGCGCTGTGTCAACAGTGGTAAATAATTAGACCTGGTTCCTGCCCTGCCTTGAGAAGCTTACAGTCCAATGGAAATTAATATCAGCCACCATGATCTGTGAGTGCCACAAAGGGAATGAGCAGAAGGTGACACTGAGAGTAACAAAAGATGACTTAAAGTGGGTGGTGGGGAAGTGATACCTAAGCTGGACTCTTGCAGGATGGAGAGTCATCCATGTAAGTACAGAGACGAAGAATGTTCCAGGCAGGGGAACCGGGGCAAAGGCCTTAAAGCAGAAAGAAGCTTAGCTGCTCTAGGCATGACGAGAAAGCCATGGGCTAGATGTAGTGGATGAGGGCCCCATCCTCCCCTAGACATCCTCCCCTGATATCTAACGCTCATCACAGCCCTGAGTCACAAGACCAGTTAATGCTAGAAGAGGAACTGAAATTCAGGTTTTCTGATGTTCAAACACTCACAGCCTCCATCTGGCCCATGGTCTCAGGGTCAGGCCACTGAATCACATGAGCCCAGAGAAGATGCAGGTGCTGTGTGATTTTGGGTGACTTCTATGACATCTCAAGCCCTCTCCAAAACTGCCAATCAAAGACCCTCTAGTCTGGGGTGACATCCACAGTAAAGGCGTATAGGAGAATGGGGACATAGGGCAGGCTAGAATCCGCTAGCCAGGCTCCACCTTATAGTGGCCAGCCCTGGAGCCAAGAGAAACATCCTCAACCTACACTCAGGGACAAGGTACAAATCCTCCCAGCAAATTAGGCCAAGAGGTCGTTGCTCCTTCATTCAACAGGCAAAACAGACGTTGTGCCTCTGAGACAGGGTGAGGCCAAGCCCCCAGGTTTATATGGCTTTATTTGTTTGAGATTTTAGAGCTTTTCCATCCATGACAGCATTTCGCTTCACTAACAACTGTCCAAGATGCAGGTTGGCATCATCACATCCCCTCACAGATGATGAGACCAGGGCTCAGGGAGTCCGTGGACTAGGACAGAGGACGGAAGCCAGGCCTTCCTGCTTTCAGTCCTAGCCACCTTCCCCTACACCTCACTGTCCCTTGCTCTCTGACAAGCATTTCCAAGGTGCTGGGTGCGCAGGAGGGGACCTGGGTCTACTACTAGAAGTAATAGAACTAGGTCTACTACTTCTTTGCTGCCAGAGGTGTTAAGTGCCTTGCCCACAGCTATGTAGCCAAGAGGCAAAGGAACCAGGCTTTTTTTTTTTTTTATTGACAACTCATAGTTATATACATTTATGGGGTACAATGTGAAATTTATTCTTTTAGTTATCTTGGAATACAGACAGTCCCTGGCTTAGAATGGTTTCACCTATGATTTTTCAACTTTACAATAGAGCCGAATTAAGACGCATTCAGTAGAAACTGTACTCTGCTTTTCACTTTCAGCACAGTATTCAATAAATGACATGAGACATCCAACACTTTGTTAAGAAGTAGGCTTTGTGTTAGATGATTTTGCCCAACTGTAGACTCATGTAAGTGTTCTGAGAACGTTTAAGGTGGAGTAGGCTAAACTATGATGTTTGGTAGGTTAGACATATTAAATGCATTTTTGACTTGATATTTTCAACTTACAATGGGTTTATCAGGACGTAACCCCATTGTAAGTCAAGAAACTTCTGTATATAATACATTTTTATTGACTACAGGTACCCTGCTGTACAATAAACCACAAAATCTATTCCCCCTGTCTATCTGAAACTTTGTATCCTTTGATCAATAACTCCCCACTCCCTCCCTCCACAACCCCCAACCACTCTTCTACTCTCTACTTCTGTAACTTCAACTTCGTTAGAGTCCACATATAAGTGAGATCATAAAAATAGAAATACCACATGAACCAGTAATCCTACTTCTGGGTGTATACCCGAAGGAACTGAAATCAATATTTTCAAGGCATATCTGCACTCCCATATTCATTGCAGCATTACTCACAATAGCCAAGATACGGAAACAACCTAAGTGGCCATCAACGGACACTTGATGGATAAAGAAATTATCATCAAATTGAATGGATATAGAAAATGTGATATATACACATGATGGAATATTATTCAGCCTTTAAAAGGGGAGAATTCCTATGAATTGCAATGACATGGATGAATCTGGAGGACATTATGCTAGAACTGGGCTTTTTCAGGTGTCAGAATGACAGAACTTCCCTTTTCCAGAGGTTGGAGCGTGCTGTGAATGAGAAGTGAAGGGAGAAGCTTAGAGGGTGCGTGACCTGGACTCTCAGTGGCTCATGGGGCTGGATATTTGTCTCCAGATGGGCGAGGCTGGACCTCTGGCCTGTGGGGGCTCTCAAGGCCACCCATTCTCAGGAAGAGCTCAGAGCATTGGAGCAGGGAAGAGATAAGACACTAGGCCGGACCGCGGAGACCTGGACATTGCAGGGAGCAGCCAGGTGACAGGACTGAATCTCAGCCCGGGGAAGTGACTTAGTTTTTCGGCTCTGCTCAGTTTCAGGCGCTTGGAGACAGGGCGGGGGCAGGTTTGCAGACGTGAAAGAGATTAACGTCTCCAGAAACAGCCCGGGTGCAGAACGAGTCCTTAGAGCCCACCCTCTTTGTACAGATAGTTAGTGACTTGGGGAGGCTCTACGGCAGAGAACGCAGCGGCCACCCTTATATCCCACCCTGACCCTCACACCCCCAGCTGGGCCAGGAGACTGCAAGGAATCTCTTCAAAACAGGGGGTACTCACCTGTTCCAGCTGGAGGCGCGCAGCGGCCGCAGGGCCAGCGAGAAGCAAACCGAGGGCCAGCAGCAGCGGAGCCTGCAACAGGGGCTGCATCGCGAAGGATGGGTCTGCACGGAGTTAACTACAAGATCCCTGGTGGCGGTCGCGGGCCTTTAAATGCCTGTCTGCATTGCTTATGCAAAGCTGGGCATTGCTATGCAAAGCCGAGGGCAGCCACTGGCCGGTTCGCCCCGCCCCGCCCGGGCCAGACGTTTCCGGGCCAGGACTGTGACGGACTCTCCTGGCTCCGCCCCCAGCTCCTGTCTGTCCCCCAAGCTCTCCCCGGGCTCGGGTGCCAGGGCCTTTTTGCGGAGGGGCGTAGGCGGGGCCGGGGAGGGGCGGGGCTGAGTGCGGGGCGGGGCCGAGCGGGGGAGGGGCGGGGCTGTGGTTTCTGAACTCGTGCTGTGACCGTCACCCCCGGAAGGACCTTTAGGAACCCGCGGTTCCGGTGCTTTCACACCCAAGTCCTTCTTGACAAAAATGTCACGCTCCCTGCCCATACTACGTTTCCCCGTGTCCGTGTTACGAATCACTGTGCCTTTTTAATAATTATTATAATCATAACTCAGTAAGTGCTTGAAGGCATGCCAAGGACTTACGAAGGAATCCATTTTTCCTCTATTTCAGCACTGAGGAAACAGACACACAGCGAGGTTAGCTCCGCTGAGGTGACAAAGCTAGGAAGTGGTAGAGCAAGGATTCTGCTAATAGACCCCTCAGCCAAGATTTCGCTAGGTTTCTACACTAGTTGAGGTTTGCTTTAAAAATAAAAAAAAAAAAAGAATATTATTGCTGCCAAATTACCACTAGATTGAAAACGCCACAAAGCGTGGGATCATGACTTTTAGTCACTAATGTATGCCCAGTGCCTGACACATGATAGACAATCAATCTTTGTTGAATAAATGAATACATGAGTAGAATTTAAAGCTCACCTGGTCATCTCTTTTTATATCAAGGTTTTATTTTGAAATTAATTTTAGCTCTACAGAAAAGTTGCAAAAATAATACAAAACTCTCTTCCAGTTTCCCCCATTGTTAACATCACAATATCATGGAACTTTCATAAAAACTAAGAATACGACATTGGTACATTACTATTAACCAAACTCTAGACTTTACCAAACAATCCTTGTGTGCTGATAAGCTCTTCCTCTCTCTCCTCTGGCCCACCTCTTCATTACAAGTGCAATCTGAGGTCCAGAGAGGAAGAGGGCTTGCACGATGTGACATTGCAGAAGCAAAGCTAGAACTCAGTTCCCCCGAGGTTGCTCCAGTGGGTTGTATGAGCGGTATCCATGGGGGCTCTCGTCCCGGTGGACTTGTGCATGTGGGGGTGCAGGAACCCAGTGCCAACTCTGGTATGCCCTGGAGCCCCACTGGGAAATAGGAAGGGGGCTGCAGACCCTTCCAGCATCATTCCTTCTTCATCTTGGTAGCAGCCAAGTCCCCTCAACCCCATGACCCACTTCCTCCTGTCTCCTATATACTCCATTCTCACAGCCTCACACGCACTCCATCATCACACAAGAGGTCAATGACCTTGGGCAGTAAAAGCTTAACTTTCCCAGCTGCCTTGGATGACCTCTCCATGGGCTGGCATATTCCTTTTAGTATGGAGTAGTTGGCATTTCCATATGAAGGGCTTTGGAGGAAATTCTGGGCCTCAGTTTCCCCATTCATATGAAGGTAAGGTCAAACTAGATAAGCTCCAAGGTCCGATTCAACTTTGAGAATCTGTGTGTATGTGTATAAAACTGGAAGGAACACTAGACATTCTTTCAATGGGATAGCCTCTGACTATTCCATTTTAGAGAGAAAGAAACTGAAGCTCAGAGAAGGACAGAAATTGCTCTGCCCAAGGCCATGCAGCAGAGATAGGATAAGGGCACAGGTTTCTGGATTCCCAGCTCAGAGTCATAGCTCTGGGCAGGATTGTAGAGCCTGCAGGAGAACCACCCCCTTCTCACCTCACCAATCTGAAACCTGAGAGCCTGATAATGCCCCGGGGAGCAGAGCTTGGACCGGTCGGGCAGGCCAGGCAGGCAGGGGGAGGGGGGGAAGTGCCTTGGCAGCAGCATCCCCCACCAGCATTGGTCTGAGGGTCTAAGGTGGGAGGCCCCTGTGCAATGAGGCATGGCTTTGATTTCCAAGCTACACCCCAGGGTGGGACCCAGGTATCAGCCTTTTTAAAAGTCCCCCTGGGGATTCCAATGTGTAGCCAACATTAAAACCACTGTCCCAAAGCAGAGCTTCCCTAACAGTACAGTGCATGCAGAACACCTGGCATCTTGGTAAAATGCAGTTCATGATCCAGCAAGTCTGGGGTGGAGCCAGAAAATTTGCATTTCTAACTAGCCAAGAGGCCAGTGCTGATGGTCCGAGCACCACAGTTTGAGTAGCCAGCAACCACACAAGACTGCCTTTCTCCACTGTTGGGGGGTGCGGGGGGAGGGGATGCAGATGAGTCACTATTACTTCCCAAGGAAGTTGTCTGGGGACCTTTCGCCACTCCCTCTGCTCACTGAAACTGGCCAGGAAGGACGAAGCCTCAGTGCTTCCCAGGTTCTCGTGGTGCCTTAGCACTCAACACTGTATGCTGAGATGGGTTGATTCCAGGCTGAGGACAGCCCCCATGCAGCACTCTTTTTAACTCAGTGAAGTGTGTCTTGGTGAGTCCCCCAGGAGGATCTGGGTGAACCCAAATGGGCTGTGTAAGGTTTTAAGACCAGAGTCCAGGGGAGGGGCGATGCAGCTGAAAGTCAAAGTACCCTCCCGGGTTTTGGCACCAAATGTAAGGTTTTTTTTAATTGGCCAGTGCCAGAGAAAGAAGGACAAGGAGAGTTGAAAGGGATAAGTAAAGAGGCTTATTGGAGCGCTCCTGGGTGAGGGTAACGAGTCCCAAGAGAGGGACCCGGGCAAGATTTTCGGGTCCCGGGAGAGAGAGAGAGAGACCCGAAAAGTCGGGCCGCCCAGAAGTCTGAGTGGGTTTATATATGTTTTTAGGGATGGGGGTAGGGGTTTCTTTGGCAGGAAGATTTATGGTGGGGAGAGCAAGGAATTGTCCCTTGCAGTTTCAGGGCCGGTATTGAGAAACAGGAGGGGCCGGTGGTATGTGTGGACTCTAGGAACCGAGACTTATCAGGGTAACCATCCAGGTGTGGTTGTCCTTTAACTTAGCTGGGCCTTGCAGGCATTGTCCTTGGCAGGTCTGGTGGGCTTCTTCTTTTTCCATTAGGGAGGGGAGGGGTGCCCGCCACCAGCCTTACAGGCTGACCCTGTTCTCTGAACAGTTCTGCTCTACTCTTCCTTCCTCTCCTCCTTCCCCGTCCTTTCCTGCTTCTCTGCTGGCCACCAAAGTGGTTCTCAAGGATTATTTGGGTTTAACGGACTCTGGCCGTTTCTGCTATTGATAGTAATATTCCAACCAAGGACAATCCCAGTGATGTCTTGGGAGGTCCAGGCAATGCTTAAAAATATCTGAATAGTCTGATGACTTCCCTCGGGGGTGGGATTGGGGATGAGGGCATGAGGGTCTTGTCCCTTCTTAGAGCTTGGGACCTGGATTCCAGGACAGGGACTGGCAGTGCTCCAGAACCAAATCTCAGCTAAGCAGCACCTTCCTCGTAACCTCCTTCATGGGCCTTTACAATTTCCATAGCATTCTATTAGCTGTCTCGTTCACTCATTCAACAAACATTTGCCAGGAAAAGCGATGTCAGTGTCCCAGACTCTTTGGGATGCAAAAAAGAAAGAAGAAAAAATCTGCCTGCCTGCACTCAGTACTCAACCGCAATCACGGGAGGCGGCTCACGCGGAGGGCTGGGCGGAAACTCGAGAGAGCGCCCGCAGCCACCTGTAGTACATCCATTTCGCCAGCAGGTGGCGGCCGCCACCCAGCTCGGGCTCGTTGCGGCTGGACACACGCGGGCTAAGTGTGGCCAGATCTGATTTTTCAAGAGCCCCTGGAAATCCAGATTTTTATGTGAACTCTCCAGATCTTTAAGGGTGGGCGGCTAAGTCAGATATTTATAAAAGACTCTGCGTGGGTCTGCAGGACAGATGTACCCTAAAACCCCCCGGTGGGCAAACTGATGAAATTTGACCCCAGAATGTGGGATCTTGGCTTCGTTCAAAAATGCCAGAGCTTTACAGCATTATTCTAACGCCCACACTTTACATGCGGGGAGAATGAGGTGCAGAGAAAAGAGGGACTTGCCCAGGTTTGTCAGGGCAGAGCCAAGTGTAGGGCCCACGCGCCCTGCCTTCTGGTCCATCCAGATCTTGCAGAAGAGCTCCGGGGAGAGACTCAGCTCGGCGAGGGCGTGCTCCCCCGGAGAGCTGGTCCTGCCAAGGGGAGCCCCGACGGGGCTGGGGAGGTCGCCAGAGCCCAAGGGCAGGAGGGGGAGCGGAAGTTTATTTTTAGCTGCCCGGAGTGTGCCTCTACGCCTTATTTAGACATCAGGGGACAGGGTGAGCTGGAGGCAGCAGGGGCGGGGGAGGAGGTAGCCCCCGCGCTCCTGGGCTCCTCTTACAACTGCTCTTCCCTGCCCGCCCCTCTGTCATCCTTTCTGGGGGCTCTGGGGCTGCTCTAAATAGCAGCCCGTGCTGGCGTGGGCGCGGTCCTGCTCGCACTGACCTGCTTTCTCCCCCACCTCCGCCCTTCTCGCCGTGCCCTCGGTCCCGCAGAGAACTAGAACCCAGGCAGGCAGTAGGATGTCTTCTCTTCACGCTCTGTGGTCACAGATCTCTCTGAGAAGCTGAAGTCAGTTATCATGGTGGTTTGGAGCTCAGGTTGTAGAGTCTGATAGACCTGGGTTCGAATCCCAGAGTATGACCCTAAGCAAGTGATTTACCCTCCCCAAACCCGAGCTTCCTCTGTAGCGCAGTGGAAATGGGAACCCACCCAATCTCCCTCACAGGTGCGGAAGATGAAATGTGTTACAGTACGTAAAGGCCTTAACATATCGTGATAAATTCTCAATAAATGATGGTGGTGGCAAATAAAGCTATAGACCTTTACCCTGAACAAAATGGAATCGCTCAGACGTGCACAATTGTGAATGCAATTTCAGGAGGTTCATGGAACCTCTGACACCCGCTTGTCTGAATCCAACTTTACACCGAGTCCCACTAATTCATCTCTTCACTCATTTGTTCAACAAATCTTTGCTAGAGCTTACTGTATGCCAGGCACTGGGCAAAACGTGGGGTGGGGAATGTGAGGCCAGAGAAGTGGATGTATGTGAATTATCCAAGGTCACAATGGAAACCAACAGCAAAGCAAGGATCAGAATGAAAGTTTCTTTCTCTTTTTTTTATGGATTTATTGAGGCATAATTGCTATATTTTTAAAAGCTGCAGATAGTTTTTTTTTTTTTTTTTTTTTTTGAGACAGAGTCTCACTCTGTTGCCCGGGCTAGAGTGAGTGCCGTGGCGTTAGCCTAGCTCACAGCAACCTCAAACTCCTGGGCTCAAGCCATCCTACTGCCTCAGCCTCCCGAGTAGCTGGGACTACAGGCATGCGTCACCATGCCCGGCTAATTTTTTTCTATATATGTTTTTAGCTGTCCAGATCATTTCTTTCTATTTTTAGTAGAGACGGGGTCTCGCTCTTGCTCAGGCTGGTCTCGAACTCCTGAGCTCAAACGATCCGCCCGCCTTGGCCTCCCAGAGTGCTAGGATTACAGGCGTGAGCCACCGCGCCCGGCCTAAAAAAAACTGCAGATAGTTAATGTAAACAATTTCATGACTTTGGATGTATGCATACACCCACAAAACCATTACGACAATCGAGGTAATAGACATGTCCCTCTCTACCAGTTTTCCTGTGCCCCTTTCCTTTTTTGTTTGTTTTTGTTTCCATTTTGTTTTTTATGGTAAGAACACTTAACATGAGAGATCTACCTTGTTAACAATTTTTTAAGTGCACAATAAAGTATTATTAACCATAGGCAGTATGTTGTGCAGCAGATCTCTAGAACTTATTCATCTTGCATAACAGAAACCTTATATCCACTAAGCAACAACTCTCCAATTCCCTCTCCCCTCAGCCCCTGGCAACCACCATTCTACACTCTGCCTCTATGAGTTTGACCTTTTTAGATAAGTCATGTAAGTGGAACGTGACTGGCTTATATCACCTGGCCTAATGTCCTGCGGTTTCACCCACATTGTCACAAATGGTAGTATTTTCTTCTTTTTCAAGGCTGAATAATATTCCGTTGTATGTATGTACCATATTTTTTTATCCATTCATCTGTCGATGGTCATCTGGGTTGTTTCCGTATCTTGGATGTTGTGAATAATGCTGCAGTAAACACAGGAGAGAGAGCAGGCATCTTTTTGTAGGATTGCTGGATCACATGGTGGTTCTAGTTTTCATTTTTTGAGGAACTTGCATACCGTTTTCCATAGTAGCTGCACCATTTTACATTTACGTTACATTTCATTACAAGAATGAAAGTCTCAAGTACATAAGAATGAAAGTCTCTTGAACCCCAATCTTGACTCCTTTAAAGAATAACTTTTTGTTTAAGACAGGGTCTTGCTCTGTTGCCCAGGCTAGAGTGCCGTGGCATCAGCCTAGCTCAGAGCAACCTCAAACTCCTGGGCTCAAGCCATCCTCCTGCCTCAGGCTCGGGAGTAGCTGGGACTACAGGTGTGCACCACTAGGCCTGGCTAATTTTTTCTATTTTTAGTTGCCCAGCTAATTTCTTTCTATTTTTAGTAGAGATGGGGTCACGCTCTTGCTGAGGCTGGTCTCGAACTCCTGACCTCAAGCTATCCTCCCACCTCAGGGTACTAGGATTACAGGCATGAGCCATCACACCAAGCCTAAAGAATAACTTTTGGACCGAGCAAGGTGGCTCGCTCCTACAATCTTAGCACTCTCAGAGGCCGAGGTGGGAGGATTGCTTGAGGTCAGGAATTCGAGACCAGCCTGAACAAGAGCGAGACCCTATCTCT
>CM052447.1:19684628-19786051 GCA_028533085.1 Varecia variegata
GGGAAAGAGTCAAACAAGGAGTTTGATCTGTAACTGACTGTGAACAATTGACTTCACTCACTACCTTTAGACCAGTCTGCTCCTAGCTTTCTAAGGCAGCTTGGAAGACCGTTCATGTTCTTCAAGTGTTCCCGATGCAAAAGTGCCTTGAGGAAGGAAGAGAGGGGATGGGGTAAACTGAGGGCTGCTCTCCTTCCAGCCTTGCTCAGTTTCCAAGCCCTTCCTGAACACAGGCTTCCCTAGACATACAGGTTCCCAAGCCTCCCTCTCTCTGTAGCTGCTTCTTTAAGAAGTGTCACGGGGGCTGGTCCTTGCTACTGTCTTTGGATCCTGTCCAGAGCGCTGATTTAAAAGGTATTGCAACGTTTTTTTAAAAACAAACATGTGTTGTAACCCACGGCCCTGGTAACCACAACACTGCCGGCTAAGAGTAGAGGAAGCTGCTCTCCGCCTACCCAAAGGCACCCCACGCTGCTGTGCACCGTAGTTACCATATTATATCAGGCGGGGAGCCCAGCGAGGGCAGGGCCTGGGCTGGCCCTGGGGCTGCAGTGCTGGACCGAAGTGCCTTCTGGATCTTCACCAGCTCTCTCGTGAGCCTTTCCTGCAGATGCCTGGCGGCTCCAGGGCAGCGCTCTCTGTCTGTCTGCTGCGTGATCCCCGGAGTGACCTTGGATAACACTGATTTGACCATGCCACTCCCATCGCTACAGGATAAAGTCAAAACATCTTGGCCAGGCCTTCAAAGCCTCTCCCTGTCTATCTGTACCTTCCTCACTCCCCACATTCACCTGTAACTCCAGCCACACGGAGCCTCTGAGACCCCCTGAAAATGCTGCAGAGCATGAAATGCTCTTCCTACTTGGTTGATGAGAAGAACCCCGACTTCGTCCACACCGCCCAGCTCAGACATCACACCCCTGGTGAAGGCTGCCCTGAGCTTCACTCTCTCGAATGGAATTAGTATCTGATTTTGCTTCCGTGGAATTTTCCCATATCCTTTGTTATTTGTCTACCTGGACTCTTTTTTTCTCATAGCTTCGTTGAGGTATAATTTATATACAAAAAAAAATACACGTAGTTAACCTCCTGTAAATATTTTGCTTAGCTTGCATGGTGATTTGTGTGTGTGTGTGTGTGTGTTCATGTGTGTGTATATGCGAAAGAGAGAGAGAGACTTTACATTTAAAAAAAGATTGTGGCCGGGTGCGGTGGCTCACACCTGTAATCCTAGCACTCTAGGAGGCCGAGGCTGGAGGAAGGCTTGAGGTCAGGAGTTCGAGACCAGCCTGAGAAAGAGCGAGACCCCATCTCTACTAAAAATAGAAAAAAATAGCTGGGCAACTAAAAATAGAAACAAAAAAAATTAGAAAAAATTAGCCAGGCAACGAAAAATAGAAACAAAAAAAATTAGCTGGACGTGGTGGCATGTACCTGTAGTCCCAGCTACTCAGGAGGCTGAGGCAGGAAGATCACTTGAGCCCAAGAGTTTGAGGCTGCTGTGAGCTAGGCTGACGCCACAGCACTCACTCTAGTCCAGGCAACAGAGTGAGACTCTGTCTCAAAAAAAAAAAAAAAAAAGATTGAGCCAAGTGCAGTCGCACTTGCCTACAGTCCCAGACACTTGGGAGGCTGAGGTGGGAGGGTCACTTGAACACAGGAGTTTGAGGCTATGCTGAGCTATGATCACAGCTGTGAATAGCCACTGCACTCCCACCTGGGTGACAATAGTGAGACCCTGTCTTTCAAAAAAGCAAAAAATATATCCAGTTTCTCTTTCAAAAAACTGGAATGTCAGGCCAGTTCCAGCCTTCATTTCCTTATAGCCACAATCCACAGCAGTGGAGCCACCTGAGCTCCTTCCAGGGGGATGCGTGACCCCCAGTTTTCCCCACCCCCTCTTATGCTGGCCCTCTGCTCATTTAGGTACCTACCCAGCCCTGTAGACATTTGGGTTTGAAGCTGCAGACCTAAATCCTATCTCCCATGTGTTCTGGGCCACTCCCATTTACAAATAGTATTCTACCACTTTGCCCCCATGCTGTAGATGTCCCAGAAATGCCAGTATTTTGGCAAAGAGTAATGCATGAATAGAATCAGATCAATAAAAAATATACAGAAGTCACAAAATTCCTTTGCTTGCTCATGTGTTCCAATTCTTGATTTAGAAAATGCAGTCCTATCCTCCAACTCTCATTGCCATTGTTTTATGTGGGTGAGTCTCCCACAGGAGTGGGACAAGGAAGATCCATCAGGGCAGGAAACACCAGGTTTTCCAGAAGGGAGAGGTTATGGGGCAGTATTCTGTTGGAAAGGGGTTGCTTAAACTGTGATCACATAGCAGGTGACATACGTTGAAAAAGATTCATTTCTCAAATCAAAGACTGAGGTAGGCTGCCAGAAAGCAGGACTGCCAGTGTACAAGTATATGCAACTGGCCGTTGAACAGACGGGTTTGAACTGCACGGGTCCACTTACATGGATTTTTTTTCAACTAAACGTGGATTGAAAATACAGTATTCACGGGACGTGAAACCTGTGTATACGGAGGGCCAGCTTTTCCTGCATGTGGGTTCTGCAGGACTTGAGCATGTTCAGATCTGTGTATACCTGGAACCAAGGCCCCCGGCGTACTGAGGGACAACTGCACAGTTAATGTGTTTGAAATTGGATAGAATCAAGAGCATGATGACGGTGGGAACACGGAGAAGGAGCAAACAGTCCCCTGATGAGATATATTTTGGGCGAGGCAGCGTGGGGGACATAGGTAGGTTACGGACTTAGGAGCAGCCAGACAAGTGAACACCCAGCTCTGCTCTGAGCCTGGAGAGACACAGCTAACACTTCAGTCCTGTTCGCTCAGTTCCACATAAACACACAAGCTGCCACTCGGAAGACTGTGCCCAGAAAGGAACTTCAGAATCTCTGAAGCAGGGAAGGACCCTGTGATAGTCCCCAGGTGTGGGATGGCTCAGGGCCTGGCTCCCAGCCCATGGAACAGTCCCCTGTGCCTCACACGGATGACGAAGGTAGGGGTGGCCTGGACACCAGTCACTCAGCCCAGCCACGGATGTCTCAAACACAGAAAACAATGCTGACTCACAGACTCACTGAACCCTGGACCCTACTTCGTCCCACACCTCTGTGCTCATTTATTTTTTAAAAGGCTATCAGCCATGAGGAGGACATGAAGGATTAAAGCTGTGGTTCTCGAACACATGCATGCATCAGAATTATGGGGAGCACGTGTTAAAGCCCAGATTTCTGGGGCCCACACCCAGAGTGTCCGATGCAGCTGATTCGGGGTGGGGAGTGTGTCCAAGAATTTGCTTTTCTGACAATTTCCCAAGAGATGCTGATGCTGTTTGCTATAGTTTCGATATCTGCCCCCTCCAAATCTCATGTTGAAGTTGCATCCTCAGTATTGGAGGTGGGATCCGGTGGGAGGTGTTTGGGTCATGGGGGCGGATCCCTCATGGCTGGCTAGGTGCCGTCCCCAGGGTCACGAGTGAGTTCTTGCTTTATTAGAGCAGGTTGTTTAAAAGAGCATGGGCACCTCTTCCTCTTTCTTACTTCCCCCTCTCACTGTGTGACACACCTGCTCCCCCTTCGCCTTCTGCCTTGATTGCAAGCTCCCTGAACCCCTCACCACAAGCGGATGTTGGCCCCATGCTTCTAGTACAGCCTGCAGAACTGTGAGCCAGATAAACCTCTTTTCTTTATAAATTACCCAGCCTGAGTTATTACCCATTCCTTTACAGCAACACAATTGGACCAGGACACTGTTGATCGCTGGTCCACATTTTGAGAACCACTGATGTAAAGAAACGTCCCCTCATGTTCATTCCCACTTGCCTCCAGACCCTAGAGCTCACTCAAGAAGAGGATGTGCAGTTTTCCCGCGAGAATATTCCCAGGCACTGTTCCGTGCCGCTCCCACTCTGCGTTACCATACAAGCTCCGCTCCTTGAAGACCTCCATCTGAACCTCGCAGAACAGAGAAAGTGCTAACACACGAGGGCTGACGTGAATTGACTCTAGGTAAAGAACGTGATTAAGTGAATCTTGGCCCTTCTCCCAAGGCAGCCCCAAATCCCAGACCACAGCTCTCCTAGGAAAATAGGCAGGGATGACTTCTCGCTAATTACCATTACTCAGACTCAATTCTGTCCAAGGTCTTACGTTTTAATTCAATTCAACACAATCCAATACAATCAATGTAGCAATTTGATTCCCTGGTGAGGTGACCCCTGCAACCTTTGGAGCAGTAAGGTTCCAGCTTTCGTCTGAAGATTCCTGACTCAGTCCTCCACGTCCAGATTCAGGAGATGAAGAAAAGAGAAAAGACTCCAGGGAAACTGTGTTTAACCAATTCCCAGATGCTTCTGGAGCAAAGGATCCCACCTATACCTTCAGAAATACTCCAAGAGAACCCTACGGGATCAACAGTTTTAGGTTTTCCCTCATTTTCTTCCTTTAAGTATATTCTAAGAAGAAGCTGTCAAAACCAACCTTTCTATCAAGAGTCTAGAAAACCCAGGGAAACTGTCTTGGCAGAGCCTCACTTCCCACTTTCAGAACTACAGCTGAGACTTCACACAGTGTCCCTAAAAGTAAATTATTCTAATTAAATTCAATGTAACAACCTTAATTAGTGACCTATGTATTTGTTAGCAATTGTATTCTGCTGCAAGTGACAAAATCTCAATGGCAGGGGCTTAAACAAATTAAAAAATTTTTAATTGAGGTGTAATAATTGTATATATTTTGTGGGTACATGTGACATTTTGATGCAAGTACACAATATATAATGATCCAATATGGGTAACTGGGATATCTATCACCTCAAATATTTATCTTTTCTTTGTGTTGGGAACATTACAATTCTTTCCTTCGAGCTATTTTGTAATATACAATAAATTATTGTGAACTACAATTTCCCCACTGGCTTAAACAAATTTGTGGTTTATTATGTAAATAAGTTTGGAAGTAATCGATCAAGGCCGGTATGGGGGCTCCATAAATTCATCAGAGATCAAGGCCCCTTCCGTCTTTTTGCTCCAGGTGATAAGATGGCTGGTGGGACTTAGCCACCCCTTGTGTTTCCCAGGCAGGAAAAGGAGGCTAAGAAAGGGGGAACCCTGCTCCCCACTGAGTCATGCCCCTTTTAAAAGCTTTCCTGGAAGCCTCAACCAGTAATTTTCCCTTACATATCACTGGCCACCCCTCGATGCAAGGCAGCTGGTGAATAGCCTGGTGGCCCCAGCACTTTGCTGTCCCAAAGAATGTCAGGGTTCTGGAACTCAGGAAGAGAGAAGCAGGGAAGCTGAGTAAGGCGGCTGGCAGCCTTTGCCACAACCTACTAAGTGGGATGGGATGGGCGAGGAGGGAGGAGACGGAGCTGTGCAACCCTTCATCCACTAGGGCAGACACACAGCACACAAACAAGTGTAGCTCACAGGAAAACTGCCAAGTGTGCTAAGAGAGCTGTAGAACGAGCGCTGCCAGGCTTTTGAAAGGAGAGGGCATTTGAGCTGCTTCTTGACATACAGGTGGAATTATAACCCACAGAGACAGATTGTGAAGAGAGTCACTCTGGGCAGAGGACATGTGTTTGGGGAACAATTGGGCTCAATCAGAAGAACCTGCACACACAAAACTTTCAGGGTTAAAAAGACCTTTAATGACCACTGAGCTGAGAGGTTCTTAACCTGGGATCCACACATAGACCCACTGTGTGGGCTGTAGGGGATCCAGGAACTGCCTGAAATCCATGCAAAATTCTTTATGTATGGGTATAATGTACCTTTCTCATGAAAGATGCTCAGGATAATCCCCATATTGTTCTCTCCAGTCTTTTCCCAAAGAGTCCACCCTCAACTTTTGTCCCTTTACATGCAACCTAGCTGCCTACACACTCGAATCCCTCATTGCCTTTGACTTGACTCATGCTGTTCTTCCTTCTTGTAATTACTCCTCCCTGCTTCTCCTCTTCCCCCTAGATATGGAAAGGTAGGTAGTGATTTCCCCATCACTGGAAGTATTAAACATAGGCTGCATAATCACCTAGAAAGGAAATTGTAACAAGGGATTTGTATTAGTCAGTGTTCTTAGTTGCAAGCAATAGAAGTCAAGCACCAGATTCAATCCCAGCCTGAGATTCTAGAATTCCTTTTGGCATAACAATCCTTTGGCTTTAGTATTCCCCCAGGAAGTCCTTCTTGGCCATCCCCATCCACCTCGGTCTCTTATCTCCCTTTAATGCTAATACCTTCTGCATGGAACACACAATTTGGCATTAGCTTTATAAAACTTTTCTGTGTTATTTCCCATTTTTTCTTATGTATAGGTCTAATGTCAAAAAAACAGATCACAACTAATTCAAGAACAGGGGCTGAGTCTTCTTCTCTTGAACCTCCACTATACTTTGCCCATAGGGTGACCAACTATCCTGGTGTGCCTGGGTGGTACTGAGGAGTTTCCTGAGGCTTGGGACTTTTGATGCTAAAAGTGGGAAAATCCTAGGCAAACCAAGATGAATTGGTCACCCTACTTGCCCAAGAAATGGTCACACGGTAGGACCTGCTTGTTGATTGCTAACTATGGTAGGCATTACTTCTATTTACCATTTCTGATTCTCTTCTTCTTCTAGACACACATTGTACGTCCCCATCCCCTTGAAGTTGGGCATGATTGTGTGACTTGTTTTGGCCAATGAAATGTGAGTGAAACTATGTGTGTCTCTTCCAAGTGGAAGCATTTAAGACCCCATGGGCTCCTTCCTCTTGCCCCAGCAAACCCTAACGCCATCTTGTTGAGATGGCTCCATCATAGGATGGTGTGGAATTTCTCTGTGAAGCAAAGCCGTCTGCCTACCCATGCTGGACGTGTAGTGTGAGCAGCAATTTAGCTTCTCTTGTGGCAACTCACTGAGATTTTTATGCTATTTATTACTGCAGCAAAACCTACCCTAACCTGACTGGTATACCAACCATCAAAAATCTCACTGACCACTTTCTCAAACTCATGCTGCTCACGTTTCTCTGGCAGGAACTTCAACACACACAACCAAAAAGCCAGCAGTGGGAACGTGGGAAACCTGAACCAGGGAGGCTCAGAGAGACTGGAGGCAAGACCTCTTGAGAACAGAGGCTCTAGGAACAGAACTTGCCTTCTTATTCCTACTCAGCACCCCAAGTTATTAATTTTAGCGGTTGTCATTAAAATTCAAGATGGGTTTTATATATATATATATATATTTTTTTTTTTTTTTTTTTTGAGACAGAGTCTTGCTCTGTTACCTGGGCTAGAGTGCCGTGGCGTCAGCCTAGCTCACAGCAACCTCAAGCTCCTGGGCTCAAGCGATCCTCCTGCCTCAGCCTCCTGAGTAGCTGAGACTACAGGCATGTGCCACTGTGCTCGGCTAATTTTTCTATATATATTTTAGTTGTCCAGATGATTTCTTTCTATTTTTAGTAGAGGCGGGGTCTTGCTCTTGCGAAGGCTAGTCTTCAACTCCTGACCTCGAGAGATCCTCCCGCCTCAGCCTCCCAGAGTGCTAGGATTACAGGCGTGAGCCACCCCGCCCGGCCAAGATGGGTTTTTTAAAGCTCAACTCCTCAATGTTAGGAGTTGGCCAGATGAGATAATCTCAAAAAGGAGAAATGACTGTTTCGGGATCATAATACTGGTTTCCATCGCCTCATGCTCACAGTTTAGCCATCTTTGCCCTGTATGTTGCTTTTCCACCTACTTAATTCACAATCATTGTCCATTTCTTTGGGATTTCAGACTTGCCCATGGCTTGGTGGTAATAAACAAATCACAATTTGCATTTAAAAATATATTTTAAAAAGAAATCTTTTCATATTAAAATTGTAATTTTTTATTACAATAGGAATAAATGCATACTCATTTTTTAATATAAGGAAATGAACAGTTTTAAAGATCCAAAATTTCACCCATCCAGAGGTAATCACTATTAATACTTTTTTAAAAAATAAAAATAGATTTATTATATTTTGTAACATTTATAAATTCATCCTTATCAGTATTTTTACTAGTTACATGTCATTCTATTTTTATGGATATATCATAATTTATTGAACCAAACTTCTTTTGTTGGATATTTAGGTTGCTTTGGGGGTTTTGTTTGTTTGTTTGTTTGTTTTAAATCATGAGTATTGTTTCAATAAACATTTTTGGCCAGGCGTGGTGGCTCACGCCTGTAATCCTAGCACTCTGGGAGGCTGAGGCAGGCAGATCGTTTGAGCTCAGGAGTTCGAGACCAGCCTGAGCAAGAGCAAGACACTGTCTCTACTAAAAATAGGAAGAAATTAGCTGGACAACTAAAAATATATAGAAAAAAATTAGCCGGGCATGGTGGCACATGCCTGTAGTCCCAGCTACTCAAGAGGCTGAGGCAGGAGGATTGCTTGAGCCCAGGAGCTTAAGGCTGCTGTGAGCTAGGCTGACACCACGGCACTCTAGCCCGGGCAACAGAGTGAGACTGTGACTCAAAAAAATAAATAAATAAATAAAATAAACATTGTTAATGTAAGTAGACACTCGTTCCTCAGTACCTGTTGAGCACATCCTACATCAGGAGTTCCCAGACTTTCCCCTGGGTCAGAAATGCCTGGAGGGCTTATGAAACTGTGGATTCCAGAATGTCATCCCAGAGTTTAGGATTTGTAGGTCTGGGGTGGGGCCTCAGAATTTGCATTTCTAACAAAGTTCCCTGGTGGTACTGAAGCTGCTCCTTTGGGAACCACACCTTGTGAACCACTGTCCTGTATTATTCTTGCTTTTGAGAACCTAACATCAACTGTTTCCTTAGTTTCCTTTCTAAGAACCTTCTGCAGTTGGTTTTATACTCTGTGGAGGGGGAATTTCTTTCCAGGTCTTTCTCCCTTCATGTCTCCAAGTCCCTTTCATTAACACACTTTTTCAAGAGTTTTGGGGCCTGACTCTCATTTTCCAATATACTATACACACAGATACACAAGCACACTGATTTTCAAAATTAGGAATCTTTTTCCTGCCTTGCCACTCCCAGAAACCTCAGCTAATAACAAAGTGAGGATAAATAAAAGTTCCTTTTCTCAGACATTGACACTCTATGTCCCTTATTCACATGGCATCTGGCCTGCCTCACAAGGTTGTGGTGATGAATAGCATCTATCCAAGATGGATAGAATCAAATATTACAGATGCTTGTGACCTAGAAAAAGCCATCGACCCAGAAGTGGGGAGGCATTACAAATAAACTTAGTATTACTAGTTTTTTGTAGGCAACCGATTCAAAGCTTAGGTTCTGGAGCTAGAACTGGATTCTATCTGGGCTCTGGTACTTACTATCTATGTGACTTAAGGCAAATCACTTCGCATCTCTGAGCCTCACCTGGAAAATGGAGGAAATATTACCTTGTTGCACGGATACGGCAAGAAATAGAAATAAAATGTGTAAAAAACAACTGGAACAGAAACAACTCTCAGTAAAACGGTAGCTGTTGTGTTGACCAAATAATCGTTTTAATTGGTTTTTTTTTTTTCCTCGCCCTTTCTTAGCTGAGGGCTCGGAAAAGCATCTGTTGCTTTTACAGGTTTTTCTGTCATGGCCGGAGGCTCCTATTATTCGGTCACCTGCCTCTGGCGGCCGCGCCGCGAGCCCAGCGGGCTTGGCAGAGGCCCTGCTCTTCGGGTATTTACGGCGCCCGGCCGCCCCGGCTCAGGCTCGAGTCCGCGCTTCCAGGTTCAGTTTCAGGGTCTCGCCGGCAGCCCCAGCCGGCAGGCGCGGAGCGGGCAGTGGGGCCCAGACCGCAGGGTCCTCTGGGGTCCCCGGAGTTGGGAAGCGGCGTCCGGGAGCCCCGGGAGGAGGATGGGCTGCGGACACAGCAGGCTGAGCAGCTGCAAACCCCCCAAAAAGGTAAAGGGCGCCGGCGGAGAAGTTTGCTTTCAGCGGGGAGGAGGGTGCGGAATCGCTCTGCCGCGGGGGACTGTCGGCGTCCCGAGCGCCCTCTGATCGGCCCTGGGTACCCAGCGGAGAGCAGCCGGAGGCCGGCGCGGAGACAGAGGAGGTTCTGCCGGGAGGCGCTCTACCCCGGCCCTGGGCTGAGCCCTAGGCAGCCGAGTTTACAAACAGGGCCCCCGGGCCAGGAAGGGCAGCTGATTCCCGCTGTCTGGGGTGGGGACATGTCTCGCGTCTATGGCAGGTGCCCTCTGCCTTCAGTCTGGGGCGGCTGGCTGTGTGGCCGTGGACAAGTGACTTGACCTCTCTGGTCCTTCAGCTTTCCCACGGGTTCAGAGGCAGATCATCTCTAGGGCGACTACTCGCAGAGCGTTCCACACACTTGCAGCTTTGGCATCCCCGGGACCTGTTAGAAAGGCAGAATCCCAGGCTCTGCCTAGACCTGCCAAGGCGTAAGCTGCCGTTTAACAAGATGCCCAGCTGATCACTACACACTTTAAAGTTTGCGAGCGCGGTCTACGGCCTCTGCCAGACCCGGAGCTGGCGTACGTGGGGTAGCTGGGAGGGGCCAGAGAGGGAGATCTACTGCCTTCTGCCCTCTCCTCCCTTCCTGTCCCTCCCCCAAGGGGCCCCAGAGCTGGGTTAGGGCCCAGGGGACTCTGCTCAGGTTTCTTGCAGTGGGACCAGCCACCCCTTGGGGTCTGACAAGCCCAGAAGGTCAGATCGGGAGCCAGGACAGCCTCCTCAGAGACAGCGGGAGGCACAGGCAGGGGAAGGGAGGACCCCCAAGTTCTGGCCCTTCTCCCCACTACCGCCTGGCTCCCAGTCAGGTGGGACTAGATGGTCCCATAAATTTTATGGTTCCACCTGAGGCCCTGAGAGCCGCCACACTGTGACAATATTTAATAATTTTGCAATGAACTTTAGTCCTTTCTCTCTCCCTCTCTCTGCTCTGGCTTGCTTGTGCCCTGAGTGTGAGTTTTTCTCTGTGTTGAGTGCTCAGCGCAGTCCCCAACCTGGGCGATTCTAGTCCCTGCTCTGTGTGAAGTGCAGAGGATGAACTTTGGTCTGAAGTGCAGTGCCTCCTGGCTTTCCTTGCTCCTCCTGTATTCCCAGTTCAAAAAACTCACCAAGCTCTGCCGGAGAAACCCTCGTGTGTGTCCTGGTCCCAGCAGGGAAACTGAGGCTTGACTCTGTCTTTGGAAGGAGGGGGCTGGCTGTCAGGGATGATGGGACAGAGAGACCTGGGCGTGGCCTGAGACTTGCAACTGAGCTGGTGGTAGGTGGACATCAGTCCTGCGTGTAAGTCCTGGCTGTGCCACAAACATGCTGCGTGACCCCAAGCAAGCCCTTGGGGGCTGGGACTCAGTTCCCTCCCTATATGAGGCGTGGGAGTGAGCAGGATGATCTCTGAGGGTCTGAGAGTGTGTATTCTTTGCACCTGTGTCAACTTCGCAGTCTGTAAAGTGGGCCATTTACCCAGAGGGGGTGGAAACAGGGAGGAGCCTGCTCTAGGCCTGACCCCCCCACAGGGTGGAAGTGGAGGCCACAGTAAGTATGGCTTCCCTTGCCTTCTATTACTTCTGAGGGCCTTCCCAGCTGTCCCTGTCTGTCCCTGTCACAGCCTGAACTGGACCCCTCTAACCCAAGCTGTGAAGGGCAAGGAAAGTTGGCATAGGCTGAGTTGGAAAGGGCCTTGGGTACCACCTGGGCTGACCACCCAATGCACAGATGGGAGGTTAAGGCTAGCGGAGGGGAGAGGCTTGACTGCAGTCACAGAGCAATGCAGAGCAGAACCCAGGCATCCAGGCTCTTGTGTTCTTTGTCTCCACCACTTCCCCTTTGCTTCCAGTAGGTTTTTTTTTTTTAATGTATGTTAATTTTATTATTTTCTTTTTTTGAGAGTCTCATTCTGTCACCCAGGCTACAGTGTCATGGCATCATCTTAGCTCACAGCAATCTCAAACTCCTGGGCTCAAGTGATCCTCCTGCCTCAGCCTCCTGGGTAGCTTGGACTATAGGCACATGCCACCATGCCCAGCTAACTCTTCTATTTTTGTAGAGATGGGGTCTGGCTCTTGCTCAGGCTGGTCTTGAACTCCTGAGCTCAAGCGATCCTCCCGCCTCAGCCTCCCAGAGTGCTAGGATTACAGGCATGAGCCTGGCCTTCCAGTGGCTTCTCAATGACTATAGACAGAGCCCTTTGGCATAAAAGCCTTCCCCCTTGTTGCCTAAGAACAGCCTGGCATGTGTTCTCTGCCCCAGTAATGCCAGGCCCTTGCCCCTGTGCCATGCAGCAGGATTTATGGGCTGGTTTTGTTTAAAGTTCATGCCTGTTTCCATCCTTCTAGGCTGTGCTCCTGGCCAGTCTCTCATTCAGGTGCCAAACCCTGGAAGGCCTGAGTGCCCAAGTCCGTCCCCAGCAGGCTGTCAGCCCCCTGGGGGAAGGGACACTCCAAGGATGGGATGGACAAAAATGAGCTCAGACTATACAGCAGGGTCAGGTCACTATAATAATGACTCACCCTGAGTTGCAGTTTGCAGAGTACTCTCAAATCCTGCCCATCCACACAAAAGCCCTGGAAGCTAGCCTGAGCTGTGGAATCTTCCCCACTTTACAGGTGGGGAAACTGAGGCTCAATGAGGCGTACTGTGTCCAAGGTCGTAGCCAGTTGGTGGCAAAGCTGTGCAATTGCACTGGCTTTCTACACTCCCATCTAGTGCTCACTGCCTTATGCAGAACACAGAGCAGGTGAATATTTGAGTGAGTGAATGAGGGCCGAATAAGAACCATGCTAGGGGTTACCCCAGGGTGCAACAGGAGTATCTCATCCCCCCTTGAGAGGTACAGGAAGGGGTCTTGGCTGGGGAGTGGTTTGGAAGGTTTGGTAGGAGTTACCCGTTCAAGGCCAAGAGGATGGGCCGAGCAAAGGCTGAGCCATTGAAAGCACAGTGTGAAAGGCTTCTTTGTGGGGAGTGGCAGTGGCAGGCAGCAAGGAATGAAGCTGGCACTTTTGACGAGGACTACCCTAGCTAGGGACAGGGGTTTGACCATAGGCCTTCTCAAGGTCCTTCTAGGTTCAAGGATCTGAGGGTTACTGAGTTCTGTGGTCTATGCTGCCTATTGGCCTTGGCTGACCAGCTGTTCTAGACCCCACTGAGAGGCCCAGCCTGGGGCTATGTCACCGCCTTATTGGGACAAGTTGAAATTCTGGAAATGAATGAATGGGGGCCTTGGCAGCCTGGGGAGTGGGTGCTCAGGAACCATCTAAATTGTGTGATCCTTCTTAAACCCGTCTTCTTGACAGAGACCGTGGCTAATGTGGTCCTGTCCCCCAGGAGGACTCAGGAGGAGGCCATGCATGGGGTAGGGGCCAAGGAAATAAACCTTCTGTGGGCTTGCCTGTAGGGGTGACATGCAGGTGAGGAGGGGCCTTCCTGTTCCCCAGCAGGTTACCAGTCTCCTTTGGGCAGTAGGGTATGGGGGAGCAGGGGGCGGCAGGAGGCACCTAGTGGCCCACCTGCTCTGTGTGACACTACAGTGTGTCAGGCATGATGTCTGAACCCTCCAGTCCCAGCAGGGCCTCCGGGAAGGAGCTCAGCACCGCTGCCAAAGCTGGGCCTCGGGCAACAGGCACTCAGTCATTCAGGGGCCCTTCATGAGCATGTCCACGTTGCAGGTGAGGTGACAGGGAGGGAGAAATGCAGAAGTGAATGGTGTGGAAGAGGCTGGCCTAGGCAATTCTGAACTAAGACAATAGTGTCAAGGGCATGGACTTTCCAACTGAGTTCACCTATTGGTTTATTAACTTGGCAAACATTTGTGTGTCGACAACACCAAGCTCTGGGCTAGGTGCTGGTTCAATCCTGGCTCCATCCGTGATCCATTTGGTGACCTCGGAAGTGACTTAGCTTCTCCATGCCTCAGTTTCTTCATCTGTAAGATAGGTGTGATACTAGCTCCGGTGTCATAGGGCTGTTCTGAAGATTAGATGAAAGCATGCATGTCATAGAGTCCCTGATACCCTGACTGGCAGGTGGGCGACCTTGAAAGAGATAACGAGGCATAGGCTTAAAGTTATACTTTAAGGACATCACTGCCTGCATCGTACCCAAGGAAAGCACACAGGGATCTGGGAGGTGAAGGGCATTGAAGTCCTTGGAAGAATGATGTGGGTTGGGGCGCGGAGGGGATGTAGCCTAGAGTTGGGCTGCTGCCTTTGAACCTTTGAAGTGTTGTCAAGGGGCATGGGAAGCAGTTCTCTGTTGTTCCAGAAGGCAGAACTGTGACCGGTGGAGGAAGCTAAAGGGAGCCAGATTTCTATTTTTCATGAGGAAGAAGTGGCTGAAAAAGACCTCAGAGGGTAGTGAGTTCCCCGTCAATGGAAGAGTTCAAGCAGAGGTCAGATGGCATTTTGGCAAGAATATAAGAGGGGATGCAAGCCTAGGACTAGCAAATATTTTGGATTCCACTTAAGAAACCCAATTATTCTGATTATTGTGTTTTGAGGCAAAACTTCAAAATTTGGAAAAGTATAAAGAAATTTAAAAATCGCTTTTAATCCCACCATTAAGAGATAGCCACTGTGTACATTTCAGTGTCATTCTTTCTATTGTTTTTTCCTGCATATCTAATATACATGAGTGTGACTATTGTATTTTATATGGTTATATTACAGTTAATACTCTGGTGGGGGCATTTTCCCATGTTGAATAGTCCAAGGAAACACGGTTTTTAGGTGGCTACCTAATGTCCTGTGGCGGTCCTGTAGTTCATTTGACCAGTTTGGATGCGTGGGTGTATTGCGGTCTGCACACCTGCCCTTCTTACTGATGCGCATCTTTGTGTTTCCTCCTAGCCTGGGCTAGTATGATTTGGGGCTCGGAGGGATCAGGGAAGGCCCCCCTTGAGAAACGGCATCTTGGCTGGGTTTTGAAGGTAGGTGGGATTAGGCCGTTGTGGGGCAAGCGGGTATGCAGGAGGACATCCTAGGCATAAGGAATGTGGGAGCCTTGACACCTGGCCAGTAGGACAGGGGCAAATCTGACCACCTAGCTCAGTTTGCCAAGGGTGGGACAATCAGGGAGCATGAAAGGAAGCTGCCTCTGGGGTCGTGCAGAGGCAGCACTGAGCCCCCTGCCCCAGCTGTCATGAGGATATTGGTGTGTAGGTGGCCTCTGAGCTAGTGGTTTCTGCTGCACCCAGAAAATAACACTCCACAAATCATCCCAGCTAAGGCCAGAACAGGCTTCCATGCGCGCGGCGCTCTGGAAGACTCTCAAGATCGAACACCAGGTTTCTGTGTTATAAAGGGGTATCTGCACCTGGCAACCTAAAACACATCAGAAAAATTCCTGATCATCTCTGCCCTGTGCTACGGCCTTCGGTGACATATTTTCTGCACATGTACATGTTTTTAGTTCTGTTGTTTTCCTTTGTAGATGAAGTCACAGGCAGCCAGTGTGGGTCCCCTGAGAGCCTGACATACTCCCAGCCACCTCCCATTTTTGTCTCAATTCAGTGTTAAGTTTGGGGTCTTTGCTTCCTGCCGGCACTCTTCCTTTTTCTTCATAAACAGAGCAGGGAAAAAGCTCAGATTACTGGCATGGAAGCAGGCCACCGTGTAAGTCCAAATGGTGAAACTCTGGGTGGAGGGGCTGCCCCCTGATGTCTCAGGGTTCCTAGATCAGCTGGTGAACAAGCGTCTGAAATCTGCCTGGAAAGGGTCTCAGTATGAAATTCATGAATGTTCATGTTCAAAACATAAACTTAGAGCAGGCACCCTCCCCGTGAAAGGAAGAGTCTGACAGCGACCTCAGTTCCGGCTCTGACACCTCGGGGTGCGCTTGGGTTTCCGTCCTCAAGGCCTGCACTCTGTCCTCTGCGTGCCCCGCCCTCCGCATTGTGAGCTGTCCCCATGACCAGGGCAGAGGGCCAGACAAGGAGCCTCACCACGGCAGGACCCGCAGGTGTGGAGAGAGGGAGCTCCCACCACTCTACCCTGGGCAGAGAGAAGGAACAAGAGAAGATCTATCCGTCTTCAGCACAGCTAAGTCCATCCATTACCTGAAAACAAGCCATCCTACTTCTCCCATCAAGTGAATTTTAATCCCTAAAAATAGTTTATCTTGTGTCACTTTATTTTCAAACCTGAACGTTCTAGAACATCTAGGCCAAACATTTTACAGTACATAAAAACATCCATTCCACGTCCACACTTCCCCCAGGCAAGTGATATGCAATCTGACCTCCTTCCAGCTTTCCTTCTCCCCCAGGGGTAGAGTTCTTTTGCACTGAGCGTACAATGAACTTGGTGGCCTTCCTCGCCTTTTCCACTCTCCCATAGGACCCTGTCCTCTGCCTTTTCCTTAAGGGAATAGCCCAGACATCAGAAAAGTTGTTGTCTGCACTGGGTTCAATAATGTCCCTCCAAAATTCATGTACACCCAGAATGTGTGAATGTGACCTGATTTGAAAAGGGTCTTTGCAGATGCAGGCAAGCTATGATGAGGTCATTCTGGATGACAGTGGGCTCTAATCCAGTGACCGGTGTCCTTGTAAGAAGAGGGAGATTTGGACGCAGACACACAGGGAGAACGCCGTGTGATGACAGCAGCAGAGAGTGGAGTGATGCATCTCCAAGCCAAGGAACACCAAGGATCACTGGCAACACCAGGAGCTAGGAGAGGGGGTGGAACAGATTTTCCCTTGGAGCCCTCAGAAGAACCAATCTTGCCAGCATCTTGATCTTGGACTGCTAGCTTCCAGAACTGGGAGAGAAGAAATTTCTGCTGTTTTCAGCCTCCAAGATTGCAGAAATTTATTGCAGCAGCCTTTAGGAATCTTGCCTAACCCAAGGTCAATGGCTCCCACCAACCCTCTCACCACCCATCCCTACCTTGACACCAGTCAGAAATGGCAGCAAGAACCCAATGCCTCCCCTTTGGGACCCTAGCTTAGCAGCAGAGTAGGAGCATTGTGAACAAAGGAGTGCTTGGACAGGCCCATTTATTTATTATTTTTTTGAAACAGGGTCTCGCTCTGTCTTCTGGGCTAGAGTGCAATGGCATGATCATAGCTCACCGCAACCTCGAACTTCTGGGCTCAAGCGATCCTCCTGCCTCAGCCTCTGGAGTAGCTTGGGACTACAGGTGCACCACCACACCTTGCTAATTTTTTCTGTGTTTAGTAGAAATGGGGTCTCGCTCTTGGTCAGACTGGTGTCAAACTCCTGACTTCAAGTGATCCTCCCACCTCTGCCTCCCAGAGTGCTAGGATGACAGGCATAAACCACCGCACCCAGCCAGGCCCATACACTGAGGAGGAGCGAGCACTGGACTGGGAGTCCAGAGCAGGTCCTACTTCTCCCAGTTTCCCTAACTGTTCTCTTCCCAGACCTTGATTTCTCCATCTGTGCAATGACTGCCTTGGCTGCTTTTAGGTTCCAAGAGAGGTATTTTTTCCTTGTTGTTGTTAATTTCTTTGTACACAAGTAATTCTCGAATAAACTATTGTTTAAAAAATGGTGAGACTTCAGGTAAAAGAAGTCCTCCCTCATTGACCGCAGCAGTTTTAGTCCATTCTCTGGAGATGACAGCTTCTATCGGTTTGTGCTTTTCTATACTTTTTTTGTACCTGTGCATTCTTGTATCAATAGAAATCATTTATTTTGCATATCGCTATTCTACCAAATGCCTTTCCATCTTGTAAAGATCTACTTCATTCTTTTAAACATACGATTACATTGCATAGTATGATGTCCCTGAGTGTGAAGCCAGTCTCCTGCTGGTGAGCGTGAGGATGGTTACCAGAGTTTCCCTATGGCAAGTGGCCTGCCCTAAGCATCCTGCAGGTGCCTCCTCATCCTCACTAATGGGAACTTCTCTCTGCTGGAAGTGCCACTGCAGGGTTGGGAGCATGCTGCTTGTAATTTGGGAGGTGGCCGAGCTCTGTGATCCTCTGCTTCCAGGCAATCCTGCCCTTCCTTTTACTGTCACCCTTACACGGGCTGCTGAAGGACAGGGGGTGGTGTGAATGGCTCCAGGCCCCCCACCCAGGCCTCCCTGAGAAGCCCTCTTCATGACAGGTCCTGGCAGCTGAGCGTGTCAAACTGCCAGCCCCTACCCTACCCAGAGCAAACGAGCACGGCAGGATGGGCAGAGGATGAGCTAGCAAGATGACCTCACTCTGTCCCCTCTTCCCCATCCACAGCATTTCAACACTACAAGAGCTCTTAAGCATCCCATTGCCCAACTCCATGCCATGCAGAGGAGGAAACACAAACAGAAACCCAGAGAGGGGAGGCTGCTCTCCCAAGGTCACACAGCAAGCAAGTGGCCAGCCAGGGCCTTGACTCTGGACTCTCAGTTTGCCATCGGGTCGGGGAGACAGGCGGATATCTGGCAGGGTGTGCGGGCCCTCCGCCTGTCTCTTCCCCCACCCCCGCCCCAGCACTGACACCGTTTTCCGTCCAGCTCCTACGGAATCCTTTTGCACGCCGGGCTGACCCAAATGCTAGAAATGGTGTCTAGTGCTTCTGCCAGCTCCAGGCCCTCTGAGGCAACCACAGCTAGCAGACACCCTGGGAGGCTGATGAGGCACAAGCAAAGGGGAGCTCCAGGGAGGAAGAGAATAAGTAAGGCATGTTGGAAAGGCTGTGAAGTGAGGCCCTGTGCTCGAGGCCTCTCTGACTCTTGTCTGCTGCGTCCTAGCTGGGTAGGTGCAGGGGTGTCTGGGAGGGAAGTGGTCCTTTCCGCCCCTGAGAGCTCCTCAGACAGGAGCAGCAGAGACCACATCCGCTGACTTGTGCCCTGGGGGCATCGCTGGTCTTCCGAGTAGGGGCGGGGGGCGCCCTGCGCAGCTGAGAGGTGCAGGCTGGCCCTCCGGGCTTTAGGTTGGTTGTACAGTGACACTGGACCATCCCCCCAGCAGACTGTAGGTGCTGTTGACTGCACACTGTATAATATGAAGGGGCTGAAATAAGTCTGTGGTGTCTCTGGCAGCATGAAAATAAAATCAAATTCAAGCATTACTTTGGCAAGTATTTCTGCCCATCTCAGAGATGGGGAGGTTGAGGCTTGTGTTTATGATCTTCTTCCATCTGAGCCTATGTAATATGGGTGTGAACGTAGACGTTTCTCAACAGCCCTGAACGTTGGTGTCCCGCCCTTCCTCCCCCAAGGGCCTGGAGCCGCCCCAGGGCTCCACGCCCACCTCCTTCCTGCCTCTGTCCTGGGCCAGTGGGCTCTGCCTGTGCTTCTCAGCTCCCAAACTAGTGGTGCTGGCCCACGCAGCTGAGCCCAGGCACCGGGAGGCGGCTGATACTAACAGGAGCGTGACTGAGCCCCCTGAGACTCAGACCCACCCCTCCCCTAAAGGCTCAGCTACTTGGGTAAATCTGGCGTATGCTCTGGGAAAGTGGGGGGACTCTGGGCTCAGCGGTGCTCCACTGTGTCGCGTCCTGGCCTCCGACAAGCTACCTGCCCATCTCACTCTGGGCCTCAGCCTTTCCGTCTGGGAAAAGGAGGTGGGGATTAGAAGCAACGGCCTCCAGGGGCCTTCCAGCCCTGTCTTCTGCCCCTCTCAGCCAAGATGGGTGTGACAGAACCGTGCAGTCTGCGGAAGCCAGCGCTTCAGTTCATGGGGTGACGGAGGAGCTGGGTGAACTCTTAAGGGCCTTTTGATTATGCAGTTCTCTTACGTTAAGCAGGAATAGTGAGGACACAAAGTGCTTAATCAGAAATACACCGAGCCTTGAGGGCCACAGACAGGATGGAGTGATGGCTCCAAAAGAAGGGTTAGGCCCAGCGTCTGCAGGGAAGGCTGAGCCTTTCTCGGGGCTCCTCTTGATTTCCCCCCTTCTGGGGTTCCCAAGGTAGGGAAGAGCTGGGCAGCTTCTGTCCAAGTGGTTTCTGCCTGATTCCCTCTTGCCTGGTGAGGCTTGGGGTTTGCGGGAGGTTGAGGAGTCCACCCCAAGGCTTGAGTAGGTGACTACAGTCATTTGCCCCAAAATACCGCCACCTCAGTAGTACCCAACAGAGCTCTCTGAGGCTGTGTTAACACCGGTGCTGTTCACGTGACCTACAGTAGCTAAACACTTTATGCTTACCCGAGGGCTTTATTTGCTGAACATCGGGGATACTTTGTAGAATTACAGACTGTTAGAGTTCAGGGTCCTCAAAGATCCCTCAGTCCAACCTGCAAAATGAAGTTTGCCTCTTCAGCTTCTTCTTGCATACTGCCGGTGATCGAGAGCTCACTACCACCACCATGCCTACCCCCCAATAAGGCAGCCTACCTCTGTTTGGGACAGTTCTGAAATTCTTCTTCATACTGAACTGAAACTTCTGGATCCTTATAGTGCTTGGCCACAGTCCTGCCCTCCCAGGCTAGAGATAGCAAATCAGCAGCTTCTACCCCGGACAGTCCTGCCAAGATGTGAAGACAGTGGTCGGTTTTTTCTTGCCTGTTCTCGAGGCTGACCAGTCATTCTGTTGACAGCCTCTCCTATAATTTGGTTTTGAGTCTCCTTGTACATCCTGTCAGTTTCCATCCAGTTTGTCGGTTTACCCTCCAAAATGTACGCATACTTCAGAGCCTCTCACCAGCCCCAGTCTGAGCTTGTCTGGCTTCTCCACTGCTCGGGACACTATCTTCTCATTCTACCCTGATTCCGTGTCTGCGTTTGGCAGCTGTGTCCTGCTATAGCAGCCGTGCTTCCTCTTGAACCTACAGCAGGGCTCTGGTCTGCTCCGTGCTCCTCGGGTGCAGACACTCTGTTTCCAGCCTTCTCAGGAGCAGGGCTGCCCTGGAACTCAGGACTGAGGACAGCATGTGTCCCAACCCTGACCCTTCACAGATGAGGAAACTGAGATCTGGAGGAAGGAAGTGACTTACCTAAAGCCACACAGTAAAGCTGGAATCCGGGTCTCTTGGCCTCTGCCCCAGGCCTGGGTTCTCCCTGCATCCCGTGCTGCCAGCTGCCCCTGCAGCTTTCTTGCGCCCAAGTTTCCGTTGACTCAGGAAGCTGTCATCCCTCTTGCAGAGTCCGGCCCGGATGCCCCACCCCAGCCCTAGGCCCCCCACCCCTGCTTTCAGAAGGGGAAATTCTTGTGTCCCCACTTCTAGCTCCTGTCCTCCCCGACTGCAGGGTGCACTGTGTGCCCTGACCTCTAAGGAGGAAGTGGCCGGGGCCCCAACCTGGGGATTTTCCATTCAGCAGTGGCTCTTTGAGCCCTACCCAGCTCAGGGCCGTGTGTCCTCAGGCTCTTGTGGGCATCAGGGTCACCTGGATAGAGTGCTAACAATGGAGGTTCCCAGCACACACATACTCTCCCCCTTGGATTGTGCACATCTAGAATTGGGCCCGGGGATTTGTGTGTTAAGCAGGCTCTCCAGGTAATTCTAATACGGGACATCTATAGACCCATTCCTAAGAAATACTGCTCTGGGCATCGTACCCTACTGGCAAATCCAACGAGAATTTCAAAATCCTCTCCTCAAGGAGCCCCTTGGGAGAGACAGACAGCTAAGCTGGCGTAGGTACCCTCACAGGGACCTGGAGCATGGGGAAGACAGGAACTAACTCAGCCCCGGGAACTGGGGTGCTCTGGGCCTGGAGGCTGGAGGAAGACTTGACTGTGCGTCATGGTGGGATGACTTTGAGCAGCTTGGGACGTCTTGAGCACACGGATGCCTGTGTTGGGGCCAGGAGCACAATAGGTAGCACTAGGTTGTTTTGGTTTGATTTTGACTTAGCAAATTTGCCAACTTTTTTTAAAAAAGTGATAATACTCCGTGTTGGCACAGTTGCAATGACACTGGCCTTCCTGTGTGCCATTTGTGGGTGAGTAAATTCACAGAACCTTTCTGAAGGACAGGGCCAATGGTATTAGATGTGTAAAAAATTTTATAAATTTGTATGTACATTAAAGCATAATTTGCAAATTAAAAATGAGAAACAATCTAAACACTCAACAGTAGATTGAATGACTAAATTCATCCATAGTGACATTCAACTCATCATTAAAATCAGTAAATTTACAGAATAGTTAGTGCTGTGTAGTAAATGCTCAGAATATATTTGAAAAAATAGGCCAGGCTTGGTGGCTCACACCTGTAATCCTAGCCCTCTGGGAGGCCAAGGCGGGAGGATCACTTGAGGTCAGGAGTTCAAGATCAGCCTGAGCAAGAGCTAGACCCCATCTCTACCAAAAATAGAAAAATTAGCTGGTGTGGTGGCACACACCTGTAGTCCCAGATACTCAGAAGTCTGAGGCAGGAGGATCATTTGAGCCCAGGAATTTGAGGTTGCTGTGAGCTGTGATGACGCCACTGCACTCTAACTGGGGCAACAGAGTGAGACTCTGTCTCAAAAAAAAAAAAAAAAAAGAAAAGAAAAGAAAGAAAAAGAAAAAAGAAGGAAGGAAGTATATGTAATATTCCAATATTGAAATGTATATGTAGCTGAACAATATATGCCATCATGTTCTGTGGTTATCTAGGTAGTGGGATTCTCTTTTTGTATTTTTCTGTATTTTCCATACTTTCTACAATGAATGCTTACTACTACTGTAACTGGAAAAAGATGTTTACAGATATTTAAATATTAAGAAAGTGGAGGGGGAGCAGGCTGGGGACACTGATGAGCCTTGATTGTCATTGTGAAGGAGGTAGCCGCGGATGATTTTGGCAGGTGCCGCGTCCTGCCTGTGGCCTGCAAGCTGTTTGTGGAGAGTCGTTCTCCACCGTTCTGTGGTGGTGGTGATTTGCAAAAGGGAAGTGTTTCATGAGCTTATGCTCTTATTTCAGATGACAAAACCTGAGACCCATGGCAGCCTAAGGGATCTGCCAAAGCACTGTGGGATCTTTGTTCTTGCCGTGTTTCTCAAACAGAAAGCAATAATCTCCTGCAGCATTTAAGCTCTTAGTGTGTGCAGGCGCTGCAGGTGCGTTATCTCATCTAATCCTGAAAGAAACCTCACGAGGAAACCAAGGCCTGGAGAAGTCGCACAGTGTTGGATTTAGGATTTCGACCCAGATCTGTGTGATCCTAGAATTCCAGAGTTCTTAACCTCTCTGCTCTGCAGTCTTTAACATTCTGACACTGGGTTCTAATGCTGACTTGATCGTGAAAAGCACAGTTGCAACCCCCTGAGCCTCAGTTTCCTCATCTGTAATAGCCTTTGCCTCCCGGTGCTGTCGCGAGGAGCCGAGCTTAGATGCTCAGAGCTTCAACACCGTGGGGTCATCCAGTTCAACTACAATACCAGACCTCCTCACCTGCACTTCCCAAAGGAGGAAGCAGAAGCACAGAGAGGAGGGAAAGGACTTGGCCCAGCTGGTAGCAGAGCCGGGACTAGAGTCCAGGCCCTCCTAGCTCTCATGAAAACATTGCCAGATTCAGCGTAACCAGTGGTGGCAACAGGAAAGAGACAACCATTTGCCTTCATCTCCCTCCTTCCTCCAGCCCTGGGCGGGGAGGCTGGCTCCTGTCACTTCCGCAGATTCCTGTGTTGATGGCTTCTCTGGCTGGTTCCTGGACCAGGCTTCCTCCTCTCCCCTGGAAAGGGCGGGCTGAGCCTCACAGGGGTGGGTGGGGAGCTAAGTCGTCAGGCCCACCCAGCCGTGAGCAGATGCGGGGCACAGGACCTGGGGGAGGCACCATGCTCACTCGTGCCTCACTCAGTTTGCCAGGGGCTGGCACTACCAAGCCCTGTGGGGGAGGAGCAGACTGTTCCAGAAGCCTTCCTTGATTTATCTTCCCTCCACAGTCACAGTTTGCTTTTTAGCAGTATTTCAGTAATTCTTCAGTTCAGGAAATTTTTAATAATTTCCATTTTAATAACTGCCTTTAAAAATCTGTTACCATAGTAAAAAGCAAAGGTTTTCTTTTATAGTGATAATTTGCAATTGAACATTCTCATAGCCTTCTCATTCTTGTAAAACTTATAAACATTTGAAAAAAGTATTTCTTAAAATGGGATCTAGAACATCTTCTTTTCCTTCCTTTCCCCCTCTCTCCCTCTTTTCCTCCCCTTCCTGCTTTCCTTCCAGCATCTTGAAAAGTGTGTAAAAGGGCTTAAATGTTTTTTTCCACCCAAAATCCTGGTCCGGTTCAATCAACTTTTCACCTCTCTGGGGTGAAAGAAGAAAATTAAAAGTGTGAGTGGGTGTGATGTTGGCTCTCCTTTCCTGGAAGACTGCTCTTGAGCCTTTCCTTCCTATGTTCTGGAAGGTTAAAATGTTCATTTTATTTTTTATAAAATAAAAAATTTTATAAAAAGTGGGAAAATTTTATAAAAAGGGCGGTGATCTACAAATAATTTTTCTTAGCATCCTTCTCAGTCCATATCCACTTTCTCATTAAAAAATATTAGTCATTTATGAAATCTGGGAGCCACCGGCACTACTTGGCGATGTTGAAAGCCCTTTTGCATCTTTTATTCCTTTGGTCAGATTCAACCAACACTGGCCATGATTGATTAAAGCGTCCACTAGGTATGGCTCGAATACTTGACTGCCAATTATCCTCTAAACTACCTTGACTGAAGCCTAATCTCACTCAGCCTCACCTCCTCATCTTTAAATTTGGGATATTCATATTTCTTAAGGTGGTTCTGAAAATTAACTAAGATAGTGTAGGCAAGACAGCATAGCATCTGGTACACCCTGAATGTCATACCTCACTCCCATCCGGCAAGATAAGTGCCACTGTCTCTATTTTACAGTTGCAGAAACAGCTCCTTTACCAGAGAACCAGTATGGTAAAATCAGGGCTTGAAATTCTGATGCTCTGCCCCTGAGAGCACGTAACTTTCAGGTGAACGTGGTTGGAAGCTGAGGTAGTCATGGATTCTGAAAGGAAAGGGAAACCATCTATGAATTGGGAATTGGGAGGTTTTAGGGCACTTCAAGACCATAGCTGGCTGAAGGTAATAGCAGACGGTCTGGCCAAATCCTGGGAGAAGGAAGGGGTGGGCAAGGAGGCCCCCATAGGTGGCAGCTGAAGCCAGATCATAAGGATCTAAGGAAAGGTCAAGATGCATCAAATTCTCCACTGAGGGTGTCCCTGGCAAGGATGAGAAATCCTGCTCTGGGAACGTCCCCGGTGGAGGGGGTGCTGCTGTGGCTGGTGAGGGAGGCATGGGGCAGCCTGGTGTCCGGTGTAACTGACAGTCCTACTCTGCCTTTGGAAGAATCCCGTCCTCACGCTGACCTCCCACCCTCTCCCCTCACCTATTGTTGTCTCATTACTTCCAGAGACGCCAAGAACCAGATCAGCCACCCAGACCAGAGCCCCAGGAACTAGGTCCCCTCAATGGGGACACAGGTGAGTAGCCAGCTCCATCTGTCCCCACTGACATCCATGTGGTTTCCTACCGTATAATCAACAAAGGCGATGTGCCTCCTTAAATAGCTCATGATATTTTAGATAGGTTACATTAATAGGGGTATCATGTCTAAAATCAGGGAGGTGATAGTCCTGACCTGTGCTTTCCTGTTCTGGGCTATTGATATCACACCTAGAGTGCTGGATATAGTTCTGGAAAGTCTTTTCAGAGGGATCCAGAAAATTTTGAGGGAATATGCTGGAGGAGGGTCAGGCTGGTGAAGAATCTGTAAACATGTCCTGTAAGCAACAGTTGAAGAAACAGAGAATGTTCCATCTGGAAAGAAGATGTTGCCATGAAACAACAGTTCTCTCCAAGTGTCTGAAGTTCCTTGATGGAGAAGAAAAATGAGCCTTATTTAGTGCAACCCAGAGGTCAGTACTAGGGTCTCAAGGTAGCAAAACATGCAGATAGAATCCAGCTCAATCTCAAAGAGATTTTTGTGTGATTGTTGGTTTAAAACCATCAGAGCTCCCTGGCAATAGAACAAGCTCCCTGTCTCTGAAGGTGTTTCAGTACAGCCTGGAGGCTGCTGGGGATACTGTACGTGAGATCTAAGTACCAGGTAAGCAATTGGAACAGAATTCAGAGTCCTCCACTCTGCGTATAAGAATTACCTTGGGAACTTCAAAGATACAGACTCTGGGGCCCTAGCACAGACCAACTAAATAAGAATCTCTGGGAGCAGGGCTGAAGCATCTGGATTCTTAGTAAGGATGTATCTTTTTAATAAGCTTCTCTCCAGCTGAGGCCAGTCTGGTACTGATCTCATGGACAACATTTGAGCCAGATGGTTTGTGAGAGTCGGTGTCTCTCCAGTCCTGACTATCACTATCACCTAAGCTCCATCTGCTCACGGCCTCTGGGGGCTCAGGACTCAAGGACACCAACTCAGTCCTCCTCCTGTCCTGACGGGACTGACTGCAGTGTTGGCTTCTCCCTCATGCTCACCGTTCTAGCATACCCTCTGCCAGACCCTGCTAGGAAGTTCTCTAATCATAATACTAACAGCACTAGTAGTAACCTCCAATGCTTGTCATGAGCACTGTTAAAAATTTAGAGGACATTTAATGGACAATAAAGAACATCTATTGGGCACCCCCAAAGTGCCCGGCACTACATATCTTTTTGTGCACGAGCAGGCAGGATAAGGTGGTAGTTGGGAGTGTTTGCCGTGGAATCAGACTGCGTAGGTTCACACCCCTGCTCCCCCATCTGTGAACTGGGGGATCTTGGGCAAGTTGTATAACCTCTCTGCACCTCAGTTTCCTCATCTGTAAATGGGGATAATAATAGTACCCACGACATTGGGTCACCGTGAGGATTAGGTGAGCAATCCCTGTAAGGCACTTGGAGCAGTGCTGGGCATGCCGTGGGCATGGGGAGCTCTCAGCAGTGCTCACCTGCTTTGGTTAGTTTTATTGCCGTTCTTTTCTGATTTAGTCATCTCAGTAGCCTCATGATGTAGGTCCCATAATTATCCTGACCTCACGTATTGGGTAACTGAGGCACAGAGAGGATGGTCACTGCCCTAGGGCATTGGCACAGCCTGCGTTGGAGTTTCCCTAAGCCTGGGCTAGACTTCCTGTTTGTGTCTCCTTCCTGCAAATAAGCAGCCCCTCTGGCTCCAACTGAGGAGATGCTAAAGGGGCGGGGCCTCACACTCAGGTGCTCACAGGCCCAGCAGGTAAAGCAATGCCAGGGTGGTCCTGTGTAAGGCTTGGCAGGGGGAGGCGAAGACTGTGGCCAACCGCAGAGCCACGTCCGGCCAAAGGAGGAGACAGCTGCCTCTGAGCTCCAGTCCCCCATGGACGTGAAGGCCTGCATTACCAGTTCTTTGGATTCTTCTAGAAAAGTTGGAAATTTGTATTATTAAGCAAAAGCTTCCCAGCTATTAAGTATCAGCAACTATTTTTTTCTTAATTTTGAGTGGAGCAAATAGAACACATCTATGGGCTGCATCTGTCCTGTGAGCTACTGGCTCTGCTGTGGATACTAGGGGACAGAAGGACATCTCTGGCTTCTGCCGAGAGATTTGGGGGGCTGGCTCTGGAGATTGGTCCCCGACTGGAGCCATTGACCAGGGTTCCCATCACTTAGCTCCAGCCTCCCATGCCCTCTCTGCCAGCCCTGACCCCACCTCTGCTGTGTGTGAATGTTTTGCTTTTTCACCTGTAGCCGTAACCGTCCAGCTCTGCGTGTCCGAGGAGGCAGAGCAGCACCAGAAGAACATAGCCAGAATTCTCCAGCAACATGAAGAGGAGAAGAATAAATGGGCACAACAGGTAAGCCCAGGTAACCCCAACCCCTCTCTTTTCCTCCTGCTCAGCTAACCTTGATATAGCCCAGGGTGAGGACCTAGTTTTGGCTTTTATTGTTGTTGTAAGGGTCTCTCACTCCTTCTGCCAAGAAAGGCGTCCTTTATCTGTTGAACACACAATTATATGAGGCCACTACGTGCCGGGCACATCGGTTAACGCAAGCAGAGCTGGCCGCTGCTCTCATAAAACTGACGGTCTATTCGGGAAGAGTAAAAGCCACCGATGATGCTGAATTAATTACCCTCCCAGGCCCCCTCATGGTTGGGTGGGACACAGATGAGTTGTGAAAAGGAGAACCAGCATCCCTTCCGGGCCAAGCGTTTGATTGCTGGTTCGAGACCCTCGAGGTCTTTCTGTCTCGCTAGCTGACAGCATTGTCCTAATGGCTGCCCCATCAGCCTGTATCCTGGGTAATCCCAGAGCTCCCTGCCCACCCAAAATGGACATGTAGTGAGTGCAAAATAATCACAGTGAGAAGGGCTGGGAGCGTTCAGCCTGTAGAAGAGAAACGTTGGCAACACGGCTGCCATGCTCCCATCTCCGAGGGGCTGCCTGGGCTGAGGGAGCAGCCTGGCTCTGTGTGACCCTGGAGAACAGATCTGGGGACCTGACAATAGAAGTTAGAGGTCACTTGCAACAGTGTACCCTACCCGTGGTTAGAATATGCAGCCTGGAGGGGGAAGGAGCTGTCACTCGGTATGTGCAAGCAGAGGAAACTCCATCCAAGGGCTTCCTGCCTTGAGTGAACGTCAGGATTAGAAGACTCCTAAGTCCCTTTCCACGTAGATAATTCTCTGGGAAACCCCTAAGAGAGACTAAGCTGTAAAGAGGACAAAGGCTGCCATGCCTGCTGTGTCTTGGAAAGCTTGTGCCCTCTCTGGGCGTGTCATTCTCAACCCTCAGAGGAGAGGGTGGGCCTCTGATCACCAAGCTCCTGGTAGCCCCCCCATGCAGGGAGTGGATAAGAGAAGCTGTCTGAACCTGCTCCATCTCAACGCTGCTTGGGACCCTTGCCCCCCAGGTGGAGAAGGAGAGGGAGGTAGAACTTCAAGAGAGACTGGGTGAGCAGCGAAGGATTCTGGAAGGAAAACACGAGGAGGCCCTGCAAGGTAAGGATGGAGACGCTCCACCAGCGAGGGTGTGGGAGGTGCCTGCTTCTGGCCCCACCTGCTGAGATCACCTGGGGACTCCCGCCAGCCTGTCCGTCCCTCCTCCCTCTGGTCCCTATGCAATGAGTCTACGGGGTCCTTGGCCTTAGAGGGGTGACGAACTTTTCCTTTGGGCCATGGCTTTTAAAATCTGGCACCATGCTTAGATTTTCCTCATTTGAGAGGTTTTTTTCCTTTCCACTTTAAAAGCAATGCCTGTTCATTAAAGGAAATTTGGAAAACCCAGGCAAATAGGAGAATTAAAAAATATCCATATTCCATCCCCACAATGATAGCTCTTACAATTTATTGTTTTTAAAACGATTGTTTTCAAAAATAACTTTCTTTCCTCTTATATCACCAAATGTGATCATCATAGAAAGTTTAGAATCTGTAGGTTAAACAAAAAGACCTTATATTATAGCATGGTGGTTACGATCTCATTCTCTGGAGCCATGGTCCTTGGGTTTGAATCCCAGCTCAAACACTTACCAGCTGTGTAAACTTGAAGAAATTACTTCACTGCCCTAAAAGCTTCTTTGTAAGAATTAAACAATTTAATGATAGAATTTGGAACAGTGCAAGATACTTGGCAAATAATTATTAGTACTTTTTTTTTATTTTGGAGAAAATTAAAATCATCATTAATTCCACCCAGTGCTAGCCTCTGTTAACCCCTTTGATATAGATCCTTTTCATTTCTTTTTCTGTGTATATACACAGGATATATATCTATATACACACGCTTTGGAAAGAGGAAGTAAATTGATTTTTTTCACTTTGAATTGCATTAGCATCCTGTCATTAAACTCTTCTACAACATAAGTTTGAGTAACTACATGGCATTCTCATGTGTACTTGCATTCATTTAACTGAGTCCCTTTGGTTGGGCATTTAGGTAATTTCAAAATTTTTGCCATTGTTTATAACAGCAGTGAATCCCATTTTGTAAAATCCTTGACACATTCATGATTTTTTTTAAGAAAAATATCCTGGTAGGATTGGTGTGGCAGAGTTTATCTCTCTCTCTCTCTCTATATATATATATATGTGTGTGTGTGTGTGTGTGTGTATTTTTTTTTTTTAAATAGGCCTAAGATTTACCATTAGTGACATTTAGTACATTCACAGTGCCATGAAACCATCACCACTATCCAGTTCCAGAACACTCTGATCACTTTCAAAGGAAACCCCACGCCCACCACCTTATCCCCACCCCACCCCTGCCAGCTCCTGGCAACTACGAATCCACCATCTATCTCCATGGCCTTGTCCGTTCTGGATGCTCATATAAATGGTATCATACAACCTCCACCTGTTTCCCTCGCCCAGCGTAGTATTTACACGTTCACCCATGTTGCAGCCTGCATCTGTACTCCATTTCTTTTCATGGATGAATAATATTCCATTGCGCTTGATCATCAGCTGATGGCCACCTGGGCTACCTCCGCCCTTTAGCCACTATGAATAGCGCCACTAGTGCAAGCACTTACCTGCTTGAGCAGCTGTTTTCAGTTCCCCTAGACAGACACGCAGGAGTAGAATTGCTGGGTCGTATGATGATTCCATTCTGTGCTGCTTAACTTTTTGAGAAACTGCCAAACTGTTTTCCACAATGGCTGTACCACTTTATGTTCCCCGCAGCAATGCACAGGAGTTCCAATGGTGCCACATCCTTGTCAACACTTGTCATTTTCCATTATTATTACTATTACTGCCATCCTAGTATGTGTCAAGTAGTATCTCATTGTGGTTGATTTGCATTTCCCTAATGACTAATCTTGTTGAACGTCTTTTCATGTACTTCTTGGCCATTTGTATATCTTCTTTGGAGGAGGTTATGTATATTTTTGATGCTGTCAAAATTGACCTTGAAAATGCCCTACCAATTTTTTTCTTTCTTCATCAGTGTTTACATGACCTTTCTCCAGAGTTATCTTTTTAAAACATGCTTATGATTATTTTATGTGTAAAATTTTATAGCCAGTTCTTTTCATTTAACATTGGATCAAACATGTTTCAAAGTAATTATGCTGCTACTAAAATGTTTATAAAGGCAAGACCATAACATAATGGTTTTCCTTATTCCTTGTGAGTCTAGATGTCTACATTTTAGCTGTGGTAAATAACACTGTTCTAAATGTCTTTTGGGTAAATATGTGCCCACATTTTACATTGTGTCCTTAGATTTTCCGAAATGGAATAACTAGTACAGAGGTCTGAACAATTTTAAGAATCTTGAAACATATTGCAACATTAACACAAACCATTGTGAAATGGAATTAAAGCCCTTGCCTGGGCATTTGAAGCGCTGTGTTTCAATACTCTACACCCTGTTAAATTAGGGCTGTCACTCAGCCTCCTTGAATCTCCATTCAGTTTCTCTATCTCTAAAATATACCTTCCCTACCTCACAAGGTTTTATGGGAAAACAACTTTGTTCTCCAAGCATTGCTTTGATATTTTTTTAGTGTTATAAATATATTGATAAGATAAATTTCCTACTTAAAACCCAGAGGGGAAAGGATTGCCTGTCTTCCATTCTTCCCATCAGTCAGAATTATTTCATAGTTGTTTTAAATTGCTTGGCACATATTAAGTGCTACATAAGTCTGTATTTACTAAATGAATAAAAGCATAGCATGATGGAAATATATAAGATTTTGTTTTGTGGAATGGTACGCAGATAATCAGGAAAGGCTAGTGGTGGTTTTCTACATTCAATAACCCTTTGTTGTCTTTTATTTTCTGTTTTTATTTTTTAAGTTATCATATAGTTAAATTGATTCTTTTTTGTATACAGTTCCATACATTCTAACACATATATAGATTCTTGTAACCATCACCACAATCAGGATAGAAAGGCACTCTATCATCCCCCAGAACTCTGATTACCTTGTGCTAGTGTCCTCCCCGTCCCCAATCCCTGGCAACCACTGATCTGTTCCCCATCACTCTAGTTTTGTCTGTTTAAGGCTATTCTATAAATGAAATGACACAATATGATCTTCTATATTGGCTTCTTTCATTCATCATGATGCCTTTGAGATTCATTTCAATAACCCATTCTTTGGTTCTATTCCAGATTTTTTCTTTGCCACTAGCTTTCAGAAATGATGTTTCTGGGTGTGATTTCTTTGGATTTACTTTGGAATTCAGTGAGCCTCTTTAACCTGTAGGTTTATGTTTTGCCATTTAAGGAATAATCAACCATTCTTTCTTCAAATAACTTTCTCTGCACTGCATACTTTCTCCTCTTCTCCTTTGACTCTGATGATACAAATGTTACACATTTGAGGATTTTCTTACAGGTTCCTGAGGCTCTGTTCATTTTGTTGTTGTCCAGTATGTTTTTCTCTGTGTTGTCCAGATTGGATAATTTCTATTGCTCTATCTTGAAGTTCACTGGCTTTCTTATCTCCAATCTACTATTGATTCCACTTACTGCGTTTCTTATTTCATATATTGTATATTTTAGTTCTAAAATTTCCTTTTGGTTCTTCTTAATATCTCTATTTATTTGCTAAGACTTTCTATTTTTCCATTCTTTTTAAGAGTGTATTCACCCTTACTTCTTTTTCCTTTTTCTTTTTTTAATTTTTTCCCTTCTTGTCATTGGTAGCAGAACACCGTTACTTCTTGGAGCATTTTTATGATGGCTGCCTTAAGAACTCTGTTAGTAATTCCAACACCCATGGCATCTCAGCATAGGCATGTGTTGAATGTCTTTTCTCAGGGGAGTTGAGATTTTCCTGCTTCTTTTTATGCTGAATAAGTCTGGATTGTATATTGAACCATTGGGGCTGTAATAGGTGTTTTTAATATTTGAATACATTCGATTCTGGGTTTTGTTTAAATCTGCTGGTTCAGTGGTATTTCAAATTCTGGTCTTTTTGCCCAATCTGCTGCTACCATTTGCTTTTCAGTCCGGGTTTTATAGATACATTCAACAGGACAGACTGGATGCAGTTTGCTTTCTCCGTATCACCTTGAACCAGAACCTGTCTTACAGGCAAATTAACAAATCAGGTCCATAATTTTAAAACATTATGGCTTATAATTTTTATACAACTGGTCTTACCAATATCTGACTGCTCTATCACACTTATCCTCACCGAACATTCTCTGATTCGTCACTGCTGTATACCTGGCCCTCTGGCTGTATTAAACTTGGCTTCCCTGTCCTCTCTGTTCTATTTCCCATCCTGGCCAGTGATTGGTCATTTCCCAGTTGTCTTCTTTTAGCTGAGACAAGGTTGGAATTTTGCAAAAGGAACTCTATGGGAAGTGTGGGATGATGCGTATGACTGTACGGCCGTTGGGAGTGATGACAGTTCCAGCTCTGTGCAGCACCGCCCCTCCTGGAAAGCCCTTGCATGTCCTCTTTTCATGTGATCCTTGAGTTGTCCCTCAGAGACAGCCAGGCCAGGCTTATTGACCTCCTTTCACAGTTGAGGCAACAGGGCTTTTAGATGTTTGATGTGATCTTCTCAAGGTCATTCCGAGTTGCAGAGGCAGAGCCAGGACCCAGTGGATTTCCTGGCCACAAATCCAGTGTACTTACCACAGTTTTTGTGTTTTGGTGTGACAACTAGTGACTTAACGATTTCGTGATTGAGCTAACCCAGCTGACAAGGCATCAGCCCCATGTGTTTTCCAGGGCCTGACGTAACCCGAGGGAAATAGGCTTGCCTTAGTGAGGTGTGGGCAGCACCCAAGTCTGGTAGAGTTCCCCCCAGGATATAACTGGTTTCCAATTCTGTGAGCTTTTATTAAACACCTAGTGTATTTCTGGCTTAGCCCCAAGCAAGCCTAGGAGATAGAAGGGTAAATAAGACCACTCCCAGCCTCCTGGCCCCTGTGGGTCCAGGTGATCATCTAGACCTTTCTGGCCCTCAATCAAGGAGCCTTCCAGAAAGCTTTGGGGAGAAGCATCTGAGCTTATAGAGGTCTCCTTTCCCTACAGTCCTCCGGGCCTCATATGAACAGGAGAAAGAAGCCCTTACCCACTCCTTCCAGGAGGCCAAGGCTGCCCTGCAGGTGAGAGGGGCTGGGCCATGGCAGCCTCTGGTGAGGGTGGAGGAGGAGAAGCAGGAGAGCAGCGGGGAGCCCCAAAGCAGCCCAAACCGATGGCCTCCACTTAGGTATGAGGGACCGAGGTGACTGTTCTGGTGTATGCAGGCCCCTTGATGTGGTGACCAGGCTGTTAGCTGAGAAGGACGTGGTTGGAGATTAGGGCCGGCCTGTTTCTCCAAGGACTGTTGGGAGATCCTGGAGACAGCATGGGCCGGGTGCAGAGTGATTAGACTGGCGGGCACATGCACAGGGACCTGTGGAGGTGTGCAAGGAGGCACCTAACTGAACTCGGCTGCTCAAGGAATATTTCCTAGAGGGAGTGAGAGCTAAGCTGGAACCGGAAAGATGGGTTAGAGTTCTTCAGGGGAAGGAGGGTAGGAAGGGTGCCATAGGCAGAAAAAAAAGCAATGTGTTCAAAGGCATGGAGGAAAGGGGGGAAATGGAGAATACCTGAGGAACTGAGAGAAGTCCAGCATCCCTGGGGTATAAGAGTGGGAGAGAGGGCTGGGCTAGAGAGGTGGGCGTAGGGCCAGAAGTGAGCCATATGAAGGGGCTGTACTCTATCCTAAAGGTAATGGTCAAGATTTAGGTGGAGTAAATTCTTGGCAGGGAAAGGTTTGGAGAGAAGAATGCACCTTGCAGTTGGGGAGTAACGTGATATTTGGCTGCAGGAGGGGATGTATAGAAAGGGCAGTGAGAGGTGAGACTGGAAGAGTTCATTGAGGCTGGTTTGGATGGGCTTTGAATGCCAGCCTAACACTGGCCTTGAATGCCAGACATTGTTCTCAAGGGTATAGGGAGCTGTTTTAGGCTTTCTAGCAAGAGGTGGGGCTGGTGTGTTTCAAGCAGTGGTTGAAGTAGATGAATCCTGCATTGTCATATAGTGTAGACCAAAGACAGACTAAAGAACCTGAAATAGTCCCCGTCTGGGATAAGGTGGAGTCCACCTATTGCCTTTATGAGCCAGACTTTGATCGTCTCCTCCCTGCTTCTCCAGGAGACCATAACCAGACTGACCTCACAGCTGGAGGCCTTCCAGGCCAAGATGAAGAGGGTGGAGGAGTCCATTCTGAGCCGAGACTACAAGAAGCACATCCAGGTACGTGGCAGTACACCTGGGGCCTTTCCTCCTTGAATCGCGAGGGAGGCCAAGGTCGGGCAACAGGAAAGCCCAGCCCCTCTTCAAGGGCAAGGCTCAGACCTGACACTCTTACCGTCAAAGGGCCTGGAGCAAGAGGGTCCCCGTTTCACTGAGGGGGAAAGTAAGGCTCAGAGAGAGCCACAGGGACAGTAAAGGGCTCAGGCGCTGGATTCAGAGAAAACTAAGTGCAAATAGCAAACCTGCCACTTAGTGCAAGTGGCTCAGCCTGTGTGACCCACAGCCACCTCCTCTGTGAAGCTCCCAGCACGTGCCTCAAAGGTGCTATCGGGATCAAGTGAGGCAAAGCACATTAAATACTCACTGTGCGGTTAGAGAGGAAGGTGACTTGTCCAAGTCCAACAGTGAATTGGTGGCAGAATGGGGACAAGGCAGGTAGCCTGTGCCCTTCTCTATTTGCTGGTCTGATGATGTCACTCTGTCCCTGTCTAGGATTATGGGAGCCCCAGCCAGTTCTGGGAGCAGGAGCTGGAGAGCTTGCACTTTGTCATCGAGATGAAGAATGAGCGTCTTCATGAGCTGGACAAGCGGCTGATGCTCATGGAAACGGTGGTCCGTGGCTGGGGGTGGCTGGGGGATGTGGCCCCAGGCTCCTGCTTTCTGGGCATTTTCTCTGTAAAGCACGCAGAGGGGCGGTGGCTTGAGGAGGCCCAGCCTGGTGCATGCTAGTTTTCTCTGCCGCCCATGCTGCAAGGCTGAGGTTGCTCTGTGGCCAGTCTGGGGCAGGCGGTGGCTCCTTATCTTCTGGTTGCTGTACTTTGCGTGGCTACTCGTGTTGCTGGAACTTGGACGATGCTAGGGCAGGTCGCCTGACTAACCAGGAAGGGCTGGCAGATGTCAGGCAGGGACTGAGGAAGGAGGCAGGGCTGGAGGGCATAAGACCAGTGTCAGCAAGGACAGGACTGAGAGCTATGGGCATCGAGGGCACAGGAGATCAGAGGCCCCAGAAACCTAGGGTTGACTCCAGGCAGAGACTGTTGCTCCGGGAGAAGTCTCCCGGCCTCCTGTGTGCCACACAACCTACATTTCAATCACACCATCTCAAACATTCCCTATAAAGTGAGTTCAACCATTTTTGTAGAAATGCATAAAAAGCAAACTTTATTTATATATATCTTATCCTTCTGAATTTTGTAGAACAAAAAATTTCCTTTCTTCTATGAACTGATGGTGATATGAGGTGGATAGTGGCTGTTCTTTTTTTTTTTTTAACATCCTCCTGTGGCAAAATGAAAAGTCGTCAATCCTTTGTTAACTCCTTAGTTTTATTATTTTCAGTTATCTTACTGCTCCATGAAATGTAACATCTAGTCTAGAATGAATCGGCGCTTTCAGGGAGCACAGATAAGAGGGAGGTGACAGCACGCACTGTGCCATGTGCGTTTGGCAGCTTCCTGAGCTCCTTCTGATTTGTTACAGAAAGAAAAGAATCTGATGTTGGAGGAAAAAATCACAACTCTGCAACAGGAGAATGAGGACCTCCATGTCCGAGGCCAGAACCAGGGGGTCCTGTCAAGGTAGCTGTCCTCCTGTCCCTTTTCCTCTCGTCCCCACCCTTGCTGCCACAATCCCAGGTTGGGAGAGTCTCCCCAGAGCCTGGGGATTGGATTGAGAGGTGGGCCCAGCGCCTGTCCAGGGAATGTGGCTCCTCTCTCTCTGGGGGTCAGGAAACCCAAGGGACCAGCTCTGCCAGAAGCCCAAGCCCCAGTGCCCTGGATAGCAGCTGTTTGTCTCTGTCCTGGCTCGGTGGGCTCTTTGGGAAAGCCCCACGTGGGGAAAAGGAAACAGGAAGCATGTAGCTCACCAGACCTAAGTGGAATGAATCAGTTCTTAGGGCTTAGTAAATGAGAGCTAGTCTCATGTGTCAGGTATGATTTACTGAATACTGTACATACTTCCTCATCTAATCCTCATAATTACTCTAAGAGCGTGGGCCTATTATCAATATTCCCATTTTACAAATGAGGAAACTGAAATTCTGGGAGAATGAATGGCTTGTCCCAGATTACACGGCTAAGTGGTGAAGCGGAGATTTGGAGCAGCCCAGGGCTGTCTGGCCATGAGGCCCATGCTCCTTGGTCAAGAGATTGAATTGCCTCCTGTGTACAGGCAAACGAAGAGGGCGGCGGGGACCCTGTGGCAGGCTGGCGGCCCGTGTAAGGAAGGCTCCCTGGAGGAATGGGTGGGTCTTTGCAGTAGCTGGTCCCGACAGGCAGCCCTGGGCTGTGTCTGCATCCACAGACAGCTCTCGGAGGACCTGCTTCTCGCCCGCGAGGCCCTGGAGAAGGAGGCCCAGCTACGGCGACAGCTCCAGCAGGAGAAGGAGGAGCTGCTGTACCGCATCCTGGGGGCCAATGCCTCGCCTGCCTTCCCCCTGGCCTCTGTCACTCCCACCGAGGTCTCCTTCCTCGCCACATAGGGGGCAGGGCCTGGGCCTGCCATGACACCTGTGGCCACGGTCCCTCCAAGGACTTTGCAGAGAAGACAGCAGGAGCCTCTCGGTTCTTCTCCCAGGAAGGAGGGAGGGTGGGAGCGAGATGGGGAGCCGGGGTGTGTGCCCAGTGAGCCCTGGCGGGGTGGATCGTGTAGAATCACCCACGGGGCTTTGGAGGCCCCGAGAAGCGTCTTCCCGTGAGTTGGCCCAGGGCATAAGCAAGAGGAGTCCTTGCCTCCCTGCCTTTCTCTGTCTACATCTAGGAAGTGCCGAGGCTTTTCCCCGGGACAGCCCGTGCCACGTTGGCCATCTGACACAAAGGAGACGAGCCCTGGGTCCAGCTTGGCAGCTTTGCTGCAACTCACTGACTTGTCAACCTCCCCCAGGTGTTCCCACTTCTGCCCTGGCATTCTCTCAGCCTCAGTTTACCCCTGCTATAAAATGGTTGGGGGACTGGTCAAATGCCTCGAGTCACTGCAGTGTCCCATGCTAGGGTTGTCTGAAGGTCAGACTTGGGGGCTGGAGTAACCCTGTGAACAACCTGGGGAAGGTGAGGGCTGGATGGCCCTGACGGCTGGGGCTGGTGGGGCCAGGCAGCCACCGCAGCCGAGACATCCCTCCTGGGCCAGAGTCTGGTCCTCCTGGGGCCAAGGGCCAGAGCTCCTCTTCCCTGACTGGGCAAGGCTCGTCCCTTCAACCCTCCTGGTCCTTCCATCTCAGTGCCGCCTGGGCACAGGGGCCACCCTAGTGGGTCTGGAACCTCCTCCCCGTGCAGATGAGGAAAGCAAGGTGCAGCAGGGATCCCACAGAGTCAGGACGACGACCTCCCCTGGCAGCCAGATCTTACCCTTTGCTCTTTTTTCCCTCCCTGGGCTCTGGGAAGATCAGATCAGTGACTTGGTCTTCCTCCTCCTTCCCCTCCCTGTCCCCACCTACTTTCAGTTTCTCTTTCACTCCTGCTCTCAACTCCTCTTCCTGCCACCCTGAGCCCAGGCCCAGGGCCCCCGTCAGTGAAGAGGGGTGACCGGAGTAACTGACCTCGGTGGGCTCCCCAGCCCTGGCCGTGTGTGGATCTCAGATCCTTCTCAGGAAGCTTCAGGTCAGCTGGAAACTATAGAAACCCCTCGCCCACACAGAGCATCTCCATCCAAGTGTGTCACACATCCCTCCCTCCCCTGGTCCTCATGAGATCCCTGAAGCAGCTTCCTGCCCCTCATTAGCGACAGGGCAAACTGAGATCCCAGGCCCTGGGCCAGCAAAGCAACAGTCAGTCAGCATTTTCCCTCAGTCGTTCTATGGTGACATCATCCCAGACTGCCTTCCTCATTCCCCTGGATACGGTCTCCATCCATTTCTAGTTCTGCAGGTTCAGAGGGGACTGTCCATCTCCCCACCTGGGCAGGGGAAGAGGTGGTGGGAGGGGAGTGCTGAGCTGCTTCTCCAGCCATGGTCAAACAGGTGATCCGGGAGCCTGGAGCCCACCTCTGGATGAAGCGTACATGTACTTACTCATGTAGCTTTTTCCAAAGCACATCTGGGATACACTAATTTATTGGACACTAATAGGCATGACTGGTGGCCAAGTATTTTGAGAAACTCTAGGTTCCATCAAGCTAAACAGATCTGTAACCTGCAGGACTCATCAGAACCTTTAATATGCTAATGTGCACTACAAATTTCCAAGAAGGAGGCAAAGCATCCGGCATTTCCCAAACCTCTTTTAATAACCCTCTCCCCCTCACCCCTTCCACCCCACCAGCACTTCAGGCTGCAGAGTGCACTTTAGAAAGCATGGTTTTCATTGAGAAGAGCAGGGCTGGAGAAGGGGCAAGTTGTGGAGCCGAGTTTCCCTCCTGCAACCTGCGGTGAATGTGAGAAGGAAATAAAGTTTTCCTTACTCTGGGGCAGACGAGCTACGGAAACTAAAAAGAACATGCACCATCTTATTCATTTAGCCTCTGTGTTCTTCTGGGAGAGGGGGGAGGTGGGTCTTCACTGAGGACTTCTGCCAGGGGCAGGGATCTTTGAAGAATAAATCCTGGAGTCTGGGTGGCCCACCAGCAGTCCTGGGCTTCCTCCTCAGGTGCTGGAGCCCCACTGGCCCTCGCTTTGCCCTAGTCATGGAGGTAAGGCCTGGGGTTAGGGTGAAGGCTGGACTGGTGAAGGGTGAAGGGTGAAGATGACGTTCAGAGCAGGTCAAGGCATGGAGTAAGGCTGAGGCTGAAGAAAGAGGTGGAAACAGTGACAGGGTGGGAGACTGCGAGGGGTGAATGAGAAGGTGCTTCCTGCTCTGTGGGGGCCCCTCCTTGGCATTAGAAACACTGAGGTTCCCACAGGTACCAACCCTATTTCTGCTCCTTGCTCTACACCCAGATGCCTGCAGCCAGGGAGGTAGCTAAGAAGGGATAAGCGAGACATGATGGCTTTGGGTCACGTGGACATGAGTGGTGGCCGACCCAGTGCCCTGCAGGTTGGTGGCCTGGCAGGTGTAGGTGCCAGCATCTCCGGCCCAGGGTCTCTTCCACATACAGGGTGCTCTCTGCCTCCTGCTGTTCCTGGCCCTCCTTGTGTACCACATGGGCCCGCTCACTGATGCAGGGGGGATGGCCTAGCTGCAGGGGACAAAAAGCACCTGTCCATCAGCTGCTTCAGGCACCATCTATGACTCAGGCACCAGTGTGCAGGTAGGAGGCACCCTGTATCCCTTCATGGAAAGGAGAAGTGACATGCCCAAGGTCACACCTCAGCTTGGTGTCAGAGCACCTTAAAGGCCAGGTTCTTTGTGAAAAACTGTAAGCTTCTCAAGTCCCTGGAGAGAAGCTGGGGTCCTCTTCCCCACTCAGGGAGTGATCCGGAGGTAACTCAGCCCAGAGCAGCGTTTCCCAATGTGGGTTTGGTGCCCCTCTGGTTCTATAGGGGTATTTATAGGTGCTACTCCCCAAAGCGGAGGAAGAAGGGATTTCATACCAACGACGTTTGGGTAAAGCAAAGTGCAACAGAGGAGACTCAGATAGCCGAGTCTGTTACATGTGAGTGTGTGTTTTGAATCTTCAAGGCAGATATCGATTTTAAGAGGCAGTCGGGTAAGGTGGGAGGAACTTTCTGGTATTCTACCATTCCAAGGAACACATTTGGGGGAATGCTGACAAAGCAAAGCCAGTGTCTCCCAAGCATCTGTGTGTTCCTGTCCCCTTCTTGGGTCTTAGTTTCCTCTCCTGACAAGTAAGAGAATGATCCCCTACCCTTTCTACCTCCTAAGACCTCTGGGGGGTCCATCCCAGTGTCAGCCACTGCAGGGACTGCAGAGATGAATTCAAGAGCTCACTCTGCACTAGCTCAGACTACCCAAACGCCTGCAGCAGAGCAGAGCCAGAGCAGTTTCCGTTAAGGGGGAACAGAGCACCCCAGCTGGGTTCTACTGGCCTCCATCTCAGGGCTGCTGAAAATGGCATCTTATCAACAAGTCACAGCTTGCAGAACACCCTATTTCTCCATCCTATACCTAAGTGGCCTCTGGCTGGGTGATAGCCCCTCGTGGGTCTTTCTGCCCTACTCTTTCCCCTGAGACCTGTACCAGGTCAGTTCACTGCTCAGACATTGTTGGTGGCTCCTGGGAGTCTGGAGAATGATGCTTGGGTTCCTTGGCCCTCACGCAATCCCCCTTCCCCTGCATTCTCAGCATGTGGCAGCGCTGGGACAGGTGAGTCTGGGTCTCATATGTGGCATGTTCACCCTTCCTTGCTCTTGCTCCTGCTGCCATGGGCCTGGAGGGCCTTCCACACACCTAAATCCCACCCTCCAAGGCTCCTATCAAATTCCACCTCTTCTAGGAGGCCCTTTTATGAATTCTAAAGCCCTCAGTGTTGGTGGCATACTATTTGGCACAACTGTTTTCCAGATGTTTGACGTTGACGAGGGTAAGTTCTTTGGAGAAAGAACACAACTACCACCTCTCCAAAACCACTTGGGAAGATCTGGGTCCACCGTGGATGCCCAGGAAACAGTTGCAAATGCATTTGGTCCATCTCCTGTCACACACACCCCCAGGCAGAGGACCTGAGCACTTGCTCAAGCCCCATCTACCTGTGGTTGGGGCCAGTCTGGTCTTGGCTTGAATGTCACCTTGGAGATGACTCCCTGACCACTCCATCTTAAGTAGACCCTGGCACATTGCCCTGCTTTGTTCTCCTTGTAGCACTCTACATTCTCTACGTGGTCGCATTCATCCATTTCCCACTTCTTCCTTCCTGTTTAGACTATAAGCTTGCAGAGAGCAGAAATCATACCTCTTTTTGACTCATCACTGTAACCTCAGCACCTATTACAATGTCTGGCATGTGGTGGGTGTTCAGTAATTTTTGTTGGATAAGTTAACAAAGGAACAAATTCTACATTCTTATGCAGTAACCTGAGAAATTGTTCTATTTGACAAATGAGGAAACTGAGGCCCAGGAAAGGGAAGTGACTTGCCCCAGGTCACTCAGGGGAGCAGTGTCAGAGCTGAGACGAGAATCCAGGGCCATCAGATTTTTAGTCAAGCAATGATTCCATTCTGCCATGATCGCTCTTGGCCCTCATCCTAATCTCTCACTCCCATTCTCCTGGCCCAACACACCACATACACAGGTACACACAGCCTCCCCTTGCTCTCTGCTTACCTTCTGCCCTGGAGAGTCCCAGCTAAAGTCCACAGCGATCTCTGGCTCACCCAGAACTGTACAGGTCACACTGAAGTTCTTCTTTAGTTGTACTGATGTTTCTGAAGCTTGGATGGTGGGTTCGGGGGAGGAAGGTGGGTCTGTCATGGATGACAGGGGAGAGAAAATGGAGACAAACATGCTGACTCGGTTGTTAGAATGGCTGAGTTCATGGCAGGTAGATGGATGAAGTGAAGGAATGGGTGGAATGGTTAGATTGATAGAGTATGAGTGATTGAGGTGATTGACGTGTGAATGAGTATAAAGAATTAATGGGGGATGGGTGGATGATGGAATGATGGACCTGATGGACGGGATGGTTGATTTGAAGGAGGATGGATGAATGGGGTAGTTTGACATGTTTGAGGATAAGGAGGTGGGTGGAAAGCCTAGGCTGGTGCAGGCTGGTTTGGTGGCTGGCTGGCTGGCTGGAGAAAGTGGCTGACTACACATGGAGTGTTGTTGAAAGCTAACTGGTTGTTAGCTTTCCATAATCCACACAGCCCAAACCTGAGGTTCCCAAGGAAGATATCTGTCCCAATATCCTCCCCTTCCCTGCCCACCCGGAGCCCTAGACCCACGCACGGTTGATGTAGATCAGCATGTACGTGGTAGATAACTTGTTTCATGCCACCGAGCTGGCCAAGCAGAAGAGGGAGCCAGCCAAGGAAGCTCGGGGCCAGTGGATGGTGAAGCCCTTCTTCACGTCAAAGGAGATGTCTGTCCCAGAGGGGAACTCCTGGTGCAGTGTCACCTGGGCCAGGGGGTTGGTCACCTGTCAGGGAAGCAGGGCTGGATGATGGGTGAGCAGCTGCACTGCCTCTTAGTAGTCCTCTATAGGGACAAAGAGCTCCTCTGGGTCTGGGAAGGAGGGAGAAAGAAAAACAAACTTGGGACAGATTTGTTGCTTCCCGGTGCTCTACCACCACCTAGGAGCACAAGGTCCTCCGTGGGGACTTTAAACCCCACTTTCCCTGCCCGTCCCCATTCTCCATGCTGTTTCCTTTGTCATAAGGAAGGGGTCCTGGACTGCGGATGCTGAGGCAAGCCTACTAGTTCCAGCTCTGTCATTCATCATGTACAATAGTGTTCAGCCCACTTGGTCTCTAAGGGCCCTTCTATGTAAGAAACTTTACAGGAAATACTGAAATTGAAGTCAAAGTTCCTGGTTTGATTCCCAATCCTGCCACCCACTAGCTATGGGATGTTCAGCAACTCACTTTCCTCCTCTGAACCTTGGTTCTTCTCAAATGTCAGTTGGGAGCAATGATCGCATTCTGGCCTACTTGGCAGAACGGATAAGAAGCAAACAAGATATTAGATATGAGGCACCAGGCCTGTGGGAAGCAAACATTCATCAAGCTCGCTCAAGGTGCTTTTAACAATCTCAAGTCAGGTTTGCTAAATGAATGAATAGTTGCTCCGGGCTGGTTTCAATCACAGAGACATAGATCAGCCTTCTTTTCTAACCCAAGGGCTCCCACAGAGAAATAATGGAGGCGTAGGGAACAGAGGGGCAAGGCACCCACAGTCCAGGCAACACCATGAGATTGGAAAGGTCACTAGCCTCCCAACTGTCAACGCTGGGATGGGGCAGGGAGTGGGGAGTGTCTGAAATAGAAAATCTTGGGAATAAACAAACACTCATGGAATCTTTGAATTGTGGAATTTATTCATTTATTTTTCATTTATCTAATATTTTTTGAGTATCTGCTTTCCCAAGCAATGGAGACAGGAAGAAGACAGCCATTAAACAAAAATGTAATTATCAGTTGGGACCCGTGTTATGATGGGAAGGAACAGGATTCTAGGAGAGACAATGGGAAGGGGTGTAGAAAGTGCATTGCAAGATGGATCAGGAAGGAATTTCCGACAAGTGCGGTGATTTAAGTTGAACCCTGCAGTGGGAGCTAGTGAGAGCTAGTATGGCAATGAACTTTCACCCGTGCAGAGGGAATAATTCGTGCAGACGGAATCTCTCAATAGAATTTTGAGTGAGCCATGGAATCTTGGAATCCCAGAAAGAGGATCTTAGAGTCGCAGAATCTTAATCTCATAGAACCTTGAAACGAGAACAGAGTCTTCAACTAGTAAACGGAATCTGGAATGTTAGAGACTCGGAGTCTTCCTGTGTGAAAACAAACGGAATCTTAAGAAATAATTCATTCCCATTCCCCTCTCTCCTATTGTACAGATAGAAACAAACAAAACTAAAAGTGCAAGGTCATAGAACCCAGCCAGAACTAGCTCTCACCTCTTATTATGAATAGACCAGGACTCTATGCATTTAACTAATAATAATAGCAATGTTTATATTCATTCTCATTACTGTGTGCCAGTTGTTCCTAAAGGATTTATATCATTGTATCAGTGAATTCCAACAAGAATCCTGTGAGGTAGATACTTCTATAATACTTATGTATTATAACTGATAAAAAAAAAAACTCGGACCAAAAAAATAAACAAATGGTTCATAGTCACTGAGCTAGAATGTGGTCAAATCAGAAACCTAGGGCTTTTTTGTCTATTTTCTTTTTAATCTAAAGACTGTGCTGTAAAGCACTATAACCCTGCTTTTTATAAGTACACTGCTCTCAGGCCTAGAACTTTCCCCTTGGAGGTCAAGGTGAATGCTAGAACTGGAACTCTGCCTGCCTGGAAGACTCATAACACACTCCCATGTTCCAAGATGCCTTCTGAAGACCTCAAAGTGCTGTTAAACCTAAAGCAACAAGTTCGTTTACAGGATCCAACAGACAGCATGCGGTCAAGGAAACTGTCTGGGGTTAGGAGTCAGGAAACCCGAGTTGCAGCCAGAGGGCAGGCACTAAACAGCTCTGTTATCGGGGCAAGAAAGAGAGCCTCCCTGGTTCTCAGGTGCCAGGTCTTTTAGGTAGGATTATAGTGCCTGCTCTGTCTACCTCAAGAGATAATGGGTGGAAATGTGTTTCCTGACTGTTGAAGTATACGTAATAGTAAGATTCAGTGGTTTCCCTTCTACCTTGTGAGTGAGAACATGAAATGACCTCCACTCAATGGGGGGCAACTTGGCAACATTGATCGAAAGCCTTAAAGCTATGCATTACTATTTTACCTCAAATTCAAGTTTATAGAAAGCGATCTCAAAGCCATGCTGAAAAAATTAGAAACAATCTAAGTGTTCAACAACAGGCCATTAGATAAATAAATTGTACTATTATCATATAATGGAATTTGATGCAATTATTTAAAATGTCTTGAAGAATATTTAGTCACATAGAAAGATGTTCATAATAAATTAAATTTTAAAAAAGATAAAGTAATATTTGCAATAAGTTTCAACTTTTTGCAAATAAAACTAAAAGTGTGTGTGGCACATAAGTGCTCCATAAATGTTGCTATAATTATTGTTGTTGCTGTTATTGGTGTATAGGAAAAGAATGATATGTTAGCATAGTGTTAATGTAGGTTATCTTTGGATGGTAGGATTATGGCTTTTTCATCTTTTGATTATCTACAATGAACACATTATTTTCATAATAAGAAAAATAAAAACTATGGGAAAGGTGTTCTGTGATTTTTAAGCGTGTCTTTGGTATGCACACTGCTTCTCCATCTCTCCAGCCTCTAAGTGGCCTTTCTACCCAAAACTAGGTGTCCTCACGTTGCCAAGACCCCGTAGTAGAAAATAATCTGTTTCATGCCCAGTGGTTAGAAACTCCTTATTTTCTGTCCCATGGAAAGAAGCAATCTTGAACTCTTATGGAGAATGCCAGGTACTGGGAGAGCCCTTAAGGGGTGGTGTTGTGGAGGAAGGGGGTCTTCCAGGTAGTCATTTGAACAGTGTCCCTTGGTCGTCCTTCCTCTAGTGAGCTTGAAGTGAAACCCATCTCTGGGAAGGCACAACTGGAACTTGCCAGCAGGTGGCAGTATGTGAACATTGCCAGCTTCCCCAGCCCGCATGGGGGAGAACTTGAACTTTCTCCTATAATCACAGAAACTACAGCCCAGAGAAGGGAGATGACAAAGTATGGAATCTCAGTTCCTTGTTCTGGCCCAAATCACCGGATCACACCATCTCCCTTCCAGACACACTTGGATGGGCCACTTCATGGAAGAAGAGGCCTAAGACAGTGCCAAAAAGATGTCATTTTTAACATGTTTCCCGCCCATGTTTGCTTCCTTCCAGGGTTTGTTTCCACCTGAAAGCAAGGCTGGATCCACAGCTCCTGGATGTTCAGTTTGTTTCCTTTTTGCACTTAAGAAATACAATGTTGGGCCTAAAGCTTCCTATGTATTTCAAATTATTTTCTTAGGACTGATTCCCAGAACTTAGGTGATCAGGTCAAAGAGAATGAGCGGTAGATTAGCTTTTATTCCTACCCATGGCTGCAGCTCAGGAATTAAGGTTCTGGGCTCTACAGTGAAGGGAACCTGCCTTTCAATCCTTCCTCCGTCACCTGTGCTGACTATAGGTGTGAACTACCACACCTAGCTAATTTAAAAAAAATTACTACTTGGGAGGCTACGGCAAGAGGATCCCTTGAGCCCAGGAATTTGAAGGTGCAGTGAGCTATGATCATGCCACTGTATTCCAGCCTAGGTGACAGAGCAAGACCCTGTCTCAAACAAAAAAAATGTGTGTGTATATAGATGGATAGATAGATAGATATAGATATAGATTTATATAAATGAATGAGTGTTGTTAAGGATGTGGAGAAGTTGAAAATCTCATATGTTGCTGGTGGGAATATAAAATGGTGCAGCCACTGTGAAAAACAGCTTGGTGTTTCCTCAAAAAGTTAAAACTAGAATTACCATATGACCCTACTATTTCATTTCCAGGTAAAACTGCAAGAGAACTAAAAACCAGTATTCAAATAAGTATTTGCATACAAATGTTCATTAGTAGCACTATTCACAATATCTAAAAAAATGGAAATAACCCAGATGTCCATCAGCAGATGAATGGACAAACCATGGCATATTTATACAAAAAGGAATATTATTCAGCCATAAAAAGGAATGAAGTACTGATACATGCTACAGTGTAGATGAGCTTCAAAAACACTATGCTAAATAAAAGCCAGACACAAAAGGCCATATATTATATGATTCCATTTAAATGAAACATTCAGAATAGGTAAATCTATGAAGGCGGAAAGCAAATTGGTGGTTGCCAGGGACTAGGGGTAAGGGGAACTGGGAAGGGACTGCTTAATGTGTGTGGGGTTTACCTTTGCAATGTTTGTCAAAACACTGATGACAATGTTTTGGAACTAGACAGAAGCAGTGGTTGCACAACATTGTGAACATACTAAATGCCACTCGATTGTTCACTTTAAAATGGTTAATTTTATGTTATATGGATTTCATATCCCCCTTACCAAAAAGATCATGTCCTTCCTTTGCTCAATGCCCTGCGATGACTCAGAGGAAAACACAAAGTCCCTACAAGGGCCCCTGAGGCCCCACATGATTCAGTCCTTATCTCTCCTCTCCTGATACTCTCACTCTTTGTGCTCCAGCCACACTGGCCCCCTTGCTGTTCCCTGGACATGGCAGGCCTGCTCCTGCTACCCAGCATTTGCTCCAGCTGTTTCCTTTGCCTGGAACACTCTTTCCACAGATACCTGTTCAGCTCTGCTGACTTCTTCCTCTCCTCTGCATCTTTGCTCAGATATCACTCTCTCATTGAAGCCTCTGCCAAACACCCTACAAAATATAATGCTGCAACTTCACCTGCCACTCTGGGACTCTTCATCTACTTTTTCTTCTTTTTGTCCACAGCACATGCCACCTACTAATATACTGTCCTATTGACTTATTGTGTGTCTGTTTCCCCTCTGCTGGAACGCAGACTTCACGGGGGGCCAAGATCTTTGTTTTGTTTGTTGGTAAAGCTCCTAAAATAGCTCCTGGCACATAGTAGGTGCTGGATAAATATTTATTATTGATAGATGAATTGCGAGCACTAAATGTGACATGGCAAGCAAAGTGCTCACAATAGTGCTTGGCTCATGGAAAATGCTCACTAAATGCAGGTACTATTATGATGCTTAATGAGACCCCCACCTCCATCTTCACTGGATCCAGCCCCTTCCTATTCTATGTCTGAAGCAGTTGCCTGGACTGACAGCAGATCTCATCTTATGATTATTTTAATTTCTTAGTCTCCCACTAGAGTCCACTCATCTTTCTGGTTGCAATTTAACATGGCTCTCATTCAGAGGCCAAGGTTAGGCTAAGTCCATCTGCTCTGGGCCATCACAGCCCTCTGTAGTTTCAATGTTGCAACACTCTAGACTTCACTGTAACAATGTAACTGTCTTCCCTGAAAGTAGAAGCTCCATGAAGGCAGATCAGGATCCACTCCCACTTGCTCGCTCAGGTCTCCCAGCTCAGTGCCTGGCATGCAGCAGGTGCTCAATAAATATTTGTTAGGAAAATGAAAAAGTGGAAGAACATATTTTCCAACCATATTTCCTTGTTAGAGACTTATCAGTCTCTGAACTAGAGACAGATTCTGAGGCCAACCCGTGGAGGATGCTTTGGTTACCCCCATCTCTCAGATGATCAGCTGGAAGTCAGAACCGTTCTGTGCCGTGCCCAGGGAGAGGCAGGGGCTGAGCTGGCAGCCCAGGTTAAAGCTGGACGTCTCTCCTCAAGGCGGGATTCCTGTGGGAGCCAGAGAACAGAAGAACGGACCTTTAGTACAGCTTCACCTCCTCTGGGAAGTCTGTACACATCCCTCCAAGGGAAGGGCAAAAACTCTCAGTTTCTCTGGCTTCCCAAAGAGTTTATCATTTGTTCATGTTCTAGCATTTTCCCCACAGCCCTGGATTACAACTGCTGGTCTCCCTGACTGCCTTCCCCCTGGAATATGCACTCCCCAGAATCAAGGGGTGGGGACCCTACAGCCCTGGGGCCACACGTGGCCTTCTGGACCCTTGAGTGCGGCCTTTTGACTGAATCCAGATTTTGCAGAACTGGCCCAAGTTCAAATCCCGGCTCCACAACCTAGTAGCTGTGCAACCTTGGTCAAGGAACTGGCCTTCTCTGGGCTCTCCTTTTCTGGAAAGTGCATAAACGTCACAAAACCCACAGGCAGTTGAGCCCTGGAATCCGAACAGGTAGATAAAGTGCTCCGCCTCTAGCAAGCCTGTATTTTCTGTTTCTCTACAAAGCTTTGGCGAGTTGTGGGAATTTGGGGGAATGTGTCCAGTGCTGGGAGTCAGGAGCCCTGACGTCTAGCCCTGAGTGGCCGAGTGATCTTGGACAAACCCACCCTACCCACTCTGGGTCTCAGGTCTGGGGTCTGAGAACTGACAAGGATCTCCCGGCAGGGCCACTCGGGCTGGTGATATTCTAAGATTCCAAGAGCAAGGGAACTTGAAGGGTGGGGGTGGAGGGGGTTGGAGGATGGAGGGGGGAGGCGGGCGAGCCGGATTGGCCTCCGCGCGCCACGTGTCCGACCCCGAGCCGCCGGCTGTCCTTCGGAGCCCGCCCCTGCGCTGCAGCTGCTGCTCCGCTAACGGGCTCCGACCCAGCGAGCTCCGCGTCCGCGCGTCCGTCTGCGATCAGAGGCTTCGCCGCGCGGTGAGTGGGTTGATCCCGGAGTGGGGAGTCACCCCAGGGAACCCCCCTCCTGGGGGCTGCAGGGACAGGGGGACGAGCGATAAACGCCCAGGCACCGGCTGATCGATGGCCCCGCCAGCAGCGGGAACTGGAGGGCGCGGTAACCCGAGAGTGTCGCGGCTGGGTGTGTCCAGGGGAGCGCAGTGGAGCAAATCTAGGGCCGCGCGGAGGAGCGCAGGAGGAGGGCGCCGGGGGAGGGGAGTAGAGGGGAGCCCTGGCTCTGCAGAGGGTGTGGTCGAGGGCTGGGGGCGCCGGAGCTGGGGCGGGGCAGGCTGCTGGTGCTGCCCGCTTTAACTTGGGGGGTTGAAGAGACTTCGAAGGCCCGGGGTTGGGGGCAGCTGGATGTGGGACTGAGGACCCGCAGGGAAGGGTGTGGCTGAGGACAAAGACTCAAGAGTCGGACCCTCCATTTGCATATGAAATAGCTTCTGTGTCGTGCTGGGGGGAGGGCTCTCTGCGTGAGGGGGGTGGAGGACCTGCTGTCCATACCTGTGGGCCCCAGGGATCCCCTTCCCTCTTTGGGCCACCGCTTGCCGATGAAGGGGTCTTCCAACTGGACTCCCAGGGCTCTTTCTGGTTTCCCTAAGAGCAGGCCTTCCCAAAGCTTGGGGGCTGCAGATGACCCCCACATACTAGCAAGGGAGTGAAATACCCTGAATCCGGATCCCAGCTCCTCCAACAATTTGCATTGTGACCTTGAGCCAGTGGCTTTCCCTCTCTGAGCCTGAATTTCCTTCTCCAAGGAAAGCTGAATAAACTCAGCCTGTTTCAGAGGAAACAGTGGCTGTGAAAATGGATTTATTTGTCAGCTGCAAGGAACCATTACAAGTTTGAGAATCCTGATCATAGGTTTAGGAAGCCTGGCCCAACCCTTGCAGGGCCTAGAAGGGGAAGGGGAAGGAGGTCCTTTGGGAGCACCAGTCTGGACACTGTTTCCTCCCTCCCCCTCCTTTTCTCTAAACTCTGGTGGGTCTTTTCTGACAATTCCAAATTTGGACATATGGCTCAGGGTTTGTGAAACGACTAGTTTCCCCCAAGAGTCCGCTCTTTTTCCTCTACTGTTCCTTCCCGCCTTGCCCAAAACACACCTTAAATTGCTGGCCACGCCGACCCAGACAGGATATCCTGACCTGCTTAGCCCTTCCAGGAGCGGTGAATGACCGCCCCAGTTTCAGCCCTGTGGACCCTGCCCTTCTAGCTGGCAGCCCCTGAGCCGTGCAGAGGGCACTGGCCTAGAGGCCAGTGGAAAGCCGGCGGCCAGTCCAGATGGCCAGTCCAGATGCGCTGGGGTTTCCTGAGCAAGCCCTTTCCTCTCTGGGCCTTTGTTGCCCGCCTGCAGCAATGTCTGCTAAACTGGCTGCCACTTCCGGTGCGGGTGTTCTAAGATTTAGGATCCTGGGAGTTGGGTGGGGCCGAGGAGGGCGGGAGGCAGAGGCTTTCATCCCCCTCTGCAGCTGTGACAGTCACTCATCCATTTTTCTTTGCCTCCTACCCTTTGTTCCCAAGGGTACCTCTGCTGGGATACAGAAAATATTTTCGGTTTCTAGGTAAGGGCCACAGCTGTTGCTGGGGCCGAATTGGATGTGAGTGTGCGGACGAGGGGGCTGCCTGGAGAAGCCTGGGGCCTGGCCTTGTGGCGCTGATTTCCTGGGAAGAGGTGGGGGAGACTGCAGTGCTGGGTGGCTGCCAACATCTAGAACATCTGCACTGCAGCACCCGGCGGGAGCCCTGGGCCACCAGGCTGTAGCCCCAGTCCCAGCCTCTGCTCTGCCCCTAAGCAGCTAGGTGCCCTGGGCACACCTACTACCCCTCTGGGCCTTATTTCCTTCCTTCCTAGAGAGAAAAGTCATGTCCAGGGCACCCAGCTGGTAAGATAGGTTGACTCTGATGGCTCTTCTTGCTGTACCGTTCTAGGACTTTCTGCAGAGGCTCAGTGGAGCCACCAGCCTCCCCAACCCTGCCTCTCCAAGATACTTCCTGGGAGGGGACAAAGCACAGGATGTGGTCTCTACTGTGATTCCTGAGCATGCTTGGCCCTCCAGTCACCCTGGCAATAGAGGACAGGAAGCAGGGGGTGGTCTTTAGGTTTATAAACTTTGCTTGGAATCCAGTGGCATTCCTTGTCCTCTTGGGGTTGAGAAGCCCCCAGAGACTGACTATGGAGAAACGACTGTCCGTGGGTTGAGCCTCAGATTCCCCCATCTGTAAGATGAGGATGAGGTCGATACCTGCATGAGGTTATAAGATGGCAGATGTGAAAGTGCCCTGTAAACTGTAGAGTGCGGTAAACAGAGAAGCAAGTGCTGCCGTTGTAATCTCAGAAGGGTGTGGTGTTTGAGAAGGCAGGCCACCTGAGCCTCGGGTTCCTCTCGGGTCAAACGAGTATCTTGGTGCTCCTTAAACAATAACAACAAAACAGTAACCACGATTATTTATTGAACCCTTAGAACTTACCAGGCCCTGGCTGAACCCTTGCTATGGTAGATATTGTTATTATGCCCATTTTGCAGATGTAGAAACTTCAGCCCTCAAGAGTTTAAAGAAGAAATGCTAATAATAAACACACATTATAGTGTTTCCTTTGGGCCAGGTCCTCTTCTAAGCACTTAGACTTGTCTTAATTCTTTTCATCCTCACCATAACTCCTATGAGGTAGGTACTATTGTTATCCCCAATTTTCATATGACACAGGCACAGAGAGGTTAAATCCTTGCCCAAGGCCACACAGCTACTAATTAACACTCTCAGGCTTCAATCTAAGGCAGTCTGGCTCCAGCCTCTCTCTACTGTGAGACATTACATTTTGCTGCCACTCACAAAAGTGACCTGAACTGGGATTCAAACCCAGGCCAGACCAGTTCCTCTTCCGGGGCAGACAGATGATCTTCTGGGGCCTTGTCCAGCCTAGGGTCAGTAGTTCTGGGTCAGGAGAGGGAAAGACACTGCTCTCTAAGAAACCCGAGTGCCTTGAGCTGGGGGGTGTGCCCAGGCACGGAGCCAGGGACGGCTTTACCCTGGCGTCATCAGAGTCGAGGCTCCTGGAGGGCTATGGAGCTGGCCCTAGGTGTCTACCTGCGGGGCTGAGGGAGCAGCCATCAGGAAAGGGGAAAGAAGGAAGGATCTAGATCTTATAGGCCAGGGGCTTCCAAATGGAGTGCACACCTTGAGAGGCACTGAAGATGATCTTCTGGGACGTAGGAAGAAACTGATAGACCTTTTTTTTTTTTTCTTTTAAACTGGCTTATTTTGGAATGTTCGACCTCTTATTGTGTATACTTTTAATGTCATGTCTAAAAAGTATATTTCTTCATACAGGATATGGTTGGGGAAAGAAAGTGTATTTCTGTTTATCATGATAAATGCTGAATGTTTTTCTTTTGTTGCTGGTTATATGTAGGATGAAAAAAAATTTAGAGTGCTGCATTAGACTGCCAGCCGAGTGGGGGCAGGAGCGCCTCTGTGTCATTTTCTATTCTACCTCCAACTCCTAGTTTGCAAAAGCTGGGCCTAGTTTGCAGAGGCTGCTCAGTAAATATTTTTTGAAGAATGAGTCCCTGCTTAATAACTGATTGTTTTGTGTGTGACATTGAGCAACACCTTACCTAACTACCTAACCTCACTAGTTCCTCTCCTGGCTGTAGAATGAGAAGGAAAGCACCATTTGAAACCACAAGGCTAGATGGTTCCGTTTGTTGTGTGATTTTTCAAGGAGGTCGCTAAAGAAAGCATGAAAGCCACTTGGTACAGTTACCCAGCAAATCCTTAAGAGCGACGCCCTGTGGTGGGGGGTGCAGCACAGAGGCGTATGGAATAATTTTCAAAAAAGGGTAGAATCATGGCTCACGCAGATATAAAATGAACATGTGCTCAAGATTTTATTTTACTCATTAATCAATGACCACAGCAGGCAGTTGTTATAACCAGCTCAATCAGTAGACACCTTTGTATTGAAAGGAATATGCAATTAGAGGCAAAACTGGTTTTTCCACCTGAGGGGCAAGAAGTCAATTGGACCTTTACCAGACAGGACAGAATGAGCATGTATTAGAATTACTTTGTATTACTGTCAATTATCTGCAACTTATTGAGCTGTAAAATAGCTGGAAGATGAAAGGCTAGAGTCAGATGCCCCCACGCAGGGCGGGGCCATATATGGCCTTCTGGATCCTTGAGTGAGTCCTTTAGATTGAATCCAAATTTTACAGAATAAATACCTTTTTAAAATTTTTTTAAAGGGGGAACAGTGAGAAGAGGGAACACCCACCACCTGACCACTTCCCCCAGAACAAATCCTTTTAAATGATTTGTTCTGTGAAGTCTGGATTTGGTTGAGGGTCCACACATGGGGATGTGGAGGGCCACATGAGGCCTTGAGGCCGCAGGTTCCCCACCCTGCCTTGTAGGCTGACAGCCTCCATCTGATGGAGGAATGATAAATCTGCCATGGTTGACCCAAGCCAGCCAGATGAACGTGGTTTCAGAGCACCGTGGGGATTCAGAGCAGGGAGAAATCCCTCCTGGCTTCTTAGAAGAGGTGGCATTTGAATTCAGCAGAGAACGGTGGTTCTCAACCTCTTTGTGCATTGGAATCACCTAGGAAAGTTTTTAGAAATTACCAAAGCCCAGGACTCACCCCAGAACAGTTGAGTCAGAATCTCTGGGGGTTGACCTTCTGCTTTGGTAATTTTGAAAAACTCCCAGGCTGTATTTATTAATGAAGCCAGAATTGAGAAGCACATGTCTAGATTCTAGAAGGCTGGATGAAAAATGCTGGAGGGAGGCGTTCCTGGTTTAGCGGGAGGAGGGGTGAAGAGGAGGGAGGTGAGAGCTGAGAAGTCAGGAAGGATAACTAAGGGGGCAGCATTGAAAGGCACCATTGGACACTTGTCAGCAAAGGGGTGACATGGCTCAGTGTAGGCCACAGGCACTCCTCTGATTGTCATACCCGGTACCCCCCTTTGGAGACCACTGCTGTAATGATGATGATTGTGGTAATGGAAAGCACCATTTATTTATTAAACATTTAATCTGTACCTGACCGTGCTAAGTATTTTACCTGCCTTACTTCCTTGATATTTTTTTCACAAAAACCTTAACAACATTATCATTTCTGAGATGAAGAAACTGAGGCAGAGAGAAATTATATAACTCACCCAGGGTCCTAAGCTAGGAATTTGCAGTGTCAGGATTTGAACTCCTGCCTCCATCTCAAAGCCTGTGTTTATTATAATGCCACACTGCCTCCTTTGAAAATGTTTGGGCTTATCATAATGAAAGCTACCATTTACTGAGCCTTTACTGTGTGCCAGGCACTATTTCTTAGTACCTGTAGGTGTCTCTACATGCATTTTGCAGGTATGGAAATTGAGATTCGGTTTAAGTAATTTACCTAAATCACAAATGACTGGGGGACAGCCGTGCCTCAAAGCCCATGCCTTCACGTGACTTGCCTTGTCCAGCTCTCCTGGTTGGACAGGGGTGAGCTGTTCCTCCTAGAGTCAGCCAGGAGCTCCCAAAGGGGAAGGAAAGAAATGTGCTTGATTGCAGGCCAAAGGAGCGAGGCGGGGCGGGGGCTGGGGGCGGGGCTCTACAGCAGCATAGAGCCATCCAGGTGACTCTAGCCCTGAATGGGTTTCTGGAATGATCAGTTGTGATGAGCCCTCACCAAAGCTCATCCAGGTCAGAAGAGATTCAGGGTTCCTGCCCTGGCTGAAATCTATAAAAGCCTCTCACCTCTGCTCTGGATCTTGCCAAAGAGGGAGTGACACATTGTTCCCCTTTTATAGATGAAGAGACTAAGGCTCAGAGAGGGAACCTGGCTTGTCTGAGGTTACAGAGGGGTAGACTGGGAACCAGAACCTGGGTCTTGTGCATTGGCCTCTTCCTGATATCCCATTGCAGGCAGGGCCCACGGCTGGATGGGGGCTTCTTGTGACTGGAGCCTACAAGACAGAGATGTTGGCTGCTGCCTGTGCCCTGGCAAGTCACTTTCTCTCCCTGAGTTGCCTTTACCCCATCTAGAAAATGGCAGGCTTGGAGTAGTGGGTTGCTAAGGGCCCCTCTGGGATTCTGAAACATTGCATATAAAGCATTCAGCCAGCTTGAGCCGAATGGTCTGGGTTGCTCTGGAAGGGACCAGAGACCCTCTTTAAGACGTACACGGCACATCTATGATTAGCTCCAGAGCTTCCCTGGACCCTCAGAGGAGAGGCTGTTGGAATCGGCAGGGAAATTGACCCTTGGACTGCAGTCTGAACATGGAGTTCTGGAAGGATCTTGCATTTTAGGTGCACATGAGATATGCACGCGCATGAGGCACACAGAATCTGCTCTCAGAACTGAGAGTATTTTCCTAAAGTCTCAGAAGCCCCTCCTCTGAGCCATCTCTTCTTGGATAGGGGCTCTTGTCCAGATGGGCCTGGGCTACAGCCAGCAGCTGAAGTTTCCACTAAGGAGGCCAAAAGAAAATGCCTCAGGGCTGGAGGTGCAGGTGACAGGCCTCGGCCCTACCTCCCCTGTGTCACCTGACTTCCTGGGCCTCATTCAGTCCCTGTTTCTGCTAGCCTTGGGGTTCCCTCCCCCACCCACCATCTCCTAGGCCTGGAGAAAGAAACCAAGAGCTGGCATCCAGCCCTATCTTGGGTAGATGTGGGGTGCTCCCCACCCCCCGCCGACACACACACTTGGAGGGGGGTGCAGTTCTCATTTCCTGGTGAGAGCTGCACATTTGTACCAAGGGGCCCCTGGTTGCCAGGGAAACAGCAGTGTTTCCTCCAGCTGAGCTGAGCTACTTTTGCAGGCAGATCTGTCTTCTGCCCTTCACTCCCAGCCCCATCTCGTGTCTGTTCTCTGCTGAGTGCAGTTTGGGGGGCTCGTAATCAGGCAATGGGGATACATGGGCAAACACTACAAAGCCCCTGTCCTCAATTTCCCACCAGTACAGCAAATGCCACCACCTACTGAGAACATACCCAGTGCCTGGCCCGTTAGGCTCTGCCCTTGACGTAATAACTTATGTCTCAACCCCCAACAACTCTACCAGGCAGGAAAGGGAAAGGCCCAATTTTGTGCTTGAAATAACCTTGAACTCAGAAATGAGCAGTAAGCCCATGATCACATAGTTAATAAGTGATAAAACAAGCATTTGAACCCAGGTCCGTGTCTGACTCCAAAACCTACGTCTCCCCACTGTGTCACACGGACTCCAGTATCCCCAAAGTGAGGGCAGATTATGGACTTAAGTCGGGGGCTTAAGTTTCTCCAAGATTTCCCCTAAGTTTGAGGGGAGTGGGGACTACGTGGAGAACTGCAAAGCACTGAGCTGGAATGTCTCCGTAGTTTCTACCCTCTCTCCTAGTTCTGTTCCCTGTAGGGTCTGGCTGGGTAGGCCTGATTGAGTTGGTTATTTTTCCTTTTTAAAAGCAATACAGTGCTCGCTTCGGCAGCACATATACTAAAATTGAAACAATACAGAGATTAGCATGATCCCTGCGCAAGGATGACACGCAAATTCGTGAAGCGTTCCATATTTTTGTAATTTTAGGACTGATCCGACCCTAACATTATAATTTGCAGTTGGAATCCTGACCAAGATTTCAGAATCAAATAAAGATATGACTAAAATGTTATAAATTAAAAGATTCAAATATAAGCCTCCACATGATACGGTAAAGTTATGTTCTAAGTTCTATAAAAGGAGTAAAGATGTGCTGTACACATTGATTATACAAGAGGCCCTGACGCACTGCCAAGTGTACTTGTAATATACAAAAATGCAATTGTCTATCTATGCTTGCTATATTAAAAATTAAATGTTTAATTAACAATTTTTTTAAAAAAGCAATACATAGGTCAGGTGTGATGGCTCACACCTGTAATCCCAGCATTCTGGGAGGCCAAGGTGTGAGGATGGCTTGAGGTTAGTAGTCTGAGACCAGCCTGAGCACAAGAGAGACCCCATCTCTACTAAAAATAGAAAAAATTAGCCAGGCGTGGTGGCGCACACCTGTAGTCCCAGGTACTCAGGAAGCTGGGGGTAGGAGGATCACTCGAGTCCAGGAGTTTGAGTTGCAGTGAGCTATGATGATGCCACTGTAATCTAGCCAGGATGACAGGCAAGACTCTGTCTCAAAAAAAAAGAAAAAAGAAAGAAAAGCAGTACATAGCCATAGTTAAGAGAGAACCAATTGTGCAGGCCTGCTTAAAATGGAAAGCAGTGGTCCTTTGTTTCTCCTCTCCTTATCCTAAGATTGTGTAACTTTCCTCTTTGGCCTTCCTGCTGACAGGGCTCATGAACCCAGCTCCCACCCCCTTCCCTTCCCCTTTCCAAGTCAGTTACATCCCTTTTTTCCACTTATTTTTAGGTAACATACGTTGTTCCTTCACTGTCTCCTGACACCTCCGCCTCCTGTTCCTTATCCATTTTCAATGAGATCGTGTGCCCTGTGTGTTCAAATCCCCCACAATGGCCTTGTCCCACCAGAGAAAAATCCAGTCTTTCCAGTGGCCTCAGGCACTGACCTCCTGACTCTACATCCCAGTAGCCCCTGCCCCCATTCCCTGTCACCACATCAGCCACACTGAGCTCTGTGGTGGCTCCTCACTAGCACTGCCCCCAGGTAGTTCGTGAGACTCTCTGACCCCTCTACCTGGGACTGCGCCCCTGTCACTCTCCTGACCAAGCTTCATCTTTTCTCCTTAGTTCTTATCTCAGCCTGATATATGCATTTGTTATTCTACCCTCACAGAAGCTCCAGAAAAGCAGAGTTTTTAAAATATCTTTCATACTTCCGTATCCCCAATTCCTAGAGCAGTGCCCGGCTCAGAATAGATGCAGAATAAATCTTTAGTGACTTGTGCAGGAATGATAGCCCTTCAGACGGTGCAGCAGGTGGTGGGGAAGCCCTGAGTCTCAGCTGCAGACCGGCCAGCCCGGGGTTCTTGTTGACTTGGGAAGACGGCACATGTGGTGCAGGTAGTATGGACTCTGGAGTCTGGAAATTGTTGGATTCGGTTCTAAGCTGTGTGACCTTGGATCGTATATTGTGATGCCCTAGCCACAGTTTCCTCCTCTATGAAAAAGGAGACTCTGATGCCTGGAAGGATTGCTCTGAGGATTAAGTAAGACGCTGTTGGGACAAGTGTGCTCCATAGCCTGGAGTCAAGCAGCCAGTGGCGGGTCGGAGGTCATGCCCTCCCTCCTTCTCCGTCCCAAGTGTGTGCATGTCTGGACACCATCTAATCTATCCATTGTGCTCGGAAAAAATATGCCTGGGCCTGAGCCAGGTCATTGGGTGTGATTTAACCTGAAGAGCTGGAGGCAGCTGGAAAACAGCAGGGTGAGGAAATTTGGGGAGAAAAACAGAGAGGAGCAGAGTGTGGGGGATTCTCATGGATCTCTTTCTTCTCCACAGTGGATTCTACTGCAGAACCTGAGACCATGGCCAAACCAGCACAGGTAAGGGGCCTCTCTTTCCTGAAGATTATGCTCCGCCTCCCCTGGGCCTGCGGCCCCCCTGCTGCAGAGACCCCTGGCACCTTCAGCAGGAAAGGTGCTGAGGCTTTGCTTGTTCCCGTTACCAGTCATAGCTCTTCAGATGCAGGTCACCAGGGACAACACAAAACATCCTAAGCAGAAAAGGATGCGTATTGGCTCACGGAACTGAGAAGCCCAAGACTTCAGGTCTTGTTGGATCCAGGGGTCCAAATGATAGTGTCAGAATTTGCATCTGTGAGCTGGGCTTCCTCTGGTGGCTTCATTCTTGGGTAGGATCTTCCTTGCCTTGGCACGGCAGCCACCCCAGCTCCGGGCTTCCATTCTGCTGTCCGGGCAGCCCAGGGGAAAACAGCGTAACTTATCCTTAGTGATTCCAGGGGAGGTCCCAGGTCTGGTCCTTATTGGCTGGGTAACCAGCTCTCTCTTGGGCCCAGGAGGGGAACTGGGCCCACCTGAACTGCATGGCCCAAGAGTGGTTCCCCAGGAAGGGAAGTGGATGCTGGACAGGCACAAAAGCAATAGAGGGTCCTCTCTGCTCTGGAGATGGAAATGTTCCTGTCACTCCGATTTGGGATGAACTTCCCTGGCTCGGGAGACTCTAACCTCCATCCTTCATGCTGTCTGACCACCTGCTGGCGAGTGGAGTTTGAGGCACATCAGAGCTCTTACTCCTGCTCAGACTGGGTTCTGCCCGTGGTCGGAGCCAGGAGTCACTCTGTCTCAGGGTGTGCCCCCGAGTGCTCCCTGTTGGCTGGCCTTAGAGAAGGAGGCATGGTCAGTGCCATGGTGGGATCCAAAGTGGAGAATAAAACTGAGGGACGCCTGACTCGGCCCCTTTTGTACCTTACTCCAATCCAGAACTATGGGCCACCAAATGTAAACACAGGATCTGAGTTCTTTACTTCCTTTGGGCCTCATTTTCCCCTTACCGGGTGGTTGAGCTGAGTGACAACTAAACCTCATCCCTGACTTCATGACTTGCCACCCAGTGAACCTGGGCCTAAAAGAGAGTCACAGTTTTTAAGGAGCACAGTGTGTTGGAGGATGTAGGACCAGTACCCTCAAAAAAGTCCTAGCCGTGTCCTCCACAGAGCCACTGTGGAGTGTGCCTTGCAAGTGGCCTCTCTGACCAGGAGGAGAGAGTCATTGTGGTTGTGGGCAAAAATCCAAGGTGAAACTTGTGCTCTTCCCCATTTCCCATGTGTGGTCATCCTAGAGCCACTTCCTCAAGGGCATTTGAATTGCAGGAGTCTAGATGATCCAAGTGAACAGGTCAGGCCCTGGGAGATCAGAGAGGCCAGGACCTAGGCACAAATCTTTGGACTCCTGGTCCAGTGCTCTTGGGCTGTGCCTGGCTGACCTGTGGTTTCTTGTTGCCATGGACCGGGGGCCAGTAGACCTCCTGTAAGCAAATCCCAGGGAGGCAGGGACGTCTCCTCCCATGGGGTGCGTTGGGTGCACTATGCACAGTGCTCAATGGGGCCTGTGAAGGAGCTCTGCAGGCAGGCAGGAGGCGTCCCGCCCAGGCTGCGGGAACAGAGAGCCAGTCAGGGGAGGAGCAAGGGGACTGAGAATAGTCTAGGTAGGAATGGCTGGAACAGAAGGCCAGAGGGGACAAGGAGAACACAGCGTGTTCAGGGCAGTGAAGGTACTTTGGTTTGCTTGGAGTGCAACAGTCTGGGGGTGCAGAGGACTTTGCAGACGACAATACTAGAGAACCGTGGGAAAGGTCTCCCTTCCATGGAGCTGAAGTCTGTATCTATTGCTTCCAATTATTAGCTCGGCTTCTGGTGTCCCCCCCACGCATATGTGCACACACACACACACACACACACATGCACACGCACGGCAGACTGCCCGCTCTTCTCTGCTGCGATCGCCCCCAGCTCCTCGCACTGTGGTAAGTGTGCCATTCTTCCTGTCTCTCCTTCCAGAAGAGGGAACTTGAGGGCCCAAAGACATGAAGAAGTAGTGTGGTGTCACCGAGGGTCCAGGAGGCATGGTGCTGTGTTTCACAGGGACATTCTGGGTTTGAACGCCATGATGACTATAAAGACACCACGAGGACAGAGCAGGGGAGGCAGGTGCTCGAGCCCGGGACTCCTGGGAGCTGTGGAGATGAGGCTTGCGTCAGGTCTGGTCAAGGCAGCTCTCAGCTGGAATCCCAGCCAGACAGCCATCTCTCTGGGGGATGTCACCTCTGCTCCCAAGAGGCCACCGGGACTCCTGTTCAGCAGCGGCCTGGGTGGGGCCCAGGCTCGCGGAGCCCTGGGGCCCGGGCTGCTCACCAGCTGGCAGCGGGCCCTGCTGAATATTTCAGGGCGGAAAGTCCCTTCTCTGCTCCCCCCTGCTTTGATCATGGGCTCTGCGGCCAGGGACCTGTCTGCAGAGGGAGGACAGGCAGCGGGAGGTGGGCGGGGAGAAGCCAGCGCAGCTGCACAGGGGGCACGCAGAGATGCGAAATTCACGAAGTTGCTGAGAGAGTGATTCAAAGTGGGAGCCCTGGGCCTGGGTGATTGGGGGTCTTCTCTGTCTCCATATGTGACCAGGACTGAGCCCCCCACCCCTGCTTCTAGTGGCTGTGGTCCTATGGGGTCCCAGCATAAATAAATCGATTTTATTATCCTTGTGTAAAGAACTCCACAGGAGGCCAACCTTGCTGCTCATGAAGCTTGTCTCTGAGCGTCTTGGTCAAGCCCTGTGGAGGTCGTTAGACACCCTTCCCCAGCACAGCACTGCTTCAATCCCCTGTCAACTTCGGCCGCTTCCCAGACACTGCACGCGGTGGCGGCGGAGGGAGGGGCTGGGGGAGCAGCAGTAGGAAAGGGGAGGTCCCCCTGCTGTGGCGTCTTCTGCCCTTCAACCTAGGGACATGCTTCCATGTTCTCCCCGTCCCCTCCTGGCAGTTTACAATCCCATGATCTTATCGACTTTGGACATCTGACTTTGAGCTCTGAAGAGTCTGGACTCAGAATATATCTTGGACTTGTCACCACTGGCCATGCAGACAAGTTAAAAAGTCTTCCAGAGCCCACATATCAACCTGGGGACGGGTATTAGTTTGAGCCACATGAAGCCTACTGCTATTTGATTGCTTTTAACCTACCTAAAAGGCAAGTTATATGGTTCAACCTGGTAAAAGGCACCAAACACTGGGGACAGGGTTGGGAAGGGGCACCTCTGTTTAGTGGGTAAGGAAAACAGTGCTGGGTGCTGGAGCCTTGCCCTGACTTGGGTGGTGAGCCCAGGGCAGCCACTGGGGCTAGAGCCACCCTCGCCAGCATGGCGGGACTCGATGGCTTATTTAATCCCTATCTGTCATGCTCCAGCCTCATCTCTCTGCTCTCCTCTGTCCCAGTGGGTGATCTTAGGGACTCTGGGCATCACGCTGAAGAGTCTGGCCTGCTTCCCTCCAGGCCTCTGCCTTGTGTTTCCTCTGTGTGATGCCTTCTTCCTCCTCACCTCTTTCCTCCCTCCTGTACCCCTTGGGGCCAGCTGTTACTCATCCTTTAGGACTTGCTTAGACTTCACCTCCAGGAAGCCTTCTCTGATCTGCTCGGAATATATTCAGAGTCATTCATCCATCCATTTAGGAAACAAATTCTCAGTGAGTGCCTGGTTGCTCCAGGCCCTGCGCCAGGTGTTGGAAATGCACCAGTGAGCAAGACAGACATGGTCCCTGCCCTTCCAGAGCTTTCTAAAGGAAGTATCTCTTTCTGGCTCCCGGTGTTCTCCTTAGCATAACACCCACCACGCTATATTGTGGTTGAAATATATCTCTCCTGCCAGACTATGAGTTCTTAGTGGTCCCTGGTCCTAGCACTTAGTAGATACTCAGTAAATGCTGCTTGCTTGGTTGATTGAATGAATGAATGAACGGTAGGGCGGCTGTGGCTGCCCTTGGAGCGTGAGTGTCTGAGTGTGAGAAGCACTTAGAATCCCGTGGTTTGGACAGCACTGCTGCCTATTTATAGCCTTGAAAACAGGGTCAGAATGGCACAGAGAAGAAATGGGCCCACCTGTTTAATAAAAAGAGCCGGTTCCAGCAGAGGAGGCAAAGGGTGCAGTGAAGTAACTGCAGTTCTTCAGTATTCAAGAGGGGCAGGTGGACATCATTGGCCAGGGAAGAAGCCCTGGGCTGATGGTCGTCCCTTCCCACCTCCAGCCCCACCTGCACGGGCTGTTAGAAAGAGCCTTGGATTCCCTTCCCAGCTGAGTGGGGGGAGTTTTTTTGTTGTTATGTTTTGTTTATTTATGTGATGGATATTTGAGTGCCTCCTTTGGTTAGCCTCTGTGCAGTGGACAGGATGGATGTGGTACCTGTCCCCAGGGGTCCCTGGGTCCCCTGCCTGCCCCGGGTGGAGTAGGCAGCGGGGGTTTCTCAGACTCCAGCCGTGAGGTCTGAAGTAAGGCTGAGGGAGCTCTGGCAGTAGAGCCCCCATCCTGCACTCGCTGAGCTCCTTGCAGGACACCCTGGTCTGGGTATTTGGCATGTGTGACTCTTTCTTTCTCTGCCCAGAGGTGTGATCGGGTTGCAGGGGACTCATGGGTGGCGGGAAGAGGGCTGGATCCCTTTCTGGTCACCCGCCCTATCAGAACTTTAAATAGCAACCCTACGCCCACGCATGCATACCGCGGAGGAGCCAGCCTGTGCAGACGGGAGCCTGCCTGGCCAGGGTCCCGCAGTGTGGGCACTGGGGGCCCAGGGGACAGCAGGGGGCCCCCTCTGCCTGTCCACTTCTCACTCTCTCAAGACACATCTGATGTAAGCCACCCCCCAACTCCCTCTTCTGTGGTGTCTCTCCTGGTTTCCCCCTAGTTGGAATCAGCCGCTACTGTTTTCCCACATCACCTTGCTTCTGTCTTAGCGTGTTTATTATAAACTGTATGGTAATTAGGGTATTTATCATAAGCTTTATGGTAATGTGTATACTCCTCTCTCTCTGCCCCTGGGCCAGGAGCTCATGAAAGACGGGGATCTGGCCCTCTTTCTCCCCAAGTCTTTACCCTTTAGCATCAGGCCTGGCACGGATGAAGTGCCTTGCCACTGTGCTGTGTGCTCAGTGACAGGCTCTGGCGTACTCAGCTCTGCCAGCTGTCGGCTGTTGTCCCAGACCCCATACTTCTCAGTGCTGTGTGGCCGACACACATCTGACTCCCCTGTGAACCAGCCCCATTGTGCTTTCAGGCTCAGGTTCGATGTCTAAGATCCCCTGGCTCTCTGCCCCTCCGCTCCTTACCCACAAGGACCAAGCCAGCTTGTCCTCAGATGCCAGTTCACAGCTCAGTGTACTGGGCCAGGAGGGGCAGCACCTTATCTTGGCATTGAACTGAGGGTGGCTCTAGGAACCCTGGCCCAAGACCCCACCCTCAGTAGCTGGCAGCCGCAGGGTTTCTGGAGCTGGAGAGGTCTAGGTTCTGTGTGACCTCCTTCAAGTGGCTCTCCTTCTTAGGGCTTGACTGCTTCATCTCGTGGTGGAGGTAATCTTAAGTGCTTCTGCAAATTGCTAAACTAATCACATTCATGAAGGTGAGAGGGCTTTGTAAACTGTAAATTGCCATAAAAATATGAGGAGCTCTTGTTACTCTTGCAAGGATCATTTCCATCCCCCCACTCAGCCAGGCTATTTTACCCTCTCCTGGGTCCTGCGGAAGGTGGTGCGGGGCTGTGGGCCTTGGCCAAGCCACCCTCCCTGGGGGAAATGGCACTGTCGTTTGGGGAGGTTGCAGCAGGTGGTGTGGAGACTCATCCGTACCCTTCCCCAGGGTCTATGTAGTCAGCACCCGACTGTGCAGGGAAAGGGAGCTCCGCTTGGACCAGGGGAGTGTCTGGTTTGAGGTTGGGGACGGGAGCTGGGTCCAGGGCCAGGGTCAGCAGCTCACCCTCTGCTTTCCTCTCCACAGGGTGCCAAGTACCGGGGCTCCATTCATGACTTCCCAGACTTCGACCCCAGCCAGGATGCTGAGGCGCTGTACGCCGCCATGAAGGGCTTCGGTGGGTGCCGGGCCATGGAGAGAGGGGTCTGTGGGCAGTGGGCTTCGTGGGAGGTGGGGGGCGTTCCCCAAGTGTGGGCACAGCCCAGAGCCCTTCTGGTGGTGGGGGCAGGGTGAGATGGTAAAATATATCCATTCATTTTTTTTATCTCCTCCTTTTATTATTTTTCATAATTCTATAATAAAATATTTCATAGAACAAACAGGTGTAAAGAATAATAGAAGCTTTACCCACAGACCTACCACCCAACTTAAGAAATAGTGCGTCAGAGTATTTGAAGTTTCCCTGGTCAGTCTCCCTCCTGGTGACATCTCCCCCTGCCTTCGCTCGGGTGACCACTCCCCTCGATTTGGTGCTTATGTTCTCGCTTGTCCTGTGGCTGAAAGAACCCTGTGCTGGGTGTTAGGAGACCTGGGTTTTCTAAGCCAGGCTCACTGTGAGACCTTGGGTGAGACCTTGCCTTGCTCTGGCCCTCAGTTTCCTTATTTGTGCAGTGAGGAGCTGGATCGAGGGCCTTCTGAGCTCAGATAGCGTGTGCTCTGACCCCTCTTAGTGGCTACTTAATGTGTCCCCACAGAGCCCCCACCTTTACACCAGCACCAGGTGAGCAGAAGGCTCACACCAAGGGCTGGAGGAGCTGCTAGGCCTGTGTCCAGGGAAGGAAGCAGCCCTGGTGGGCTTCCTGGAGGCAGAGTGGGTAGGATGATGCGTTTCCCCCCCTCCGCCAGGCAGTGACAAGGAGGCTATACTGGAGCTGATCACTTCCCGGAGCAACAGGCAGAGGCAGGAGGTCTCCCAGAGCTACAAATCCCTCTATGGCAAGGTAACCGTGGTGACTGGAGGGCAGACAGGGTGGGATTGGGAACAGGGTTGGGAACAATTTCACTCACCTGTGTGCTCATTCAGGTTCTTGTCTGCACTCACCTGTGTGCTCATTCAGGTTCTTGTCTGCACTCACCTGTGTGCTCATTCAGGTTCTTGCCTGCACTCACCTGTGTGCTCATTCAGGTTCTCGCCTGCAGAGGGCGCTCCAGGACAGCCTCTGTGCTGACACCGTACCCTGCTCTTTTCCTTCAGCCTCAGCTACATCTAGAGCACCTGCTGTGTGCTGCGCTCCCAAGAGGTGTTAGGGCTGCGCTGGGGCATAAGACCTGTGGGGTGTCAGCTCTGGAGTTCCAGAGAGTGGGGGAGACACGCAGTGAACAAGGGAGCAGACGGTGGTGGGGAAGGGGCCTGGTGCCGTAGGATTGAACCTGCGCAGCCGTTTGCTAGCTGCGTGACTTGGGCAAGTTTCCTGATGTCTCTAAGCCTACTTCTTAGGGCTGGTAATAGTACAGGCCTCCGATCGCAATGATCCCATGAGATTACCTAGCCCAGCACCTGCCAGAGTAAGTGCTCATTAGATATAATTCTTATCATTGTGACACTCTTCCCTTCCTCTTCTCTCTCCTCCTCTCTCCCACCCCCAGGACCTCATCGCTGACTTGAAGTATGAGCTGACGGGGAAGTTTGAACGGCTGATCGTGGGCCTCATGCGGCCACTTGCCTATTGTGATGCCAAAGAGATTAAAGACGCCATCTCGGTAAGAAGCGCAGGTGTCTGTGTGTGAGTTGGGCTGGGGGCGTGGTTAATGGGAAGATTCCAGGTTCTTCAGCAAGCACCTGGTGAGCCCCGGAACCACCCAGCAGATGTGTCCTGCTGCAAGAGGCAGCTTGCCTGAACCCTATCCCGAGCGGCATCGCAGTCTGCTCCAGACAGATGCGGACAGACGTCAGTGTGATGCAGAGCCCGTGAAAGGGGCCGTCAACCCAGACCCCCACACCAGGAGTTTATAGTCCACATCTATAGCCCAAGGAAGCACATTGTAGGGACATGGAGACCAATTGTGTCCAATGCACCAGAGGCCAAGGGCACACTAAGGTGGTCAGCATGGCCAGACCGTCGGCCCAGGTGGCTTGAGAGGGCAACTTAAAGGATGAGAGGGTAGGTTGAGCCCCCAAACCAGGAGAGGATTTGGTGGATAGGAGTGTCAAGGTCATTACCAGCTGAGAAGAAAGGGTGGGAGAAGTTGGAGAGGTGTGTTCAGGGTCTGAGGAGCAGTAAAGTCTGGTTGAGGTAGAGGATTGCCCTCTAGGAGGAAGGGAGACATAAAAAGCCCTTAAGTTTGTCTGGCACTTTACAGTTTATAAAATACTATAATCTTTGCCTCTGATGAGCTATTCAGCTTGTATTCGTTTCATAAACGGATACACTTAGCAATTGGAGATTATTATCTTCTCAATCTCCCTGTGAGTTTGGTAGAGCAACCAATATCATCTCCATTTTATAGATGGGAAAACTGAGGCCCCACAAGATAGAGTTTCACAATCAGAAGTCACAAAGCAAGCTGCTGGCAGAGGCAGGACTAAAACCTATGTCTTATGAGTCTCAGGCAGCAGCTCCTGATCGGTGCCTAAGAGCTGTGGTAGGAGCCCCCTGAGTGCTGGGGGTTTCATAGCTCTGACTGCTCCAGGATCCCAACCTGTGGCTAGTGGCCTCCCATCCCAGCCCTTGACTCAACGTGTTCCTTCTCCTCTCCCAGGGCATTGGCACCGATGAGAAGTGCCTCATTGAGATCTTGGCTTCCCGGACCAATGAGCAGATCCACCAGCTGGTGGCAGCATACAAAGACGGTGAGATGGGCAGGAGGGGCCGTTCAGGATCTTCAGATACAAAGTAAAAATGATTGCAAGGGGGGGACACTAAGATTCTATCTATTCTTTCCTCCTTCCCTCTGATCCGTTCCTCCGACTATCCAATAAGTACCTGCTCTGTGCTAGTAGTATGCCAGGTTCTTAGGATAAGGTGGTGGTTCAAACCAATGTAGTCCCTGCCTCCTAGAGCTTATGGGCCAATGAGCTGATGAGGGAGACAGACAGTAAACAGGTATACATTGTAGCTAGTGTTATGCAGGAAGCAAGACAACCAGAATCAGCCTTTCACTAGGGAGGACCCACTTCAGACTGTGGTCAGGGAAAGCCTATCTTGGAAGGAAACCAGGAGCCAATTGTATGCAGAGTGGAGAGAAGATCCTTCCAGCAGGGGGAATGGCAAGTCCGAAGGCCCAGAGTGAAAATGAGGCCGGCAGCCAGTCGGAGGTTAGACAGCTGGAGGCCAGGGCGGGATCGCACAGGGCCTTGCAGGCCAAGAGAAATGGTGTTTTAGTCTGAGTCCAGTGAGAAGTTGGTGAGTATTAAGATCATATATGGGCTGTAAGACAGTCACCTTGTTGCTGTGGATTGGAGGGGACGTGAGAGTAGAGGCAGAGAGAAGCGTCAGAAAGCTGTAGCCGCTGTCCAGGGGAGAGGCGGTGGTGGCCACAGTAGGAATGTAAAGGTGGGCGTAGAGAGAAGCGGACAGATTTCATTTTATCACATCACGATCAGCACTGAGAACTGTGAAAATACACCCTGAGTTTTGCCATGGCACTCATGTACACTGGGTTTGGGGATTTGTGACAAAGATCTGATCATTTTGGGGGCAGCAGGGACCTTTATCCTGGATCCATGAGGTCTCTGGGGATGGGACTAGAGCTTGTCTTCTTTCCTGCAGCCTATGAGCGGGACCTGGAGGCTGACATCATCGGTGACACCTCTGGCCACTTCCAGAAGATGCTGGTGGTCCTGCTCCAGGTTGGTCCATTGGCTGCTTTGTCCTCTGGAGACTGAGGTGGCGTCCATCTGGCTCACCTGTAGAATCTGAGTGCCCAGGGTCCTGGCCATTTCCCCTGGTTAGCACAGGCAGGTGTATGCAGGTGATCCACCTTCCCCTTTGACGCACACTCCGCACTTGGGCCCAGGAGTGTCTTCTCCCATGAGTCCTTCCTCTCTCCACACTCGCCCCTTCCCGCTCCTGTCTGGGCCCTGCTGCCCCGCCCAGCCACCCACAGAGTCTATCAGGGGGCTGCGAGCTGGTGTCCGTGGCTGAATGCAACCTGCCAACTTGGATTTTTTTCCTTGGTTTTCCCATACAATGTGTTTAGCAAAACAAAGCCAAACAATTTTGAGTTAGTTGCTAACACTTAAAAATAGTGAGACTTTGCTGAAAACCCAGATTTCTGGATTCTTTCGAGGAACTGACAGTCCTGGCGGCAGCAGGCCTGCATTCTGCACGACTGTGGGGCTGGAGCGCACGTCCCCTGCCCGCTGCACCACGTGCTTTATCTGCTGGCCCTGCAGGAAATCTGTGGCCACAGGCACTGAGGTGTCTCAAGCCCAGCTCCAAGGACCACAACTTTATGAAACCTCTTATGTAAATTAAGCTCCCATTTTGTTTCCTCTTTCCATTCCTCTGTCCCCCATGTCCCACTTTATACCAATTCCTCCCAATTCTCCTCATTACCGTGACAACCTGCACCCCAGATTAACCAGCTAGGGAATTATCAGGAGAAAGATTAGGAGTGGGACAATGTGACCTTGGCCACATTTTCAAAGCTGTTTGTTCTGGAGAGGAGAGTCCCACCCTGTATCTTGGCGTCAGGGCTGTTGTCTCCCTAACATCTGACAGCAAGTAGTGGCATGGCCCAGCCTGTAGACGTGCCAGCTCTGCCTTGCACTCAGCCCCAGAGAGAACCCGGAGGGTCTGCAATCCTGAAATGCGCAGTCCGGGGGGAAAGAGGGCTGGAGCATAGGCCTCGCCAGGCCCACTGCAGACCCCTGCCTGTGTGAGCAAGGAGCCCAGCGTGGATTACCCCTGGACCCTTTTGAGTACCTTCCTATTTTTAAGCCTCCTCTATCAGATGGGGCCGCAGGGCTTGGGCAGAACAAAAGAGGCACCAATAGGATTTGGTGCCTTTGTAGGTGTGAGCTCAGATCTGGGGGCTGAAGTCCCAAATCCTCATTGGTGAACTGTTTGGGTTAAGGTATGGGAACTCCTAATGGAATGCAAACATGCAGACCCTTAATCCCTGTGGAATCATTTTTGGGGGGTGTCGTGGGCAATGCCAGGACCTGTGGCAGGGGGCCATCCGGATACCGAGCCCCTGTCCCTGTTCTCAGAGGTGTCCTCAGTACAAGGGATGGGGACACCTAAAAGGACCCTGGTTATTCTTAGGACTCACTTGTGTGGCCCTAGCCCCAAGGATAAAGGGAGAGGCTGGCAGGAGGGACTCTGTGACCCTGCAAAATAGGTGCTACTGTCTTGATCCAGTGGCAGTCACTGCTCCTGGACACCCCTGGGCCACCACGGTCTTTTCAGCCTTCCCTGTGTGCGCCCCTGGCATCCATGCCTTCCCCTAGCCCTGCAGTATCTGAAACACATATCGTTTGTCTCTGCCCAGGGAACCAGGGAGGAGGATGATGTAGTGAGCGAGGACCTGGTACAGCAGGACGTCCAGGTAAATGAGCACTGATAGAAGTCCCCGAGGACAGCAAAGGAACCTTGACAGAGGGGAGGAGTGGGGGCCTGGGAAGGGCTGGCAGTGAAGTTATTTGCATCAAATAGCAGAAACAACCCAGTCATAGCCACATATATACAGTGCTTTGTTGAAGAAAAGATTTAAGTTATCTCAGGCAGAATAGAGAGTCTCAAATCAAAAAAAAAAAAAAAAGATTTAAGTTATCTTTCAAGGGTTCATTACATATGTAATGTTGGTGAGATGTATTTTGGAGCTTTCATCATTTATTCATTCAGTTATTTCATATTATTGAAGAAAAACACCTGCACTCTCCCAAGCGTGGGGGAATTACTGATGAGCAAAGTCAGGCAGTACTGGGAGAGTCAAGTTTATACGAATCACACAAGCACCGTCTGTGTCGATACACCATACAATCCAGGTGTTTTGAGCTCCCACTGTGTACCGGTAACACTACAGGGGCCAATGCAGAGCCTGCTAAGACACGGTTTCTGTCCTTGAGGAGCCCATGCAATAGTGGGGAAACAGACCCGTGAAGAAAACATTGTGATATATAGTAGATCAAAGCTACAAAGAAGTGGAAAGCTATAGGATCCTAGAAGAGGGAAGGAGGGAGGGAAAGAGAAACTCTTCCTGGGGGCATCGGGAAGTGCTCTGAGAAAAAACTGGACATTCAACCTGAACCTTGAAAGCTGGGTAGGAGTGTCTCCAGAAAGGAAGGAAGAAAGGCACACAGGTACAGCGACACGCCACATAAAGTTCCAGTCAAAAACACACTGCATATGCAAACACACTCCCTGGGCCCGTAAGATTATGGTGCCACATTTTTATTGTACCTTTTCCATGTCTGGATGTATTTAGATACACAAATACTTCCCGCTGTGTTACAGTCGCCTACAGGGTTGAGTACAGTAACATGCTGTACAGGTGTGTAGCGTAGGAGCAACAGGCTACACCATACAGCCAGGTGTGTAGTAGGCTTGTGTAGTAGGATTGTGTAAGCACACTCTGTGATGTTCGCACAGTGGTGAAATCGCCTAACAATGCATTTCTCAGAACGGATCCCCGATGTTAGTGCGTAACTGTATATGCAAAGGTCCTGAGGCTACCAACCACTGGTATGTTCAGGGATCAGGCAGTACTTCTGAGTGGCTTGGTCAGCACGTCCCGACTCCTGAGGTTTCCTCTTTCAGTTAAGTTCCGCCTCTTCCCCTTCAGGACCTGTATGAGGCAGGGGAACTGAAATGGGGAACAGATGAAGCCCAGTTCATTTACATCTTGGGAAATCGCAGCAAGCAGCATCTACGGTTGGGTAAGCTCCAGAGAGGACCTAAGCTACTCCCTTAGGGTTGTGGCAAGAATTCCTTTCTTTTTTCCTTTTCTTTTCTTTACGACCAATGGAACATGATAGCTATTTCATCTCCACCCCAAAGACTGGTCCTGATTTTGTCAGGCAGTGGTTTGTGTGGTCCCTCACCAAAGTCATCAGCAGGCTGCTCAGCCCCTCCATCTAAGTGCCAGTCCAGTCTTCATGTTAGAGAGTGAGGTACAGTCCCTCACTGACGCATGAAGCTGGTCTGCACGGGGCCTGGTGATACGTGTGACCACCCAAGCCACCTCCACCAAGGCACCAGCCCTAGCTTCGTGTTGGACACTCAGGTCCTGGTCAATGCATCCTCTGCTTTTGACGTATTCTTTTCTTCTTAGTGTTATGGGGGCACTCTCAGACATCCCTGTCTCTCTGTCTCAGTGTTTGATGAGTATCTGAAGACCACGGGAAAGCCGATTGAAGCCAGCATCCGAGGGGAGCTGTCCGGGGACTTTGAGAAGCTAATGCTGGCTGTGGGTATGTCCTGACGTTGCATTCCCAGGGGCTCAAGGGAGACTGGTCCGGGAACAAGGGGCTGAGAATGGAAAAGGGGAATTTTTATGGTATGGAGTTGGGAAGGAGAAAACCAGATGGGCCATGACTTCTGAAGGTCTAGCCAAGGCAGCGTGGCTGAGGCCAGGCAAGGGGAGGGAGTCAGGTACTGGTTCCCTCCCACTCCATTCTCCACTGTGGGTGGGGGAGGAAGAACACGAACTTGGGGTCGGGAGCATCATGATCATGGTAGTGGGCTTTTGTGGAGCATCTACTATGCCAGGCACTGTGCTGAGTGTCTGATCTTTAATAAAGACCCAGGAGAGGCTACTGCCATTACCTCCATTTGACAGAGGAGGAAACTGAGTCTTACTGAAGCTGATCACTTGCCGAGGAGTAGTTTTGTGGTGTTTGTTGTTGTCGTTTGAGACAGGGTCTTACTTTGTTGCCCAGACCAGAGTGCAGTGGCATCATCATAGCTCACTGCAACCTCAAACTCCTGGGCATAAGCGATTCTCCTGCCTCAGCCTCCCAAGTAGCTGGGACTACAGACATGTGCCATGATGCCTGGCTAATTGTTCTATTTTTTGTAGAGATGGGGTCTCACTCTTTCTCAGGCTGCTCTGAAACTCCTGACATTAAGCGATTCTCCCACCTCTGCCTCCCCAGTGCTAGGATTACAGGCAGGAGCCACTGCGCCCAGCTGCGAGGGGTAGTTTTATAATGAATTGGGGGTACTCTCAACATGAGGATGCCAGGAGCATCCTCAATGATGCAGTCAAGATTCAAACCCAGGCCGGGCACGGTGGCTCACGCCGGGGTTCTTCCTGCCTTTGAGCAAGGTGGCTCCCCAAGGAATAGAAACAAAGAAGGGACCAGGCCATCCATCCCCCTTCTGAGGCAGCCAGAATAACTCTGCCTCTCCCTCCCTCCTCACAGTGAAGTGTATCCGGAGCACCCCAGAGTATTTTGCCGAAAGGCTCTTCAAGGCCATGAAGGTGCGTGATGGGGATGATGTGAATGAGGTTGGGGGAGGGGGTCTGTGCCTCCCGCACAGGACTACTGGGAATCTTTGGCGAGTCCTTGGGGGGGGGTCCACTGGCCAAAGACAGTCCTTCAGGGGTGGCCACAGGACTGACCCTGGGGATGGTGCCCTGTCCCAGGTGAGCTCCCGAGCCTGGTCACATGCCCTCTCCCCTGTATACGTGCCCTCTCCTCCTGATCCATCAGAGGGTGCAGGGGCAGCTTGCACCTGATCTAGCAGCCAAATGGGATGGTAGCCCACAGTTTTAAAAAATAGTAATTAACCAGCATGATTATATGCGGTGTTCATAGACAAGACCACTGTGGAAAACACATTGTCTGCTAATACTCCCGGTGTTTATCTTATGACTCAGCAATTCCACTCTGCGTGTGTTCCTGAGGCCAGCACTCCCCAGGTTTTCACACATAGGGCACACACAGAAACTGATGACAGTCTATGGCACACTGGAGTAAATGAATGCAGTCATTTGCAGCCAGACACCCAAAGCCCAAGAGATCAGGCCTTCCTGGCCCTGCTGGCCAACCCAAAAGGGCAATGATGGCCATTCTCTGTCCACCAGCGTGCCATCGTGAGGTTGGACAGCCCAGCCCTAGAGAGATGTTTGCCTGTGTGCCCACGTCATATAAGAATGCTCATGACGGGATTCCCTGTGTTAGGAAGAAACCGGAAATAATGCCACGTCCATCAAGAGTGGAAAAATAAATGCACAGGGTGTATTTGCAAAGTTCCAAAATGATTTAGTTGCAAATCTAAATATATTGCTTAGAGTTACAAGGTTATGGAAAAATTATAAGGAAAATCAAGGTTGGAAATGATCTATGAAGGGAGAAGTAGGGGTTTATAAAAGCAAGAGGTACACACAGGGAGTGTCAAAGGGACTGGCAAGGTCTGCTTATATTCTTCTTAATTTTAACTTTTTATTATGAAAATAGTGTTACCAACTGAGCGGGGACCTATTAGCACTCTAACCTCCTCTCAAGTCCCTGTTCCTCAAACCCGCTTGTCTTCCAGGGCCTGGGGACTCGGGACAACACCCTGATCCGCATCATGGTCTCCCGGAGCGAGCTGGACATGCTTGACATCCGGGAGATCTTCCGGACCAAGTACGAGAAGTCCCTCTACAGCATGATCAAGGTCAGCGGAGCTCTTGGGGGCAGAGAGCTTTCCATCAAGACACAGGGCAGGGGGGACCACTCCCAGGAGGAAAGGAACTGCCCTGGAAAGCTGGGAGTCTCTTGGAAATTCCAGGAGCCCCCATCTTTAGCACATTCAAGGAATTTAAGGAAATTCACAGAGGAAGGCAGGGGCTGGATCATGAAGCGCACACAAGCTGAACTAAGAATGAGGACTCTGTCCCAAGGGTGCTGAGAGTTCGGTGTCCCGGAAGAAGCGGGGCCCTGGAAGAACACAAAGGAGGGATTGTGCACAGCCCTGCGCCCAGTGACTGGTGACAACTCCGGGGCCGTGAGGCTTTGTCAAGAGAACAGATGTAGAGTTGGGGTTTTTCCTCTGTTTTGGGATGAGTGGAATAGTGCTATGTGGTGGTAACAGGGAAAGAGATCCAAGTGTGTTCCCCAAAGTGTGTTTCCAAAGAGGAATATCTGTAGGCATTATGTACAGAATGTTCCATGAGAAAGTAAGTTTGGAAAAAACTAGAATAAGCAAAGCTAGTTTCTTGACCTCAGAACTTCTCACAGCCTTTAATATTTTAAAGTCCATTATGAAGCCCCAAGAGGGATATAGAATATGCCATCTGTATCAAAGTGTGCTTCTATCACGCATATATTTGTTTGGGTTTGGGCGTTTCCCAGTGTGTTTGATCATGGAGCCCTGTTTTCCTGGAGTATTTCACGTGGCAGGCCTGGGCTGGGGCTGTCTCGCGCTGGCCTGGGACAGCCGCGAGCAGCTCCTCTCAGCTCCACATTCAGTGAAGCCGTGTCAGTAACTTGAAATTATCCGTCATCGGAAGTATTTAACAGAAATGGGCAAATGCTACAAATCAGGGCTGGCTTGCTTTCTTTGTTTCTTTCCTTCCCATCCCATCCTTTCCTTTCCTTTCCTTTCCTTTCCTTTCCTTTCCTTTCCTTCTCTCTTTTCTTTTCTTTCCCCTCCCTCCCTCCCTCCTTTCCTGTCTTCCTTTCTTCCTTCCTTCCCTCCCTTTCCCAGAGAGCCGGTTGTTAAGTATCTGCCAGCACACCACTGTTTGGTGGGCTCAGCCACGCCCACACAGGAGGAGGGGCGGGGCTACTGTGGACCAGTGTTCGTTCAGCCTCCCCCTGTTTGGGGTTGCACAGGCCCTTCCCTCCTTGTCTGAGAGGAGCCCAGGGCTGGGCAAGAGGTAACCTTTTTTTCTCTCACCCCAGAACGACACCTCTGGCGAGTACAAGAAGGCTCTGCTGAAGCTGTGTGGGGGAGACGATGAGTAAGTGGCTTCTTGACCCCGGGCTGGAGGGAGTGGCCCAGGGCGGCAGGCCGGGCCTCTCCTGGCTCTCATCTGAGGGGTGCATTGGGTGAGCTGGGGATACCTCTGAGCTGGGAGCACCACACAGGTGAAAGGTGGCCTTTGCCAGGGTCTGTTGTGCTTGTGGGTCTGTGTGTGTGTGTGTGTGTGTACGTGTGAACGTGAGTGTGGTCTCCTGGCATGGAGATATCTGCCCTTGTAAATGTGGAAGGTCAGTCTGGGGTCGTGGATTCAGAATATGAGGGTCCAGGCCCTGCTACTTCTTAGCCGTTTCTCAGTTTCGTCATCTGTTAAATGGGAAGAATACAAGTTCCTGCTGCCTACTCATTTGTGCAGCGCGTTTGTATTACCTGCCTTCCTGTGCAGGCCCGTGGGAGGCACCTGAAGAAGCCTTAGAAGTGCACACAGACCAGTTTGCCAGGCAGGCCTGGGATGGGACAGAAGTCTAGGGGCCACATAATAAGTGTATGCGAAAGCACATCTAGGTGCACCAGCCCAGACTGGGGGAGGCGCTTTGGAGATCTGAGGCCGAGGCCCAAGGAGGAGGATGAAGAGGAGGAGGAGCCAGGTGAAGAGGGGGTCTGGGGGACCGTGTTTTGGGTAAAGGAAATCTATAGAAAGTCCTAGAGGTGAGAAGGAACAGCCAGGCTCGGTTGTATGACCATGGTCACACCTCTGTGAAGTGCTGGGGAGAGGAACAAGGCAGAGAGGTGGGCGGGGCCTGGGGCCTTGTCTGGGAATGTTACATTGGGCGGTGACTTGACTAGGTTTGTGTCCAGAAAGGGAATTAGAGGTGCTCAGATTTCCCTTCTCTGGGGCTTCTAAGGATCCAGCTAAGGAAGGGATGTGAGAACCTCCTGCTAACCTTGCTAAGTGCCATGGGGCTGAGGCAGTTCAGCAGACGTTTCCCGAGCACCTGATATATCCGGGCACTTTGCCGGAGGAGATGGAGGGCTGATGTGGCCACAGCTTGCTCACTGGCCTGTTTGAAAGGGGAGACTGGGACAGAAGCCTCTCAAACTCCAAGAAAGGGGAGGTTGAGGGATTGGAGAAATCCGTCCCACGTGGGCCCTGGGCCAGGAAGGCTGCTGGGAAGAGCCAGCGTGGCAGGGGGTCTCGAGAGGTGGAAGGTTCTCAGAAATGTAGGGAGGACTCTGGTGAATGGATGAGGTATAGGCTAGAGAGAAAGAAACCTTTGTGTGTGTGTGTGTGTGTGTGTGTGTGTGTGTGTGTTGGGGCACTTATGTATGTTGATGTGTGTGTTGGGGTATATGTGTGCGTATATGTGTTGGGGTGTCTGTGTGTGTTGGGGTGTGTTGCATGTGTGGCATGTTGCCCGAGGTGACATTCCCTCCTATCCTGTCCCCAACCCCTCCATTCCAGTGCTGCTGGCCAGTTCTTCCCGGAGGCAGCGCAGGTGGCCTATCAGATGTGGGAACTTAGTGCAGTGGCCCGAACAGAGGTCAGACCCTCCCCTCTGCTTGACCTCTTGACCACAAGCTTGCACTCTTCTGCTTGCACCTTCCTGCTGCTCTGATTGGCACCCAGCTGCCCCCTGGCGGCCAACCCGAGACACAGCTTCTCCCACCTGAAGCTTCCTTTTCCCCCTTGGAGTGATGAGCTGGTGGGCTGCACTCTGGGGGCACCTGGGTCCCGCATTAACTTCTGGCACGCCAGGGAGTGTTCTGTCCGCTGACTACTAACAGGGCCTGCAGAAGTGGAGACCTGGCTGGTTCCAGGGAGGGGCCTGTCCCATGCTGGGTCCAATAGTGGGGCTTCAGACGCTTGAAAGCTGAGAAGAGATGGGCGCGCCTGGGTTCAGGGTTGTCCTCCTGAGCATCCTCAGAACCGGGGTCTGCAGAGAACAGGGTGAAAGGCTGCACAGAAGTACGTGGGGCAGAGCCTTCCAACCTTGGATTCTCACTGTTACTTGCTGTGCTGCCTCTGGCAGGTCCCCACCTCTCTCTGGGCCTCTGTGTCTCCATCTTTAAAATGAGGGGGATAGATGTGACAATCTCTGGGACCTCTAAGAGCGCCTAAGCTCTGATGTTCTAGGACAGCGTTTCCCAAATTCTAAGGCAAGAACTGTCATTGCAGATGATCTTAAGTGATCTGAGAAATGAACTTAGATTGGCGGGGTGGGGTGGGCTTCCGTGGCATTAGATAGCACCGAGCCTCACACAGGGAGTGAGGAAGCCACTCCTTTTCAAGTCCATCCACCTTTCTTTCTGATCGCATCAGAGAGAAACTCCTGGTTTGGTGCCGCATCTGCGACATTCGCTGATTTTGCTTTTTCACAGAGAGAGCTGAGAGAGCGAGCTTTCGCTGCAGAGCTTTTGGCAACCAATGGCATCGTGTTCAATTTGATTCTATTTCACATTTTGTTTTGTTTTTATCACATTTGTTTTCGTGGTTTATCGTCTTTTTATGACACATGATTCTGACTTCCTAATTTATGATAGTAATATAAAATGATTTCCATTCATTCATTCATTGAACAAATATTTTCTGAGTGCCCACTTTGTGTGAGGTGCTGTTCCAGGCACTTGCGATATATCACAGGACAAAGCAGACAAAATTCTGTGCCCTTTCGGAGTCTTTAAATGTACTTCAAAATGGACACATTTAAGCAAAACAGAAAAGAGGTTCAATTAGGTAACGATGTTCAGGAATAGCATAGGGCGGATGGGAACTGGGAACACATGGTGAAAGTCACTGAGTGGCTGAAGTTTGGGAAACTCTGTTCTGGTGTTTCAGAGCGTTTCTGCTGCCTTTTCAGGGGAGTGGCTCTTAATTAGCACAGGGGGCCTCAGAGGCAGGTGGGAGTCTGAAGGATGGGGGTGCTGATGGCATAGAAAGCGCCAGGGAGCTAAGACAGCGGAACCCCAGCAGGCAGGAGCCTGGTCACTGTCCCCCGCCCAGCACTTGCCCTGCTCCCGAGCCGGATCTGTCTCTCTCTCTCTCTCTCTCTCTCTCTCAGCGCTGGTGCAGGGTCTGTCTGCTGTGGCTTCACCTCTGCCTTGCCCCCCCAAGCTGCTTGGTTTGGGCTCGTGGGGAAAGCTGCCCGCCCTGTGCGTCTTCTCTCTCGGCCTGGCCCCCCGGGGGGCCTTCGGACATCTGCTGAGTTTCTTTCTGCTTCTTGCAGCTGAAGGGCACCGTGCGCCCAGCCAATGACTTCAACCCTGACTCAGATGCCAAAGCACTGCGCAAAGCCATGAAGGGAATCGGTAAGGGGGGCGTGGAAGGGGCAGGGCCCGTCTGTGGCAGTCGGTGTGCTGTGCTTGGCGGTGGGCTGGGCGGTGAGGGGCCTCAAACTGGGGCCCACAGGATGAGGAGGGCTCAATCCTGGATGCTCTTGACCCTGCACCCAGCTGGGATCAGGGCGTCCAGGGTTTGGCCTCCGTTGCTTTTCTCCCCCCATCTGGCCAGCAGCAGCTCCAGGGGGCGGCAGGTTAAGTCCGTCAGCTCCTGGGCTTCCTTTCCATTTATCTCATGGGAATGATAACACCGACAGAGCCCACCTAGGACTATAGGGTGATAGACGTAAATACGCCTTGAAAGATAGAGTCCCACACCAGGTCTGAGGCTGATGGCAGTCATCTGCGAGGCAATAAGTGGCATCTTAATGCCTTCCAGAGCCAGCCTGCTGTTAGAGGGACTTGGGGTCCAGCAAACAGGACTTAGATTGCCAGGGTTGGAAGGATCTCCTAGTGACTACTGCAGCCTCTTCATGTCACAGATGTGGAAACTGAGTCCCAGGAAGGGAAAGGGACCTGCCCAAGGTGGACAGCCATCGCCAGAGCCAGGTCTAGAACTCAGGGGTCCTGACTTTCAACCCAGTACTCTCTACCCACTGGGTGTCCTTTCTTCTTAACCCGTGGCATGACAAGGAAAGGCAGGGAGCAAGCCCAGGGAACTTAGTGGCTTGAGTCAGATGCGAGGTGCCCGCAGGGGCACAGGGCTGCCTCGCCAGGCCTCGACCCTGACAGCGGTTGATGGAGACCATCAGTGGTGGGAGGGGGGACAGGTGTCGGGGAAGCTGAGCCACGAGCCTTCTTCTGAGGCATGTGGCTTTGGTGACTCAGGAACCGATGAAGCCACCATCATTGATATCATCACACACCGCAGCAACGCCCAGCGGCAGCAGATCAGGCAGAACTTCAAGTCTCACTTTGGCCGGGTAAGGGTCTCCTCCTGGGCCGCGGGCCCCACGTCCACACGCCTCCCCTAGTGGAGCTCAGCCAGGCCTGCACAGATGGGCACCAGGGTCTCCATGGCACCCACGCAGTCATGTGATCTCAGAGTATCTCCAGCGTTGGGTTTGGGCAGATGTAACTCTCCATTCTTCCAGTTCCTTGTGATGGGCAACACTTGTGTGGGATGGCTCGGTGGCATCAGGCTCCCTGTGGGGCCAAAATCATGAGTTGTTTCCGTGCAGTGCCTCGTCATCTTCCAGTTCCTCTGCACAGAAAACACTGGCTTCAAGGCCCAAGGCTGAGTGTTAGTGACTATGGCACCTTGGTGGCATCTGGCTTCGGCTGATGAGTTTCCCCCAAATGGAAATGGCATCCTTGGTGCTGCCCCCTTCCCTTTCCTGCCTCCTGCCTCCAAGGAGAGCAGGTCTTCCTCCTGGTTGGTTTTTCCCTACCCTCTTTGGCTTCATCTAAATATTAAGTCCGACATCAGCAAAGACAGACACAGGCTTTCCTGATTCCCCCACGGAGCCCATTTCCTCATCCCATATGTCCTCCCTGTCCTGGGTCACATGTGGGCAAGTGCGGATGTTGGCATGACCTTGGCTCTGCCCTTGGCAGGACTTAATGGCCGACCTGAAGTCTGAGCTCTCTGGAGACCTGGCGAGGCTGATTCTGGGGCTCATGATGCCACCGGCCCACTATGATGCCAAGCAGTTGAAGAAGGCCATGGAGGTATAGCGTGGCACCAGAGGGAGGGGGTCCAGCCTGTGCGGGTGCTGGTGGGGCCACAAGTGCCCCTCGTAAGCCCAGGTGGTTGGCTGCAACTCCTTGGTGGAGTCCCTCCCATCCCTAATTCCAGCTGGCAGAAACACGAAAGGGGAAAAGTACAGGCATGGCTGAATCCAGACACTCAAATGATGCTCTCTGGACTCTTGGCTCTCTTACCCTGGCTCTGCTGTCCTCTGTGGTGGCTTCACTCTCAGGCAGCCTTTCTCTCCATGGTGGCAGGGTGGCTTGTGTACATCCTACCAGCTAGCAGGTCCCTCGGAAAGACAGTTCCTTCTTGCCAGGAGTTCCAGCTCTTGCTGGAACTTGGCATTTACTCTGGGTGGTTTCTTGGAGCAGGTGCCTCCTCAGCCTGGGCCCCGTGGGCCTCTGCACAGGGGTCGGAACTGTGGCTGAGACTGTCTTTGTCTCGACATTCTAGGGAGCCGGCACAGATGAAAAGGCTCTTATCGAAATCCTGGCCACTCGGACCAACGCCGAAATCCGGGCCATCAACGAGGCCTATAAGGAGGGTAAGTACAGGAGGCCCAGGCCCCGCAGTGCCCGACCCCAGCCCACGGCTCTGGCCTGTCTCCTGTCTCTCGGTCCACAAGGCTTTGCTAAGCCCCTTGAGTGTGTCCAGCTCTGTGTCTGGGGAGAGACAGGCGTCCCAAAAGGACAAAGGCCTGGAGGTAGAAGAGCGCTTGGCCGGAAGCAGGAAGAGAGAATACCCAGCCTGCTGGAGAGAGGGTGGGCGACTTTGGGGGTGTGTGGCCTGCGCAGTTGTACTGGGCCCACACCTGGTTGTGTGCTATGCTGTTGCTGTCTTGAAATTCTTAATTTTTAAACAAATGGACTCATAGTTTCATTCTGAAGACCCTTGAGTGCCGGTCAAAAGTATTTAAACTTTTTCTCTTGTAAGTAGCTTTAAAATGGTAGAATTTTTGAGCAGGGCAGTGACATAGTCAGAGCTACGCTTTGGTCTAACAACTGCCATGCAGGAGGAAAGGTAGAACAGAGAATGAAGACAGGGAGGTGACCTAAGAGGCCATTAAATGATAGAGGCCAGATACAGCGGGACCTCAACTGGAACAGAGCAGAGGGGAGGGACAGAGAGGAGGTGATGCGTTAATGGGAGTGCCAGTTTCTTACACACTCAGCAGGAGGATGGCTGGATGCCCCCAAGAACCAACTACAAAATCCTTCGCCACCTCCCCCTGCCAACGGTGCCCTGGCTCTAATCTGAGCTTCTGGGAACCCCCTTCCACCCACCAAATCCCTCTTGGCTGGCAGCTGCCCACAGCCCCTTTCTCTGTCCCAGACTATCACAAGTCCCTGGAGGATGCTCTGAGCTCAGACACATCTGGCCACTTCAGACGAATCCTCATTTCTCTGGCCACGGTGAGTGAATTCATGGGCCCCAGGCTGGCTTGCCCTTCTGGAGGCCTGGGAGGAGGAAGGGCTCCTGCAGGGAAGGGGCGGGCGAGTTAGAAACCCCCTCCCAAGGCAGAGGGTGTCTCCCCACCTGCCTCTTTTGAGTCCCATTGCCTACCTCTGTTGTTCATTTGTCAAAGCTGGCTTGGTGCCACCTTCTCCGGGCAGCACCCCCTGATGTCCCTAACCTGGTTTTTTGGGTCCCCAGCTTACAGGACAAAGCCACATGGGTGACCCTCTCGTGGGAGCCCCCATCACCATCTCTCGAATTCCTATGACCCAAATGTCAGCCCCCAGTTCACAGTTACTGAGAGTTCAGTGTGTGCCAGGCATCGGGCTAAGCGCTCTACAGACGCTGTCATTTAAGGACCGTGACAGCCTGCCCTGTGGAGGCAGGATCATCGTCCCTGGGCTACAGATGAAGAAAGGGTTCAGAGGGGTGAGGTGACTGAGCAGGATGGGTAGTGGCCAAGGGACAGAGGGGCTGGATGTTTGGGGACTGACCATTCTTGCTGCTCCTGCTGTAGGGGAACCGTGAGGAGGGAGGAGAGGACCGGGCCCGGGCCCGGGAAGATGCCCAGGTGAGACCCCCCAGCCCACCCACTGGCCCCTGCTGGGCTTCCCTGAGAAGTGGCTCCAGCTGACATCTGTCCGTGCCAGGCCCTGGCTGTCTGGGAGTGGGAAGACCCCTGGCAGGGTGTGGCTGGTTTGATTGGCTGACACTTGAGTGACTTCCACCCTTAGGAGTGAGACTTTGAGGGTTTTCATGATGAGATGTGGGATGCTGGTCTTAGTGGCATGTCCTATGTGAACAGCAGGACCCTCAGAGCTGGAAGGGACTTACACACTGTCCGGGTCAAATCCCTCATGTTACAGTGGGAAAATGGAGGCCCAGAGAGGGTGAATGACTTCTGAAAGTCACACAGCGAATCAGTGGCCCAGGTGTAATTGACCCAGAGGGAGCAGGTCTGGGAGCTTGCTGGGCAGGGAGCCTGAGTGCCAAAGGTCTCAGTTTATTATCTGTAAAATGGGACCATGGTCGAAGGGAGTGACCTGGGAGAAGACAAGAAAGGACGTTCCTTGAGATCTTGTTTTGTTCAGTCGTGTATCCAGAGTGGCATGTGCTCAGTGCTCAGTAAATATCTGTTGAATGGATAAGAGGAGAGGGGGTTCTCTAGGGTCCAGTGGCTGCTCTGCTTCTGCCCTGCCCCTTAGGCTAGTGATCTGAGGTCTGGGCATGGCTTCTCACGGAGGCTGGACAACCCTAAATTCCTTTTCTCTGAGGGTTCCTGTGGCTGGGAAGTCCCTACTGAGGCCATCTGCACTGTCCCTGCTGACCTCTGCTTGACCCCAGCACCCACTGGCCTGGCCCAGGTCTAGATCTTCATGTCTTCTGCCCACCCAATTCCCACCCCAGTGAACACTGTCTGTCCCAGGGCTAGGCATAGACAGCACTGACGGGGAATCCAGACCCCTTATTGTGTAGTTGGAGGGTTGAGAAGAGCAGTGCTGGGTTGGCAGTCAGGGCACCAGCTCTTCTGTTCCCAGCTCCACCGGTCAAGGTGTGCTATGTTACAACAGCACCTGAGCTAGAACAATCCTTAGCTGTAACCTGACAATTACAAAATCATAACTGTACTTATGAGAACGCATACTACACACTGAGCATGATGCCAAGACTGTTCTGTACTTTGTTATGTTCCCTTTTTTACTGGAGGAAAATGGAGCTCCTAATTTATCCCAGGGTACAGTTTCCAAGTGGCAGTGGTTTGACTGGCACTCAGGCTCGCCTAACTCCAAAGTCTGTACTAAATACAGAGATATCTTCTAGGACCCAGGCCAGGTCAGTTCCCCTGCAGCTTCCAAATCAAGTAGCTGTTGTCCAGTTGTCCAGCCCTCGCTCTGCAATGCGGTTGTCAGCAGCTTCATGGTTAATTCAAATGCCTGGTATTACAGCTATGTTGCGTGCTCATTCATGGGGACTTGCCTGGGAACCAGCCAGACATTAGGGTGGCTTGCTGAGGCCACATGTCATTCACTCATCCAACAGGTGTTTATTAAGAATGACTATAAGCAGCTTCATTGCGCTGCTGAGGGTTTTTGATCTTACATCTCACCCCAAATCCATCCTCCACTCCAAAATCCATTTTCGGGGGAGCATGTCTGCCTGGCGCCTGGTCGGCCTGTGAGGCTGCGCTTCTAGTTGCCACCGGCAGGGGGCGATGCTGGGCCTCGCAGGCAGCTGCTCTGCAGGAGAGAAGGGGAGAGAGAGAACCGGGCAGAGCCCTGCCCAACTCGGCTGCTTCTCCAGATTTAGGATGCTGGACGCTGATCTTATTGTGGACTCGTGTTCTTGTAAATAGCAATATATTCTTTTATAGAAAATTTAGAAAATAGAAAAAAAAAATCCCATAACCTAATAGTAATAGCCATTGTTAATATTTTGGCATATATTATTCTAGTTGTTTTTCTGTGTATATATATTAATAGATTCCTGATTTGATAACAGTTAAGAATTAATATTCTGTGAATATTTTTGCATATTTTAAAAAATCAACACTATCATGTAACTTTATTTAACCAGCCCTCTTCCTAGTAGTGTACTCTTTTATCATAATCATGATTTTTTTTTTTTTTTACTTGGAATAGATTTCCAGAGGTGAAATGGGACTGCTAGAACAAAATGTATATAAAAATTGAGGGAGTTTAATAGGCAGAGCTAAGCTCCCCCCTTAGCAAAATAATGTGCATGAGTGCTTGGTAGGTTTTTTTTTTTCTGGAGACAGAGTCTCACTCTGTTACCCTGAGTAGAGTGCCATGGGGTCAGCCTAGCTCACAGCAACCTCAAACTCCTGGGCTCAAGCAATCCTACTGCCTCAGCCTCCCGAGTAGCTGGGACTACAGGCATGCGCCACCATGCCCGGCTAATTTTTTCTATATATTTTTAGTTGTCCAGCTACTTTCTTTCTATTTTTAGTAGAGATGGAGTCTCGCTCTTGTTCAGGCTGGTCTCCAATTCCTGAGCTCAAACGATCCTCCCCCCTCGGCCTCCCAGAGTGCTAGGATTACAGGCGTGAGCCACCACGCCCGGCCTGCTTGGCAGTTTTTGTTTGCCTGTTTTACACTACCTCTCTCCGAGTCCCTCACTCTGGATGTCCAAACACCCTCAAGCTCTTAGAAGTCTGGTTCTGTTATTAGCAGGTAAACACATGTCCATTTCCCACCTGTTCCTCCACAGTAATTGTAATAGCTTCCCCTTTCACTCTCTGTTCTAACTTGAGCGATAAATAATATAGGTAACTAATTATTATAGACCCACAATGAAATGAAGAATTGTCATTTGTAGATAATCAATCCTCAGGTTTTAAAAAAATATAACAGCTTTATTGAAATATAATTCATATTCCATACTATTGGCCTATTTAAAGTATAAAATTTGGTGGTTTTTGTTATCTTCACAGACTTGTGCAACCATCACCACAATCAATTTTAGAACATTTCATCACCCCAGAAAGAAACCCTGTGTACATTAGCAGTCACTCCTCATTCCCCCCCAACCCCCGAGGCCTAGGCAACCACTAATGTGCTTTTTGTCTCTCTAGATTTGCCTATTCTAGACATCTCATGTAAATGAAATCACAATGTGTGGCCTTTTGGGACTGGCTTCTTTCATTTAGCATGGTGTTTTTTGGGGTTTTTTGTTTATTTGTTTTTTGAGACAGAGTCTTGCTCTGTTGCTCGGGCTAGGGTGCCATGGCGTCAGCTTAGCTCACAGCAACCTCAAATTCATGGGCTCAAACAATCCTCCTGCCTCAGCCTCCCGAGTAGCTGGGACTACAGGCATGCGCCACATGCCTGGCTAATTTTTTTTCTTCTATTTTAGTTGCGCGGCTAATTTCTTTCTACTTTTAGTAGAGATGGGGTCTTGCTCTTGCTAAGGCTGGTCTTGAATTCGTGACCTCAAGCAATCCTCCTTCCTTAGCCTCCCTGAGTGTTAAGATTACAGGGATGAGCCACCATGCCTGGCCTTAGCGTGGTATTTTCCAGGGTCATCCGTGTTATAGCATGTGTCAGTACTCCATTCCTTTTCCTTACCAAGCAATATTCCATTATCCATTCATCAGCTGATGGAGATTTGGGTTGTTTCCACTTTTTGGCTATTATGACTAATGCTGCTATGAAAATTTGTGTACACATTTTTGTGTACACATACATATGTTTTCATTTCTCTTAGGTAGCTACCTAGGAGTAGAATTGTTGGGTCATATGCTAACTCTATGTTTAACCTTTTGAGGAACTGCCCAGATTAATTTTTGCATGAAGTAACTAGGCTAATGAGGAAAAGCCTTTGTGTTGAATATTATTTTAGTACCCCACCACATTTTTTAATACTACAGATATTATTGTCTTGAGAATGCTTTGAACAAACTAATATGTCTCAGGTTCCCTTGCCTGAATAAATGAGAATATTTGACACTTTAAATTCTTTTTGTTTAATTTTTTAAACATCTTCCTCTCTCTGTTTTTTAAAAAAACAATACTAAGTTTTTTTTGTATAACTTTTAAAAAATTTTTTGATAAAATATATATAACAAAATTTACCATATTAATCATTTTTAAGTGCACAGTTCAATGGCCTTAAGTACATTCGCAATGTTAAGCGACCGTCACCTCCATCCATCCATCTCCAGAACTCATCATCTTGCAAAACCAAAACTCTGGACCCAATGAACAGTCACTCCCCATTTCCCTATCCGCCAGCGCCTAGCAACCGCAATTCTACTTTCTGTCTCTATGAAATCTGATCACTGCAGGTACTTCTTGTGAGTGGAATTGTATAGTATTTGTTCTCTTGTGAACTGGCTTATTTCACTTAGAATAATGTCCTCAAGTTTCAACTACATTGTTTCCAATGCAGAAAAGTATTGAAAAAACCAGAAGCAGCCCATAATCCTAGCAGCCCTGATAACTCCTATTTGACATTTAAATTTAAAAAATGAAATAATATATTTGCATGTTTAGGGAACATAAATGTAAAATTTCAGGAAGAATAAAAGAAAATGCAAACACTTTCCTGCATAGTTTTTGTCCTCAATGGTAGCCACTGTTAACCGCATCTTGACAATTTCTTACGTATTTCCCTGTAAATGTGAGCGAGTGTTTATGGTTTCTTATCGAGATAAAAGAAACACTCTTATACAATGTGCTACACTTTATTTTTTACTTAATTTAAATGGAAACTCTCCTTATCAGCACTGTAGATAAATCTCATTCTTATTAAGAGCTCGGTGGATTGTTCCTATTGCTTGGATAAACCCAAGCCCGTGTAACAAGTCATCTACTCACACCTCCCAGTTTTTCCCTATTGCAAAGAATGCTGCAGGGAACAGTCTTGCATTATATTGTGGGAGACTTTTGCCAGTGTATCTGTAAGGCAGATTCCTAGCAACATAATTGCTTGATCAAAATGGCATATGTATTTTAACTTTCGATAGACGTTGCCAATGTATATGATACAATAAAAAGAAGACCGAAGTTTCCGTAGTGTAAGCTACTGTGAAGTTTACAAAGAGAATAGTTTCAGTCTATCCAATAGAACAAAGGGGTCCGCAGAGCTTCAGGGGAAAAGGCAAAAAGCAAAACTCAGGCTGGGTAGGCAAGGGCTGGCTGTATTTTGTTCCCAGGCACTCAAAGTCACAGCTATTTGCCTAACAAAATAGTGTCCTAACCACAGAAATTTTGTGCTCTGCATATTGCAACAATTAAAAGTAACCCTTGTAAAATGACTTTCCCCCCTCAGCTTGGCTGTGTGTCCCCAGGCCAGTGACCTCTCCTTCGGGCCCCAGCTGGCCTGTTTTTCCTGTCTGTAGCATGAGGCGCTAGATACCTGTCTCCCAACCCCTTCCGACTCTGGACGTGCTAAAGGGTGCAGGGAACTTTGTGCTCCTCACATTTAACTTCCCAAGTGGCTCTAGAGAGAAGTGATGGGGACCATTTCTCTCCGTTTTCAGACAAGGAAACCGAGGCCTGGAGTCTGCTCTAGGTTACGGGGTACATAGGGTAGAGTCCCCGTTTCTCTTTCTCTGATCCCTCAGGTGATTACGTCTTTAGTTAACGCTAGGCCTAGCCCCATTTTGAGCTCCAGCCCAAAAGGTCAGAGAAAGGTATTTTTCCCTCATCCCTGTCCCCCATCGTGTCCTGAGTTCCCTTGGGGTCTCCTGGGATCTCCACTACTCCCAGCCAGGCCCCTCCCCTGCACCCCAGAGCCCCCACGCCACCCTCCGGGCCTCCTCTGACTCTTGCCTTCCCTCTCTCCCTCCTCTCTCTCCTCCCTGCTCTCAGGTGGCTGCTGAGATCTTGGTGAGTGTCCTGTTCTTCGTTTGGATTTTAAGGGCCTGAGTAAAGTCTGGCTGGGCCCCCGGGGCTGGGCCGAGTCGGGCAGAATCGGGTGATGATTTGGGGGTTTGCTCTGCAGCTTCTCTCTCTCCCCTTCCGGGCCCCTTAGGGACTCTGCTGGGCAAAAGATGGGCCAGGCAAGTGTTTCCCAAACTTCGGCCGTTCGTCTCTGGCATGATTTGTGCTACATAACCATCAGCTGTTAATAGTTACCTTTAAATCGACTCAGTTTTAAACCTAAAATGAGTTATTTTAAAGGGCATTTAATATCAGTATAAATAGAACTAATAGCTGGCTAGAAGATAATTGTGGAAACATACACATGCAGAATGTTAACGTATGTTTGCCTTTGACCTCGCCTGGGGAAATGCTGGCTAGGCCATCTTTCCTGCGCGTGTGCACATACATGTTCCCCAGGGGGCTTTCAGAGAGGTTGAGGGGTGGAAGGAGAATGTCAGGTCTCTTGCCCAGTGTCTCGGGAACCCCTCCCATGGGGCCCAGTCCCATGGCCCTGAGGCCAAGTCCCCAGTGCTAAGGCCATCCGTGTCAGTCCACAGGTCCCTGGGAACTTGAGAGGGGAGTGTGAGTGCATTGTGCTCGAGGGGGAGGGCGGAAGAGGGGGCCAATCTCAGCTCCCTTGGGTGGCTGGGTTAGCCACCTTCTAGCTGTCCTCAGCCCAGACAAAGACACGAATGTGAATAATAACCAAGGCTTTCTTTTGTCTCCCCTCCCAAATCCTTGCCCCAACCTGGGCTCTGCAGGAAATAGCAGACACACCTAGTGGAGACAAAACTTCCTTGGAGACGCGTTTCATGACCATCCTGTGCACCCGTAGCTATCCGCACCTCCGGAGAGGTGAGGCCTGACCTCCTCCCCTCCCAATTCAGCAGGAATATCCCCGAATCTGATGAGAGGAGAGGAGGAGTTGCCCACCTACCTTCTTGCCCCAGCAGTGGAGTACCATGGCTGATGGACTAGATGGTCTAGTCCTGGCTCTACTGCTGACCATGGCTCAGCCTTGGACCAACCCCATTCACCTCCTCAGGGATACAGGAGGATGCCCAGGATTAGGGATAGCAAGTGAATTTCACCTTGAAGGCCAGCTCTGATGGATTGATAGTAGCTGCCTAGAATGCTGTGTCGAGAAGGATTCTGAGGTTCAGCCTCATGATCCATGTGTGATGCCTGCCAGGACCAAGATAGTGAGGAGTGGTTTGAACCACAGGCCACCACGTGCACAGGGCACCCCAGTATGCAGTGGCCCTGCTGTTACGTGATCGTGAAGTACCCTTTCCACTAAGACATTTACATTTTAACGTGCCTCTGTCTGGCACTTTTCCATACTTAAGGTGCTTTAGCATAGTGGCTAAAAGATTGCACCTGGGCACTGGAAAACCTTGATTTGAATCCCCCCTTTACCAGCTGTGTGACCTCAAGCAAGTTACTGAATGTCTATGTCTGGACTCCCTTATCTAGGAATGGGGGTTTTAGTTCTACCTCACATGATTGTTGTGAAGATGTAAAACCTACAACCTGGTAAAGCACTTGGCACAATGCGTGGCACATAGCACGTGCTTCCCGAGTGTTGTCATTATGTCATAACTTACAGTAGTCTCTGTCCCAACTTGACACAGGAGGAAGAAGAGGCCCAGAAAGGGGAAGGGTCAGTCAAGGTTACTCAGTGAGCTAGAAGCAGAGCCATGACCAGGACCCGTGGCCTTTTTACTACCCCAGCCTAGGTTCCCAGAACTTGTCCCAGGCTCTGGGATTGTTGGCCAGGCCTGCAGGCTCTGCCTTGGCACTGAAAGCCCAAAGCAGCCTTGATGTCCCGACTTCCCTCTCGCAGCGATCCCGCCGGATGCATTTCGGCCATGCCTGCCGCCCTTTCCACTCTCCTGGGCATGACCTGTGTGCAGACCTGGTGGGGCAGGGGAGGGTGAGCTCCTCCAGCCCCCAAACTGGAGCTCACCCCCTTCCTCCGGGGCTTCTCTTGGGGCCAGTCTTCCAGGAGTTCATCAAGATGACCAACTATGACGTGGAGCACACCATCAAGAAGGAGATGTCTGGGGACGTCAGGGATGCATTTGTGGCCATTGGTAACTGGCGGGGACCAAGGGAAGGGGCTGGGGCATTAGGAACTTGGCCAGATTTTCTGGAAGAGTGTAACTTTGGCAGCCCCCTCAGCTACTAGTATTGGAAAGCAAATGCTGTGACAGGTGGCCTCCAGGGTCCTGCCTGACCTGTGCTTGTTGTGGGGTATGAGGACTGTTCCAGGCTGCAGCACAGGGTGAGAAAATGCTTCTCCCTAGGGAAGGATCAGAAGGCCAGTGCAGGGTCGGGGGAAGCAGTGTCCTGCAGGACTAGGGTGTATGCACACACACACATACACATGCTCACACATGCAGCACTACATACACAAAGCACATTGCACATACACACACTACACACATACCCTACACATACTGCACACATACCCTACACACATGACACGACATCTACACTTACACACTAGTCACACACTAGTCACACCACTTAATACACACACACCACATACACACATACAAGACACACACTATACTTACATACATCACACACACTCTTTCCTCCTCCCAGCACTCTCTTTGGTTACTCTTTTCTTACATAATTTGAGTTCTTGACTTTGGAAAAGTCTTGCCCTCTTGGATCTCAATCTCTATGTGTGTAAATACGGATGAGTGGGCACGAGCAAGCGTTGAAGTTGTTGTTTTCATTATTATCATTAGTATCTTAATTCATTTACTATAAAATGCATTGCATTGATGAACATATTTTTTTAATCTTACCAGGAGGTGCCAATGGAAGATTTTCACTTTATTGCCATCGGTTATAAAATAATCTTGATTTCAGAGACACTAAAACATGTGGGGGAAAAGTGTTTTAGATTGGATGAAGTAGAGGTATTGTTGTTTTTGTTGCCATGTAGCTTGCAATGGGCCTTCACCACCTTGGAGCAGGATAGCCTAGTGGCTAAAAGCACGGAATTTAGGTTGAATCCCTGCTCCGCCACTTACTAGCTGTATGTCCTCAGGCAGGTCACAAAACCTCCATGTCTCAGTTTCCTCCTCTGTTAAATGGAGATGGCAATAGTACCCCATCCTTAGGGTGGTTTTGTAAGGTTCAAATGAGTTAATTATACATAAAGCACTTAGAACAGTACTCCTGGCTCACAGTCCGCACTGGGCAAGGGTTAGCTTTTACTGTTGTTTCCTGCCAGGCCCTGTGCTTGAATAGTTGCATGCAGGTTTTGTTAAGTCCTCACCAGGTGCTCTTATCAACTTATTTATAAGGACACTGAGTTCAGAGAGGTTAATACCAGTAGTGGAGCCAGGACTCAAACCTGAAGCTGCCTAAGTCCAAAGCCCATGTTCTTAACAGCAGAATAATTGGCCTTTGGAGACACTTTCAGATCCTGCCCTCCTGGTGTTTCTCTCTCTTCCCTCTCTCCTCCCACCTTGAACACATGTGCACGTACAGACACACACACACACACACACACCATGCCCTGCCATTTCACACCACACCATCCCCTAGCAGGCACCAGGGTCCCCTGTGGCAGATGGACAGGCTCGGTTTCTAGGAAGGCTTGTGAAGTAGGTTGCAGAGGAGAGAATTTTCTGCCCAGTGTGCTCCTTAACCAGCCTGATGAAGCCTTAGGCCTAGAATCCAGGGAGGCTTCCTAGAGGAGGTGTCATGACCGGGGATGTGCACATCAAGTACAGCCTGGGGGGTGGGATTTGATTTGGAGAGGTAAAGTCGGGAAAGACAGATAGGAAACACATCCATACCAGGAGGACAAGGCACAGAGGAATTTCCAGTATATTCAGAGAATGGGGGAGCAAAGGCCATGAGGTAGTGAAGGAGGGCAGGTGCTTGGTCTTCCAGGCCGAGGAGCTTGGGGTTGGTTTGGAAGGTATTAGGAAGCTGCATGCAGAGCTGGGGGAGGGAGATGGGTGATGTGATCTTTCCCATGGGACTCCTGAGTCTGCTGCATGGGAGTCCCTTGCACAACTGTGCTCTTGGGGTAAGAAACTCCAGCCTCTGGCCCCTTGTTCTCTTTAAAGATACTTTTATATCCAGGGTCATTCCAGCTCTGGAGCCTGGTATCTGGTTCCTCCTCCTTAAGCTATCTGAGACACCCCATGTGGGCTCTGGAGCCTTGAAATGAAACTGAGGCCTTGAGAAAGGGCTGGGTTGGCCTAACCAGGCAGGCATTATGGGGGGGGGGGGAGCGTGGGCTGCCCGTGTGGCCAGAGTGTGCAGGCCCTGGGCAGCACTCAGCCCCAGGGATTAGCTTGGTGCCTTAAATTATGCCAGTGAACAGCCATTCTTTGGGACGGTATTTCTGTAATTCAATAGCTCTCAAACATTAGGCTGCACTAGAGTGGGGTGATCAATTGTCTTGATTTGCGCAGGGCTTTAGGTGCTAAAACCAGGACTGTCCCAGGCAAATTGGGACGAGCTGGTCACCCACCTCCAGTTTTAGTTTCAGCACATCTGGGATGGGACATGAGAATTTGCATTTCTTCCAAGTTCCCCAGTGATGCTGATATCGTTGGTCCAGAAAGCACACTTTGAGAACCAGTGCTCAAAATGTTTCTAGAATCTGAGTCTGTAGAATGGAGCCTAAAACCTGAGTTTTAAACAAGCTTCTCAGGTGATTCCGATGCACTTAAAAATTTGAGGCCCAGTGCCTTGGGTTCATGACGAGTTAATTCCCTTTGAATCCTATACTAACGTTGGTTAGCTCTAAGCACCTTAGCAGCAAATGAGTTGCAAACAAGTGAGAGCCAGGCCTAGGGATGAGCCAGACAAGGAGGCCCTGGGATGGTGGAGTGAAGGGGTCACCCCCAAGCGTGATCCTGGGGTTGGCAATGATCTGCAGACCCAGGTTGTGGGAGAGGAGGCGGGGCTGGGGGTGGGGAGCCCAGTCCAGAGGCTGGGTGTACATCCTCTGACCAAGCTCCCTGCATCTCTCTCCTCTCCCCACCAGTTCAAAGTGTCAAGAACAAGCCTCTCTTCTTTGCCGACAAACTTTATAAATCCATGAAGGTAAGAAAACTTGCTCATTCGTTCCTTTCCCTTCAGGCACTGACTTCCACGCACACACGAAGACAGGTGTGTGCCATTGCCCCGATCAGAACATCTGGCAGCTGTTTCCTCCCATTTGATATTTATCAGCATCTGCCCTTGTCTGGCTTTAGGACAGTAGTTCCCAGTCGGGGTTGATTTACCCCCCAGGGGACATTTGACAATGTCCAGACACTTTTTTCTTGTCACAACTTGGAGTGTATTGCTGCTGGCATCTAGTGGGAAGAAAGCAGGGATGCAGTTGAACATCCTACAGTGCATAGGACAGCTCTGCAACAAAGAATTGTTTGGCCTGAACTGTCAGGGTTGAGAAACCTGCTCTGAGAACACAGGACTGAGTAAGACACAGTCTCTGCCCTCTTAGAGCTCACATTCTAGCAGGCGACACAGGGCCTCCTATGACAAATGATTGTCCAAGGTCACAAGTGCTCAGCTCTGGAACTAGCTCTGCCTTTCCTGAAGAGCCCAGGCCACACTGCCATCCTTTTAGCCCAGCCACTGGAATCTCAACTGCTGGCAGAGCCTGGGGAGGCTGGTGGGTGGCAAGGAGCCTGACACCCTCTCAACCTACAGTCCCAAACATGACAACCATTTCTTGAGCACTTACCCTGTGCTCATGAACACCAAGCCCTGTGCCAAGTGTTTCACCTCGATGACCACAGTTGACCCCCGTGGCGATCCTTCGAGGTCATGGTAGTATCCTCATTTTACAGAGGAAGAAACTGAGGCCTAGGGAGCTTAAAACTTTGCCCAAGTTTATTTGGCTCCTAAGTGGCAGAGCTGGGACGCGAACCTCACTCTGACTCCTAAGTTGGCATTCCTCACTCCCCGGGGCCAGAAGCAGGCCCTGGCTGCCCACACATTCCATGCCCTGTGCCCTCTGCTTGGGCCCTGTATTAGTTTCCCAGGGCTGCTCTAACAAATCACCACAAATTGGGTGACGACAGAAATTTATTCTGCCACAGTTCTGGAGGCCAGAAGTTCAAAATCAAGATGTCAGCAGGGCTGGTTCCTTCTGGAGGCCTTGAGGGAGAACCACCCCATGAGGCCCTTGTATTCTTGGCTTGTGGACACAACACTCCAATCTCTGCCTTTATCTTCACATGGCTTCTCTCCTCTTCTTGTAGAGCTACTAATGATTGGTTTAGAACCCACCCTAATCCATTATCATGTCAACTTAGTGCCTGTGCAAAGACCCTATTTCCAAATTACATCACGTTCTGAGTTTCCCATTGGACATGAATTTTGAAAGGGACACTATTCAACCCATACTGGCCTTTTTTGCCTCTCAGTCTGGCCAGTCCTAGGCACAGGAGAGTTTTGGTCGGGACTATTTGTGGAAGACAGAGGCAGAATAGCCTGCTCTGGTTTTGGAAGGCAAAAGGGACAGAGGCAGATGGATACCCACTATGTCTTGCCTGACCTGCCTCTGCCTCACCTCCTACCTATGTCCCCTGTTGCCTGGCTCCACCAGGGCGCTGGCACGGACGAGAAGACCCTCACCAGGATCATGATCTCCCGGAGTGAGATCGACCTGCTCAACATCCGGCGGGAATTCGTTGAGAAATACGACATGTCTCTCCACCAAGCCATTGAGGTAAGGGAGGGTTAGAGGTCAGTGGGAAGGGAGCGAGTGTCAGATCCCTAATATGAGATTATTTTTATTCCCATTGTCTTTTTCCCACTGGATTACCTCTTAGAACAGCCAGGATATTGCTAAATGAAAGGAGACCTGCCTCATTATTTATATCAAAATAAATTCCAGAAGAATGAAAGGTATATAATTAAGGATTTCCAAATAAAACAAGAGCCCATTTTTTGCTTTTTAAAAACAACTTTAGGCTGGGCGAGGTGGCTCACACCTCTAATCCTAGGACTTTGGGAGGCTGAGGCAGATCACTTGAGGCCAGGGTTCCAAGACCAGTGTGAGCACAAGCAAGACCCTGTCTCTACAAAAACTGGAAAAATCAGCCAGGCACAGTGGCAAACACCTGTAGTCCCAGCTACTCGGGAGTCTGAGCCAGGAGGATCGCTTGAGCCCAGGAGTTTCAGGTTGCTGTGAGATATGATCATGCCACTGCACTCTAGCCTGGGTGACAGAGTGAGACCCTGTTTCAAGAAAAAAAAAAAAAACCACTTTATTGAAGTATAATTTACATACCATAAAATTCACCTGTTTTAAGGATGCAAGTAAATAATTTGTAGTGAATTTACCAAGTTGTGCAACCATCACCACCATCCAGTTTCCAGACATTTCCATCATGCCACTGAGATCTCTTATATCTGCTCACCTATTTCTGCCGCAACCACAGGCAGCCACCAAGCTACTTTCTGTCTCTGTTGATTTGCCTTTTCTGGATAGTTTGTATAGATGGAACCATGTAATATGTGACCTTTTATGTCTGACTTCTTTGACATATGGAGCCCATTTTTTTGGTCTTTGATACTGGCCAAGATCTTATCTATGCTTGGCTGACTAGACCGGGCATCTCACAGGCATTCTCATGTAGACTTCCTGGGAATGTAAATCATTAGCACATTTTAAACTGTAATTTGGCAGTTTCAAAATGTAAAATATGTATATTTTTGACTTGGTAATTGTACTTGTAGGAATTTATCCTACAGACATAGCTACACATGTTCTCAAAGACATGTGAGAGGCTATTTATGCCAGTATTGTTGATAGTAGCAAAAGATTGGAAGCCTTCCCTACAGAAGCGGTTAAATAAATTATAGCCCATCCATATGCTAGAATACATACAGCCGGAAGAAGCATGGGAAATCTCTATGCACTGATCTGGAATCTTGTCGAAGTACAGCCCAGAACAGGATATGTCTCCATTTGTGTAGAAAAGGGTTGTTGTACAAATACACATACTTGTATGTGCATAGACAATGGCTGGAAAACCATGCAAGAAAGTGGTAACAGGCTGGTCCGAAGGTAGTGAGTTATCTCACTTGGCTGTTCACAGTCACAGGTCAAACTCCTTGTTCTACTACTCTCTCCCCTTCTCACTACTGGACTTCACTAGTCTTTAAAAAAAAAAAAAACAAAAAAAACAAAGAATTAACAGTGGCCACCTCTTGATATGGGGAACCAGGGGGTCAAGGATGGGAGGAACAGCTTTATTGTATAATCTTTTCTTTGATTTTAATTGTTTATTGAACAATATATTGAACAATATATTATTGTTCAAAAATCATATCAAAAAATACAAGAAAACCTCAAAATCCACATCTCATAGAAATGGTAGGCACCCCTCTAAGAGGAGAGGCGTCCCCCGTGGGAGAAAGCTTGGCCTCCCCCAGCCCGACCTGTGTGCCAGACCCTCGTGATGTGTCGTGCACGTGGTGATGTTCGCACACACTCCCAGGAATGGCCTGGCAGCTAGTGCACGATAATGTTTGTGCAAACAAGGAATCACGTGACACAGTGTGCAAAGGGCCATGCGGGGAGAGTATTAGCAGAGTGCAAGGGGACCAAGGGAGGCTGGAGTTCACTCTGCCTCCTGAGGCGAGATGGTGGGCCTGGCGCTTCTCAGAGCGGAGGGCGCTGCTGCGGACAGGATTTGGGGCAGGGCACGGGGCATGCCAGACGGGAGGGGCGGGGGTGGAAAGAGGACCTGGATGCTCCCAGAAGGCAGGCAGCAGGTGACGCTGCAAGGCTCTGCAAGTGACAGATCACAAAGGGCCGAGAAGCCAGTCCGTGAGCTTGCACATCTCCCTGAGGGTAGCAGGAGCCACAGACGGGACATGGTGACGTGTGTGTGTTAGGGAGACCCGTCTGGTCTTGGTGCAGCAGCTGTGCTGCCAGGGGAGACGTCCAGACTGCTGGGCAACAGTGGGAGGGGCATCGAGGCCAGAAGGACTGTTCTCGCTCACTCTGCTCTCCCTCTGCCCCTGCCAGGGCGACACCTCCGGAGACTTCCTGAAGGCCTTGCTGGCTGTCTGTGGCGGCGAAGACTAGGGCCACCAGCTTTGGCGGGCACCTCTGCCGAGAAACGATCAGCAGCTCCAGCCGCCACGGCCAAGCGCGATTGTTCCAGCTCCAGAGACTGAGGAAGGGGCGGGGTGGGGGGAGGGTTAGGGTTGGGCTCTTGTCTTCAACTGGGGCTTAGGAAAGGCTCCCACCCCCACGGGCCACTGAGGGCCCAGCACGGTCACTCCTGCTCACGGCCGAGCGGCTGAAGAACCGTAGCCATAGAATCCCGTCCACCTTCACTCCCCTGACGCTTCAGCCTTTCCCAGCTTCCTTCCCTTGCCACAGCCTGTGCCCTGGTTTGGGCTTTGTCAAATCCAAAAACATACTGAGCCTCTGTCTGTAATGAGTGGTGTGTGTGCTTTGAATGGTGGGTTGGTGGCAAGTGCCAGTCGAGCGTGCTGCGGTAGCGGGAAGAGTTACTGATACGTGTTTGGACAAACTGACACCCCTCCCCATGCACTTCACACTCCTCTCCATCCAGGCAGTGCTGGAATCCTGGCCTGGGAGCAGGAAGCCTGGGTTCAAATTTGCATCTGCCATGCACTTGCATTCTGACCTCTGGCCAGTCCCCTTCCCTCCCTGAGTCTCTATTTTCTTATCGACAAAATGAGGGAGTTGGATGAAAACATCTTAGCTTCCCTTCTGACATGGACGTCCTAAAGTGTGCCTCCTGTTCATTCCCTGACACTTCTCTCTTTAAAAAAGAAATGAAGGCCGGGCGCGGTGGCTCACGCCTGTAATCCTAGCACTCTGGGAGGCCGAGGCAGGCGGATTGTTTGAGCTCAGGAGTTCGAGACCAGCCTGAGCAAGAGCAAGACCCCGTCTCTACTATAAATAGAAAGAAATTAGCCAAACAACTAAAAATAGAAAAAAAATTAGCCGGGCATGGTGGCGCATGCCTGTAGTCCCAGCTACTCAGGAGGCTGAGGCAGTAGGATCGTTTAAGCCCAGGAGTTTGAGGTTGCTGTGAGCTAGGCTGACGCCACGGCATCTAGCCCAGGCAAGAGAGTGAGACTCTGTCTCAACAAAAAAAAAAAAAAAAGAAATGAAAAGAGACACACAAACACGTAAACACATTTCCAATGAGGGCCTCTGTCTTCTACCTAGAACCTGCAGCCTGGCTTTTCCTTATTAGAGCTCGAGGTTGTGAGATCTGCCCATGAGTACATTATGTCTTTAAACTCTTCCAAGGTGTTTCCTGGGAAGCCCACAGGGGAATCTGGGCTCAGGTGCCCTCTCCTCCCCTCTCGCTGCCTGGACATTTCTCTGTGTGTTCTTCTCTTCATCCATTACAACCAAACCCAAACTTCCTCTTTTGAACTCTTTGGGGGCACCAGATGTGATCGCGATCTGGGGAGGCCCGTGGAAAGTTTCCAGTTCGTGAAGGACACTGATAAGCAAGTAGGCTCAGCTGCAGTTTCCCTGCCTTCCCCGCCCCCAGCCGACTTCTGGCCCGTGACTTGGGTCTAAGATTGTCCCGTGACCATGGCGTGAGGCTGCTGGCTGGCTGGAGGGCTCTGCCTGCTACCCCGGCTGACCAGAGCAGTTTATTGCAGTTCAGTGCATGTTTATGGTGGCAGCTGTGCAGACAGCACGGGCAGTCGAGACACTTGCTGAGTCTGGTCTTGTCCTGCCCTTGCAGTGTGACCTTGGACCAGCCGTTGCCCTCGCTGGGGCTGTTTCTCCATTTGTATGATGAGGGGTTGGACCCAACACTTTGGAAGAGCTGTCTCTTCATCTCTGCCATAGGAGTCTGCAACTGAGGAAATGTACCTTGTTGTGTCTTCTCCACTTCCTTTGCTCTAGCAGGCTGTGAGCCCACAGGCCTTGAGGATCAGCTGAGAGCTTTCTGGGGTATTTGCCAAACTTAAACTATTATTGAAAGATAAATAAATTGACGAAATGGTTAGGAGCTGTGGAATAAGACCTTTGTAACTATGAGCACATGAACCTCAGTTTCCTTATCTGTAAAATGGGGCTAATTCTACCTGTCCTATAGCATGTGGGAGTAAAATGAGCTGATGCGTGGAAGTGCTCAGCATGGTGCCTGCCTGGGTGGGGTCAGCTGAAATCAGTACCGGCTCTCAACCAGGCTCCATTGTAAATATCGAGAGGTGAAGCCCATAATGTTTTCTGGCTCTGATTTCAAGTCAGTCGGCTGCAGATCACAGAGACATCCTAAGCTGCAAAGGAAAACGCCTTAAAAATATATTCTGAGGGAAATGGGCCAGGGGAGGATGGGAGAGAGCAGTGGAATCTGAGGACTAGAAGTGAGGATGCCAAGGGGCACATAGAAGAGGGGGCCCAGAAACCAGGAATGAGAATAGCTTAAGCCAGGCACCGTGGCTCATGCCTGTAGTCCCAGCACTCTGGGAGGCCGAGGCAGGAGGATCGCTTGAGCTCAGGAGTTCAAGACCAGCCTGAGCAAGAGCGAGACCTCACCTCTACTAAAAATAGAAAGAAATTATATGGACAGCTAAAAATATATATAGAAAAATTAGCCGGGCATGGTGGCACATGCCTGTAGTCCCAGCTACTTGGGAGGCTGAGGCAGGAGGATCGCTTGAGCTCAGGAGTTTGAGGTTGCTGTGAGCTAGGCTGATGCCACAGCACTCTAGTGTGGGCAACAGAGTGAGACTGACTCAAAAAAAAAAAAAAAGATATCTAAAATTGAGCACTCACCATGCATGCCTCAACATGCATTTTTCACTTAATTTTCAGTTAAGGTGGTTGCCTTCTGGGATGGGTCAGCAGCAAGAGGGAGACCCTACGGTGTTAGGTGAGGTGGATGAAATTAGATGTGGGAGTTTGCATCCAATTACGGAGGACCTTGAATGTCAGGATTTTCTGTTACAACCTAGGGGGAGCCTTTGGAGGTTCGGGTGGGGAAGGTGCATCTAGCTACGGGCATAAGAAAAACCTATGAAGGAAGGGTGCCCAGTTGGGAGGCTGTTGCCACAATCCTACTAAGACCCAGGTGCCTGCAGGACAAACCACATGTTTTCTGGGAGTTGTAGCAGGGGAAGGAGTAGCCACTATTCTGAATCCAAGCACCCCGTTCATTCACTGATTTGCTCATTCATGCAGCTTATACTTAATGAATGGCTCCTATGTGCCACGTCATGTGCTAGGCGCTGAAGATACGAATCCTTGTGGTTCTGGTCTTTAAGGAGCTTCCACTGAGCATCCCTCCCTCTCAGCTCTCTCTGAAATGACGCTGGAGAGGAGCAAAGTTCAACGAGCAGAAGCGGTGGGGGCTAAATTAAAACTAAAAGGAAAGAGAAAGCAGAAGCCCAAACCACAGCCGTCTCAACGTGGGAGAAAGGGAGGATGGCTGTGATGTTCTAAGTGTGGAAGGGGCCCTCAGAAATTCCCACCTCCCTCTCTCAGTTGCAGATGACACAACTGTCACTTCCACAGAGAGAAAGCGCTGGCTGAGGACCACATAGCGAGTTAG